>AP028910.1:30084497-30684497 GCA_036186465.1 Nesidiocoris tenuis | reverse complement strand
TGCCGTAGGCATACGAACGGGGGAAAACCGTACGAGGAATCCCCCAGGTAGGGCAACACTGGCGACTCGGGCACCTCGGAATAAGGTCGTCCGACCTAGGAGTGGACGGAATAAGTGAAGTTGAGGAATGCGGGAATAATCAGAGAAAAGTTGAACGCTCGGGACATACAGCCAGTCCACAAGGAATAGGAGGGTTAGAATTGGATCCGGAATGGATGGAGGGAGTGTTGTTATGGCGTTTTCGGGTTAACCGGTTCCGGTCAAAGAAAACGACGGATCTCTTCAGTTTGGCCACACGGAATACGCAGACAAAAGGGCCGGCCTGCGAATGAGAACGAAGAAGGGAAATGGAAGTCGGTACGGGGGCGAGTCCCGTCTGAAAAAGAGAAAAGACCCCAGTAAAAAGGGTCCCCTCTTTCCATGTGCATCATGAGTGCCGGGGGTATAAAGACGTATGCTGGTTTCTCTGTGTTGCAGTACCATTCGGGCGATGTGCGCGCATGTTGGTACTCGCTACTTGTGTACGAGGCAGGCGAACATCTTGGTGTGAGTGTGTTACCAACCCATCACATCCCTGTCTTCATCGCTCCTATAATAGGGACTGTGGGTCTGGTGCGGTCTGAGCTAGGAAATATGCTGAATAAGTGATGGACCCATACTCCAGCCGCGGGGAAACTCTCTTTTCCCTTCGAAATTTCCCTCTTGCCGAGAAAATTTTAAACAAATGACCGACGATTTGAACAGCGCGATGAAAAACTAACTCTGTACCGACGGCGAAAATTAAATTAGGTATCGTCGAAGTTGGGAATTTTGAAGTCTTTTTCCCTCAAAATCCATCATTACTTGAACATTCCCAGACTAGTGCATGCAGGTATTGGATTTCGTTCCAAAACTGAAGACCGGCTGTTCAGAAAAAATTACTCATGATCGAAAAAAATTTGAAAAAACGCTGCCAAGTAGATACATTAATAATTAATTGACAATTATTGTCTGGATATCACATAAAATAGAGTTCAACTAGGAGGAGTAGGTAAGTTTATCATCATATTGTAGGAGTCGAAATTTGTATACATACAAATAGAAAAAATGTACAAAAAAATTTCATCGGAATCTTGCGATCAACATTTTGACATTTTGATCAATCGATAGATGCTTTCATTTGTCGATATAAAATCATTCGTGGAGCAATGGTCAATGGTGAATTCAATGATGATTAAATGGTACGTTTTCACAATGTTGAATAAATAGGTATAAAAGGAAAAAAAACACGGAACGATCAAACAAGAGAGTGATACCCTTTGGCGAGGTCTCATAGGGACAATCCCTCCTACCTGAGACCTTCTAGGAAGGGAGAGACAAAAAAATTGTATTGCAGATTTACGTTCTTGTTGGTTTTTTGGAGAAGTCGATGATTTTTCCTCCTAAACTTTGAAAATTCCGTATTTATATTTCAACTAATCGTTTTCTAACGGTGGGTACATCAATGCAGTTCATTTATCGTACATTAATAATTATTAATCGAATTATTCATTCGTCTAATAATGATTAATGAACTGCATTGATGAACCCATTGTTAAAAAACAATTCGTTGGAATATTAATACGAAATTTTAAATAATGATACATTGTTAATAATAAATATTAATAACAAAATATTAGTAGGTAATAAATTTAAAATAAATTATTTATCCCTGGATAGGTTCGTTGACACAGAAATTCGTAGTGTACATTTCGAAACAATTACTTAATCGAAGAATAATGGATATTTTATTAATTAATTGATTTAATGAATTCACCGTAAGTCGTTATAAAATTCCATTTCGTATCGATTCTTGGTCTATGGCACCAACAAGGTTACGCACTAATACTATCGAGGCTATTGAATTCACTTAAACGCCCGGGCGACTGAAAGCTGAGCCCCTGGGTTTAATGGGTAGTAAAACTGAAGCATTAAAAACTAGAGTAAATTATTCGCCCGTTAAGAATTATTTTTGTATTAATTTTATACTAACCCATCTAATGATGAATACATTTCAATAGGAAGGTCATAAATTAATTGAAATGGCTGTGCCACGCTTGATGCGTTTCTTTCAGCCATTACTCATTGGAAATATGGCTTAGAAATTACGATTCGAAAGGGTGGTCGTCCATTAAAACGGTAATAAAACTATAATTTTACTTCTTTTCGTCGATGATCTTCTTTGGAACTGTTCCTACGTTTCTGAAAATTGGCAACTCTATAGAAACCAGTGGTGCGTAGATAACACACGATACTTCCATATTTTGGAACGTAAAATTGTGACACAATTTGATCATATTTTGACTGCTTTTAAGGGTGTTTAGGTCAAAAATATCAAAAAATTCACTATTCAAATTTCAAAATTCACCCAAAATAAACCAGTGGTGCGTAGATAACACACAATACTTCCATATTTTGAAACGCAAAGAAGTGACACGATTTGATCATATTTTGACTGCTTTTAAGGGTGTTTAGGCCAAAAATATCAAAAAATTCACGATTAAAATTTTAAAATTCGCCCAAAATAAAAATACAATACATTATTGGAATATAAAAAATATCCACATATTCTGCAAGGTAAAACAAAGATTTTAAGACCAAGAACGCTCAAATCGGTTCATTTTTGTGCCCGGAAAAAAATAAAATAGAAAACACTAAAAATGCAAAAATAGCGGAAGTACTGTGCGTTATCCAAATTCCAATTAAACAGGGTGTTAGGTCTTGCCGAGACAAACATTCCAGTTCAAGAAATTTGAAAAAAGGTTGAGAATTGAGGGAGTTATGGTCATTTTTGTAAATGACCACAGACGGACTAACGGACACACGGACACACGGACACACAGACACTTGTTCAGGAAGTGATTCTGAGTAAATGTGTATAAGAAAAAGTTTTTTCTGAAGCTCCGTTCCGATTCTCGATTTTAGGACGATCACAATACTTCCATTTACTCTGTAAATATGGAAGTAAAAAACGCCAGTTTTTCGAAACATAAAAAATATCCACAGTTGAAAATTGAGGGAGTTAGGATCATTTACAACAATTTTTGCGGGCAGACGGACACGCGGACACTTGTTCAGGAAGTGATACTGAGCTTCGACTTTTAATTTAAGTTTGAACGTCAGTTTGAGCATAACTTCGACTTTTAGTTCGAGTTTGAACGTCAGTTTGAGTTTGACTTTGACTTTTAGTTCGAGTTTGAACGTCAGTTTGAGTTTAACTTCGACTTATAGTTCGAGTTTGAACGTCATTTTGAATTTGACTTCGAGTTTTACTTCGAGTTTGAACGTCAGTTTGAGTTTGACTTCGACTTTTGGTTCGAGTTTGAACGTCAGTTTGAGTTTTACTTCGAGTTTGAGCGTCAGTTTGAGTTTGACTTCGACTTTTAGTTCGAGTTTGAACGTCAGTTTGAGTATAACTTTGACTTTTAGTTCGAGTTTGAACGTCAGTTTGAGTTTTACTTCGAGTTTGAGCGTCAGTTTGAGTTTGACTTCGAGTTCAGTTCGAGTTTGAACGTCAGTTTGAGTTTTTTGTATCGAATTTTTCCTGAAGCTTCATTCAAATTCTCGATTTTAGGGCAATTCTAATACTTCCAATTACTCTGTAAATATGGAAGTAAAATGAATCAAATCATTTGGGAAGAAGTTGTGGAACCCCATAATTCGAATTAAAAACTCAAATTGAGGGAATGGAAGTTGTCAGTTCCACGAAAGTTTACGAGTTTGTAAACCGGTTTCGGCGGTCAAGCCATCGTCAGTACAAAACCAACACTGAACCCCACGACCACGACAACCACCTTATATAGACAAGGGGGGGCTTGACCGCCGAAACCGGTTTACAAACTCGTAAACTTTCGTGGAACTGACAACTTCCATTCCCTCAATTTGAGTTTTTAATTCGAATGATAGTAAAAGGTCAAAACCAGGGGAAATTTCGGACTTTCAGGAAAAGAAGGGTCAGGAAAATAATTCCGAACAACTCCCTATTGGCTGAAGAACTTCAAACTTCAATGTTTGTGGACAATTTGCCATAGGGTAAACTCTAGGGGGATTTCAACAGATTTGGAGTTTGGATACCTAGGCATGAAAATCCGTCCCATTTTATTCATGGCACGAACCATACGAACGCCTTTGACACACGAAGTGCTCAGTTTTGCGAGGAATGCCATTTCCGACTACTATTAGCGAACACATGGAATATTTTGTAGGGCATCAAATATTACCAAGCTCGTGAATCAGGCGCATTGATGAGCGCTAGATGGTAAAAAGTGCCGGTCCATTAGTACCGAAATATTCCACCTGGCAATCAAGGTGGAACGTGCCAACATCAGAGCCCACGTAAAACGTGCAACATTTTTTTTCTTCCTTTTCTCCGTGTCTCGCACGATTATTCTCCACTACCCCAGGGTGAGACCCTTTCGTTTGCTGTAACGCCATCATTAAGGGCCCATCGATAGAAGAATTCGTGCCAGCACCTTTTATACATCTATCGGTGTCGTGAGCGTCTTTCGCCCACCTCGTCATCGATACCATTTTCTTAAACCAATATCATCGTCGTCAGCAACGCGTACATCAACGTCTTCAAAGCATTTTCCATCCGTCTTCTCCACCATCGCACTTTGCCAACCTGTTCCTTCGGGGAGAGATCGGGAACTGATCGGAATCAGTGGATCGTGAAAAATACACCATACTCAGGTACTTCCTTGTAGTTCGTATTTCTGATGATTTCGACGATACATTTGCGCTAAATTGATCACATGATGAGAACAAATGAGGAGGTGTCTTTCAAAACTGAACGTGCCCACTTAGAACCAGTGGTGCGTAGATAACGCACAATACTTCCATATTTTGAAACGTAAAATTGTGAAACAATTTGATCATATTTTGACTGCGTTTAAAGGTGTTTAGGTAAAAAATATCGAAAAATTCACTATTCAAACGTTAAAATTCGCCCAAAATGAAAATACGCCACATTATCGGAATATAAAACTATTTACATATTGTGCAAGGTAAAACAAAGATTTTAAGACCAAGAACGCTCAAATCGGTTCATTTTTGTGGCCGGAAAAAATTAAATAAAATAGAAAACACTAAAAGTGCAAATATATCGGAACTACTGTGAATTATTCAAATTCCGATTAAATAGGGAGTTAGGTCTTGCCGAGACAAACATTTCAGTTCAAGAAATTTGAAAAAAAGTTGAGAATTGAGGGAGCTATGGCCATTTTTGTAAATGACCACAGACTGACACACAGGCACTTGTTCGGGAAGTGATTCTGAGTAAATGTGTACAAGAAAAAGTTTTTTTCTGATGCTCCGTTCCGATTCTCGTTTATTAGGACGATTCCAATACTTCCATTTACTCTGTAAATATGGAAGTAAAAAGGAATCCTCGATTGGTCCAACGTAGTTTCCTGAATTAAACAATTAATTAATAAATAGGTAAAAAATAAAAAACATTGGAATGAAAATCTTTTTTGCTTATGATCGAACAAGATAGTTAACGCAGGATTATTTAAACAGCATAGTTAAATTGCCCATCATTGTCATTCGAAATCGGGGAGAGGATGAAAAAATTAGCCGATGAACAAGCGTGGCTATTTTACAAGAACAAATCAGAATTGACTTTCCGGTCCGAGGAGTGCCCTCTGCAAATAGTATCCAGTTCCCCTTTTACAAGCAGTCTGGTTTATTTTCGCACAAGAGGGAAATCAATGAGCGATGGTGAGGGGAGCTCTATCCGATTTGTGACCCTCGAGGTTCGCAACCTATTTTCAAGAAAGGGAGAACCGAACGGTGTACTCAGAATTGTTAATTGCTCGAGTACTGGCTAAAATAGTTTACCCGAGTTGAGTATCAAACTCCTCTTCAGTCTGAAGACCGATAAAACATCAACGCTGATGGCGTAAACGTATCAACGTCTAAACTTCATAAAATCATCTAATAGACGAACAATCCATGGCCAATTATTCATAACAGCACTTACTGGAAGTGCATTGTATGAAATTCATCCTCGTATATTTTTTGTAGGTACGCTTTTTCAGCCTCTAAATAATAACCAAGAAACCAGTGGTGCGTAGATAACACACAATACTTCCATATTTCGAAACGTAAAATTGAGACACAATTTGATCCTATTTTGATTGCTTTTAAGGAGGTTTAGGTCAAAAATATCAAAAAATTCACTATTCAAATTTTAAAATTCGCCCAAAATGGTAAAACGCCACATTTTCGGAATGTAAAAAATATCCACATATTCTGCAAGGTAAAACAAAGATTTTAAGACCAAGAACGCTCAAATCGGTTCATTTTTGTGGCCGGAAAAAAATAAAATAGAAAACACTAAAAATGCAAATATACCGGAAGTACTGTGCGATATCCAAATTCCGATTAAACAAGGTGTTAGGTCTTACCGAGACGCACATTTCAGTTCAAGAAAATTGAAAAAAGGTTGAGAATTGAGGGAGTTATGGTCATTTTTGTAAATGACCACAGACGGACTAACGGACTAACGGACTAACGGACACACAGACACTTGTTCGGGAAGTGATTCTGAGTAAATGTGTATGAGAAAAAGTTTTTTCTGAAGCTCCGTTCCGATTCTCGATTTTAGGACGATCACAATACTTCCATTTACTCTGTAAATATGGAAGTAAAAACGCCTGTCCGTCTGTGGTCATTTTACAAAAATTGCCATAGCTCCCTCAATTCTCAACCTTTTTTCAAATTTCTTGAACTGAAATGTTTGCCTCGGCAGGACCTAACCCCCTTTTTAATCGGAATTTGAATAAATCACAGTACTTTCGATATATTTGAATTTTCAGTGTTTTTTTTTTCTGGCTACAAAATGAACCGATTTGAGCGTTCTTGGTTTTAAAATCTTTGTTTTACCTTGTAGAATATGTGGATGATTTTTATAATCAGATAATGTGGCGTATTTTCAATGTTGGGCGAATTTTAAAATTTGAATAGTGAATTTTTTGATATTTTTGACCTAAACACACTTAAAGGCAGTCAAAATATTATCAAATTGTGTCACAATTTTACGTTTCAAAATATGGAAGTATTGTGTGTTATCTACGCACCACTGGTTTCAAATTTCTTAAACTGGGGTGTTTGTCTCAGTAACACCTACCACCCTGTAATTCCAATATATTAGCACTTGTACTGTTTTCTATTTTATTTTTTCCAGGCCACGCAAATGAACCGATTTGAGCGTTCTTGGTCTCCAAATCTTTTTTTACCTTGCAGAATGTTAGCAGTCAGCACCTGGAGTTCCCAGTGCTGTCTGGACAAACTCATGTGGTTCTTCAAGTCGCCACTGCACCTTTGCGGCGCTTGTATCTCCGCCCATCTCTCTCTCGCTGTACCTATCTAGGGAAAGTCGTGTGCGCTCCGAATATATTATATTAATTATCTCGCCTACGCGGTCATACTCTTTTTCCTCCTACTCTGCTCAAATTAATACAGAATATTTGAATATTTTTATATTCCGATAACTTGACGTATTTCGATTTTAGGCGAGTTTTAGAGAAGGAAAAGTCAATGAGTAACAGATATCGGGCATCACGGATCGACCAAAAACATTGGCATTTCATGTTGTCACAACGGATCCTTGCGCGGAACTGCACGCTTGCGCTGAGGACGGCTCGGAGTGGAATGGTGATAACTGCATTTTATGGCGGAACTGTAGCGCTCCAAATAAATATAAATATATGTACCTACCTAAATATGTGTAGGTAAGTAAATCAAATAATGACAAATGTCCGTTCAAGTGTGGTAAAATGATTGTTGGCTGATGTAGAACAGTATCGACACATCGCAATAGTTTTTCACATAAAGAATTCGTTGTCAGTTCGGTTGTGCGATTATGCAAAGGGGATGATGCAAGGTGGGAGGCCGCAAGTCGTAAAGAAATCGGAGAATACCGACTATACAGAACGTAGATATCACATTGCCGTTTTAGCGAAGAGAGAAAAATATTTTGGTTAAGCGAAGAAGGTATAGGGAACGATTGGGGATAAAAAGATACCCGAGGCCGAGCAGTGAATACACAAAGTCGTGAGCGGAACGGCATTGAAGGGCACTTTGACAGAGCGAGGTCGGCAGACAGAGCTAATACAGGGGGATGGGGGTCAATTGTAATCTGAAGAAAGTGAAGCCATCCAACACTCTGGCACGTCCACTCGACGTCAATGGCTCTGGAACTGGAAAACAAATAAATAAACTGACATCGGCATACGATCGAAAGGGAAGATCCGACTCGGAGTTGGCGAGAGTCAAAGCGGCGAAGGGGAAGCCGAGAAAATCCCAAAGACGATCTCCGAACTTTCCGTCTATTTGCCCCGAATGCCGGCCGAGTTGTTGACGATGTGACAAACTTCCGCGAACATGTGTGAACGATTGGAACTTCGCACGACGTTAATTGCCGAGTGGGCAGAAATACTATAATTTGGATACCTTGGGTAAGAGCGCCAGTTATTGGCCACTTGAGGTGTTTCTCGCTGTAATGCGCTCAAATTAAATTCTTAGGAGTTATTTTTCTTTATTTTTGGAGGGGTTAACATTTCAGGAATGTGATCCGATACCGATTTTCCAGAATTTCGTGTCCAAATTATAGGTTTTTGGGTTTTTTTTTTTTGGAATAAGTACCAGGTATTGGCCACAAGTATTGGCCGCTGATGTATCAGTTATTGGCCGCTCGAGGATTTTATATTTTTTACGGTTTATTTTATTACGGTTCGACTACCATTTCAAGCGGGAAGGAGACTCTAAAAAAACCTGAAAATGAGTCTATTCCAAGAAAAAAGACTGAAAACTAACTTTTTCTAATACAAATTTACCCAGAATTGCTTCCCGAACAAGCGTCAGCGGGTCCGTGTGTCCGTCGTCTGAGGTCATTTACAAAAATGGCCATAGCTCCCTCAATTCTCAACCTTTTTTCAAATTTTTTGAACTGAAATGTTTGCCTCGGCAAGACCTAACACCCTGTTAAATCGGAATTCGGATAACTCACAGTACTTCCGATATATTTGCATTTTTAGTGATTTCTATTTCATTTGTTTTCGGCCACAAAAATGAACCGATTTGAGCGTTCTTGGTCTCAAAATCTTCTTTTGACCTTGCAGAATATGTGGATATTTTTTTATATTCCAATAATGTATTGTATTTTTATTTTGGGCGAATTATAAAATTTGAATCGTGAATTTTTCGATATTTTTGACTTAAACACCCTTAAAAGCAGTCAGAATATGATCAAATTGTGTCATATTTTTACATTTCAAAAATAGGGAAGTATTGTGTGTCATGTACGCACCACAGGTTAATGTCGGTACCTACCTACGAGAGCAATCGACTTTTTCGTCGGAAAAATCATCCAAGTGTTTCCCCCCTTCGGTTTCCGAATTGTTCGCACCTCATCCATCACAACTGGCGGGCGATGCTCTCGCGTTGCTTATCTGTCGTCGGCCCGACTTTTCTGCGTGTGGAAATGGATTAAGACGGTGGCTGATGTGTTGTCTGCAAGCGTAGCTGGGGCTTCCTTGGCTCGCTCTATATATACGACGTGGCTGCTGATAGCAGCCGACATGAACCTGCTGCTGTGCTCCCCGTCCAGCATTCCGTCCCATTGACTTCCCAGGAAACAACTCGCTCCATCAATTTTATCTCCTACCATTGAGAATGTGTGCCAAGCCCTGCGAGGGTAGATATATCTACGACTGCAGAGCCGCCTGATGTTTCAATGGTTCGGTCCTTGGTCGTGGGCGGCTATTTGTAGGTGATGACCTTTCGGTAAGAAAGCATAAAGCGGCGATTGTAGGCGGTTTGGACGTGAAAAAAAAAACTTACGATCCCCTCGTTGACCTTAACCAATCGGAATTTTATTTTTACTTCTCTTTCGTATCGAAGGAGAGGAAAAATAACTACCTCCACTCATTATTCCAGCTCACTGATAGCAATCATGAGCAGCAGATGGGAATCTCAAAACTGACGACACCTGGTATGCCGAAACCCTCAAGTTTTGTGAATGGAGTTTATTTTCACTTGACTTGTGTTCCCCTCCTTGATGAAAATTCTACTGAGTGTATAATCATTAGTCACTACCCATGTCGAAATCGACGTTTAATTATTATAGTTCACTAGGTGAAAATTCATCAAATTCCATTGTAACTCCTATACACACATGTATATAAGTTGAGGGAAACGTCCAGGTGCCATTCTGCAGCTTTGAAATGTACATTGCAGTTCTGACTGGTAGGTAAATCAAACAAATATGTTTTACCGAATAAACAAAAAATTAAAATTAGGGTTGAGACGTAAATTTTTGCTGGAACTCATCATTCCTGTGAGTATGGTGATAAATCACACCTCCGAACGGTTGAAGCTGACGAAGTTCTAATAATCACGCCCCCTCTTGTTACGCCCCCTCTCATTCAAAAGGGACGTTTAAGATAAAATCCCATGATTTTACCAATTTTTCCGGAGCCATTAAACTTGAAATGCAAAGAACAGAAAGTAGATCAAATGTGTCGTGTAGTTGAAAAACCGGCCAACTCCTCAATTTTCGGAAATGCGTTTTTTCTGCTTCCTGAGTCCTAATACACATGATCCATGGATCGGAACTAAGAATCCATGTTAAAACTAGCCGAATTCCTGTTGGACAAGCGTTTGAAAATCATGATGTGCTGCAGAAACGGCCAAATCCTTTTTTTCATGAGTTTCATAGCCGGCCATCTCCAAAGTGCCTAATTTTTCAAAAAAGGTGATTTTTTGCCACGCTGAACTAGAAAGACTGTAAAAACATTATTTTTGCCACATTAGGGCTGAGTGTTTGAAAACATATTCTTGAATTATCTTGGATTTGGCCGTTTTTGAAACATCCAATTCAGCAAAACCTCAGTTTGATTTTGCTGCAAAAACGGCCAAATCCAAGATAAGATTGTGAATAACTCCCCCCCTCCACATGCCCAAGCCATTCAAGAATATGTTTTCAAACACTCAGCCCTAATGTGCCCTTGAAGGCAAAAAGAATGGTTTTAGAGTCCATCTAGTTCAGCGTGACAAAAAATCGCCTTTTTTGAAAAATTTTCCATTTTGGAGATGGCCGGGTTTGCAACTACACGACACAAATGAAACATGAAAATATGCTCGAAGAGTTCTACGCGAAACCAGTGGTGCGTAGATAACACACAATACTTCCATATTTTGAAACGTTCAATTTTTTGAATGCTTTTAAGGGCGTTCAGGTCAAAAATATCAAAAAACTCACTATGAAAATTTTAAAACTCGCCTAAAATAAAAATCATCAAGATTAGTATTCTCTGGACAGTAGGAAATCTATTCCTTCGAGGGATTACCTACTATTGAATGATAAACCAAAACGAAAACACTTCGAGGAGACGGCCTCGTAAGAAATTTCAGACCCATCTCCGGATCTGATTTTTATTTCCGGGAAAACCGTAACTCTCCGTTTCCTTGGTGAATGTAGAAGTAAAAATGAGCCGTCTCATGGAATCGGCAACTTAACACTCGATTCCTTGACCTCGTGAAAAGGATCGATTATCCCGGGGGCATCCTTATTTTACGTGACCTTTTTGCATTGCGCCGGCGCCGTGCCTGATACCTTGCCGTTTGTGGCCGGAATACTCGTACAGCAGTTCGGCATTCCGCCGGTCTCGCACCGGCACCGGCATCGGCTGGTTTATCAATTATTCACTCTATGACTGTTCATCCTCAGACCTTCTCCTCGGTCCTCCATTCGGCCAACGTCTCTCTCGCGGTGGCTGTAAATCTTCCACCAGGAGAATCCTCGAGTATTTCGTCGGGGGCGGTACGAAGTAGGTGATGCTGGAGTTGAGAAGGCTCGAGGAAGTTGCTCAGGCCAGCAGTAGTTGCTCCTGTTCCCTCGTAAAACCGTCCGGTTCTCAGAAGCACGAAGCTGATCCTTCGCCTCCATATTGTTTTAATAAATCCACTGTTGGACGAGTGAGTGGGAGCGAGAAAGAGAGCATCGCGGAGAGGGGCGGCGGCGAAGGGGCGCGGGGGCCGAGAAACGGGGGAGAGCGAAACGACTGGAGCAGCGGAGCCTTAATTCAGTGGGAGGTCGTGGCCAGTAATCTCGATGCAAATTATTCATATAAACCCCGGATGTTCAGCTAAATGGAAAAATACCTTTAGTTTACGACGCGAAAGAGCTCAGCTGATAATATCGTCGGTGCTTTACTACCAGCATTCCCGCATCCTAATACCCCCCCCCCCATTTCAAATGCAACGAACCGGTCAACCCCGGCATAGACATCGCTCATTGTTCAATTTTTTAAAAACACCATCATCAATTATCCAACTGACAGAATCATTCCGGAGACTACCTGTAGAATTTCCGAGACAAGCACTCGCGATAATACGACTCTTTCTACAATCCGTCTGTCGTTCGAAGCTGTGGAACATAACGGGCTCGGAATAAGATGGAATTTATACCAGTAATATCTAAGATACTTACAGTGCGTAAATCACATTATACCGTTCAGGTTCTAGTGCTTTTGAGCTCCTAACCGAGACTTCCTTGACTACCTTGGTAATTTCATCGTGTAGATTTGATAGGGTACATGCGTAGATTATTTATATACCTGGAATAAAGGTTTTTTGAATACTTTATAATTATTCAGTGCAGGATGAACCAGTGGTGCGTAGATAACACACAATACTTCCATATTTTGAAACGTGTAAGTGTGACACAATTTGATCATATTTTGACTGCTTTTAAGGATGTCTAGGTAAAAAATATCGAAAAATTCACTATGCAAATTTTAAAATACGCCCAAAATAAAAGTACGCCACATTATCGGAGTATAAAAAAATATCCACACATTCTGCAAGATAAAACAAAGATTTTAAGACCAAGAACGCTCAAATCGGTTCATTTTTGTGGCCGGAAAAAAATAAAATAGAAAACACTAAAAATGCAAATATATCGGAAGTACTGTGCGTTATCTAAATTCCGATTAAACAGGGTGTTAGGTCTTGCCGAGACAAACATTTCAGTTCAAGAAATTTGAAAAAAGGTTGAGAAATGAGGGAGTTATGGCCATTTTTGTAAATGACCACAGACGGACAGACGGACACACGGACAGACGGACACACAGACACTTGTTCAGGAAGTGATTCTGAGTAAATGTGTATAAGAAAAAGTTTTTTCTGAAGCTCCGTTCCGATTCTCGATTTCAGGACGATTCCAATACTTCTATTTACTCTGTAAATATGGAAGTAAAAATCTTAAACTATACCCAAAGTTGAGCCAAGAAAAGCATAATCACCCCCAACACCACCAACACCGCCGCCTGGGAATCGAACCTCGCATTGTGTGGTATCCGGTTCAGTCATCGAAGGGTACGTCAGCAGAAACATTGGGGTAGCACTGAAGAACTACAATCATTCAAAAGTGCCGTTTTCAGTGCCAGAATCAGCATAACGGAGTAAAAGAAACGCGAATACGCTCTAATAACTTCGAAACGTTTGCAGCCGCGAGAGAGGAAATGTTGTTTTCTTTCTTTAGACCCCGTATCGATGTAAAATAATATTTCCCCAATAGTAGTAACTCACTTGGGGCTACAGCTCGGAGGTAGTACCGCACCGTGTTGAATGTGTTCGAGGTCGGGTTGTTCCTACGTGTTGGCGAAAACTGTCGGACGTAATCGATGGTAAGCGAAAAGGACTGTACATTACTCCGTCCATCCCGCAGTTTCTCAACGTTTCGAGCAAAACCTGCATCTCATCCTGAGTTCACATTCTCTATCATCTTGTATTCGAAAATATTACGAGATGGATCAGCCCCAGATGATGTACAGGGTGGACGATCCAGGGATGTTCAATAAAAGGAAATCATAAGTGTTGACTCGGATAGGGGCAACAGATTTAACTCAATTTCGAGTTTGGAAATTAATGTAATGAGAAAATTATTCACTGTAATCTGACAGAGATACATCGTATCATGACGATTAACTGAAATTGAAACTAACCTACTGGAATTGTAACAGTTATTGAAAGTGAACTTATTCTTATTCAACTTCAATGTCCATGCGTCCATGTTCAAGTTATATGCGAATTTTAAAACTCGCCTCAAATAAAAATACGCCAAGTTTATGAACATAAAAAATATCCACATACCTATTATGCAAGATAAAACAAAGATTTTAAAAAGCTCAAATCGGTTGATTTTTGTTACCGGAAAAAAAAAATACAAATCACTAAAAATGCGACTATATCGGAACTACTGTGAGTTATTCAAATCCGATTAAACAGGGTGTTAGGTCTTGCCTTAAAAGCACGTCAAACTATGATCAAATTTTGTCACTCTTTTATGTTCCAAAATATGGATGTATTGTGTGTTATCTACGCACCACTGGTTTCCGTTTTGGTCCCGAAAAATCTGTTGTTTGAACGCTGATTTTACTCCCATATTCACAGAGTAAATGGAAGTATTGTAATCGTCCTAAAATCAACATTAGAAATTGAATTTAGTCCACACCTTGTTGAAAGCTACGCACAAAACTACTATAAATAAATTGTAAAAAACACACCTTTCAAATTTTAAAACAGGCAGAAATCGATTTTGTTTAAGAGTGAGAATTGAAGGATATTATCCATTTTTAAATAGGGAGTTACAGGCGGGCGTGCTGACAGTAATTTGCTATGAATGTGATTCAGAGCTAAAAATAATGTTTTTAATCTTGAGACTATTACAAAAATGGAAAATATTGTGTTCGGAAATGCCATCATTACGCTTTTTCCTCCCCAGGTTGGTTTAACCGTTGGTTCGAACGGTACGGCGAAATCGGCACCAGAACTGTGGAATCCACAGTTGGAGTTAAGAGAGAAGTGCGTAGTATAAAACTTGTAGGAAATTAATCCGACTTTCATTTTGAAAGAAGTTGCTTTCTTCCCCTGTTCAAGTTATGAATAAAATTTCTCCCTCCCCCACCCTTAGCTGGGAAACTTCGGGCTTTCAGTTTGTATGTCCTTCCACCCCCCTGAACACATTCCCGAAGAGAAATTTCAGACTTACCGCCACGCATTCTACACCTCCTTCAAGGACGTTCATTGACTGGATTGAATTTTCAAAGGGTGAAAAACAATTACTGTGGATACAGAAATAAGGCAGAGTTGATGGAATAAAATTCATATCATTAATATCATCAACGATTTATTATTGATTGTGAACTCAACTCTGAATTAGTGCAATTGTTGTATTAGCAGTCGGTGTTCAAGTTCTTCACTTCCGCAGGAAATCCTTCTTAAAACATTGGTATAAAATAAAGAGAGGGAGTCCAACGCTGGTAACGTCTGTAAGTAACAAATAATTGTCGAGGTGCCGAAATCTGCGGTAATATTTCACTTATTTTGGCTAGCTACGTTATCGTGCAGAGGAGTTGGACCCAAACGACATCTGATGCTCATCCAACTTCTGCCGATTTCTCAGAGTTAGCCCCGACTTGGCACACATTATTCGAGCGATGAGACCGAAAGAGGTTTAAAAGTAAAAAACGGCAGTGGAGAGAGGTTTTTCTTATCAGCAGTGATCTATCACCTATAAATTTCCAAACCTCGGAGGCTCAAACGTCTCCGGAGAGAGCAATTGAAATACGGTTAGCGTAATTTTGGACTGCTACCTACCCCTCAAGTCTCAATAATATTTATCCCCTAAACACCAACTCGACTCGTTTCACATAGGTTTCCGGTGTTTACTTCCGTATTTTCATAGTACTATTTACTATAGAAGCATTGTAATCGTCGTAAAATCAAGAATGGAAGCGGAGCTTCAGAAAAAACTTTTACTCATGCACATTTACTCAGAATCACTTCCCGAACAAGTTGATACCTTAAAGCACAAAGGGCATATGTCCAAAAATGGCATAATGAGAAAAATGCAAAATAAGGTTTTGATAAATTTACAAAAATAAAGATTTCTCCCATAGTTTTCAATTCCATAAAAAAATTCGCTAAATAAAAAATGTTCGTCTGGCCAAGATCTACCACCTCGTTTAACCAGAACCTTGGCAGCACTGAACACTTCCAAGATAAACGCTCTTAAAATATTTGTCGTTTTTCTATTATATCGTTTTTTGGCCCCAAAAATAGATAAAAGGGTCATGCCTCTTGGAGCGATCGATAGGTCCTGATGAGTAGATTCTTTCGGAACAGAAATCTCAAAATTGATATTTTGGGACATTGCCCTTTGCGCTTTAAGGTATCGAAGTGTCCGTGTGTCCGTCCGTGGTCATTTACGAAAATGGCCATAGCTCCCTTTTTTCAAATTTCTTGAGCTGAAATGTTTGTCTCGGCAAGACCTAACACCCTGTTAAATTGGAATTCGAATAACTCACAGTTCTTCCGATATATTTGCATTTTTAGTGTTTTCTATTTTATTTTTCCAGCCACAAAAATGAACCGATTTGAGCGTTCTTGGTCTCAAAATCGTTGTATTACTTCGCAAAATATGTGGATATCTTTCATAGTCCTAAAATTAAGCGTATTTTTATTTTAGACGAATTTTAAACATTGCATAGTGAGTTTTTTGATATTTTTGACCTTAACACCCTTAAAAGCAGTCAAAATATGATCAAATTTTGTCTCACTTTTGTGTTTCAAATATGGAAGTATTGTGTGATGTCTACGCACCACTGGTTTGATCAGAGGCAAACAAACAAGTAGACGGAGAGAGTTCATAGAGTGATTCTGACATTTCCTCGAAACCTCCGAACCGATTTTCCCATTTTTAGGATGTCCATCGTATCGTATTGGGTGAGTATCAGCGAAAAACCCGATAGGTTCTAGAGATCCTCGGTTCTAGATGATGGTTCTGGACATCGCTCTGGATTTAGAAATTGAGATGCCTCATTGACGACACCTACGCTTGGGACCTGGTTAACGTTTAGCTCTGGAATAGTTCATTTCGCCGGTTCCTCATTCCTGCAGTCATTAACTTCTGATGACTTGTCCGCCGTGAGAGCAACTAGGCGGTGTAGTTTCACGAAGCCTGCTCAACTGTAGTTGTGCTGATCTCATAGAAATGGAAGCCCCCCCCCACCCCCATTCCACATCAAAGGCGCCTCTCATGACCGCACCCTCCACACTCTCAACACCTCTCGAGCTTGGGGCTCAAACCCCAAAGTTTGATTCAACCCCTGCCGTGACGAAGTTGCCGACTTTTTGCGGCTCACCACATGCGGTCGTCTCTGCCATTCACCGACAATGATCGAATGATTAAGCCGTAAATATCGAGTGTGTTCACAGCACAACTTTCCTTCCCGAGGGTTTTCGGAAAGTTCAATTAATCGGACAACGACGGCAGCGCTCTAGCGGCGATTTATCCGGAACTTGACGGTTTTGACGTTGCTAGGTTTTTGAAAGGACCAAAATTATGTATCAATGTGTTGGAAACCGTGGTTTCTGAATTATGTAAGCTATTGTAAGTGTTTTTATCCCTTAACGAGCCATAACGACCACAATGCAAAGGCAAAATCGAAGAAAAACGCTATTTTCGGGTTCAAGGGTGTCTGCTCACTGGGCGAAGATCGTCGAAAACCTGACACTAGCATGTTCATCCGCACTACCTAATAGTGCTGAGTGTCCTAATTATAAATTTCGGGTTATTAATAAATTATGACCCATTTTAATCGCTCTAAAACCAGTGGTGCGTAGATAACACACAATACTTCCATATTTTGAAACATGAATAAAGTGGATGATCGACCCGAAATACTGTGTAGCTATTGTCAGCGATCAGGGGTAGGGTCTCAGATGAAATAGCAACCGTTTCCTTTGCCAAGGCATTTTTGAAACGTAAAATTGTGACACAATTTGATCATATTTTGACTGCTTTTAAGGGTGTTTAGGTCAAAAATACCAAAAAACTTACTATTAAAATTTTAAAATTAGCCAAAATAAAAATACGCGATGGTATCGGAATATAACAAATATTCGCATATTTTGTTAGGTAAAACAAAGATTTTAAGACCAAGAACGCTCAAATCGGTTGATTTTGAAAAAATAAAATAGAAAACACTAAAAATCCAAATATATCGGAAGTACTGTGAGTTATTCAAATTCCGATTGAACAGGGTGTTAGGTCTTGCCGAGACAAACATTTCAGTTCAAGAAATTTGAAAAAAGGTTGTTGTTCAGGAAGTGATTCTGAGTAAATGTGTAAAAGAAAAGTTTTTCTGAAGCTCCGTTCCGATTCTCGATTTTAGGACGATTCCAATACTTCCATTTACTCTGTTAATATGGAAATAAAAACGAACATGTCGTTTTCGTAAAACCCGCATGGTATGGAGACGACCATAGCAACCAATGTACTGTCAATCGCAACCACAATTTTCGAGGTCCCAATTTCAATGTTTATCGCCAGCATGTTGATCCCAAAATCAGTTATTGGCTTCTGGATCGGGGGTTCGTTCTAAATCGTAAATTTCAATGTCCTCTTTCCCCAGGAGCTGCAATGCGTAATTATGTGGGGTCTCCGAGGAGTGAAAAACAGGAGGTAAAAACGGGTACTGAAATAATACGGACTATGACGTTATGCACCCGTTCGGTCCTCTTTCGCTCCCATTCGCTCGTATGGCGTCTCCGTTATGAAGCGAGCGGAAATCTTCGTTGGCAATCCACGACTCTACCGAACGCAATATCGAGCTGAAAGTTGAGCTCTAGGGTGCAGGATCCGAACATTTAGTCGTAGATATGAAATTCCGACAACCTCAAGGAGCACATTAAACTACGACTCCAACATGAGCGGACGGTCAGTCTCTTCGTTCCGACTTATCCCAGAATGCAGCCCATGATTATGGGGTTATGAGCTGGCTGGATTATAATAGTGGAATACACCACCGTCGAAGTTCCCGGCATTTTCCCCGTGCATCCGCGTGCAATTCGATGGGAACGGGCGGCATTACCGCTAACGATGCCTTGTCATGTTTGCAACTCATCGGAATGGAGGGATTGAGCTAATTTGCTGTCATGCGACACGGGGTAGGTGTTGACGTCGAAAAGCTCCCGTGTTCATTATCATTAAAAATTTTGCTCAACCCGGAAACGCGTGATAAGTCAACAAAAGCTTTCCGTCCCTAATGCCGAGCAGTACAGTAGACCAATCACACGTACGACCATCTCCTCAGCTTTAACAGCGGGAGTACTTTGGAAAAAGATTCATACATGTATACATATAAATTCGAACATGCCCACTGAATCCGAGTTACAAGAATAACAAGCGATGGGGTGGACTGAATAACCGAGAGCCGTGCGGTATGCATTAGGGAAAGGCAGATGAAAAAAAGACGACCTGACTAGGAAGTAATAAAGTGTGAATGCCAATGTTTACCGAAGAAAAGAGACTAGGCTGGGGAAAGGAGGGTTGTTATGCTCGACCCATTGATCTGAAAAACGAGGGAGCATCACTCAGTCAACGAGCTGAAGACTCGCCCTTCCTTATTGTGTATGTAAGTGTATTCTCTTTCGAGACTTTGAAAAGCAAAAGTAGTGATCTGCCCCTCCCAGGAACTGGGAATAGGTTCAGAAAAAAGAGGAATAGGTAGGTACCCTGTGTGAAGAACAAGCCACTCTCGACAGCATTAAGAGAATGATCGGATGACGCGTCTCCCAATGTGCCAGAGGATCCTTATCACGGATTCACAATCATCACGTGACCTGAAGGTAAACTGACAAAGGGAATGAATCGCCCCGATTCAGTTGGTCGAAATTAATTTCACACCTGCCGTGAAGCATACGGAATACACGCAATACTTCAATAATTGGATAACCTGAAGAGAGGCTTCAGTTCAATTCATCCCGATTAAAAATCCTGTCTATTGAACGAAGAATTGGAAAAAATACTTCGGTTTCGAAAAATCGAGCCTTTGAAGCCAATAATTCCCTAGCTATTGGCGAAAATTTCACTTTAATCCATAACCGAGCTTTTCAATTTTCTTGCAATACAAGGTGCCTGCATATCTGATAATTAACCAGTGCGTAGGTAACACACAATACTTCTATATTTTGAAAAGTAAAACTTTGACACAATTTGACCATATTTTGACTGCTTTTAAGGGTGTTTAGGTCAAAAATATCAAAAAACTCACTAGGTACCTATCCAAATTTTTAAAATTTGCCCAAAATAAAAATACGGCTCATTAACGGAATATAAAAAATATCCACATATTCTGCAAGGTAATACAAGGATTTTAAGACCAAGAACGCTCAAATCGGTTCATTTCTGTCGCCGGGAAAAAATAAAATAGAAAACACTAAAAATGCAAATATATCGGAAGTACTGTGAGTTATCCAAATTCCGATTAAACAGGGTGTTAGGTCTTGACGAGAAAAACATTTCAGCTCAAGAAATTTGAAACCAGTGGTGCGTAGATAACACAATACTTCCATATTTTGAAACATATAAGTGTGACACGATTTGATCATATTTTGACTGCTTATAAGGTTGTTTAGGTCAAAAATATCAAAAAACTCACTTTTTTAAATTTTAAAATTCGCCCTAAATAGAACAACGATACATTTTCGGAATATAAAAAATATCCACATATTCTGCAAGGTAATACAAAGATTTTAGGACCAAGAACGCTCAAGTCGGTTCATTTTAGTGGCCGGAAAAAAATAAAATAGAAAACACTAAAAACGCAAATATATCGGAAGTACTGTGAGTTATCCAAATTCCGTCTTGCCGAGACAAACATTGCAGTTCAAGAAATTTGAAAAAAGGTTGAAAATTGAGGGAGTTATGGCCATTTTTGTAAATGACCACAGACGGACACACGGACACACAGACACTACACGGACACACAGACACTGTCTTGTTTACCACAAGTTTTGTTCGGGAAGTGATTCTGAGTAAATGTGTATAAGTGTTTTTTCTGAAGCTCCGTTCCGATTCTTGATTTTAGGAAGTAAAAAATAGTTCACAGGACATTGGACTGAAAAGTAGTACCTGTCCCTACAAAAGTAGTTCGTCTGGTCACCGTCTATAGATCTGACAACGTCTGACCCAACCTTGAGGCATTCAACCTACGTAAGGCAGGCGTCAAAAGGCCAGAATAGCCCTTGAGCAGTGAAAGGTTGATTTTTGCAGCTGAAAGATGGCAAGGTATATGAAATTTTATATATTGCCGAATCTCGCGTGATGAAATACCAACGGTGGATAGAGCCGATTATAAGTAATTTCAAATGTCATACCTCAGTATTCGTGTGCGGCTCGAGTTTGAAAAATCCTCATTTTTACCGGGTATCTCGAATCCGCATCAAATTTCACGATATCGGTTTGTACTGAACTCATTAGGCGGAGATCATTAGACCTAATGGCATCCGGTATGAAACGTGCATGGAAAACTGTTGGTCTTAATTCTATCGGGCGTTATCAGATACCGAGAGTTACCTCACGTCCGTTGGTCTTGTCTTAAAAACCATCTACCGGCACCGGAACGATAACCGTTCCCATTCCGAACCCCTGAATGCGATTCGTTCTCTGTGATTTTCCAAAAATGGCGTTTCATATTTACCTAATATATGCCGGAATTATTGTAAAGAAGGCGATTTGTAGTCCTGATACGTAAGAGCCTGCGGCTGCTCAATTTGTTCTTTCGTTACTACCGTTCAGGATCACGCAACATTTTTCCGTTTCTTCTACTTATAGGTTTTTTGGCCATTATTCTAACCCCACCTACCACTGCACGGATCGAAAGGTGGCGTGAGTCATGCGGTCGCCACGAACGGAGGAAAATCGAGGCTCATAGACACAGACCCGTCAAGACTGCAGACATGTAATCGCTACAGCCGTAGAAGTACGAAGCTGTCCGGACTTTTTCCGTACTACGTACTCCAGTCGCCTGAAAAATTCTGTAACAACCTAAATATTATCGATAGCAAAAGTGTAAATCCTTGTAAGTCCAAATTCAGAAATATGTCAGGGTACCTAATAAACTCTGGAAGGTTTTGACTTAAAGGTAATTGCACATGGCCACAGAGTAGAAATGAGACAAAAACGGAGGAATCCGGCTTCACTTGATGGATCTACGGCTCAAATACTACCCAAAGAGCTCAAATCCTTATTTTAACAAAATTTGAGACTTACGAGATTTCACACTTTTACAATCGTTATGTTGCACAGGCAAACATATCGCACCTTGAGAATAGCAGTGGGGCAAGTCAAAATCCTTCGATTTTGTGAAAACGAGTTTTGAATTTCGCGTGGTATTGGTACGCGTAACTCGACTCAGGTAGTATCAGGTAGTATAGTCGAGATCAAACTCAACTTCGAGATCAAAGTCAAATTCGAGATCAAACTCAACTTCGAGATCAAAGTCAACTTCAAGATCAAACTCAACTTCGAGATCAAACTCAACTTCGAGATCAAAGTCAACTTCGAGATCAAACTCAACTTCAAGATCAAAGTCAACTTTGAGATCGAACTCAACATCGAGATCAAAGTCAATTTCGAGATCAGTCAACTTCGAGTTCAAACTCACCTCCAAGATCAAAGTCAACTTCGAGATCAAAGTCAACTTCGAGATCAAAGTCAACTTCGAGATCAAAGTCAACTTCAAGATGAAAGTCAACTTCGAAATCAAACTCAACTTCAAGATGAAAGTCAACTTCGAGATGAAAGTCAACTTCGAGATCAAACTCAACTTCGAGATCAAAGTCAACTTTGAGATCAAACTCAACATCGAGATCAAAGTCAACTCCGAGATCAAACTCAACTTCGAGATGAAAGTCAACTTCGAGATCAAACTCAACTTCGAGATGAAAGTAAACTTCGGGTTCAAACTCAACTTCGAGATGAAAGTCAACTTCGAGATCAAAGTCAACTTCGAGATCAAACTCAACTTCGAGATGAAAGTCAACTTCGAGATCAAAGTCAACTTCGAGATCAAACTCACCTCCAAGATCAAAGTCAACTTCGAAATCGAAGTCAACTTCGAGATCGAAGTCAACTTCGAGATCAAAGTCAACTTCGAGATCAAACTCAACTTCGAGTTCAAACTCAACTTCGCGATCAAAGTCAACTTCGAAATCAAACTCAACTTCGAGATCAAACTCAACTTCGAGTTCAAACTCAACTTCAAGATCAAAGTCAACTTTGAGATCGAACTCAACATCGAGATCAAAGTCAATTTCGAGATCAGTCAACTTCGAGTTCAAACTCACCTCCAAGATCAAAGTCAACTTCGAGATCAAACTCAACTTTGAGATGAAAGTCAACTTCGAGATCAAAGTCAACTTCAAGATGAAAGTCAACTTCGAAATCAAACTCAACTTCAAGATCAAAGTCAACATTGAGATGAAAGTCAACTTCGAGATCAAAGTCAACTTCGAGATCAAACTCAACTTCGAGATCAAAGTCAACTGTGAGATCAAAGTCAACTTCGGAATCAAACTCAACTTCGAGATCAAAATCAACTTCGAGATCAAACTCATCTTCGAGATCAAAGTCAGCTTCGGGTTCAAACTCAACTTCGAGATCAAAGTCAACTGTGAGATCAAAGTCAACTTCGAAATCAAAGTCAACTTCGAGATCAAAATCAACTTCGAGATCAAAGTCAACTTCGAGATCAAAATCAACTCCGAGATCAAAGTCAATTAAGAGATCAAAGTCAACTTCGAGTTCAAAGTCAACTTCGAAATCAAAGTCAACTTCAGGATCAAACTCAACTTCGAAATCAAACTCAACTTCGAGATCAAAGTCAACTTCGAGATGAAAGTCAACTTATATATCATAGTCAACTTCGAGATCAAAGTCAACTTCGAGATCAAAGTCAACTTCGAGATCAAAGTCAACTTCGAGATCAAAGTCAACTTCGAGATCAAAGTCAACTTCGAGATCAAACTCATCTCCGAGATGAAAGTCAACTTCGGGTTCAAACTCAACTTCGAGATGAAAGTCAACTTCGAGATCAAAGTCAACTTCGAGATCAAAGTCAACTTCGAGATTAAAGTCAACTTCGAGATCAAAGTCAACTTCGAGATCAAACTCACCTCCAAGATCAAAGTCAACTTCGAGATCAAAGTCAACTTCGAGATCAAAGTCAACTTCGAGATCAAAGTCAACTTCAAGATCAAAGTCAACTTCGAGTTCAAACTCAACTTCGAGATGAAAGTCAACTTCGAAATCAAACTCAACATCGAGATCAAAGTCAACTTCGAGTTCAAACTCAACTTCGAGATAAAAGTCAACTTCGAGATCAAAGTCAACTTCGAGATCAAAGTCAACTTCAAGATTAAAGTCAACTTCGAGATCAAAGTCAACTTCGAGATCAAACTCACCTCCAAGATCAAAGTCAACTTCGAGATCAAAGTCAACTTCGAGATCAAAGTCAACTTCAAGATCAAAGTCAACTTCGGGTTCAAACTCAACTTCGAGATGAAAGTCAACTTCGAGATCAAACTCAACTTCGAGATCAAAGTCAACTTCGAGTTCAAACTCAACTTCGAGATAAAAGTCAACTTCGAGATCAAAGTCAACTTCGAGATCAAAGTCAACTTCGAGTTCAAACTCAACTTCGAGATAAAAGTCAACTTCGAGATCAAAGTCAACTTCGAGATCAAAGTCAACTTCGAGATCAAAGTCAACTTCTAGATTGAAATCAACTTCGAAATAAAAGTCAACTTCGAGATCAAACACATCTCTGAGATGAAAGTCAACTTCGAGATCAAACTCAACTTCGAGTTCAAAGTCAACTTCGGGTTCAAACTCAACTTCGAGATAAAAGTCAACTTCGAGATCAAAGTCAACTTCGAGATCAAAGTCAACTTCGAGTTCAAACTCAACTTCGAGATAAAAGTCAACTTCGAGATCAAAGTCAACTTCGAGATCAAAGTCAACTTCGAGATTAAAGTCAACTTCGAGATCAAAGTCAACTTCGTGATCAAACTCACCTCCAAGATCAAAGTCAACTTCGAGATCAAAGTCAACTTCGAGATCAAAGTCAACTTCGAGATCAAAGTCAACTTCAAGATCAAAGTCAACTTCGAGTTCAAACTCAACTTCAAGATGAAAGTCAACTTCGAGATCAAACTCAACTTCGAGTTCAAACTCAACTTCAAGATGAAAGTCAACTTCGAAATCAAACTCAACTTCAAGATCAAAGTCAACATTGAGATGAAAGTCAACTTCGAGATCAAAGTCAACTTCGAGATCAAAGTCAACTTCGAGATCAAAGTCAACTTCGAGATCAAAGTCAACTTCGAGATCAAAGTCAACTTCGAGATCAAAGTCAACTTCGAGATCAAAGTCAACTTCGAGATCAAACTCATCTCCGAGATGAAAGTCAACTTCGGGTTCAAACTCAACTTCGAGATGAAAGTCAACTTCGAGATCAAACTCAACATCGAGATCAAAGTCAACTTCGAGTTCAAACTCAACTTCGAGATAAAAGTCAACTTCGAGATCAAAGTCAACTTCGAGATCAAACTCAACTCCGAGATGAAAGTCAACTTCGAGATCAAACTCAACATCGAGATCAAAGTCAACTTCGAGTTCAAACTCAACTTCGAGATAAAAGTCAACTTCGAGATCAAAGTCAACTTCGAGATCAAAGTCAACTTCGAGTTCAAACTCAACTTCGAGATAAAAGTCAACTTCGAGATCAAAGTCAACTTCGAGATCAAAGTCAACTTCGAGATTAAAGTCAACTTCGAGATCAAAGTCAACTTCGAGATCAAACTCACCTCCAAGATCAAAGTCAACTTCGAGATCAAAGTCAACTTCGAGATCAAAGTCAACTTCGAGATCAAAGTCAACTTCAAGATCAAAGTCAACTTCGAGTTCAAACTCAACTTCGAGATGAAAGTCAACTTCGAGATCAAAGTCAACTTCGAGATCAAAGTCAACTTCGAGATTAAAGTCAACTTCGAGATCAAAGTCAACTTCGAGATCAAACTCACCTCCAAGATCAAAGTCATTTTCGAGATCAAAGTCAACTTCGAGATCAAACTCACCTCCAAGATCAAAGTCAACTTCGAGATCAAACTCAACATCGAGATCAAAGTCAACTTCGAGTTCAAACTCAACTTCGAGATAAAAGTCAACTTCGAGATCAAAGTCAACTTCGAGATCAAAGTCAACTTCGAGTTCAAACTCAACTTCGAGATAAAAGTCAACTTCGAGATCAAAGTCAACTTCGAGATCAAAGTCAACTTCGAGATCAAAGTCAACTTCTAGATCTAAATCAACTTCGACATAAAAGTCAACTTCGAGATCAAACACATCTTCGAGATCAAAGTCAACTTCGAGATCAAACTCAACTTCGAGTTCAAAGTCAACTTCTGGTTCAAACTCAACTTCGAGATAAAAGTCAACTTCGAGATCAAAGTCAACTTCGAGATCAAAGTCAACTTCGAGTTCAAACTCAACTTCGAGATCAAAGTCAACTTCGAGATCAAAGTCAACTTCGAGATCAAAGTCAACTTCGAGATCAAACTCACCTTCAAGATCAAAGTCAACTTCGAGATCAAAGTCAACTTCGAGATCAAAGTCAACTTCGAGATCAAAGTCAACTTCAAGATCAAAGTCAACTTCGAGTTCAAACTCAACTTCGAGATCAAAGTCAACTTCGAGATCAAACTCAACTTTGAGATCAAAGTCAACTTCGAGATCAAAGTCAACTTCGAGATCAAAGTCAACTTCGAGATCAAACTCATCTCCGAGAACAGAGTCAACTTCGAGATCAAAGTCAACTTCGAGATCAAAGTCAACTTCGAGTTCAAACTCAACTTCGAGATAAAAGTCAACTTCGAGATCAAAGTCAACTTCGAGATCAAAGTCAACTTCGAGATCAAAGTCAACTTCGAGATCAAAGTCAACTTCGAGATCAGTCAACTCCGAGTTCAAACTCAACTTCGATATAAAAGTCAACTTCGAGATCAAACTCATCTCTGAGATGAAAGTCAACTTCGAGATCAAACTCAACTTCGAGTTCAAAGTCAACTTCGGGTTCAAACTCAACTTCGAGATGAAAGTCAACTTCGAGATCAAACTCAACATCGAGATCAAAGTCAACTTCGAGTTCAAACTCAACTTCGAGATAAAAGTCAACTTCGAGATCAAAGTCAACTTCGAGATCAAAGTCAACTTTGAGTTCAAACTCAACTTCGAGATAAAAGTCAACTTCGAGATCAAAGTCAACTTCGAGATGAAAGTCAACTTCGAGATCAAAGTCAACTTTGAGTTCAAAGTCAACTTCTAGATTGAAATCAACTTCGAGTTAAAAGTCAACTTCGAGATCAATGTCATCTCTGAGATGAAAGTCAACTTCGAGATCAAACTCAACTTCGAGATCAAAGTCAACTTCGAGATCAAAGTCAACTTCAAGATCAAAGTCAACTTCGAGTTCAAACTCAACTTCGAGATGAAAGTCAACTTCGAAATCAAACTCAACTTCGAGATCAAAGTCAACTTCGAGATCAAAGTTAACTTCGAGATCAAACTCATCTCCGAGATGAAAGTCAACTTCGAGATCAAAGTCAAATTCGAGATCAAAGTCAACTTCGAGTTCAAACTCAACTTCGAGATCAAAGTCAACTTCGAGATCAAACTCATCTCCGAGATGAAAGTCAACTTCGGGTTCAAACTCAACTTCGAGATGAAAGTCAACTTCGAGATCAAACTCAACATCGAGATCAAAGTCAACTTCGAGTTCAAACTCAACTTCGAGATAAAAGTCAACTTCGAGATCAAAGTCAACTTCGAGATCAAACTCATCTCCGAGATGAAAGTCAACTTCGAGATCAAACTCAACATCGAGATCAAAGTCAACTTCGAGTTCAAACTCAACTTCGAGATAAAAGTCAACTTCGAGATCAAAGTCAACTTCGAGATCAAAGTCAACTTCGAGTTCAAACTCAACTTCGAGTAAAAAGTCAACTTCGAGATCAAAGTCAACTTCGAGATCAAAGTCAACTTCGAGATCAAAGTCAACTTCGAGATCAAAGTCAAATTCGAGATCAAACTCACCTCCAAGATCAAACTCAACTTCCAGATCAAAGTCAACTTCGAGATCAAAGTCAACTTCGAGATCAAAGTCAACTTCAAGATCAAAGTCAACTTCGAGTTCAAACTCAACTTCGAGATGAAAGTCAACTTCGAAATCAAACTCAACATCAAGATCAAAGTCAACTTCGAGTTCAAACTCAACTTCGAGATAAAAGTCAACTTCGAGATCAAAGTCAACTTCGAGATCAAAGTCAACTTCGAGATTAAAGTCAACTTCGAGATCAAAGTCAACTTCGAGATCAAACTCACCTCCAAGATCAAAGTCAACTTCGAGATCAAAGTCAACTTCGAGATCAAAGTCAACTTCAAGATCAAAGTCAACTTCGGGTTCAAACTCAACTTCGAGATGAAAGTCAACTTCTAGATTAAACTCAACATCGAGATCAAAGTCAACTTCGAGTTCAAACTCAACTTCGAGATAAAAGTCAACTTCGAGATCAAAGTCAACTTCGAGTTCAAACTCAACTTCGAGATAAAAGTCAACTTCGAGATCAAAGTCAACTTCGAGATCAAAGTCAACTTCGAGTTCAAACTCAACTTCGAGATAAAAGTCAACTTCGAGATCAAAGTCAACTTCGAGATCAAAGTCAACTTCGAGATCAAACTCAACTTCAAGATCAAAGTCAACTTCGAGATCAAACTTAACTTCGAGATCAAAGTCAACTTCGAGATCAAAGTCAACTTCAAGATCGAACTCAACTTCGAGTTCAAACTCAACTTCGAGATCAAAGTCAACTTCGAAATCAAACTCAACTTTGAGATCAAAGTCAACTTCGAGATCAAAGTCAACTTCGAGATCAAAGTCAACTTCGAGATCAAACTCAACTTCGAGATCAAAGTCAACTTCGAGATCAAAGTCAACTTCGAGATCAAAGTCAACTTCGAGTTCAAACTCAACTTCGAGATAAAAGTCAACTTCGAGATCAAAGTCAACTTCGAGATCAAAGTCAACTTCGAGATCAAAGTCAACTTCGAGATCAAAGTCAACTTCGAGATCAGTCAACTTCGAGTTCAAACTCAACTTCGAAATAAAAGTCAACTTCGAGATCAAACTCATCTCTGAGATGAAAGTCAACTTCGAGATCAAACT
Organism: Nesidiocoris tenuis; assembly: GCA_036186465.1. Taxonomy (NCBI): domain Eukaryota; kingdom Metazoa; phylum Arthropoda; class Insecta; order Hemiptera; family Miridae; genus Nesidiocoris; species Nesidiocoris tenuis. The sequence goes on along the minus strand of AP028910.1, from coordinate 30,655,344 downwards.
CAACTTCGAGTTCAAAGTCAACTTCGGGTTCAAACTCAACTTCGAGATCAAAGTCAACTTCGAGATCAAAGTCAACTTCGAGATCAAACTCAACTTCGAGTTCAAACTCAACTTCGAGATAAAAGTCAACTTCGAGATCAAAGTCAACTTCGAGATCAAAGTCAACTTTGAGTTCAAACTCAACTTCGAGATAAAAGTCAACTTCGAGATCAAAGTCAACTTCGAGATCAAAGTCAACTTCGAGATCAAAGTCAACTTCGAGATCAAAGTCAACTTCTAGATTGAAATCAACTTCGAAATAAAAGTCAACTTCGAGATCAAACTCATCTCTGAGATGAAAGTCAACTTCGAGATCAAACTCAACTTCGAGATCAAAGTCAACTTCGAGATCAAAGTCAACTTCGAGATCAAAGTCAACTTCGAGTTCAAACTCAACTTCGAGATGAAAGTCAACTTCGAGATCAAACTCAACTTCGAGATCAAAGTCAACTTCGAGATCAAACTCAACTTCGAGATCAAACTCATCTTCGAGATCAAAGTCAACTTCGAGATCAAAGTCAACTTCGAGATCAAAGTCAACTTCGTGTTCAAACTCAACTTCGAGATCAAACTCAACTTCGAGATCAAAGTCAACTTTGAGATCAACCTCAACTTCGAGATCAAACTCAACTTCGAGGTAAAAGTCAACTTCGAGATCAAACACAACTTCGAGATCAAAGTCAACTTCGAGTTCAAACTCAACTTCGAGATCAAAGCCAACTTCGAGATCAAAGTCAACTTCGAGTTCAAACTCAACTTCGAGATAAAAGTCAACTTTGAGATCAAAGTCAACTTCGAGTTCAAACTCAACTTTGAGATCAAAGTCAACTTCGAGATTGAAATCAACTTCGAAATAAAAGTCAACTTCGAGATCAAACACATCTCTGAGATGAAAGTCAACTTCGAGATCAAACTCAACTTCGAGTTCAAAGTCAACTTCGAGTTCAAACTCAACTTCGAGATAAAAGTCAACTTCGAGATCAAACTCAACTTCGAGATCAAAGTCAACTTCGAGATCAAACTCAACTTCGAGATAAAAGTCAACTTCGAGATCAAACTCAACTTCGAGATCAAAGTCAACTTCGAGATCAAACTCAACTTCGAGATCAAAGTCAACTTCGAGATCAAAGTCAACTTCGAGATCAAAGTCAACTTCGAGATCAAAGTCAACTTCAAGATCAAAGTCAACTTCGAGTTCAAACTCAACTTCGAGATGAAAGTCAACTTCGAAATCAAACTTAACTTCGAGATCAAAGTCAACTTCGAGATCAAAGTCAACTTCGAGATCAAAGTCAACTTCGAGATCAAAGTCAACTTCGAGTTCAAACTCAACTTCGAGATAAAAGTCAACTTCGAGATCAAAGTCAACTTCGAGATCAAAGTCAACTTCGAGATCAAACTCACCTCCAAGATCAAAGTCAACTTCGAGATCAAAGTCAACTTCGAGATCAAAGTCAACTTCGAGATCAAAGTCAACTTCAAGATCAAAGTCAACTTCGAGTTCAAACTCAACTTCGAGATCAAAGTCAACTTCGAAATCAAACTTAACTTCGAGATCAAAGTCAACTTCGAGATCAAAGTCAACTTCGAGATCAAAGTCAACTTCGAGATCAAACTCATCTCCGAGATGAAAGTCAACTTCGAGATCAAAGTCAACTTCGAGATCAAAGTCAACTTCGAGTTCAAACTCAACTTCGAGATAAAAGTCAACTTCGAGATCAAAGTCAACTTCGAGATCAAAGTCAACTTTGAGATCAAAGTCAACTTCGAGATCAGTCAACTTCGAGTTCAAACTCAACTTCGAAATAAAAGTCAACTTCGAGATCAAACTCAACTCTGAGATGAAAGTCAACTTCGAGATCAAAGTCAACTTCGAGTTCAAAGTCAACTTCGGGTTCAAACTCAACTTCGAGATAAAAGTCAACTTCGAGATCAAAGTCAACTTCGAGATCAAAGTCAACTTTGAGTTCAAACTCAACTTCGAGATAAAAGTCAACTTCGAGATCAAAGTCAACTTCGAGATCAAAGTCAACTTCGAGATCAAAGTCAACTTCTAGATTGAAATCAACTTCGAAATAAAAGTCAACTTCGAGATCAGTCAACTTCGAGTTCAAACTCAACTTCGAAATAAAAGTCAACTTCGAGATCAAACTCATCTCTGAGATGAAAGTCAACTTCGAGATCAAACTCAACTTCGAGTTCAAAGTCAACTTCGGGTTCAAACTCAACTTCGAGATGAAAGTCAACTTCGAGATCAAACTCAACATCGAGATCAAAGTCAACTTCGAGTTCAAACTCAACTTCGAGATCAAAGTCAACTTCGAGATCAAACTCAACTTCGAGATCAAAGTCAACTTCGAGATCAAAGTCAACTTCGAGATCAAACTCAACTTCGAGATCAAAGTCAACTTCGAGGTCAAACCACTTTCCATCATTTTCATTTACCTGAGTCAGTGCTGTCTGAATATAAAAACAAGCAGAAAGAATAGTTGAAGTTACTTGAATGAATTTGCATTTGGTCTTAGGTTGGGCCAACTTTATTGAGAAATGGTATCGTTCTTTCTACGTTTGTAAGGGAAAACACCCATAGAAAGATGGATCGAATGATATGTCTGTATCGGGTATATGGGGGTATCGAAATGTCACTAATCTAGAGTGAACAATCGACGCATTGGAAGAACCTATGACGGCGGGATACCTGATAACTTTATCAATCGTAAAAGTTGTTGTTGCGAACTGCATACAACTGTGACAAGTCATGATGTCATTTCTCTGATCTACCTAGCAGCGTTATTGCATTGTTTTCGATTGATTTTATAGAATTGGACCAATGGGTATTGAACCTTGAAAACCCCCAAATTTCAGAGAGAAAAAATGTTGAGCCGTACGGAAGAACATTTATTTATCTGAAATATTTTCACTCATTAAAATTAACAAAATATTTTCATCGGCCCTATCAGACATTGGTTCAGCTGCGACTCCGGTTACGTCAGGACAATGACATACTTGTCATGTTTCGGCATGCTTGCGAATGGAAATATTTTTCAATTCTATTTTCGGCGATCCATCTGCTAAAAGCTCATCTCAGCCCGCCTAATAGACTTGTGTCCTCTTCAATTAACGAAGCATCTGGATCGCTAAGCGACGAACGGATGTTGCTCGTTAATTTTTGACACTAGACCTACGGAATGAAGACAGAGTGTGTCAACTGTCTGCAATTCCTCCGCCTGTAAGCCTGACTCACTCAACGTGAGGTAAGTTAACATTTAATCTTCACGTTTGAAATTGCTGGCACTGAAAGCCGTATCTTTTGAAAATTCTACTCGGATGTTCATTTTTCAATCGAAATTTGAAACGAGTAGGTAACAGCTATATTTTATATACATGGGCAGTCAAATGAACACCTTAAATTGAAGATATTGGGTGGACAGAAGATTCCAAAGAGTGGAAAACGAATTTTGTGGCTCTAGACGTTTTCGAGTTATTAAGATTTTTAGAAATTTTAAAAAACTCAAAAATATCTCATAAAACTTCAATAAATTCTAAACGGGAGAAGCTTCCGGCGTGGCTATGGTCTCTTTTGATTCAGCATCAGAGAATCTATGGAAAATGATAGGTACCTCACATGGCTATGTTGCAAATTTCCTTGAAAACACGATTTTTTTTCCACTTCAACAGCTGTTTTACTGGTCTTAAAATTAAGGAAGGGTTGTGTCGAGACGTTAGGACCAACTACATACAGAATTTGATTTTTCCGATTCTCGATTTTAGGACGATCCCAATACTTCCATTTACTCTGTGAATATGGAAGTAAAAATTGCCATAGCTCCCTCAATTCTCAACCGTTTTTCAAATTTCTTGAACTGAAATGTTTGTCTCAGCACGACCTAACACCCTGTTTAATCGAAATTTGAATAACTCACAGTACTTCCGATATATTTGAATTTTTAGTGTTTTCTATTTTATTATGCAAATGCAAATTACAAAAATGAACCGATTTGAGCGTTCTTGGTCTTAAAATCTTTGTTTTATCTTGCAGAACATGTGGATATTTTTTATATTCCTAAAACTTTTATTATATTATTATTATTTATTTATATATTTTTTTTGAGCGTATTTTTATTTTAGGTAGGTTTTAAATTTGCATAATGAGTTTTTTTAATGTTTTCAACCTAAACACCCTCAGAAGCAGTCAAAACATGATCAAATCGCGTCACACTTTTACGATTCAAAATATTGAAGTATTGCGTATTATCTAAGCACCACCGGTTTCTTATTATTTGGAAATAATTCGAGTAAGATCCGATTGTGGCAGATGGCGGGTAGATGGCCGTTCTACAAACAGCGTTCGGCCAGCGTGTGGAAATCTATGCGGACTGAGTTTATCATACGTGTGAGACGAGGTAGACGAGGCTTGGGCCGTTCGGACTGAACCTTATGAATATGTGATGGAAGCTTATACGGTAGCTTAGGGCTTAATGAATTGCAGAAGCGATTTGATTGTGATTGCACGTTATTAGCATGTGCTGGACAATAGAGGACCGCTGATATCTCTTCCTCTGTCCTCATGTTACACGCACATATGGTCGACCTAAACCACATTTCAGATCGTTGTACGTTTCGGGATCAGCGAAAGAAGCCACCAATTAACTTAGAAGCGTTTTGGAAGGTTGTCCCCTGTGGGAATGGAAGGTCCCGGAACATAACGTGAAAATGGGTGAGAGTGTCGCCACAATTAACTGAATGTCATGCAAGAAAGCCCAAAATATGCAATAGGGTTTACAAGAGGAATTATTTCGTAGTATGCAGGTCTATGAGCAAATTCTTACTTCCATATTTACATTTACCATATTTACTCAGAATCACTTCCCGAACAAGTGTCTGTGTGTCAGTCTGTGGTCATTTACAAAAATGACCATAGCTCCCTCAATTCTCAACCTTTTTTCAAATTTCTTGAACTGAAATGTTTGTCTCGGCAAGACCTAACACCCTGTTTAATCGAAATTTGGATAACGCACAGTACTTCCGATATATTTGCATTTTTAGTGTTTTCTATTTTATTTTTTTCCTTGCACAAAAATGAATCGATTTGAGCGTTCTTGGTCTTAAAATCTTTGTTTTACCTTGCAGAATATGTGGATATTTTTTATATTCCGATAATGTGGCGTACTTTTATTTTGGGTGAATTTTAAAATTTGAATAGTGAATTTTTTGATATTTTTGACCTAAACACCCTTAAAAGCAGTCAAAATATGATCAAATTGTGTCACAATTTTACGTTTCAAAATATGGAAGTATTGTGTGTTATCTACGCACCACTGTTTTTTTTTTGTTTTTTTTTTTTTTTTTGCTAAACCCCCGAACTCGATTTTTACACACTTAATTCGTGAATGTTGAAAAAAAAAGAATGCATAAATGCAGAAGTAAATTTTGGAGGGGTCAAATTTTTCCTCCCAAGCCAGGGTGCCCGGTAGGCTCAATAAGCTCGTAATAACAAAAAAATGAAACCGGCTCCATAAAGACGCGTGAATTTGTTAAAAAGAAAAATATAATCAGAGCGCAGAAAAATATTTCGACAGAAATTTTCAAATACTAAGGAAACAACTAATGTAGTCCCCGTCTACTGAATAGCTCAGTACCAAGGGCAACTCCTCACTTGAACATCTCCACTTTGAAGCCGGTGCCTTCATTTCGTCGGTAGATTATTACCCTAATTAACGATAATACTCTACATTAACAACAAGCAAAATTTCAGTGAAAAAATGTTTTTTTTTCGCAAGAGCGGAAATATAAGAGATCACTAACGGCGGCATTGAAGAAGAAATTACATAAGAAGAAAAAGTTCTGGTATTGTAAGGTTATTCTGGTATTTCGATCCAACCGTCTACCCTACGGAGGCGGTATGCACTAAAGCATTTTTAGGGGTTTGTACGAAATCGCTACCGGTTCCTTAAATTGCAAACCTTGATTTCATGCTCTACAGTCCTAAAAGGAGATTTTAATGGCCGATTTCACCAATCTCGAATTTGAGTTAATTCGGACATGGTCGCTCTTGGTAATTTCTCTACTGATTCCGGATTAACTTTTATCTTGTTGATAAATCGGCCGATAGAGCTGACGTAGCGACTCGACTAGATTGGCCCAAAAGGCAGTTGGGCTCTAATATTGCTGTATAGTGTATTTGGTCTTTGTGCTGAAACCACCCGACCGATTTTCTGTCGATCGGATCGCGTCAAAGTCATCATGTGCATTGGGTCGTCACGCAGGACACAACATGGACCGCCTGGCCGGCCCTTGATCAATGACAATATCCATCAATTGACCCCATTTCGCTCCATTACTCACGTCAGGCCATCAGAAATATTGTCTCTAGGGTTGCAAAGAAGGACTCAGTTCAGGCAACTTCATCCCCTTCAGTCACAGTCACATCTCGGCTCCTGGGCCCAAATTAATCGACAAGTTGGAGATTAATGGGGTATCCGGAGAGAAAATGATTAGGAGAAGACGGCCGAGAGTAACGGCCAAATTGATTTATCAATTGGTTTGGGTGTTTTTTATTTCCCTCCGGCATCATCAGGTGGACGGCTATTAAAAATGTTTTCTCCTGGGGAAATTAAGAATGCATATGGATTAGTGGTCTCCCAATATGACCGTACGGAAGTAAAATAATGTACCAAAACATAGTCCGAAACTTCACGGGAAAGTGGGGTGGAATATGTAAGGAAAACCAGTGGCGCGCAGGTAACACACAATATTTCCATATTTTGAAACGCAAAATTGTGACACGATTTGATCATATTTTGACTGCTTTTAAGGGTGTTCAGGTCAAAAATATCGAAAATCAATTCAAAATTCGCCCAAAATAAAAATACGCCACATTATCGGAATACGAAAAATATCCACAAGTTCTGCAAGGTAAAACAAAGATTCTAAGACTAAGAACGCTCAAATCGGTCCATTTTTGAGGCTGGAAAAAAATAAAATAGAAAGCACTATAAATGCAAATATATCGGAAGTACTGAGTTATTCAAATTCCGGATCAAACAGGTGTCAGGTCTTGCCAAGACAAACATTTCAGTCCAAGAAATTTGAAAAAATTTTGTTAATGTAAAAAAAATGTAAATGATGGTTTAATTGTGGTAACCCATCACAAGGAGTGGGTGTTCAGGTCTTCAATTTTAACTCATCCGTCTGTGGTCATATGGAAAAATGCCCATAACTCCCTCAATTCTAAACCTTTTTTCAAATTTCTTGACCTGAAATGTTTGTCGCGGCAAGACCTAACACCCTGTTTAATCGGAATTTGAATTACTCAAACTACTTCAGATATATTTGCATTTTAGTGTTTTGTATTTTATTTTTTCCAGCCACAAAAATGACCAATTTGAGCGTTCTTGGTCTTAAAATGTTCGTTTTACCTTGCAGAATATGTGGATATTTTTTACATTCCGAAAATGTGGCGAATTATTTTTTTGGGCGAATTTTAGAATTTGCATAGTGAATTTTTTGATATTTTTGACCTAAACACCCTTAATTGTAGTCAAAATATGATCAAATTTTGTCAAAAATGTTCGTTTCAAAATATGGAAGTATTGTGTGTTATCTACGCACCACTGGTTTTATTTTTGGAGAGGTTAACATTTCAGGAATGTGATCCCATGCTGATTTTTCCAGAATTTCGTGTCCAAAATATAGGTTTTTGATGTTTTTTGGAATAAGTCGTTTGTACCAGTTATTGGCCACAAGTATTGCCCGCTCGAAGACTTCATATTTTATTTAAAAAAATGTAAATGATGGTTTAATTGTGTTAACCTATAGTGCATCACAAGGAGTGGGTTTAGTTCTCCATTTTTGATCATTTCCAGAAACCCCGAATACCAGGGATGACATGAATCATAAGGATATGGGACAAATTTTCCATGCCACCTACGGGAATCGAACCCACAACTCCAGGGTCCTGCAGCTAGGCAGACGCCACTAGATCAACCCGAGAGCCATAAAAAAAATTTTTTATTAATTGAGGGAGCTATTTATGTAAATGGCCTTCACTTTGGCATATAAACCAAATCCGTATTTTCCAACAAAACAAAAACAAGTAAAATAGTGAAATTTGGTTCGAATATCTGTACTGAAACTCAACGCTTCGATGAATCTGACAAAATCGAGAAAATTTCTTTTAGGATTTATCCTAAAATAATCTTTTAGGATTTAATCCTCGCTGTCGGCTCCATACGGGCGCTCACTGAAAAGTTGAATGCTATTTAACCGCCACCGGTACTTCAATGAAGTTCCTGAAGAGGTGAAGTACAACTACAGTAAATAGTTTATCAATAATTGACATGATCGGCAGTCAGGCTCAGTTCACTTTGATAGTGAATCTCTCTATGAATGTGAACCTGATGAGCACAACTTCTGAAACAATGATCGATGATTGCATATGTACGTGCCTCGTCATTCCCATTCGTCAGAAGGAGACCAATAATCAATGTATTGACAATGGCAACAATGGACAAGACTGTCAATTTCCGATTACACGAGCAGATAGTCCGATGTTCGGTTTACCGATAGCACATGTACTATGCTGTAGGTCTACGGTCATGTCAGTATGGAACCTGACATTACAATGTGTTATGCGTTGTAGTCAATGATTTTTACAGCCATTAGTAAGGAAGCTTTCCATACTTTATTTTTACTGAACGTGCATACGAAATTGGTGCATCATTTCGCCTAAAAATATTGGGTTCCGCAAATTTCATTTCTTCAGTTCATCCCCTTCAGTTTCATGATTCATCCCCTATTCATAGAGGATTTTGGGAGACCAAAAAAAAATTAATTTTCAAATCCCAAATGTTGTTGTGCTCCATTGTTTTAATTTATAAATCAAAACAATGACTCACAAAACTTGACTTTGGGGTTTGAAAATCTTATTTATTTTTGATCTCCCATAATATAGAGGCAAACCCATTGAATTTTGCCAAAAATTATAATATTTAGTTAAAATATTTAAACAATTACATAGGTACCTACATTATTCCTAGAAATAATTGTAGAAATAATAGAAAACTAAAAAATTGTAGTATTTTAGAATTTTTAAATTTAATTTTTTAATTTAAAATTAATAAATTTAATTGTAAATTAATACATTTAATTTTAAAACTAAATTCATTATTTTTTTAAATATTTAAATGTATTATATTTACATTTATGGTATTTATATTTATTATTATATAAATTTAAATTATTTATAATATTTGTTATATTCATCAATTATATTAAATGTATTATATTTACATTTATTATACATTTAATTTTAAACTAATAAACTTAATTTTGAAATTGTAGTTTTTAGAATTTTAACTTCAAATTTTAAGTCAAAATGTTTAAAAATTGAAGTTTTTAGAATCTTAGAACCTCAATTTTAAGTTTTATAGAAAAATAGTTAAAATATTGAGAAAATTGTGTTTTGTCAAAAAGTTAAAATATTGAGTTAAAATATCACCCAGTCTAAACAGGGGTTTTTCCTGCCCACAAAAACAAACCGGTTTGAGCGTTCTTGCCCTTAAAGCTTGAGTTTTAGCTTGCAGAATACGTGGATATTTTTTCATATTTCGATGCTTGAAGTAGGTTGATTTTAGGCGAGTTTTAAAATATACATAGCGAGTTTCTTGATATTTTTTTATCTAAATAGACTCCAAAGTAGTCGAAATTCAAGTATCAAAATATGGAAGCATTGCGTGTATCTACGCACCACTGGCTATCTTTTTTTATTAGATCGTCGATTAAACGGCAACATGCTATAACTCAATTTTCGGCCAATTTGAGTTAGACCTTGTTAATATGGTAAAACAATGCTATGGAACCATGACCGTGGCCAGAATTCCGAAAGGACAGAAGCCAACACTGCTGTGGCCAGTTTTTTCAAAATTCTACGAACATGGGGTTAAGGAAATGCATTGCTGTGATTGGTAGAGGTGGTGTTGGGGTTGAACCAAATTAATTTTATTGGCGTGTCCAAGCCACGTTCCAGTGTTAATTTTTCTCAACTGGCCAGCAATGAAAACAGTTTTTTGGGTCTCCTGAAAAGTTGGGAAAACTGAGTTATAGCGTGTTGCTGTTTAAGCGACGAGATATTGTTTGAGTCATTTTGACGCAAATTGGCGTTCCCGGGTTCTGCTAACGTTTTCGACTTGTGACGCAATGCGTGGAGATGATGGGGAGTATATTTTATTCATATAAGAAGGAATTCGCTCCAGCAGTTTTTCAGTATGGCAGTTTTCTGACAGATTTCTCCGGTCTTGAAACCATCTTGGTTGCTGCCCATCTTAAGTGGCCGGGCTGTTGAAACTCAGCGATTTCTTTCGCCGGAGTTTATTATTCGCAAGGCTTGCGTCCCTCATTAGATTTTCCTCCGAGTTTGACTGAGGGAAGAAAACGCAGCCACCTAGATAAGGTGGTAAGATTTTTCGGAAAAACGCTACGCAGAAAGGAGCAGAAAATACGATTCTCTGAATAGAGGGTACGATGGCTTTTCCAAAAAGTGTTCCGGATGAAACTGACGATTCGAAAAGTCGGGACTTGGCACCGAAAAAATCACGAAAAAGAAAAATACGTATTTAGTCGCTTGGACGCTTCCAACGCGAATGTGATTGTTATTATGATTTATTTTGTTTATTGGTCATTTTATCGTTGGCGAACAATGTGAATAAATTAAATTCATTCGTTTAATTCTGAACAGCAAGCAAGAGGAAAGAAAATATTACCAAAGAGCATTAATCAACATTCTCAAGGAACGAACACTCAGGTAATTAGTTGTGGTGTTATTTCTTGCTTTCTTGCTTTCTTTCCAAAAATGAAAGAAAAAAATGAATTTATTCGAATTGTTATTTACCGAATTAACTGATATCAATTAACTAATAAAAACTAATAACCAATTAACTATCATATTTTAATCACAAATTAATTATCATATTTGGGGCCGCTTTATCAATAGTCGATTATCCAAAAATCACTGACCTATCTCTTGGCTACGAATTTCTCGGAAACACAGCCGCCTGGCGATTGTCTATGATTTTTTGGATAATCGACTATTGATAAAGCGGCCCTTAATATGATTGCTTCTAAGGAACATATTATCTCTGTTACCGGGCGTTATTAGTTAATTTGTTGTTAGTTTTTATTAGTCAATTGTTATTAGGTAAATTGGTAAATAACAATTTGTAAAAATTTTGATCTTTACAATCGGTCAAACCTGTTTTTTATATTTACAGAGTAAATGAAAGTACGGAGCTACAGAAAAAACTCTTATACACATTTACTCACATTTACTTCCCGAAGTGTCTGTGTGTCCGTCTGTCTGTCTGTCCGTCTGTAAGTCTGTGGTCATTTACGGCCATAACTCCAGCAATTTTCAACCTTTTTTCAAATTTCTTGAACTGAAATGTTTGTCTCAGCAAGACCTAACACCCTGTTTAATCGAAATTTGGATAACGCACAGTACTTCCGATATATTTGCATTTTTAGTGTTTTCTATTTTATTTTTTTCCGGCCACAAAAGTGAACCGATTTGAGCGTTCTTGGTCTTAAAATCTTTGTTTTACCTTGCAGAATATATGGATATTTTTTATATTTCAATAATGTATTGTATTTTTATTTTGGGCGAATTTTAAATTTTAATAGTGAATTTTTCGATATTTTTGGCCTAAACACCCTTAAAAGCAGTCAAAATATGATCAAATTGTATCACAATTTTACGTTTCAAAATATGGAAGTATTGTGTGTTATCTACGCACCACTGGTTTTTTTTCATTTCCGCTAACTAATTATTTCCTACATTTTTCCAAAACAACAGAAACGCCCAGCTCAGCTGTAAGGTAGAGAACTGAAGCTGTTCTTGGACGTTTTATTTGTGAAGAAAGGGCCGATCTCTCGAAGACTAGAATACCGTGTTAATCTCGTAAGGGAGGCTTATTCGGTGGCCTACCGGAACAGTAACACGGAGTGAGGTATTGGGGGTTAAGTTTCTTCATTGAAAAGGTTGTAGCGGTTTCCTTCCTTGTTGAATCGTTGTTGGAGAACCTGTGGATGTGGCACTTGAAGGTGGACCAAGTTAAGCCGTGGGTCGATCTCGAAGGTAAATTCCAATGGGAAACTTGAGGGCCGTGGTTTCAAGGACTTGCAGCATTTAAGGGTGGGAAATGAAGCTGTGGCGGTTCCGAACTGATCGGAGCTGCACGGTCGGTTCTGTGGGGGGGGGGGGAGGAGGGCGATTTCATCGTTTCCACGGCCCTCACTATTTGTGTAACACGGCCAGTTCCTGTTCAACGAGGCATAAGAGGGCGGTTCCTTCAAATTCACGATAATCATCATTCTCAGCCCTGGGCTCAGTCACGGGGAAACAACGCCAACCTCGTAAAGCTGAACACCGCCGCAGGCAACAACGCGAACTTCTTTGATATCTCAGACTCGAAATTTGACTCGTCCATTCCCTCATTACTCGAGGGTCATTTACAAAAAAAAACCATAGCTCCCTCAATTCTCAACCTTTTTTCAATTTTTTTGAACTGAATTGTTTGTCTCGGTAAGAACTAACACACTGTTCAATCGGAATTTGAATAACTCACAGCACATTTGATTTATTTGCATTTTTAGTGTTTTCTATTTTATTTTTTCCCAGCCACAAAAATGGACCGATTTGACCGTTCTTGGCCTTAAAAATTTTTTTTTTACTTTGCAGAATATGTGGATATTTTTTATATTACGATAATGTGGCTTGCTTTTATTTGGGGCGAATTTTAACATTTGAATAGTGAATTTTTTGATATTTTTGACCTAAACAACCTTAAAAGCAGCCAAAATATGATCAAATTGTGTCACAATTTAACGTTTCAAAATATGGAAGTATTTTGTGCTATCTACGCACCACTGGTTTTTCACCTGTGTTAAAAAAGGAACCGATTTGGGCGTTCTTGGTCTTGAAATCTTTTTTCAACCTTGCAGAATATTTGGTATTTTTTATATTCCGATAACCTGGGGTATTTTCATTTAAGGCGAGTTTTCAACTTTGAATCTTGAGTTTTTACGTACTTTTGACCTAAACACCCTCAAATCCGATTTTCGATTTTAGGACGATTCTTCCGTTTACTTCGTAAATATGGAAGAAAATACCATGTAAGATCTCCGAAAACTCACCTTCCTCTTCAATATAAATACAAACCCACAATTTAACGCAGTTGAAATGCAGACCCAGATTAGGACCAAAATAGCCTAAAATTATATTTCAGACTCTTCAATTCACTCTCAGTAGAGGAGGAACTTTCGAACATTTGTCGCAGAAGGAATTAAAATTCCGATGGTTTTCCCTTGGCTTAGCTCCTGGTTACCAGAGGACAATGGTACGTGCTAGGGCCCTAAAATCTCTCAGCGATAACTGCAAGATGGATGGAAGTCGAGGGAAAAAAGGAAACGACAACATTACGCCTGCAATAAAACTGAATGTGGCGACGAATGTAGAATAGCTGAGCACCAGTCGATAAACGAGGTATTGGCAGATTAAATAAACATTGCTGGCAATAGTTGTAACATCTTCCATCAACTGCAATAGCATAATGTAAAAGGCATCATTACCAATACTAGTGGGGAATGATTGTGCGATGATTTAATTGGCGGATCAGACGAACACTCTAACGTTTTCGGAATGTATAGGGTTTCCCGAAATTGGTTCAAAAGCCAGTGGTGCGTAGATAACACGCAATACTTCCATATTTTGATGTATCAAAATACATTGCACAATATGTGGATATTTTTTATATTCCATGTTTACAGAGTAAATCGAAGTATTGGAATCGTCCTAAAATCGAGAATCGGAACGGAGCTTCAGAAAAAACTTTTTCTTATACACATTTACTCAGAATCGCTTCCTGAACAAGTGTCTGTGTGTCCGTCTGTCCGTGCGTCCGTCTGTCCGTCAGTGGTCATTTACAAAAATGACCATACTCAATTCTCAACTGTTTGTTTTAGTGTTTTCTTTTTTATTTTTTAGCATAACTCCCTCATTTCTCAACCTTTTTTCAAATTTCTTGAACTGAAATGTTTGTCTCGGCAAGACCTAACACCCTGTTTAACCGAAATAACTCACTGTACTTCCGATATATTTGCATTTTTAGTGTTTTCTATTTTATTTTTTTCCGGCCACAAAAATGAACCGATTTGAGCGTTCTTGATCTTAAAATCTTTGTTTTACCTTGCAGAATATGTGGATATTTTTTATATTCCGATAATGAGGCGTACTTTTATTTTGGGCGAATTTTAAAATTTGAATAGTGAATTTTTTTGATATTTTTGACCTAAACACCCTTAAAAGCAGTCAAAATATCATCATACTTATTCGTAAAAGTTTGACACGATTTGATTATATTTTGGCTGCTTTTGAGGGTGTTTAGGTCAAAAATATCAAAAAATTCACTATTCAAATTTTAAAAATCGCCATAAATAAAAGTATTCCACATTATCGGATTATAAAAAATATCCACATATTCCGCAAGGTAGAACAAACATTTTGAGACCAAGAACGCTCAAATCGGTTCGTTTTTGTGGCCGGAAAAAACAAAATAGAAAACACTAAAAATGCAAATACATCGGAATTACTGTGATTTATTCCGATTAAACAGGGTGTTAGGCCTTGCCGAGACGTACATTTCAGTTCAAGAAATTTGAAAAAAGGTTGAGAATTGAGGGAGCTATGGCCATTTTTGTCAATGACCACAGGCGGACACACAGACACTCGTTCAGGAAGCAATTCTGAGTAAAGTTTTTTCTGAAGCTCAAATCCGATTTTTGATTTTAGGACGATTAAAATACTTTCATTTACCTCGTGAATATGGAAGTGAAAATTGTGAAACTGGGCCGAAAATGGAACGAAACGCTAACAAATACGTATTACTATCTCAACGCGTTTCCAGGAAACGAATTTATTAAGGTTTATTTTCGGAAACCCTCGCGTTGCTCGATGAAAACCAACATGTTCCCCCTTCCCAAAAAAAAAACATTTTTCAACTTTTGAGGACATTACTGGATTTAGCGTTGAATTCCCTATAGGTCAAGTGTAGATTAATAATATAAACCCAACTCCCACGTACTGCATTGCAGTTCAAACATCAAATCGAGCTAATATTTTTTCCGAAAATACTTGCGCTCTAATTGCATTTCGACATAAAGCGCTGGAATTCTGGAATTTTCGCCCACCCAATCAGCATTCGGATGAGATTTACGATTCGATATGATATTTTGATTTCGAGGGGAAATTCAATTATGAATACGGAAAAATTACGGATAAGGGCTACCCCCACCAAGATGAAACGGACAGAAATTGGTGCATTTGATTTTCGGACGTAACAGTAAACAAAAACGTTTTCTGGGGGGATCATGAACATGTTTTTTTGACGACCAACGAGTTCAACGATGGGTTCGATTGAAACCAGTGGTGCGTAGATAACACACAATACTTCCATATTTTGAAACGTTAAAGTTTGACACAATTTGATCATATTTTGACTGCTTTTAAGGGCGTTTAGGTCAAAAACATAAAAAAATTCACTATTCAAATTTTAAAATTCGCCCGAAATGAAAGCAAGCCACATTATCGGAATATAAAAAACATCCACATATTCTGCAAAGTAAAACAAAGATTTTGAGACCAAGAACGCTCAAATCGGTTCATTTTTGTGGTCGGAAAAAAATAAAATAGAAAACACTAAAAATGCAAATATATCGGAAGTACTGTGAGTTATTCAAATTCCGATTAAACAGGATGTTAGGTCTTGCCATGACAAACAATGCAGTTCAAGAAATTTGAAAAAATGTTGAGAATTGAGGGAGATATGGTCATTTTTGTAAAATTTACATTTAATGACCACAGACGGACACACGGGCTCACAGACACTGGTTCGGGAAGTGATTCTGAGTAAATGTCTATAAGATAAAGTTTTTTCTGAAGCTCCGTTCCGATTCTCGATTTTATGACGATTCCAATACTTCCATTTGCTCTATAAATAATATTTACAGCAAATTACCCTTAATATTTTAAGCACCCTTGCTTCAATAGTGTCACAACTCAAAAATCCTGTTTTTTCAGGAAACGCGAAAAACTGTTTCTGCCGTTGATATCCTTCAAAATCGAATTTCAGTCGTTATTTAGTATCCTTCCCTAATTGATAATTCGTAATCGTGAAAATAAGCCAATTCTCCAAGTTATAACGGTTTTCATGAATAATCCATGCAACGGACGCTTGAATATTTTGAGTTGATGGCTTTTTAGTTAGTATTGATGGCTTTTTCAATCACCAATAGAGTTACAATTAGAAATAACGCATCAAAAATTTGGAACTTTACTCATCAAGAACGTTACAACTCAAAATAACACGTCAACCGAGCAAATATCTCATCGAGATTTATGTCACAACTAAAAATGTGACTCTGTAGACGAGTGGTAGGGATACCAAATGAATCGTCTACACCGATTTAACTGCTACCTGCCGGCACCTGAACTTCCAAAAGTTAGAACGGGTTTTTGAGATTTATAGAGCTTTTTTTTCTGAATCCAGCGGTACCAATAACTCAAAATCGTCAAATTTTGAGTTGTAACACTATTGAAGCAAGGGTGCGATATGGAAATAAAATGTCCCGGATCGAAATTTGCCGCGTTTGTTTCTCCTATCGCCCGAAAATCGTCACGTTACACCAATCCCCAAATCCTGTGCGAGTTCCGTATCATCTGTCTTCGCAAATTGTTAATGTCGGGAGCTTGGATGGCCGGTTTGGAAATGTTCGATCGAGCAGTGCTATGTTTTCAGCTGGAAAACTCCATCCGTACGAATTGATGATTTGGTATCAATTTCGGCTGCGCACCGCATTAAACCGCCACGGTAATTTTGTCAATTTTACCTTACGACATCCCTATTTCGACGATTTTCACTTTTTACTCCTATATTTACAGAGATAATGGAAGTGATTATTAGTAAATGTGTATAAGAAAAAAAGTTTTTTCTGAAGCTCCGTTCCGGTTCTGGATTTTAGGACGATTCCAATACTTCCATTTACTCTGTAAATATGGAAGTAATGAACCGAAATATTGCTCGTTAACGAACGTGAAATTTAGCTTAGAGCAAATGACCAATGGAGATCGTAGCAACAACATGAAATGAAAATGATTTTCGGCTCATAAACTATCCAGTGAAAGGCTGGAACGATTGAGGCGCTGAATATCAACAACAGTTCGTTTTTCATACGAGACCCCAAACCGAGGGCATAAATCATGGCTGCAACTAGTGAAAAGACGAAGCTGGATAATATCAAAAAATCCTTTCGGCAGTGCGCCAGCGGAAAATATTAAAGAGGGAAAATATTCCAGATACGTTGGCCTTTTTAAACGGCTGCCAGAGCCGGTGACTCGTTGAATTTTCTTTTTCTTCTTCCTGGACCTGGACGTTCAGTTGTAACGGTTTAATGATTTACGCATTATTCGCGGCAGTTGGCCCGTGAACGGAATTTCAATTGCCTATTGAATGCACAACAGTGGTCTGGCCAGCTTTTTATGAGGTCAACCGAGCAAAAGATGAAAGTTTCCCAAACGACATCTTGGCTCGGCTTTTCCGAAATAAAAGACTCGTTCCGAAAGAATCACGGCTCGGATTTGCCGACGTTTTTTTGCGAAAGAGAGGATCATTCCAGGGTTGGAGAATCCAGTTTCACACGTGTCCATGTTCCTCTGAGTTTTTATTTTTTTTTTGACCTTCCCTAAAATCTTCGTTTCTACCACATTTGGTAACAAAAATCAGGGCAACGCTGTAGTTTACCATGATTTTCCGTCAAATTGTCACTTTTCATTTTATTACTTCCATATTTACAGAGCAAATGGAAGTGTTGTACTTGTCCTAAAATCAAAAATCGGATTTGAGCTTCAGAAAAAACATTTACTCACACCTTTACTCAGAATCGCTTCCTGAACAAGTGTCTGTGCGTCCGTCTGTCCGTCTGTGGTCATTTACAAAAATGGCCATAACTCAATCATTTCTCAACCTTTTTTCAAATTTCTTGAACTGAAATGTTTGTCTCGGCAAGACCTAAGACCTTTATCAATCGAAATTTGGATAATTCACAGTATTTCCGATATATTTGCATTTTTAGTGTTTTCTATTTTTTTTTCTTTTCTTTTACAAAAATGAACGGATTTGAGCGTTCTTGGTCTTAAAATCTTTGTTTTACCTTGCAAAATATGTGGATATTTTTTATACTCCGATACCATGGCGTACTATTATTTTAGGCGAGTTTTAAAAATTTGCATAGTGAGTTTTTTGACGCTTGTGACTTAAACACCCTCAAAAGCAGTGAGAATATGATCAAATTTTGGCACACTTTTACGTTTCAAATTATTGATTTTTGGTATTCCTCATCTTGAGTTATGAGGATACAGACTGGCAGGCAAGTATTGTACTAAATTACTAGTAAGCAAGACTATTATTACAGAAAAGTAATATAATATAATACTTTTCCGTAATACCTTTATTATAATAATATTATAATACATAATGTTATAAAATACATAATATTATGAAATATTATAAAATGAAATAAATAATATTATAAAATATATTGAATTTTTATTATATTCTTTATATTATAAAGAAAAGTAGTTCAGTATCATAATATGATATTATTGTACCTAATACTTTTAATACAAAGAATGGAGTATGTGCGACACGCCAGGCAAGACTGTTTTGCGGGTACTGTAGACTCAAAATCGCACCACCTCTTTCGGAAAATGGAAAAGTGGAGCAAACCACAACTTTTAGAGCCAACCGCACTTTTGGAATTTTAAAGATTTTTTTTGAAGGGTCCAAAAAATATTTTTTTACATGTCAAAAATTGGTTGTAAAACCAGTTTTCGACCACTAAAATTTAACCAATTTTGACTTACAGGGAGTGGAAACGGCGTAGAAACCTTCGAGGAATCCAACAAGCTCGAAAAATTCAAAATCGGTTCTGTAGGACTCCGTAAAATTGGCAAAAACGTGAAAAAGGAGAAATCGCATTAAGAAATTCAAGCCGAACCGATTTAAAACATAATTCTCAAACATTTTCGGAAAAAAACTCCTTACCTACGGTAATTTAAGCGAGAAACCCGGGAAAAATACTCGAAAAATTCTAAACCCACAGCATCACCGTCGAAATTGAGTTTTTGTGTTTTTTCAAAAATATGCCCTACTTTTGCCAAATTGGACCCCTTAAAATTTTTGACCGGATTCCCCTTACAATATCCTTGAAGTTGGAGCAAACCACAACTTTTAGGACCAACCGTGCCAAAATCGGATCAGAGGTTCGATACGAAGTGCACGGACGAAATTTTGGCCGAAAAAAACCACCCAAAAAAACGTAAAAAAAAGAAGAAAAATCTTACACCAAGTAGGTACGGTGAAAACAGTAAACATTGAAGTAGATTTCATGTTAGTGATAATGACTGATGTTTCCGTATCGAGGTAATCTACGAATACATGAAGGCGGCGGCGGATCGAGGGCGGGCGCGACGAGCCGGGCGGTGATGAGTTATCCGCGATAAAGGACGAAAGACGGCGGCTCGGAGCGGAACGGGCGGCAGGCGATGAGCTGTAATGGATGGTTCATTCAATTTGATCCCGAAGCCGGGCGGCGCCCCCTTGCCCGCTCGTCAGGCCCGCCCGCTCATCACCTTTACCGCTATCGCTCGCTACATCTTAAGTTGGCCCATCTCAGACAAAGGACCGGCGGGCATATCGGGCCGCTGATGACGCTTATAGGAGCCGAACGTCTCCGAGACGATGCGGAACGTGCCGCCGATTATGAAGCGCGGATAGGGAGGGACGTGGGCCGCATCTGCGGTTATTCCCTTCATGCGTTACTCCCTTCATGCGTTACTCCCTTCATGCGTTACTCCCTTCAGGCGTTACTCTCCTCATGCGTTACTCTCTTCATGCGTTACTCCCTTCATACGTTACTCTCCTCATGCGTTACTCTCTTCATGCGTTACTCTCTTCATGCGTTACTCTCCTCATACGTTTCTCTCCTCATACGTTACTCTCCTCATGCGTTACTCTCCTCATGCGTTACTCTCCTCATGCGTTACTCTCTTCATGCGTTACTCTCCTCATACGTTACTCCCTTCATACGTTACTCTCCTCATACGTTACTCTCCGCATGCGTTACTCTCGTTCTTGGTCTTAAAATCTTCATTTTACCTTGCAGAATATGTAGATATTTTTGATATTCCGATAATTTGGCGTAATTTTCATTTTAGGCGAATTTTAAAATTTAAATAGTGAGTTTTTTGATATTTTTGTCCTAAAAGCCCCTGAAACATTCAAAATATGATCTAATTGTGTCACAATCCCACGTTTCAAACTATGGAAGTATTGTGTGTTATCTACGCACCACTGGTTTTTCAAGCTCCGTTCGGCTTTTCGATTTTAGGACGTTAACAATTTATGTAAATATGGAATTAACAAGCGTATCCGAATACCTACACTGCGTCTTCGAATACGACGAATACAAATGTAGGTATTACTTTAAATTACTTAAACTTAAAATTGCTTATTTAAATTACTTTAAATACGCATCAAATACATCGATATACTTCCATTACAATTCAATAGTACAATTTGATTTCGAGGAAGTACCGGGCGTTCGTCGTCGGCTCGGAGGGAAAACGTCAGTCGAGTTTTACAGTCGATAAAAGGCGAAGAGGAAGCAGAAGTTATAGCGAGCTGGTAACCTTCCTATTTGCCCTAGGTGGCCAACTTTTATTGGAACAGTCAGTGTTTCGCACTTTGCGAGGAGTTATTTTTCCAACTTGGGCCCCGTTCCAGTCTCACTTTTAATTTGTCAGGTCACCTTGTTGTCATCGAGTTGTTGTCGGCCCTTTGTGTTTCCGCCGAAGAGGAAAACCGCTCAACTCCTGCGAAGAGTGTGTTTTTGGAAACGCGAATTTTATCCTCCGTCTCTTAGCCTGAAAGATGGGTAGGTACCTGATTCGAAAATACCGCTCCCAAAGAAGTTGAGACTGTATTTTTCGGAATTTTATTTCGAGTGGTTTTGGTACATTATTTCCAGAAACAATGTACCTATGTAATCGGTCTAGCAAAATAAAAAAATTTTAAAACAAAACACAAACCAGTGGTGCGTAGATAACACACAATGCTTCCATATTTTGGAACGTAAAATTGTGACACAATTTGATCATATTTTGACTGCTTTTAAGGGTGTTTAGGTCAAAAATTCACTATTCAAATTTCAAAATTCGCCCAAAATAAAAAAACGCCAGTTTTTCGGAACATAAAAAATATCCACATATTCTGCAAGGTAAAACGAAGATTTTAAGACCAAGAACGCTCAAATTGGTTGATTTTTGAGGCCGGAAAAAAATAAAATAAAAAACACTAAAAATGCAAATATATTGGAAATACTGTAAGTTATCCAAATTCCGATTAAACAGGATGTGAGGTCTTGCCGAGACACACATTTCAGTTCAAGAAATTTGAAAAAAGGTTGAGATTTGAGGGAGCTATGGCCATTTTTGAAAATGACCACAGACGGACACACAGACACTTGTTCGGATTATTTAAACTTCATTTTCAGTGATACCCATTTTCTAATCTGCAGCGTTTCTATTACAGGTTCAGAATATACCAAACCCTAGCATAATATAATACAATCATAATAAAATAATGAATGGATAAAATGGAAAAATTTAATAATTTATAGAAATAATTCAACAAATTTTTGGTTTTGGCAGCTGATTTGTCGAAAGTAGTCACTCATGGAAGTAGCACTGCGTGTAATTCGAGTCTAAAATTTTGCAATTTCCAATCGGTCGATTTGAGAAACGAGTGAAATTAGTCGAATTTTCTAGAAATTCTCCTTGGTTTTCAAATCGCGACGAGAAAAGTCGCGTTCTCTTTGCGAATTTTCGAAAAAAATTAGAATTTTCGGCGGTCATATTTCGAAATTTTACTTTCCCCGTGCGAGATTGCTAAATTCGATTCGGTTTTTATAATCTCGCTCGGGAAAATTCGAATTTCACTCGTGAAAACTGCAATTCAGGTCGAACACTATTGAAATGCACTCCCAGTTGATGATATTTTTATCCAGAAACAATTTACTTGACAAAAATTGGCAACAAAATTTCATTCGTGGTCCAGAATTCGAAGAAAATATTTTTCTCCCAAAAATAAAATTTTTCCTCAAGTCCACCGTTCCCAATTACGGAAAATACTATAGAAATAAATTATATTTCGTCGAATTTCACAGCAATTTCGAAATTCTTCCGATCCATTCGACCGGGATCGCCATTGGGAATTTGTTCCCTGGTTCTCGTCAATATCGGGATCGATAATCGTGGCATGAAATCGTTTCACGATGCGAAAAAGGGGAAACAATCGATTTTCGACAATTTTAAATTTTCACTCGGAATATCCGATTAAAAAATCGATTCTCGACAATTTTAAATTTTTATTCGGAATTATTCGATTTAAAAAAAAAAGTTAATTCCGCCACTCACCCATTACGTTAAATTCGGGGCGGTCAGTTCCGCTAGCGTCGAGACGTGACACCGCAAGTGCTCCTATGCGCAAACGAGACGGTCTAATCCGAGGCGGTCGCGATGACAACCGGTCCTGGTGATGAACAGATCGCGGACGGCGGCGAACGTGGCGCGGATAACGGCTCAGTCGAGCTCCAGTGGCTGACTGAACGCGTTGGCGGCCGACCGATCCGAGGACGCCAGCCCGACAGCCGCCTCCGCAGCCGCTTCCCTCCCGCCGCCGCCTCGTCACCGCGACGTCCCAGCCTTGACGTCGGCGTCCCGGTCGCAGACGTCGGGACCGATTCCGCATAAATTTCAAGGCTCGCCTAACTCGGATAACAGTTATCCGAGTTACTTGTCCCGACTTCGGGGAGCCGAAATTCGCCGGATAACGCGCGGTACTTCCATTTTTCGGGCCGAATCGATTTTTTTACGTCAATTTTTTTTATCGTAATTTTTTTTAGATTTTTATAGGCTTTAGTATTCGGATTGTCCTAAAATCGGTAGTACTGCGAGCGGTTCAACAGGGTGATAGGTCATACAAACATTCAAGTTCAAGAAATTTGGAAAAAACTTGAGAATTGTTCAATTTATAACCATTTTTGTAACAGATACTTGTCCAGGCAGCAATTCTGAGTAAAAGTTAATAATTAAACGTTTTTTCCCTAGAGCTCCGATTTCCGATTTAAGGATGATTACAATACACGAATATGTATCATTTTCCAATACTCAAACATATACTTGAAATGAATCTGAAACTTGATCCCGAACACGAACTGAAAAGGAAATTGAGATGGCTTGAGATTCAGCTTGATTGTTAGCATAAGATTGAGTTTCAATTCAAGTTTCAAATCGAGTTTCAATTTCTGTTTGAGTTTCAGTTCGAGTTTCAGTTTCAGTTCGAGTTTCAATTCGACTTTCAGTTTTAGTTTCAGTTCGAGTTTCAATTCGACATTCAGTTCGAGTTTCAGTTTCTGTTTGAGTTTCAGTTCGAGTTTCAATTCGACTTTCAGTTCGAGTTTCAATTCGACATTCAGTTCGAGTTTCAGTTTCTGTTTGAGTTTCAGTTCGAGTTTCAGTTTCAGTTCGAGTTTCAATTCGACTTTCAGTTCGAGTTTCAGTTTTAGTTTCAGTTCGAGTTTCAATTCGACATTCAGTTCGAGTTTCAGTTTCTGTTTGAGTTTCAGTTCGAGTTTCAATTCGACTTTCAGTTCGAGCTTCAATTTCAAATCGAGTTTCAGTTTCTGTTTGAGTTTCAGTTCGAGTTTCAGTTTCAGTTCGAGTTTCAATTCGACTTTCAGTTCGAGTTTCAGTTTTAGTTTCAGTTCGAGTTTCAATTCGACTTTCAGTTCGAGTTTCAATTCGACTTTCAGTTCGAGTTTCAATTTTACATTCAGTTCGAGTTTCAATTCGAGTTTCAAATCGAGTTTCAGTTTCTGTTTGAGTTTCAGTTCGAGTTTCAATTCGACTTTCAGTTCGAGTTTCAGTCCGAGTTTCAGTTCGAGTTTCAGTTCGAGTTTCAGTTCGAGTTTCAATTCGACTTTCAGTTCGAGTTTCAATTCGACTTTCAGTTCGAGTTTCAATTCGACATTCAGTTCGAGTTTCAATTCGAGTTTCAGTTTCTGTTTGAGTTTCAGTTCGAGTTTCAATTCGAGTTTCAGTTTCTGTTTGAGTTTCAGTTCGAGTTTCAATTCGACTTTCAGTTCGAGTTTCAATTCGACTTTCAGTTCGAGTTTCAATTCGACATTCAGTTCGAGTTTCAATTCGAGTTTCAGTTTCTGTTTGAGTTTCAGTTCGAGTTTCAATTCGAGTTTCAGTTTCTGTTTGAGTTTCAGTTCGAGTTTCAATTCGACTTTCAGTTCGAGTTTCAATTCGACTTTCAGTTCGAGCTTCAATTTCAGTTAGAGTTTCAATTCGACATTCAGTTCGAGTTTCAATTCGAGTTTCAGTTTCTGTTTGAGTTTCAATTCGACTTTCAGTTCTAGTTTCATTTCGAGTTTCAATTCGACTTTCAGTTCGAGTTTCAATTTTACATTCAGTTCGAGTTTCAATTTCAGTTCGAGTTTCAATCGACTTTCAGTTTCAGTTTGCGTTTCAGTTTGAGTTTCAGTTTTAGTTTCAGATTCAGTTTCAATTTATGTTTATGTTTGAGTTTGAGCATTAGTTCACGTTCGAGTTCAAAATTATATTTCAGTTTCAGGGTCAGTTTCTATTTCTGTTTCAGTTATAGTTTGTCTTCGGGTTTGAGTTTCAGATTGAGTTTTAGTTTTCGATTCAGTTTGTGTTCAAGAGTTCAGAGTTTGAGTTCGAGGTCCAGATCGAGTTTTTGTTTCAGTTTGATGTCGTGGTTGAAATTATGTTTGATTATCAGTTTCAGTTTTAGTTTCAGTTCAAGTTCAAGTTCCAAATTTTGTTTCTGCGTCAGTTTCAATTTCTGTTTCAGTTTACTTTGAGTTTCAGATTTAGTTTTCGATGAAGATTAAGTTCTTGTTTTTGATTCCATTTCAGTTTCAGTTTTTGTTTAAGTTCAAGTTTCAGTTTAAGTCCAAAATTTTGTTCAAGTTTCAATATATTTTTCAGTTTGAGTTAGTAGTTGGTGAAGTACCAGTTTCAGATTGGGTTTCAGTTGCAAATTCAGTTCGAGTTCGATCCCAAAATATATTTTCTGTTTCAATTTCAGTTTCATTCTGAGTTGACGTTGGGTTTCCCGGGTTTTTCTCTTGAATAAGGTAACTAGGGGTTTTTCCGGAAAATTTTGTTTTCAAATCGGTTTGGCTCGAATTTTTTGATGCGGTAGGTATCTCCTTTTTCATGTTTTTACTTCCATATTTACAGAGTAAATGGAAGTATTGTGATCGTCCTAAAATCGAGAATCGGAACGGAGCTTCAGAAAAAACTTTTTCTTATACACATTTACTCAGAATCACTTCCTGAACAAGTGTCTGCGTGTCCGTGTGTCCGTGTGTCCGTTAGTCCGTTAGTCCGTCTGTGGTCATATACAAAAATGACCATAACTCGCTCAATTCTCAACCTTTTTTCAAATTTCTTGAACTGAAATGTTTGTCTCGGCAAGGCCTAACACCCTGTTTAATCGAAATTTGGATAACGCACAGTACTTCCGATATATTTGCATTTTTAGTGTTTTCTATTTTATTTTTTTCCGGCCACAAAAATGAACCGATTTGAGCGTTCTTGGTCTTAAAATCTTTGTTTTTCCTTGCAGAATATGTGGATATTTTTTATATTCCAATAATGTATTGTATTTTTGTTTTGGGTGAATTTTAAAATTTTAATAGTGAGTTTTTTGATATTTTTTTACCTAAACACCCTTAAAAGCAGTCAAAATACGATCAAATCGTGTTACACTTTTACGTTTCAAAATATGGAAGTACTGTGTGTTATCTACTCACCACTGGTTCATTTTGGGCGAATTTTAAAATTTTAATACTGAATTTTTTGATATTTTTGACCTAAACACTTTCAAAGGCAGTCAAAATATGATCAAATTGTGTCACAATTTTATGTTTCAAAATATGGAAGTATTGTGTGTTATCTACGCACCACTGGTTGCTTATCGCCGTGGGTTTAGAATTTTTTGAGTATTTTTCCCGTGTTTCTCGCTTGACTGACCATAGGGGTTTTTTCGAAGATTTTTGAAAATTTTGTTTTTTAATCGGTTGGGTTCGAAATTTCATGACGCGATTTCTCCTTTTTCGCGTTTTTTGGCAATTTGATGGAGTTCTACTGACCTGATTTTGAATTTTTTGAGCTCGTTGGATTTCATGAAGGTTTCTACACCGTTTTCACTTTCTGTAAGTCAAAATTGGTTAGATTTTAGTGGTCAAAAACTGGTTAGACGACTAATTTCTGACCTAAAAAAAATATTTTTTTAACCTTTGAAAAAATTTTAAAATTGGCTGCACTACGGTTATTGAATGTTGTGATCAAATGGGTTGAAGAGCTGGAAATTGAGATTATTTCTCCAAGGAGCATAGAAAATTTGAAAAACTCAAAAATGTCTCGTTAAAACTGCGAAAAAACCCTAAACGGTCGAAGCTACCGACGTGGCAATGGTCTCATTCGATTCAGCATGAAAAATCTATAGAAAATGATACCTCATACAGCTGTTTTACGCGGACAAAATTTTTTCTTTGCAGATTTGGATTCTACACCCCTTGAAACGTTAACCAACAAATTTTCGGGGGGCGTTGAAAAATAAATTTCCTTGACCGATTACAAAGGTTTGTTTTTTTAAGAAAAATGAACCAAAACATCCGCATATACTGCAAGGTAAAACAATGATTTCAAGACCAAGAACGCACAAATCGGTTCATTTTGGTGGCCGGATAAAAATAAAATAGAAAACGCTAAAAATGCAAATATATCGGAAGTACTGTGGGTTATCCAATTCCGATTAAACAGGGTGTTAGTTCTTGCCGAGACAAACATTTCAGGTCAAGAAATTTGAAAAAAGGTTGAGAATTGAGGGAGGTATGGCCATTTTTGTAAATGACCTCAGACGGACATGGACACTTGTTCGGGAAGTACCATTTTCCGGGGAAAAAATTTTTTTCCGACCGATTACTAAGTAGGGATGTCAATATCGGCCAAGAATATCGATATATCGAATATCGATATTTTAAAAAAGTATCGTTTTAGTAATTCGATATATTGAAGGAAACTATCGATATTCCGATATATCGGCCACCCATATTTTTTCCCTCTTTCATCCGAATTATCTGCTATTTCAGTTATAATAATAATACATTCATTGAATTTCATTAGCTACAACAGGTCTAGGGGTACATAGAAATTCGACCGCTCAAAAATTCAATAAAACTTTTATCAAGATGAGTGAAGGATCCAGTAGGGAAGTAAATTAGAACCCTCTACTGGGTCCCTACCTCTACATCCTACGATTTCTCCACCTCAACTTATTCCCCTATTCTTCAATGGAAATAATAATAACTGATAAATGAGTTATGATTGATAATATCAACATCATATTGTTGTGATTAACGGCTGAAAATGTCGGATCCGATAGTGTAAATTTTATGTCGATATATCGATATATCGTAATAAAAAATATCGCTCGATAATATCGATATATCGACGGAAAAATATCGATATTTCGATATATCGATATTTTCTTGACATCCCTATTACAAAGGTTCATTTCTTAAGAAAAATGAACCAATATTGAATTTTCTTTCGTACCGGCAAGTCCTCAAAGTTGCGAAAATCGAAATATAATGGCCGTCTCGCCGATACACCTGCCAGTCCATGTCTTTTATCCAGCCAATGGGGTCCTTTCATAATTTTCAATCAGCTAATTAACATGCCCAGAGGGCGGCCAACTTTCGGAAATCAATCCGGTGCGGAGGGGGTTGTTTGAGATTACTTATAAAAGTAACCCTTTCCGAGTTGTCCGATTATACGATGGATTCGCTCATTCTGGGAAATTGGTGAAAATGTTAATCTAGTGGCGAAAATCGGCTCAGAACTCACCGGTGTGTACAATGCCTTGAAAACGCCCTCTTATTAATTCAACCAATTCGTGAAACTCGAGTTTTGGTTTTTTCTTAAGAAATAAACCTCTGTAATCGGTCAGGGGAAAAAATGTTCAACAACCCCCTGAAAATTTGTTGGTTTACGTTTCAAGGGGTGTAGGATCAGAATTTGCTATAAAAACCAGTGGTGCGTGGAACTAACACACAATACTTCCATATTTTGAAAAGTAAAAATGTGACACAATTTGATCTTATTTTGACTGCGTTTAAGGGTGTTTGGGTCAAAAATATGAAAAAATTCATTATTAAAATTTTAAAATTC
The DNA here is from genome assembly GCA_036186465.1 of Nesidiocoris tenuis. Lineage (NCBI taxonomy): Eukaryota > Metazoa > Arthropoda > Insecta > Hemiptera > Miridae > Nesidiocoris > Nesidiocoris tenuis. The sequence goes on along the minus strand of AP028910.1, from coordinate 30,626,867 downwards.
GCCCAAAATGAAAATACAATACATTATTGGAATATTAAAAATATCCACATATTCTGCAAGGTAAAACAAAGATTTTAAGACCATGATCGCTCAAATCGGTTCATTTTTGTGGCCGGAAAAAAATGAAATAGACGTGGAAGAACAAAGTTACAACTCTAAATGTAATTAAATTCTGCTATATTCCAGTACCCAAAATTGAAGATAATCGATTTTTTGTATGAGAAGCCAATACTAGAATACTGAAGTGAAGGAAAAAAAACGCTGCTAAGTAGATTAGTGACATGGGTACATTATATGTCTGGGTATCTCAGAAAATAAAGTTCAAATAGTTGGAGTAGGTCGGTTTATCATCATATCATTTGTGGAGTTATAGTCAATCGTGAATTCAAAGATGCCGAAAAGGTACGTTTTCACAATGATGAATAAATTGGTAGGTATAAAAAGAAAATACCTGGCGGCTGCTTTCTGAGATACCCATTAGAAGGCAGCCATTTTGTTAACCGCGTTAACAGGTGACAGCTGTTATCAAGATCCGCCCCATTAAGATAAGCTGACTAATCCCAGCTTCACACTTACAGTTTCTAATAGCCGAATCGCAGTTTTGCAGTTCTGAGCCAATAAACGACGAAAGAGGCGGTTCCTAGAGCAAGGGTGGGAATGCTACAGCCGCCATTTTGTTTTTCTCACGCCTTGAACCGATTGGAACATAGGCCGTGAACCCAAGAAAACTGCCAGCAACTGTCAGCAGCATTTTTCTTAGTCCTGGAGAGTTGTAGAAAATTGCAAATTTTTTGTGTCATGTACCTGCCCAAAACCTACTCAAAAATATTTTTGTTGGAATTTTAACATTTTTTTAAAGGGTCAAAAAAAATTTTTTGTTTAGGTCAAAAATTAGTCTTTAAACCAGTTTTTGATTACTAAACCCCAGTCAATTTTGACTTATAGGGAGTGAAAAATGTGTAAAACCTTCAAGGAATCCAACGAGCTCAAAAAATTCAAAATCGGTTCTGTAGGACTCCCTCAAATTGCCAAAAACGCAAAAACGCAGAAATCGCATTAAAAAATTCAAGCCAAACCGATTCAAAAACAAAATTTTCGAATTCTTTCGGAAAAACCACCCTATCTTATGGTAAATCAAGCGAGAAACCCGGGAAAAATACTCAAAAAATTCCAAACCCACGGCATCACCTTCAAAATTGAGATTTTGTGTTTTTTCAAAAATATACCCTAATTATGCCGAATTGGACGCGTTAACCTTCTCCGATCGGATTGCCCGGACAATATGCCTCAAGTTGGACCAAACCACAACTTTCAAGACTAATTTAGTCAAAATCGGATCAGTATTTCAATACGAAGTGGCTGGACGAAATCTTTGGCCAAAATTTCGTCCGCCCACTTCGTATCGAACCGCTGATCCGATTTTGGTGCGGTTGGTCCTAAAAGTTGTGTTTTGCTCCAACTTGAGGCATATTGTCAGGGGAATCCGATCAAAAAATTTTAAGGGGTCGAAAACCCAAAAAAACTGTTTTTGAGATCATGACTTTTTTTACATTTGATCGTTTTTGAGTAGTCTAGAGTTGATTCAGAGGATTCCCTTATAGGAGGTGCACGTCACAGGAAAATTTGCTAAACGCTCGTTTTTTTTTTTTTTTTTTTGAAATCGGACCACTCCTTCTATGCGTTTTGCTGCTGACGGCGTACGGGGTACGGCGTACGGCGTACGGCGGACGGACAAAAAAATTTTATTGCAGATTCGTGTTCTAGAACCTCTGAAACGTGAAAGAAAAAATTTTCAGGGGGTGTTGTAAAAAAAATTTTCTTGATCAATTACATAGGTACCTACATTATTTCTGGAAATAATGTACCAAAATTGGAGCCCATCGAATAGCTCATAGAAATTTGAGGGGACATACTTTTACTTGGAACTTTCAAACTCATTTTCCCAGAAATCACTTTTTTTGAGATGTAACAACACTGTTCTCGCGGGGGTGCGACATGATCAGCTCGGCCTTGGTTCTGGCTGTTCGGCCAGCGGTAAACAATAAAATTAACTCGACTACCTGGCTCAAGATCGGACTCGACGCGAGTCGTATTCATGTAAATTTCCGATGCAAACACGAGAGCGCCGGGGGTGTCCTCAATCAAGCGACAGAGGTGCTTCCCAATTTGACATTTAGAGGTATACTTAGACGGTGGACCCGACGGGCAGTGTGGAACATTTAGACGTTGAATGTTGAATGGTCGAAGTTGAACATTACCGTGAAACATGGCAACGGCGGAGGACGACAAAACGAGGAGGGAGGGATCGAGGGAGGATGTTGCCTTGCTCTCCCTTGCCTGAATTTGTGGGCCCCCTGACAGCAATATCGTTAATAGGGAGCCATGCTAGGGATATAATTGGACTCCGCCCCCGCTCATGCCCTCTCTCTCCGGCTCAGTTACCACGTTGCGACTGGACTCTACTTAATTCGATAGGCGCCTGTTATTCCACCGGAACTGATAATAATCTCATTTCGAACTCTAACAATGTACTCGCATTCGTTTCGAAGCAAATCTGGCCGATTTGATTGCAATTTATTCCAACGGCTTTGCCCCCTCCTTGGTGTCAAGCGCTGGGAAATAAAATTCATTTCCCATGAATTTAATGCAAGTTGATTCTCCTGCTTTTGCAGTAGTTACCTGTTTCGATTTATTGACACGTTAACGTCGGCAGGTGGAAAAGTTTCTCTAGCTTAGTGACATTTCGAAAACCCCTACACTCGATACTTGGTATCCAATGAGTATCGAAGTCTCAGTACTGATATCGATATTTTATCGAAACATAAGTACTCGATACCATGGGCATCATTTCTCAATAAAATTGGCCCAACCCGAGACCAACTGCAAATTCATTCAAGTAACTTAAATTTTTCTTTCTGCTTGTTTCTATATTCAGACAGCACTGACTCGGGTAAATGAAAATAATGGAAAGTGGTTTGATCTCGGAGTTGAGTTTGATCTTGAAGTTGACTTGGATCTCGGACGTTGTGTCGAACATTCACTCAGAATCACGTCCCGAACTAGTGTTTCTGTGTCCGTCCTTTTTTCAAATTTCGTGAACTGAAATGTTTGTCTCGGCAAGACCTAACACCCTGTTCGATCGGAATTTGAATAATTCACAATACCTCCGATATATTTGCATTTTTAGTGTTTTCTATTTCATTTTTTCCGGCCACAAAAATGGACCGATTCGAGCGTTCTTGGTCTCAAAATATTTGTTTTAACTTGCAGAAAATGAGAATATTTTCTATATTCCAATAACTGGCTAACTTTTTATTTTAGGCGAGGTTTAGATTTAACGTCGTGAGTTTTTTGATATTTTTGATACCTAAACCCCCTCAACAGCTAGACGACTGCGTCACACTTTTACGTTTCATGGAGTTTAATGGCTTAATGGAGAATTTATCAAATGATCAAAATCTATTCATTATACCATTCAGCATTTGCTCGTGAACCAAAAAACCCGCTAACGACCTGAACCAATGATTTCTTAGCTCGAATAACGTCAGAGCCAAATAATTCGCTAACAAGATCATTTCATTTTCAAAAATGTCTTCGTTTTTGTCGCCGATAGCGATTAAAAAATCAACCGACAAAAACGAGATCCTTTGTTTAGGGAATCGAGGCAATCAAAGGTGAACAGAAGAGGCAATTATTTTCCCTCTGCCTTCGTTCCTTTTTAACCCCGTTCTTTTCGTAATTAATTTCCCAAATACCTACCATGTGCTCAAAGAGGTTTCTCCTCCGCGGTTTTCCGGGAAATTTTCAACTTAGGCGAAATATTCTACAATAAAACCGCCACTGGGACAATAACTACTTTTCAAAATTTGATACGAATGATGGCTCGCGTTTCAAGGTACCAAATCGATTAGAAAAATTTCTATCCTCCCTCCGCCCGCTTGTAATAAAAAATTCAGTGATTCTGATTTTCTTCGAATGCAAATATGTGTAACTCAGAATTTTCCACTTCAAACAAGTCCCTGCACAAAACCAGTGGTGGAATAGAAAAAATATCCACATATTTTGCAAAGTAAAACAAAGATTTTAAGACCAAGAACGCTCAAATCAGTTCATTTTTGTAGCTGAAAGAAAATAAAATAGAAAACACTAAAAATGCAAATATATCGGAAGTACTGTGCGTTATCCAAATTTCGATTAAACAGGGTGTTAGGTTAGAAATTTGAAAAAAGGTTGAGAATTGAGGGAGCTATGGTCATTTTTACTTCCATATTTACAGAGTAAATGGAAGTATTGTGATCGTCCTAAAATCGAGAATCGGAACGGAGCTTCAGAAAAAACTTTTTCTTGTACACATTTACTCAGAATCACTTCCCGAACAAGTTTCTGTGTGTCCGTGTGTCCGTCTGTCCGTCTGTCCGTCTGTCCGTCTGTGGTCATTTACAAAAATGGCCATAACTCCCTCATTTCTCAACCTTTTTTCAATTTCTTGAACTGAAATGTTTGTCTCGGAAAGCCCTAACACCCTGTTTAATCGGAATTTGGATAACGCACAGTACTTCCGAGATATTTGCATTTTTAGTGTTTTCTATTTTATTTTTTTCCGGCCGCAAAAATGAACCGATTTGAGCGTTCTTGGTCTCAAAATCTTCGTTTTACCTTGCAGAATATGTGGATATTTTTTACATTCCGAAAATGTGGCGTTTTTCATTTTGGGCGAATTTTAAAATTTTAATACTGAATTTTTTGATATTTTTGACCTAAACACTTTCAAAAGCAGTCAAAATATGATCAAATTGTGTCACAATTTTACGTTTCAAAATATGGAAGTATTGTGTGTTATCTACGCACCACTGGTTGTAAATTACCACAGACGGACAGACTCTTGTTCAAGAAATAATTCTCAGTATAAGTGTATACCTAAGTGAATTTTTCCGAAGGTCTGATCCGATTTTCGATTTTAGGACAATTAAAATACTTCCATTAAATGGAGTAAATTTTACTTCGTGAATATCGAAGTAAAAATGTTCATTCGACTAAAAATGAATCAATATATTTTCGTTGCAGAAATTGGGCGACGCCTATCTTTTAACACAGGAAATCCGGCAGGAACCCGCGCCGTTGTTCTTGCGAGCTTCAAGCTTGGCGCAGAATCACATGGTGGAGGGGGGGGTGTCGCCAGGGATACAGTAAGTACAAGTGGCTAAGGTACGGTGAATCTGAATTTTCCCTCCGCCCTTTGGCACTTCGTAAAATTAAATCGCAAGCCTTGAAAGTCTCGCGATTTATTTTCCCACGCCGCATTGTCTTTTTCCAATATTCGCCATGCGGCTCCTTTCGAAATCTACAGTTTCCACCAGCCTACAATCATCATATTTTCTATTGGCAGGCCCTTTAATTTTCCAATCAAAAAGCGAGCTGAAACGGTTGAGAAGAGCCGCTCCGGGGTCATATCTCCAGCTTTTTTCCATCTAGTTGAGATTGTTTACGACTGAGAAGACTTGCTTTCAAGCGTTCCGTGTATCTTCTGAGAGAATTTATTCCTCCCTTTCTTTCTCTCACTTTATCTGACCTACGTCTCTTTTAGGAAGGTATCTAAAGAAAGTGATAACGCAGACGAGGGTAGTATTTTTGCTTTTAAGATGAAGACACACAAATACAATTTCGATCCTTGGTTTTTTTCTGCGTTCAAGAGGCCCCTTCCTTTTCTTATCTCAGGAGTTACGTTAACGCAGATCCTTAGTGCGAAGGCAGCAAGCGAAAAAGGCCGAAGAGGGTATTATCCGAGGGTTTATAATTTTTGTGACTTGCCGTCGTACCACGTTGATAAGCGGAAAAATGTTGCTCTGAAAACAACTTACTATCTTCCCAATAAATGAATATAATAATTTTAATTTTTAATAGCGCCACTCTCTTCATTATTTTCAATTTATTGCTTCATCGTCGGCGCCAAGTCAACCTTCAACTTTATTGACTGTATTGTGAAAAAATTCATGTCATTCCACCCCAACCCTCCGCCCACGGACAATTAAATTTTATTAATGCCTCAACAAGGCAGGAACGAATAAAAAACTCGCAGTTCATTCGTCTATAAATTACGACCCATTTGAAATCACATAAAATCATCAATAAAAATATAATTCGAAGCTTCTTCGTGAATTTCTAGATATCGTCGTCACATCTGACATTTTGGCGAAATCGGGTTAAGGATGGTTTCTAATGCACGTGCGATTGGCGCTAACAGTTTTCCGACTTTCCCACTTGGTGCGCTAGTATTTGCGATTTAGTCAGCATAGCACAACAGAAACCAACCATCAGCAAGACACATCTGCACGCAAAGCAAGGGGAAATCCACAATGGCAGAAAGCGAGGTGAGTTTTTTAGCGTTAAATGGTAATATTTGGGATTATCTACCGGGTTTTCCTTTTAGTAATGTTTAATCAAGGTTCAACCTTGATTCCTAACAAAAAGAAACGTACTGATCGTCAACATTGGTAAGGTAAGTCAGGCAAAACATTTTGAACTGCAAATGTGCTATGCTGCTAGGGCGAAGGTTCATTAGATGTGCTTTGCTGTTTCGTATCATTTTTCTTTCATTTTCGGAAAAAAGGTTGGCATTTTCGCGTTGTATAAATCAGTTTGAGGTAAATTAAATGAATATTCGAAATCGAGAACAAAATCAATGCATTCGTAGTCCTAATTCAAACTCATAATCAAACTTGAACTGAAATTAAACTCGAACATAAACTCAAACTCATTATCAAACCTGAAATGAAATTCAAACTCGAACTTAAACTCAAACTCATTTTCAAACTCGAACTGAAATTCAAACTCATCCAACTCATTCAAGTTTTCAAGAGGTACAAAAAAACTAATTATTTCAACTTGGAAATACGTTCTCCAATACGTTCTCACAATCTCGAAGGGTCTCTAAATTGGATTCTACTCTTAAATTTCAAAATAAGCACTAACCTTGAAAACAGCTGAGTTGGTGCGGTCCAACTCTTTTTCGATAAAAATTGAGTCAGGCGGTGTTGGAACTTAAGTGACGATTTTTGACCTAAACACCTTCAAAAGCAGTCAAAATATGATCAAATTGTGTCACACTCTTACGTTTAAAAATATGGAAGTATTGTGCATCATCTACGCACCACTAGGTTTACACAATTTACGTACCGAAATATGCAAGTATTTTATGTTACTTACGCACGCGAGGTTTATAGCATTTTTTCATGGGTTCAGTTGCAATACGGTGGTAAGACTGGGCCAGGGAACATGAGCTCTTCAGCATGACAGGCAATCAAGGCGTATGTATACTGTGGGGAAATTGACACTTTTTCCCACAATATCCAACGCCTACCAACCGAAGCTAGGCTAAGCCGGCCTAGCATCCCCTAAGCTAAGAGCAGACACAGCGCCGACCTTCTCGAGAGGACCATTCGTCCAAATGATACACACCCTTCGGCCCATGTCCAATCAATCCCGAATTAAGTCCGAACACATACACGGATATCACACTATTAGATTAATTCTACACACCCAAAAAAGTTGTCCTCCCCGAACCTCTTCTAGGTCTCTCTCCCTGACGTCTCCCTGGACCTCTCGGTTGGTCGCCATAATAACCAACAGTCATCAGTGGCTTACCTCCCTGACGCCAAGACAGGTCACACGGTCGTTTGCCCAGATGCCTCCCGCCCTGACGCACCTTCAAGCCTCTCGGTCGGTCGCCAACATACCAACAAAATCCAGGTTAATTTTAACCATCCTACAAACAATGGAGCCCCTGAAACTTCGGGAATAGATCCCACATATACCTACATCAGTTTCGCCGTCCTATCCAATGTGCCTCAAAGGTGTTGAGTACGAAAATACTCGATGTTAATTTATGGGTCATTCTGAAATTGTGGGACTATTTCAGGGGTCGGAAAAACAATAAAAAAAAGTTTGATTTCTCCACTTTTTTCGGTGTTACGGTCTTTGTAGGGTTCCCTCAGTACAATTCTGAAGCGGGGCAACACTTTGACGTGTGAAGGCTTTGCGACATGAATAGGCCCATAATTTTAGAATGACCCATGTACCATTTGCTAGTAATATACAGTAATTATTTCCTGCTTTGCGGCAAAGACCTGCTCTCTACCTCTCTGTGAATACCGAAGTAAAAATGACGCTTGGAACTCGGGCCTAATTAGTTTCTGTACTAGAGACCTTCACTATTCGAATATGCCGTAGTCCGTGAAACGGATGCGAGAGTATCTCCGGAGAAACGAAGGTGGGACTTGCACATCCGCCACCTGACGATACGAGTTGCCGGAGCTAACAGTGTTAGAGAGAGGCCCGACCCCGATCCTTCTCGTTTCACACTTATCTGTGCACTACAACTTCATTCCCATCTAGGATCCGCCATTACCTCCCCATCAAACAGGCTGAACCTCCGGAAACTTGGTAAAGTTTCAAGTAGGTCGGGCATCCAGCTGGTGATTCTACTGGTGCTAATTAAATCTAGTCACAACAGAGGGGCCTGCTCTCCTCAGCAGCTCACAGCCTTGTAAAGAGGTAGGTTGGTACACTGCTTACCTACTCCTGCCTCTATTACACTTCCCCCGTCCATTTTCTCTGGCAACTATGTGGACTCAAATTACGCCAGGCTTTTCCAGTCCCTTTCTTATAGTTTTAATGAACCCCCCAAACGACCGTGTGGTGTTAGTTGCGAGGCCGCACTTCTTAACGTTAATGACCTGGATAGGTATTATTAATTTGTTCTCCATCCCACGGCCGTGAAAGAGAGCCTCGCTCTCTTCCTTTTCTTATCATCCTCTCATTTAACGTAACAAGGGCCCATCAATAACTAATTTCTGCGTTTGCATTGCTAAAAGCCTGTAGAGCCTCCTTATTTAATTGCAATTTGTAATCGTTATTTCTCTGGCTGCTAGCATTCAGCGAGGAAAACCAGTGGTGCATAGATAGCAAATAATACTCCCATATTTTGAAACGTACATTTTCGACACGATTTGATCATATTTTGACTGCTTTCGAGGGTGTTTAGGCCAAAAATATCAAAACATTCATTATTCAAATTTTAAAATTTACCTAAAATAAAAGTACGCCACATTATCGGAATACTAAAAATATCCACGTATTCTGCAAGGTAAAACAAAGATTTTAAGACCAAGAACGCTCAAATCGGTTCATTTTTGAGGCCGGAAAAAAATTAAATAGAAAACACTGACTCCCTGGTGGGAACATCTGCTTGTGAGGCTTGTGAGTGTAAATCGTCTCTAACATGTATTGAAACCTGGGTTTCACTTTAATATAACAATTAACGCTGTTTGTATATTTCAAAAACAGTATATATTTAGAATCTCTGACAATCAAAACAGGAAAAAATTGCGCAACTCTTATGACTTGTAGAAAAGTTGCAAACTAAGTCCAAAAGACCTTTTTATAAAATCAGTCTTCAATCAGCCTTTGTTTCAAATCAGACAACAAGTTTCTACATCACTTTTCTTATCTCTAATTTAACAAAGAGTATATTATCTCTCAAAATTCAGTAACAATGTCAAAATAATATGAAGAATCATTTCAACTAATGAGGAACAATATACCAAAACACATCACAGTATGTTGCGAGTTACGTATCACAAAATATCAAAACACCATCAAAATTGTGAATTCAAGTAAAATACGATGGAGGAGTTCTGGACAAGCACTTTGTAGAAGGCTTCCATTCAATTTTTCTTGACGCATTCGTTGCATATTTCCTTGGAACACTCCAGACATGTGGGCGTATCATCTTCTTCAAAGCAGTCATTTTCATCGAGTTCTGAATCGGAGTCATGTCCCGAGGAAATGATATCACACTCTTCTGGGACGTACGATTCGTCTGAGTCAATTTCACTGTCACTGTCATTGTCGGATTGGTTTTGCAGTGCAGCAAGCTCCACAGTCCTCCTTGTTCGGTTTGAGATGTTTGGTGGGGATTTGTGAGTCATTTTCTGTAAGAAGCAAATCACAGAATGAGGACCGAAGAAGAACTACAGGAGTCAGTATCATGGGTGTTAGGTCTTGCCGAGACCAACATTTCAGTGTTAGAAATTTGAAAAAAGGTTGGAAATTGAGGGAGCTATGGTCATTTTTGTAAATGACCACAGACTGACACACAGACACTTGTTCAGGAAGTGATTCCGAGTAAATTTGTATGAGAAAATGTTTTTTCTGAAGCTCTGTTCAGATTCTCGATTTTAGGACCATTCCAATACTTCCATTTACTCTGTAAATATGGAAGTAAAAATAAGGTTTATTGCCTCGCACAGTCATAATAAATTGAACAGGCCTCAAAATTCAGTTTCATAATTTAGATTCCGATGGGATGTCTTCTTGTGGCTCATCGTACTTGGGGAAAAGGTTGCTGAAATAATAAATGATACGCACCGTGCGTTGGGGAGAGGGTTGAATAATTTTCATTTTTAGCGTCATTCCGTTGATTTGAAGTCCATTTCTTCGGGTTTCCCGTCCTGGGAAGCATCTCAACTTAGCATTGATGGTATTCAAGATACGCCAGTACGAGAGAACCGAACGAGGCTGACTGCCAAGAAGTTTCTACGCCCCTTTCCACTGTAATAACGTGCCCGCGGGGCCTGCACGGAACGGAAGAACAACAACTGAAATTCAAAAAGGCACCTGAATTTCAAAACCAACGTTTCGGTGGTTCGGCTCGCGAGGGGAATTTTAATATTCATAAAGTGTAGAGGAGAAGGGGGTGACTTAGGAAAAGAGACGGTGGAGGGGCCGAAGATGTAGACGGAGCGAAGCAACGAAGGAGGAAAGATCGGCCGATGAAGAGAAATCAGTCAAAGTCGTCTCGGTTCGTGAAATCGGAGGGAATCCTTAACACTGAGACGCAGGGAACTGAGGAATCACGTGAAGTTTCGAATGGATGGCTCTCAACGTTCAAGCTCTGCCGATATTACATCGTATCAGCTCCACCATCAACATCATGAGTCATCACCATCCAATGTCATCATCATGTGTAGGAGGGAATATTGAAATTTCCATATAACGCGCCGAGGGTTCAAAATGAGATGCTAATAGTCTGAATGCGAGATGAAATCTTCTATACGTACGTTCCCGGCATGGAAATATAAGAGCGGTTAATATGCAACCTTCGTTAGCACAATGCCGGTTCACGTCTGATTACATGTAGCAAATTTGATCGCGAGCGCCAAATTTGTGTAATGTTATGCTAGTGCACCATGATACGTCGACCACTTGGCGTGAATGACGTTTTTCCGGGAAATCGGGATGATTGGGAAACAATTTTCATAGCGCTGGTAGTTGTCGTGATATTATTATAATATTATTAGCAGTTAGTATTATTATTATTATATTATTAAAGAGCAGAGCGGAGAGCGAAGTGACCACTTTCTTAGCATGAGAATCACTGATTTATTGATAACATCCGCTTATCAATGTATGAGTCGTAATAAGTCAATGGTAGACACTAATGTCGCAGTTGCTGCGATATATAAGAAATTGTGAACATTCTGAAAACATCAATAACAGCTGATTGAAACTGCAATAAATCTAGAGAATGTAATTCTTAAGTTACCTATTTGCAAATGTACTTAGCAGCGGTTTTTTTAATATTTTTGACCTAAACACCCTCAAAATTTGAAAAGTACATTTAATGTACTTAGCAGCGTTTTTTTTTTGACCTAAACACCCTCAAAAGTAGTCAAAATATAATCAAAGTGTCAAAAATTTACGTATCAATACGGGGAAGTAATGTGTGTTATCTACGCACCGCTGGGTGTTCCTCGATATCGTAACATTTTTACCAGTTTGATCAAGGTTAAAGCACCATAGGAAAGCGGCTTTTTCGAAAAATTGGGAATATTTTGTTTTATATTGGATTGACTCGAATTTCCTAATGCGATTTCTCCTTTTTCACGTATTTGCCGATTTGAGGGAGTCCTACTGAAGAGATTTTGAATTTTTTGAGCTTGCTAGATTCCTTGAAGGTTTTCACACCTTTACCACTCCCTGTAACTCAAAATTAGTTGGGTTTTAGTGGTCAAAAACGGGTTTGAAGACTAATTTTTGACCTAAAAAATGCCAAAAACCGATTCCCGCTGGAAAATCCAAGGTATGAGCCAAAGAAAAATGTCAAAAAAATGATGGATTTGACTTCAGGGTTTTTTTGGCGGGAATCTTTAGATATTGACGATAAAACATGAAATTTGGCATTTTTCCGAGATTTTAGTCAGCGAGGTCAATTTTGGGGGAGTGATGAGGCCAAAATCGGGTTTTTTCGCAATTTTCTTGGTTTAACGGCCTGAGCACCTATGGGGATAAGGCAAAAACGTGATGCAGAAGAAAACGTCGGTTGACAAATTCCCTATCAGATGCATTTCTACCCTTGATAACGACTTTTTACACGAGGGCGTCTGTTTATAGGCTTGGAACTGCGACTCGGCTATTAGAAAGCGAACGTTTTTTGGATTAGCCAGTCTCGCATATTAATAGGATGGACAGTTTAATTAAGGGAATTTAAAGAGCTGTGAGGTGGATGAAAGGGATCCCGAGTCAGGCCTTCTTAGAAAATCTCAGGTACGAATGCCGTCTATAAGGGAACTGCAAGGAGGATGAGGATTTGCGTCCGGGCAGTTCCGAGAAAGCGGGTCCTGCTTCTTGGAATTCCCAGGTATATTGACTGGTTGATATTCGAATATTGATACTGAATACTTTCGAATATTTGTATATCCGCAAGTGTTGAATTAGGCCAATTTTTGGAGGTTATCAGAGAGACTCTGCGAAGAGTGACTTAATAACCTGGTTTACGTGACTGGCATTCTGCTGCCATGCAAGTTGGAAGGTTCTTGCTAAATGTATACAGTTGGTGTACCAAGTACAGTTTTACCATTTGCACTTTTCTCCATTCCTCCCTTTATTCATCTTCTTCGACTTTTGCCGGGGTAAAGGCTGCGTCAACTTTGAAGGGGTAAATATATTTATATAAGCAGAATAATTCTCTTTTAATTTATCTCCAACTTCGTCGGAGAGTTTCCTCTCATTTCCGTGGCTTTGACCTCCCCTCCTGAAAATTTCGATTCGGATTAATTTGGAATATTGTTTACTTATTCACCGACCAGTTTCCGATTCGGACGCCGTTCGGCTGCGCGGACTTCGTCGGGAGTAACTTGTGTCAGCCGGAGTTCGTCCGCGCCCGAGTTTTATGTCATTATCCCGAGAAAACTCGATGGAACTTTAATAATTGAGTTGAGACTGAGACCTGGGGGCGAACTGAAGCTTCAGACAGACACTCGCCCTTTCTGCTCAGGGGCGAGTGGGGAAACGAACCCTGCGGCGCAATGTTAATAATGTTGATGCATTCCACGCATTTGGCATAGGGATGGCCTAAGGAAGCGGCCGTTTAGCCAGCCGAGCAAGTCGTTCGCCATGTATTCGAACATTTAGACGAATTACACTAACAACTAAGGCTCTACGATGTTATGTGGGCTCATTAATAATTCCCCGAATAATAATCCGTCCGGCAGAAAATTTTGACTGATGCGACTAATTAAGCGTCCCTCTCAAATTTATTCTCTTTCCTTTGCATATTCCGTTGCAGAGCCGGTTTGATTTACCTAATTTATAATTAAAGAGGCCCGGGAACCATCGGATGGCCGTTAAAAGCGTAGCAAGGATACAGTAATACTGTCTTGAAGGCATGACGAATACGGATGAGCATCGATGGTAGGGTTGACCATCGATGACCGAAACATCGATGTTTTGGCTCCGTATTCGATGTTTTACCATCCATGTTGAACCTCCCGATGTTATCGGAACATCGATGTTTTAGAAGCCGATGTCGATGTATTGGTGTTGTTGTGAATCACAACTTGTGACTCGTGAATCCGTATTAGTTTCGTATTTCCGTGTCGTTGTATTCTGTTCCAACCCAGTAATTCTGGCTGTAAAAATGGGAAAAAAGAGTGTTTGGTGGACCTACTTTGTCAAAATTGACAAGGGATCTACCAAAATTTGCTGCAAATGGTTTTGACCATACGACTGGCTACTTATGATTTTAATATATATGTGGAGGATTAATAATGTAAAATAAACATTTTCCTTCTTACCAAGTTTTCATGTCCATGTGTCACGTTCTGCTTAATTGCAGCATACCCCCAAACGAATACAGAAATGCATAACTATGAACATATTTATTTGTTTACAACTGAGATTTGACCTCATTTGGCTCCTCCCCTCTCATTTGGCGTCTCATCGTGTGCCAAAGGATAATTTATCGACGCCCTTCCCCGCTCCCATTTACATAACTTTACAATAGATAGTTCAGAATTTCGATGCTAAATATCGATGTTTTAGTTCGATGTTTCACTGACATCGATGGTTAGTGCCTGATGTCAATATCGATGTTTTGTTCTCGATGTTGCATCCCTAATCGATGGTCGACACTTTCGAACTTTCGATGTTTTGCATCCGATAGTCGATGTTTTTACCATCGATGGTTTAGAACCGATGTTTCACCACTATCGATTACATCAATGTGATAGTATCGAATACGACATAAGTAAGGTATTTCGATCTTGAGTTGAATCTGAATCCACTTTTGAGCCTGTTATTGAATGGAAAACTCGTCATTGCATTTTTTGTTCATTTTTGGTTGATTTTGATGGACTAAACTGACACTGAGGTTTCACTGAAATTTGTATCATGCAAATTGCAAAGATAGATACTTGAATTATCCTAGGCAAACTTGAGTTTGAACTCGAAGTTGAGTTTGATCACAAAGTTGACTTTGATCTCGAAGTTGACTTTGAACTCGAAGTTGACTTTGAACTCGAAGTTGAGTTTGATCTCGAAGTTGACTTTGATCTCGAAGTTGACTTTGATCTCGAAGTTGAGTTTGATCTCGAAGTTGACGTTGATCTCGAAGTTGACTTTGATCAGTACCTCGATAATGTACCGCCGGTAGATCGCCCTAAAACTATCGATAGTTTCAGAAAAATATCGGTAAAAGTACTAGGATAGGAGAAAATAACGGTCAGCTGTGAGTCTACGTACAACGGTAACGACGAGTCGTGTGCATTCTGTGCCCGGTGAACTGAAATCAAATTCGAAAATTGATTAGCTTAATTAGCTTAAGTTAAAAGTAGGGATGACCATCGATACCTAATACATCTATATAAACTTCGATCATCTATGTCAACTTCGATGCCGATATAATATCGTAATTCTACTGCTGATATTGAACATAATACATGCTGATAATAAACGCTGATAATAAATGCTGATAATATTGAACATCGATACGGGTGATTCCACTAAAAGTGGCGAAATCGTGTCTTTTCTTTGTATCTTGAAAACTATTCGTAGTATTGCGATGGAACAAAAAGCGTTGTGATTAGATCGTTGGTCCCCATGCTCCGCACGTGTAAACTGTCCAAAAATATTATTAGCAAGTGGAGAAAAATATATAAATATAGCCGAAATGTCATTCCCCTGGCATGTCCCTCACCCCTAGGTACACTACTTCTTCAACCAACCCTACGGTTATTCGGATCGAGATTTTTCAGAATCTGCTAAAACGAATGCACTTCAGTATATAGTCTCGTATTAGCTCCTCTAGTTCTCATAATTTTAAATGCATAGGCTTCAATGTTAGAAGCTAAAGAACAGCGTGTCCCTACCTTTTATGTAAAGTCATTCCCCTGTAAAAACTTGTCACCCCCATACAATGGGAAACTATAACAGTTTCGGTAATTTTTGAAAACGGCAGTTAGTAGCTATGGAACTGTAGGAACGTGCCTTTTCCGACCTGCCATGATAACACTAGTGTTTGTTGAGAAGCCATCGAGAGGCGAAAACAACCTCATTTAGTGGTAGAGTATTTTTATTATGCGTCATTCCCCTGTATTCAATATCTTATCAAATTGAAGTAGTAAATTTTTTCCTCTGCCACTATTCTTTAGGTCTGGTGGTGCACCTTCCAGCGTATTTTTTTCAAAATTTAGGTACTGAAAGGAGAGGGAAGAAATGGGAAAAACCGCAAGGATTTGGTCATTCCTCCTGGCCGTCATTCCCCTGCATGTTCTGGATGGAGGTTTGTCAGCTAGGCGCTGCTCCCTCAATTCTCAACCTTTTTTCAAATTTCTTGAACTGAAATGTTTGTCTCGGCAAGACCTAACACCCTGTTTAATCGAAAATTTGGATAACGCACAGTACTTCCGATATATTTGAATTTATAGTGTTTTCTATTTTATTTTTTTTCCGGCCACAAAAATGAACTGATTTGAGCGTTCTTGGTCTTTAAAATCTTTGTTTTACCTAGCAGAATATGTGGATATTTTTTATATTCCAATATTGTAGCGTATTTTTATTTTGGGTGAATTTTAAAATTTGAATAGTGAATTTTTTGAGTTTTTGACCAAAACACTTCTAAAAACAGTCAAAAATATGATCAAATTGTGTCTCAATTTTACGTTTCAAATTATGGAAGTATTGTGTGTTATCTACGCACCATTGGTTTTCTTTTTTACACATATTTATTACGTATCAGTGTGAGAACGTACCATTTTGGCAATCATCGAATTCACCGTATTGACCATTAATATCCCTCAAATGATATGATGATGAACCGACGTACCTACTCCAATTATTTGAACTTTATTTTCTGAGATACCCAGACAAATAATGTACCCATGTCACTAATCTACTTAGCAGCGCTTAATTTGAGGTTTAAATAGATTTTTTTAAGTCTCTCAATTTTGTCATTCCCCTGGACCACTGATTTTTACCTAATCATGTCTGTAAACCCTCTCTGGGTGATGAAACTACACTGCTGGTATATAGTTTTCATTAATAGCAGGCAAATGAACAATTTCTCGTCGAAAAACATGCAAAATTTTATCATTGGTAAAACGGAATTTGCTGACCCCAATTTCGCCACTTTTAGTGGAATCACCCATACACCGATTTATTAGGCATCGACCGCTACTTCAAACAAATTTGATTTGAGCTCATCGGGCGCGGAATGCACCCGACGTAATTGAGGTACGTAGACTCACAGCTGACTTCAACTTCCTCCGATCGCACTGTTGCCGGGATCCTAATTATTGTGACCAAGTAGGGGGGGGGGGTACTGCCCTAGGCATTCGCTAGTTGGTCGGATGTCGGAGCCGAGATTAGTTCGCAGAGCTAAATGCGAAAGCCAGGGCCGGGAAACAGAAGTTGCGTCCAACTTGGCCAGATCCAGAGGCGCCTGATGGGATGGGGAAGTGATGGCCGTCCTCCGTCCGGGGTTTTCAGGGGGAAGGAGTTATCGAAATTTTTTGAAATTTTCACCAGAAATCAAGTTCCTTATCTAGTTGGTCCTAACGTCTCGACAGAACCCTACCTTAATTTTAAGGCCTGTAAAACAGCTTTTGAAGCGGGAAAAAATTCGTGCTTTTCATGAGAAGTGCAACATCATTTTCTTTAGATTTTTGGTTCATTTTTCTTGAGAAATGAACCTTTGTAATTGGCGTGGAAAAACTTTTCTCAACACCCCCTGAAAATTTGTTGGTTCACGTTTCAAGGGGTGCAGAATCCGAATCTGCAATAACAATTTTTTGCCAGTCCGCTGTACGCCGTTTTCAGGTGGAAGGAGTTGTCGTGAATTCTTGAAATTTTCAACAAGAATCAGATTTTGTATCTAGATGGTCCTAACGTCTCGACAGATCTCTACCTTAATTTTAAGGAAAGTAAGTGTTGAGGTGGGAAAAAATTCGTGTTTTTCAGGAAATTGCAACATAGGCATGCTAGGTATCATTTTCTATAGATTTTTCTATGCTGAATCGAATGAGACCATCGCCACGCCGGCAGCTTCAACCGTTTAGGATTTATAGCAGCTGTAGTGAGACATTTTTGAGTTTCTAAAATTTTCATAGCAGATTTGGGTTCTAGATCATTTGAAACAAAAAAGTTTGAGAGGTGTTGTGAAAACTTTTCCCGACCGATTGCATAGGTTTCTGTAAATAAAGTACCAAAATTCAAAAGTACCATCTAAAAGTGCTAATATATGATATATCATATATATATGTGCTGAATTATGGAGTCAAACGTTAACCACCGTCCGAAATTGTTGCTACTGTGAGCATTTTAATTTTCAAAAAACCGTTATTATTGCAGTAGTATGATAATGTCAACATTTTGTAACATCTGCTGGCCAGATAATATATTAACTAATAATTAATATATTTCTTTTATCGTTCAGAACACAACAAACTATTATATTATTTTGTTATTTTATTATTTATTATATTATTTTATTATTATATTAAACTATTATATTATTTTGGGCAAATTTTAACATTTGAATAGTGAATTTTTTCATATTTTTGACCCAAACACCCTTAAAAGCAGTCAAAATATGATCAAATTGTGTCAAAAATGTACGTATCAAAATATGGAAGTATTGTGTTTTATCTACGCCCCACTGGTTCGCGGTTTTGTTCACTAATTAACCCCTTCCAATCGTGTTAGATTCTAGAAGTGGTATTGGATTTCCTCTTTTCCAACATCCCTTCCATTATTTCAACACGCGCCTTGTTGAACCGTTATCCATTACACGTTCCACGAATACGAACGATGTTTTCGCGAAAGTTTGTTGCAAGCATGGATGAACACATTCGTTTGACGATACATTCGATAGCCGATTCGAGTCAATTCGTAGTTGATATACTTACAGTCAATTTTTACTCAACTTCAGGAATGAATCGTTTTTTTGAGTCTCTATATTGGAGTTTCATCCATCATCAGATCTCGTAATTGGTAACCTCTCTGGCTCTCTACACCCAATGTCATATCCCAATTCCCGCTAACAATGAAGTCTAGCGATCCATTCATAAAATAACGGCAAAACAAAAAAAAGGCAGGGATATGGACGTGGGATGAGCTTAAAACTGTTTTTCCATCGCCATCTCCTCGTTATATGGTACCCCCACCCCTCCCATCCACCCCAACCCCTCCCCTCCCCTCCACCCCGCCCCTCTACCCCTCCTCTCCCCACCGCCCACATCGTATTGCTCGGAGCACGACAACCTCTCGTTGGATCCAGTGGCCGGATAAAAAATACCTACCGCTCAGGGAGTAGAAAGAAAAAATTAAATACAGGATGGGGAGAGACGCTGCGTTTTGTTGATAATCGCGTGTGCGTCGTGTACGCGTGCGCGCGTGTGCGTACCAGCCTGCGGGGGGCGGAGCGGACGTGGGGGAGGAAAAGAAGTTGGTTAAGGTGAACGTTATTGTATTCTTGGCAAAAATGTAACGAATAAATGCTGACAATAGAAATATGCTTCCTTCGGCCCCTTAGTTCCTTTTTTCCCATGCCAAGAGGTTTGAAATACGTTCTTACGGTACCGACTAGAGGAAAACACTGGAAAACGGCGGAGGCGAAAAAAATAGTAAACTTCAGGCCGTGTAGCCTTCGCCGGTTATGAAACCTTGGCCCAAACGAAATGAATTGTTATCCCCGGCTATTAAAACTTTCAATTAGACCAGCTGCGGGGGAGGGTGGGGGCGAGGGGAGGTATAGGTGAGGGGGTAATTGAACAATTACGAGGTTGAACTAGGCGTTGACTCGTTGTTACGAACGCTTGGCGTCGGCGCGAAAGAAAAGCTCAAAATTTCGAACGATTTATATGTACTCTTCGAAATCGTGTGATCTTTCTACGTTTAAAATGACGTATTTACTGTTGTGAGGGGGAGGGGAGGGGGTGTAAAATTCGAACAAACGTTGGCCGAAATATTTATTGGAAAAATTGCGAACGTTATTGGTACGAAGATAACGTCAACGATATCAATTTTCGATGATCTACATTGTTTATTATTCAATATTATTGAACGAACAAAACCAAACAACCAACAAAACAAGGAACAACCAGTGGTGATAACACACAATACTTCCATATTTTGAAACGTAAAAGTGTGACACAATTTGATCATATTTTGACTGCTTTTGAGGGTGTTTAGGCCATAAATATCGAAAAACTCACTATGCAAATTTTAAAATTCGCCCATAATAAAATTACGCCACATTATCGGAATATAAGAAGTATCCACATATTCTGCAAGGTAAAACAAAGATTTTGAGACCAAGAACGCTCAAATCGGTTCATTTTTGTGGCCAGAAAGAAATAAAATAGAAAACACTAAAAAAGAGACAAACATTTCAGTTCAAGAAATTTGAAAAAAAGTTGAGAATTGAGGGAGCTATGGCCATTTTTACTTCCATATTTACAGAGTTAATGGAAGTATTGGAATCGTCCTAAAATCAAGAAACGGAACGGAGCTTCAAAAAAAAAATTTTGCTATACACATTTACTCAGAATCACTTCCTGAACAAGTGTCTGTGTGTCCGTGTGTCTGTGTGTCAAGTCGTGTCAAACTTTTACGTTTCTTAATATGGAAGTATAGTGTGTTATCTACCGCTCCGTGTGAACGCCCCTCCCGCCCCTCTCGATCCCCTCCCCCTCCCGCCGCTCTCGATCCCCTCCCCCTCCCGCCGGTATCCGAAGGGGAGCGCGATTGAAAATATTTCTTCATCGCGGGAGCGCTATCTTTCCGCCTTGGGAGCTCCGAAGATAAAACGAAGGCTCCGAACGGACTGGGCATTTCCTACCGATCCGCACATCCAGACGTCCGCACTGACCGCCGCGGCGGCACCTTTCCCGCTTTGCCCAGGGCCGACACGAGTTTCCGAGACGCCGGGCGGATCCGCGTGCGTGAGTTTCACTTGGCTTTTTATTGCCGACCCTTGGGGTCTTATCCGATCCGCGCGGCTCAGGTTTACTGCTAAAGGACGACCTTCTGCGGGGACCAGATAACCGGCAGGGCGGCACACCGGAGTTGTCATGGCCGGCGACGTATCGATAACATTTGACCCGAAATCCGTTAACTCGATCTGACGGAGTCGATAAATATTTAGTTTATAAAATTATTTATAAATTCGAGCGGATACGAGTTTGGAACAATCGCATTCGTATAAACAGGTTAATTTATATACTCACGCTACTTCCATAATAATTATGGAATATTCCATTGCTATTTAGCAATAATTGCTAATTACTAATAGTACTAATTAATTACTAATAATTATTATTATTAATTACTAATTACTAAGAATTGCTAATAATTACAAATAATAATTACTATATATGGTACTATATATCATATATATACTATGTATACTATGTATAATGATATACTTTATTATATATTACATAATATATTCTTATATATTATTATTATTTTTATATTATAATAATATATTATATGAGGCGTTGATAGCTATCACTCTAACTATAGTCACTATCACTCTCAACCGATACAAAATACAACTCCTACAATGGATACAAAATTCGACTCCTGTAATGCTTACCCCTATTATTCGAACGTTATTTCCTGTGATGCCGTGAAAAATAACGCACCCACGTCACTTATCTACTTGGCAACGTTTCGGAAGGCTCCCATATACAACCGTTAAAAGGAAGGCGGTTTTCACTATAGATAAAAAAGAGCGACGATTCCATACTTAGATAGTAATTAATTACAGGAAAGATGAGTAGAAAGCTCTTAAGAAAACTCGAAGGGAATATCTTTGGTTATTAATTACCTCGCTTCATCATTCCCCGGCCCCCGCCCCTCCTTTCCCTTCTGACTCCCATCTCTTCAGTCTTCTCACCACCGAAAACCATCCAATACCACGTCAATTATTTCCTCAGGTTTCTCGGATTGTTCCCGGTCCCGAGGCTTTGCATCCTCCGTTTGATGGGGGGGGGGGCCTCCGAAAGAGATTTTTCATCTCGAAAATTAACTGCCGAATCTAAAAGCTTTACCCGCTGTTTGGCCAACTACCCCCCCCCCCCCAACCGATTTCTTCTACTTTCCCCCTCCGGATTTTCCGGCTGTAGCAGTTTGGGAAAGGCGATATAGGTAAATCGATACCCTTCGACGAACCATTTCGTCATTCGACATGCAACGGCGATTGACTGGATTTTTCAACTTTTCAGGAAATCCAAATTACTGGTATCCATGCAAACTAAAACCTGTGGTGCGTAGATAACGCACAATACTTCCATATTTTGAAACGTAAAATTTTGACACGATTTGATCGTATTTCGACTGCTTTTGAGGGTGTTTAGGTCAAAAATACCAAAAAATTCACTATTAAAATGTTAAAATTCGCCCAAAACGAAAAATACAATACATTATTGGAATATAAAAAATATCCACATATTCTGCAAGGTAAAACAAAGATTTTAAGACCAAGAACGCTCAAATCGGTTCATTTTTGTGACCGGAAAAAAATAATATGGAAAACACTAAAAATGCAAATATACCGGAAGTACTGTGCGTTACCCACATTTCGATTAAACAGGGTGATAGGTGTTACTGAGGCAAACATCCCAGTTCAAGAAATTTGAAAAAAAGTTGAGAATTGAGGGAGCTATGGTCATTTTTGTAAATGACACAGGCATTTGTTTAGGAAGTGATTATGAGTAAAAGTATAATATACTTTTACTATTATAATATAGATATTATAATAATATAGATACCTAATACAGTTGTCTATAATATAGTATATTATACTACTCATACATAAGTAAACATTTTTTTCTGAAGCTCTCCGATAGTCGATTTAGGACGATTACAATACTTTAATTTACACTTCGAGCATAGAAGTAAAAATTGCGGAATCGTCACTGTCGGGCATAATTATTTTAACGTAACGATACCTTAAAGCACAAAGGCCATGTGTCCCAAAATATCAATTTTGAGATTTCGGCACCGAAGGACCTCATCAGGACCTATCGATCGCTCCAAAAATCATGATCCTCTTATCTATTTTTGGGGCCAAAAAACGATATAATCGAAAAACGACAAATATTTAAAGAGCGTTTATCTTGGAAGTGTTAAGTGCTACCAAAGTTCTGGTTAAACGAGGTTGTAGATCTTGGCCAGACAAACATTTTTTATTTAACGAATTTTTCCATAGAATTGAAAACTATAGGAGAAATCTTTTTTTTTTGTAAATTGATCAAAAACTTATTTTGCATTTTTCTCATTATGCCATTTTTAGACATATGAAGTGCACAATTTTTTTTTGCAAATTTTAAATTTTGCGTAGTGAATCTTTTGATTTTTTTTTTACCTAAGTACCTTTAAAAGCAGTCAAAACATGATCAAATTTTGTCAAAAATGTACGTTTCAAAATATGGAAGTATTGTGTGTTATATAGGTAGCACCACTGGTTTCATCATTTCATACATGTGATGCAGTATTAATACCTACTCAATTGAAGGGACCTATTACCTATTGAAATAATTCCTTCTGTTATAATTTTTTAAGTGAAAATGGTACCAACCTCCATTGTTTCCGACATTATTTGCCTCGACGCTCATTGGGGATAGCCCGTTCTTTCGCTGTTTGTTGGTACTATTGACACTTTGCACCATTATTACTTTATAAAAAATTATTCAGGAGGTATTTTGACTTTTCTATCACATGAACCAATGTAACACCTTAAGTATTTTAGAATTTCAGATTTTTTAATGAAAGGCTATTCATTTTATAGAGTTTTTGGAATTCAAATTCATTTTTCTCAAAACTAGGGAAAATGCTGATAGCCCGTTCTTTCCCTGTACTCTTCATATGCCCTTCGTGCTTTAAGGTACCTATCAATTTATTGGACGATTTCAAATTATACGTCAATTTGGTGCTGAGCTCAACTTTTGGTTTCCCATTTCGCAGGGTGGCCGAACGCACTTTGAAGTGGCACAGCAACGTTTGGCCGAGTCCGTCCTCGCGCTCATTAGCGACCATCAATCTTGTCTACCGCAAAAGGGACTTGGCATTTCCACGTTCAACCATCTGGTTCCCCGCACAATCGCTGTTCGTTCCCGTTCCCTCTGATCTGGTAGAATTTTTCAAATAATCGGTATAGGTGGCTGAAACTGAACCCAACCCCCCGGCCAAACACTAAAAACCTCCCGCACAGTTTGCCCGTCGACTTTACTACCCAACAACCAACATCCCTGTTATGTGCGAGCCTACCGAATCGATTTTCTTCAATTTAACCCTATCGCATTACGGGCCGGTGTTGGGCCGAGTAGAACCTAATTTCAGGAAAATCGGAAAATGATTATAGGGATGGGGAAATGCGAGCGTCGACGCTAAAGCAAAGGTTTCATTTTTCCCCTGCCGCAGGGCGGAGCTCCCATTTGGTCGGCTCCAGTTAAAAATTGTTTAACCGTATTAGCTCGCATGCCGCCAGCGCTAGCTGTGTGAGTTTAATGTTCACTTATTCCGTTTTAAAAATTCTGATGCTCCTACGTGAGACGGAATAAAACACGGCGAATGCGTTCGCTCATTTTCCGGAAAAACCCAAGGCAAAATTCTCAACTTTTTCCGATTTTAGTTCTGCTGATCGGTATTGTACGACCGAATTCTTCGAATTGAAGACATTGGGCGGACGGAAATTGGGGATCCCAACGAGCGGAAAAATAATTTTGTAGCTCTAGTAGTTTTCGATTTATTAAGAAATTTTGAAATTTTAAAAACTCGAAAATGGCTCACAACAAATGCAATAAATCCTAAAATGTTGAAGCTACCGCCGTAGCTTGTGACACAATTTGATCATATTTTGACTGCTTTTGAGGGTGTTTAGGTCAAAAATCTCAAAACTAAAATCAAAAATCCACTATTCAAAATTTAAAATTCTCCCAAAATAAAAGTACGCCACATTATCGGAACATAAAAAATATCCACATATTTTGCAAGGTAAAACAAAGATTTTAAGACCAAGAACGCTCAGATCGGTTCATTTTTGTGGCCGGAAAGAAATAAAATAGAAAGAACTAAAAATGCAAATGTATCGGAAGTACTGTGAGTTATCCAAATTTCGATTAAACAGGGTGGTAGGTCTTGCCGAGACATTTCAGTTCAAGAAATTTGAAAAAAGGTTAATCGGACACAGAGTCAGAAAAAATAAAACACTATACTTTTGCTACACGTTTACTCAGAATCACTTCCCGAACAAGTGTCTGTGTGTCCGTCTGTGCTCATAATATGTTTGTATATTATTGTACATTACATTACATTACATTGTATATTATACAAAAATGACCATAGCTCCCTCAATTTTCAACCTTTTTTTCAAATTTCTTGAACTGAAATGTTTGTCTCTCCAAGACCTAACACCCTGTTTAATCGGAATTTGAATAACGCACAGTACTTCCGATATATTTGAATTTTTAGTGTTTTCTATTCATGTATTTTTTTTTTTTGGCCGCAAAAATAAACCGATTTGAGTGTCCTTGGTCTTAAAACCAAGAATATGAATATATTCGTATTCTCCCTCGTGAATATGAATATATTCACAGTAACTCCCGTGAATACAAACGTATTCACAGTAATTTTTGGGTATACAATCGTATTCACCTAATACAACTTAAGTGAATATATTCATATTCACAAACCGTGGATACGAATATATTCGTATTCGTATTCACTAATACGGATCAAGTGAATAGATTCATATTCGTATTCACGGAATACGAATATGCCCATCTCTGCAAGGGGTGAAGTAAAAGCTGCAACAACACTGAACTTATGGAAAACAAGCTTAATTTTCCAGTCAGACTAGGTTATCTAGTCTCGTAATTTTCCGAAGGTTCAATCCAAATTGAATGTGCGTCTCTAGTAAAAGAGAAGCCACCTTTTCATGAGAATGAGTCGTCCTCAATTTCACGCAATTTTATACCCATTCAACGTTGACAACTCGAGGAGGGAAGAACATCCGGTGCAACGCAACGCCGTCCACCAGGATCCGCCACTGAGCCAGTTGTGCACATATTCTACGTAGCACGTGGAGATCCCACGACCGAAATAGCAACAACAAGAGATATCACGGATACCTGTAGATGTGGACGTCAATAAACGTAAACAATACGTCGTACCTTACGTTTTCCACTGAACAAACGTAATCTGTCAATTTTCAGGGTTTTCCTGCAGCAAACCGCCGACAAGTTGGCGCGAATGACTCATTCATTCGTTATATTTATTCATTATTCACTATTTAATGTGCTATGAGCTGGTGAATAGCAGGAGTTCTTTGTAATAATTGTAGCATGACAAATAATCATCTGTCTGTCCTGGTATCTTTTTCCATTTACGCATCGTCTTTCGTCGCTTTTAGTAACGTGAGTATTAAGTGGAGTGAATAACGATAGTATATGACGTCATATTTTTAACCATGGATCCTCAAATTGTGTCAGATGAGAACATACATACCTACTATGACATTCACCCAATTAATTTTCAAATATGTTGTTGAATAGAATTATTTTCAAACATTAAATTATTCTTCAGTATACCTACATATTTAAATATATATTATTATTCAAGATCAATAAATCTTTACATTGAGCAACAACGGCATGACGTATCAGGTATGACGTATGATACGTATGGTATGACGTTTAGGTATGGTGTTCCTCTATCGGCTCTAAGAAGCTCCTCCAAGTTCCAAAATACCTTGGTTCGAATGTTTGCCCTAATTATGCTGGTTAAATTGTTCAGCGTGACAAAAAATCACCTTTTTTGAAAAATTTGCCATTTTGGAGGTGGCCAGGTTTGCATTACACGATTATAATTACACGACACAATTGGCCAATTGAATACTTATACAATCAGATACAAACTAAAAGAGATCAAATGGGCGTAGTGAGAAGGTGGCTGCTGCTCCCTGGGTGAGCATGCGTGCCCTCCTCGTATTGAGAATTGAGAATTTCTCAAACAGAATTCCCTTAAAAAATTATTGATTTATTTTGGAAAATACTCGATTTGGTCGATTTTGAGAAATTGGTCAGAAAATTCTCTAGTTTGCTTAGAACGTGCAATTTGGAAAATTCTCAATTTGGTTTGAAAAGTTATCAATTTGGTATGGGAAATTCTACATTTGACTTGGAAATTCTTTATTTGATGTTTTCCAGCCTGGATTTTTGACCAAAAATATTCTACATAATAGGAGTATCGATGAACCTGGTGAAAAATATGCCATTGTTTTCTATTACGAGTCGCAACGAATAAGAAGTGAACAGATGTGGCGTTTTGTTGCTAATAAGTTTTCCATTTTTATAGGTTGAACGATTCAATCAACAACTAACGAGCAACCAATCCCCAGGTGAGGCACATGAATGATTACTTCAATTCTGTACCATTTTCATCTTTCAATTTCCAGTGCCGAATCAAAAAAAATAATTGCAGACTTACGAAAAATGAAACAAACGTGAGATGACATGGGCCAGTAAAAAGAGCACCTTGAAACTTGGATATCCTTGTCACTTAGTTTAATTTTTGCTTCAATGAAAAGCTGTTGAAATTGTTTGAACTAATGACAGTCCATAATTAGGTTATGGTAACAGCACTTGGAGGCATCAACTTTGTGGGTTTTTCACGTTCAATCCTGAACCCAGTCATCGGATTATGAGACACTTACCTCTGTTGCAGATACCTGGAATGCAGCTAAATGGTTGAGCAATGACCTCGTTTTGGGTCAAGTTGGCGGTATAGCTGTTGATAAGAATGATACAGTTTACATATTCCATAGAGGTAATCACCTATGGACTTCTTCTTCGTTCGGCCAGGCCGATAACGTATACACTGAACAGTATAACGGTGCCATCAACGAGTCAACCATCATCATGGTTGACAAGAATGGACGAGTCATGAAAAAACTTGGAGAGCATATGTGAGTCCTAATCGTACTGCGTAGGTATTAGTCCGGGGGAAATATTGGCCAATCGAAGCAACTGCCATCTCCTGTACTTACTGGCATTTATGAGAAACAAATATTGTTGTTTTGTACCTGCTGAGGAGAGATCAAGAGATAGATGATGGAATCCTCTCGATAGATTTTATTCAAGCCCTTGCACTTTCGGCAGTACGGTTTTCCTTAGATGGTATTTTCGAAGTGCTGTCTCTCGTCAGGAGAGTGAAAGCTGTACAATAGCATTCCACCTTCTGACATTCCAGCGTGCCGCAGGTGGCCTGCTGTTGCTTTTCAGCTCGGGTTCGGTCGCCCAGGAAAGGTTGTGTTATTGTGATAAATTTAACCTTCTTTCAAAAGCAAAAATTGAACTATTTTTATCAGTGAAAATTGTTGGCTGGAAAGCAATTTAAACTATTCTATATGAAGCTGCATTAGCTAAAATAGTAGTTTGGAAGAAATAGTAAACATTTATCGCATACCAGCTATCAGGGTTTTAAAAATTAAATTAAAATTTTTTGTTGTTTTAACCTGGTTCTATTTTCCTTATATGAGCGACTGTATCCCAGTCGGCACTCTAGATTGTCGAGCAGATTGAAGCGAGGTCTCAAGAATGGGAGGTCTCTCTGAAGGGCTTGCGCTGTAATGAACGAAATCAAGAAGTGGCCAATAATCCGTTTTTTTGCCATCTTCTCACACTAACTCCGATGAAATGCCGAAGTCCCAAAACTTTTTTGTTGTTCCAGGTTTTACTTGCCACATGGGATCACCGTGGACAGCGATTTCAATATTTGGGTTACTGATGTAGCGTTGCATCAAGTGATGAAATTCAAACCTGCGTCAAACGATGCTGTCCTGGTCAAAGGGAAACGTTTTGTTCCCGGTAAAGATTCGAATCATTTCTGCAAACCGACGTCAGTGGCCGTTCTTCAAAACGGAGATTTCTTCGTTGCTGATGGCTACTGCAATTCGAGAATTGTTAAATTCGATTCGAACGGAAAGAAAATACTCGAATGGGGTCGGTCGACCGTTCGCCACCACGGTACGTGGCCATCATGGCGCTGATTTTGTATTGATCATTATATTTATCAGATTAGGTATTGATCACGGATGGCTTACTGGCCAGCGCGACTGACTCTTGCAGCAGACTAACCACAATTCCAGGTTCGATTCCCTTAGGTGAAGTGAAAATGTTGGCTCAAAGCCTTATAACCAATGTCGTCCCTGGAACCCGGGGTATCTGGGTATGATCTGAATAGGAGAATAACTGAACCCATTCCTTGTGATGGTACCTTAACAACAAATTAAGTGTTGCTTCACTTCAAGAATTCTGCGCTTATGCTTAGACTGGATACCGGTTCATTTTTTGGTTTGTAACCAGTGTCAAAATCACTAATCAGTTTAGAGGACGGAATCGCGCCTTGTGATGTCTATTTTATCATTTTAGGCTAAACTATCTAAATTTCTGGACTAGAAAGAATAAGCCTAATTGGTCCATTTTTTGAAAAGCTTAACCATATAACATGTTAAAAACGGGAGGGGCAGGAATCTTTACGATTTCAATCTGAGTAACCTCTGCCTTTTTTAAGTTGGTTAAAAATTATTCTCTCTAGAGAAATTTATAATTATTATAGTTTGAATGGAAGATCGTGAGGCGGCCTTTCGGAAAAGGTACAATAATGTATGCATTCATTCTCAGTTTGGAGGTTAGAGGCTGTTAGCCTGCCTTATGTACAGTAGGATCGGTAACCAGGAGCCTCCCCAGACTGTTAATCCTGATTTTGGACCGGTTCCTTGACTTGCATCCATATGCACATGTGGTGTATGGAGGCTCCTGGTTCCTGATCCCACCGTAAATAATGGAGGCTAACGGCCTTTATCCTCTAAATAAGGAGAAGATCTCACTCAGGGGAGTAGGGGTGGTCAAAAGACCAATTCATACTCGACAGTTACTGTAATGATAATGCGTTTACGTTTAGCCCCCAATGTGGAACATGGTGAAAACATGGGAAGAAATTTGCACAACTGTAACATCAATCCTGACCCAAAATTTTCCGAAGGTTCCAAGATTGCTTGATTCTGATATGAAAGTGTGAGATGTAAAATTGGAAATTGTGAAATGTGGAATTTTTGCAAATAAATTAAAATTGAAATGGTAACCTACGATTTTCAGAAATTTTTTTCCATTTGCAGGAATGCGGATTCCGGGTCCTGGCGAATTTTTCATACCGCACGCATTGGCGTTGAACTCGGACGAGAGTCTTCTGTGTGTGGCAGACCGTGAGAATGGACGAGTTCAATGTTTCCATCCATCGAATGGCACCTATTCTTCTCTTTTGTCCAAACTACCATTCCCTCTACGAACTGTTTACAGTATTGCATACTCAAATTTTGGAGGTTAGTCCATAAGAGTTTTGGACATTTTTTATTCCCCAAACCACAAAATCTACGAAGTTGTAGCAGAAAAAATTGCATTAAAAAATCAATTTCTAAACATTTTAACGCTCGAAGCGAAATTCTGGAGAAATTAGATCGGGCTCATCAGTCACAGATGTAGCAAAACTATCTCAATTTCATTTGTTTTTTCCTCCATCTTTTATACAGTGTTTCTTTTCCTTCAGAATAATACAAGATCAAATGTTAAATTGTATATTATTTCATCTTGATGTGTGAGCTACCCCGGACCGCTCTTGAGTTTGTCTCTTCTGGTTAAGGGTGCATTCCGGGTCGCATTTTCAATTTAATTTGTTATTTTTACTTCCATATTTACAGAGTAAATGGAAGTATTGTGATCGTCCTAAAATCGAGAATCGGAACGGAGCTTCAGAAAAAACTTTTTCTTATACACATTTACTCAGAATCACTTCCTGAACAAGTGTCTGTGTGTCCGTCTGTCCGTCTGTGGTCATTTACAAAAATAGCCATATCTCCCTCATTTCTCAACCTTTTTTCAAATTTCTTGAACTGAAATGTTTGTCTCGGCAAGACCTAACACCCTGTTTAATCGGAATTTGGATAACGCCCAGTACTTCCGATATATTTGAATTTTTAGTGTTTTCTATTTTATTTTTTTCCGGCCACAAAAATGAACCGATTTGAGCGTTCTTGGTCTTAAAATCTTTGTTTTACCTTGCAGAATATGTGGATATTTTTTATATTCCAAAAATGTGGCTTGTTTTCATTTTGGGCGAATTTTAAAAGTTTAATAGTGAATTTTTTGATATTTTTGGCCTAAACACCCTCAAAAGCAGTCAAAATATGATCAAATAGTGTCTCAATTTTACGTTTCAAAATATGGAAGTATTGTGTGTTATCTACGCACCACTGGTTTGATTTTTTTTTCAGAATGAAGACGTTTGTTCATTCTTTCTCTTCATTCTTCTTAGCTAATTTTGTTTTTCCTTAACCCAAATTTCGCGGTATCGACTCGAAAGCTCATAATATAATGTTTTCTCCTGAATTCAATCATTACCCAAATCGATTCGATTTTGAAATTTCAATTTCATGGAACGCTCAGATAAGTTATGTATAGATGCTATGTCTACGAAGCCAGTAAATTTCAAAATCATACGTATCAAGATTTTTGCAATTTATAATAAATTGACGATGGCATAATTAATTTCATTAACAGTAATTATTTTCGTCTCTCCCCCTTCACAGGTGGTTCTTTCGTGTTGGTCAACGGGCCTAGAATGTTCAACGATCTGGTTCAAGGATTTGTCGTTTCTCCATCAGGCCGATGGATTGGATCATTTGGTTCGAACGAATTGAATGCCCCGCATGACTTGGCCGTGTCAGCTGATGGTAGCGCCATCTATGTCGCAGAAATTACAGTCAGTGGCCCTCGAGCCTGGAAATTCGTTCATAGTAAGTACCTTATAAGCCTCCCTCTCCTTGAAGGTGGAAGTGAACGCCTAGGACTGCTACGGCTATCGGCCGAAGAACCAGCACCTGGAACGGTGGTTCTATTTTTACCCTGACACATTTTAGTAGAATGAAAAAGGAGGACACTCCTACAATGGTGAACCTGACCCGAAACTTGACCATTTGCAGCATGCTAATTTGAGCGGGCCACAAACAGTCCCGTATCCAGGATTTTAAATTGGGAAGGGAAAACGCCCAGAAATTGAATCACTTTTAACAACAAACATCAACATTACAAAACAACCTATTTATATATTAACAGTGATGATGATGAAAAATGTATCACCTTCGTAGTACTCAAGTGAAGGGATTCCAGAAAATGTTGGGGCATCCTACGCCACGGGTACAGGCCTGAGAAGGCAAACTCACAATGAAACAGAAACTCAAACTCATACTCAAATTAGAAGTCAAACTCACAATGAAATTGTACCTCAAACTCATGAATTAAACTCAAAGTCAAACTCACAATGAAACAGCAACAAGCAACAATCCAAACAACAATATACAGCAACAAACTCGCAATGGAACAGAAACTCAAACTCAAAATCAAACGTCAAGTCAAACTCACGAAGAAACAGGAACTCAAACGCATAATCAATCTCGAAGTCAACTCACAATGAATCAGAAACTCTAACTCTTCATTGACATCTAAGTCAAACTCACAATAAAAGAAGAAACTCAAACTCATAGTCAAACTTGAAGTCAAACTCGTAATGAAACAGAAACTCAAAATCAAACGTCAAGTCAAACTTGCAATGAAACATAAGCTCAAACTGAAAAAAACGTCGAGTCAAAGTCACAATGAATCAGAAACTCAAACTCTTCATCGACATCAAAGTCAAACTCACAATAAAAAAAGAAACTCATAATCAAACTTGAATTCAAACACTGAATAAAAAATAAACGCTAACTCATAGTCAAACTTGAAGTCAAACTCATAATGAAACTGAGACAGAAACTCAAACTCAAAATCAAACGTCAAGTCAAGCCCGCAATGAAACTGAAACTCAAACTAATAGTCAAACTTGAAGTCAAACACACAATAAAACAGAAACGCTAACTCATAATCAAACTTGAAGTCAAACTCACAATGAAACAGAAACTCAAACTCATAGTCAAACTTGAAGTCAAACTCACAATAGAAAGGAAACTCAAACTCACAATGAAAAAGAAACTCAAACTCATATGGCTTGTTTTTGAAGTGGTTATGAGTTTCATTTTCATTTCGAGTTTGACTTCGAGTTTGATTTATGGGTTTGAGTTTCAGTTTCATCGTGAGTTTGACTTTGAGTTTGATAATGAGTTTGAGTTTCTGTTTCATTGTGAGTTTGACGTTGATTTCAATGAAGAGTTCGAGGTTCTGTTTCATTGTGAGTTTGACTTTGATTTCAATGAAGAGTTTGAGTTTCTGTTTCATTGTGAGTTTGACTTTGATTTCAATGAAGAGTTTGAGTTTCTGTTTCATTGTGAGTTTGACTTTGATTTCAATGAAGAGTTTGAGTTTCTGTTTCATTGTGAGTTTGACGTTGATTTCAATGAAGAGTTCGAGGTTCTGTTTCATTGTGAGTTTGACTTTGATTTCAATGAAGAGTTTGAAGTTTTGTTATATTGTAAGTTTGACTTCGAGTTTGATAATGAGTTTGAGTTTCTGTTTTATTGTGAGCTTGACTTCGAGTTTGGCTATGAGTTAGAGTTTCTGTTTCATTGTGAGTTTGACGTTGATTTCAATGAAGAGTTTGAGTTTCTGTTTCATTGTGAGTTTGAGTTTGATAATGAGTTTGAGTTTGATAATGAGTTTGAGTTTCTGTTTCATTGTGAGTTTGACTTTGATTTCGATGAAGAGTTTGAGGTTCGGTTTCATTGTGAGTTTGCTAATGAGTTTGAGTTTCTGTTTAATTGTGAGTTTGACTTCGAGGTTGGCTATGAGTTAGAGTTTCGGTTTCTTTGTGAATTTGATTTCGAGTTCGATTGTGAGTTAGAGGTTCTGTTTCATTGTGAGTTTGACTTTGATCTCATTGAAGAGTTAGAGTTTCTGTTTCTTTGTGAGTTTGATTTCGAGTTTGATTATGATTTTGAGTTTCTGTTTAATTGTAAGTTTGACTTTGATTTCGATGAATAGTTTGAGGTTCTGTTTCATTGTAAGTTTGACTTTGAGTTTGATATATATATTTCGGAAGAAATTATAATTTTTCAGAGTCTCGATTGAATTAAATACAGTACTCGTAGAGTTTGACGACGAATTTGAATTTGGGAAAAATAAAATTGGCGCGGGATTCGGTGACTCAGAGTATAAGTGGGCAGAAGGATGCTCCTTGTACATTTGCTGCCGCTTCGGAGATAGTACTGTCGGTACAAATCGAGGTGTTGATTGGGGTCTTCGATACCCCTTCCCTATGTCGCTTGACTTGCTAGATTCTCAATTTGTTGGTGAACTAACGCAAACAGACCGTACATCGTAACGCGCTATTCAATTGCGAAAGCGCGATGGTTGCAATGATTCCGACCGTACCTGAAAACTTGGGTTACTAAAAAAGCCGGGTAAATTGTAGGATAAGAAACAGGATCAATGGCGTCAACCAAACCCAAGTTGGGAAATCTTTCATCTACTCATATTTCCCAAGTTTTAACGCAATTCCATATTCAAAATAAAACTAGAACATTCGAAGTGCATAAGTACCCTGTCGAATCATTCAATTACCTGGTTGGCAACTGTTTAAAAAACTCTATCACCTTGATATACTCTAATTCCATGAAACATAATAGCCTCACTCTGCGTTATCAAATGACTTGAGTGCACTCTAGTGGCATCTAGTGAAGGCTACTGAATATAAAAGTATCGAACTTGATGTAAATGTCAGCTGATCGGGAATGGGGTCAAACCAGAAACTGACGCCTCTTTTGCCGAGCTTTCAATTAACTATGTCGGTTTATGGCCCTGATGAGGATTACATAGTTAATCAAAAGCTTGGCAAAAGAGGCGTCTGTTTCTGGTTTGACCCCATTCCCGATCAGCTGACATTTACATTTAGTGAAGGCTACAGTTGGCCCACAACACCCATAGGGGGTCACACTTCATTTTCTTGTTTTTAATGGTCACATTTGTACTTGAACCCATTTTTGCACTAGCGCCGCTGCACCTCTGACGAAAGTGGAATCATGTCTTTGTTAACAGAAGGTTTGACTCAGTCCGGCCCGGAGACGACCAACTGTAAAGATGGAGACTCGAGAAAAGCTCTGTTGCCAGGAGACGGCAACAACGAGAAATCTACGGATTCGTTGAATGTTAACGTTGGTGAGGAATCAGGATTGGCCGGCGCTATCCTCATCACGTCCGCATGTTTAGTATTTTCCATCGCTGTGATATTCATGGGATTCGCCTACAGAAGATCCAAAGCATCCGTAGCCAAAGATACAGTTTCACTCTTACCACATTCCGAATTGTGAAGGGGAACGAGGATTTTCGTTGAATTTTTTCAAGTAGCATACTCGATTGGTGTCTTCGATTTTTTATACCTCTAATGGATAATAGATTGGCAATATTGAGACTAAACTCATAATTTGTGATGGCATTTTCGGGATCCTACGTGGCTATCTGTATTGTTCTCAAAACTGTAGGAAAAAAATTACTAATGCTTACTTAAGGCTTGTTTTCACAGCCAGTTCAGAACTGTTGTACACAGAACCAAAACTCGTTCAGGATTTTTGGGTGGATGTTCTCACAGCTGGTTCAGGACCATCCTGAATGCGTTCTAACGATCCTAAATTGTTTTGAGAACTAGTGATCCCGCACATGCGCACTAGAAAGTGCAGGCTCCTTCCCGTTCTTATCCCCGTATTACTTCTTATCTTTCATATTACGGTATTTTTGATTTCCTGACATTTTTTCTCTGCCAATTTCATTTGCCGTCGTATCTTATTTGAATAAATGTACCAAAAGGAACGTTTAAAGTGAGCTGGGGCTGCTTAATCAATAGCTTTCAATTTGCTTATCTCTAGGCCAGAAATTCGTGTGACATGAGTGCGTCATAGGTATGCGCCTCGTCAATTGAATTTTCGTCTGTGTTCTTCTTCTAGAATTCTTGTACCTATGAAGTACATTATGCGCAGGAATATGGTCCAATTAGATCCAAAGGTTGCTGAGCTATTAAAAACTAAATCAGAGAAAGTTAACTGTACATTCAAATGGAACAAAAGTCATGGCAGACTCAGTTTATTCTGTTGTCAGCAGATCAGGGGTAGGATCTACTACAAAAACTGCCTCTTTTGCTTTCGATGTGTTATAATACCTTCATCAGGGCATATAAAAAAGCAATACAAACAAATCAGGGTAAGGATATCAATACAGAATATTATCCAACCAAAAGAGCAACAAATAATGTTGTTAAAATATTGTTGCTCCTTTTGTTAGATAATATTCTGCGTTAATATCCTTACTCCTTACCTTAGGTATCATAACGATTAATACAAGTTACGGGTTCGAGCGATAAAAGATGCTTTTTAAAAACGCTCTTTTATTTACAATTTTTGACGACACTTGGACGAACGTGAACAGAAGTTAACAGTTTCAAGGATGAGGCAAGACTGACTGCCGAGGGCTGAGGGCCATCTGCTTATATAGGGTAAATAATGTTTAGTCAGCTATATTAGGGTGAGGGGGTGTGACAGGGTAAAGGCGGGAATGTGCAGTTACATGTAACTCCTCCCCCCCAAGACAAATTTTGAGGAGGCATAGGATACGAACGATAAATTTTCAAGTTTTTCAAAGTTAACAGGATCCAGAAAATCCTGTTAACAGGATCCTGGCCGTAGGCCAGGATGGAGAAAATTGAGAGTTTCATGATTTTGAAGAAGTCAAAAATGGAAACGTCAAACTGTCTAGAATAGTTACATCGAAATATAAGGCACAAGATAGGTACATAGTGCAACCTAACTTAATTACGACAATGATGAAATGTAGTTAATACGATAACTACATGGAGTTACAACAATAATTGTTCCATAATTACGAAACATAATTAATAATTATAATTATTATGAAATGTAATTCAATACAATAAGTACATCGAAAGAATGGAATATAACATAAGGTGTATATTGAATATTTGACAATGTAAAATAGTAAGAATAGTATGACGGAATAACCCCATTCAATTTGGGTGAAACGAACGTCGGTACTTGAGGTACCCTCCAAGTAGGTAGAAGAAGAATGAGCCTAGGAGTAGGTACAAAAGTACGGACCAGACGCTAGGGATCGCTATGTCTGACAGTGATAGATGATCGACTGGCTTCACATGATTTGGGTTGAGAAGTGACAAATCTGGATTCCTAAGATCAAGTTGAAATGGAGTTTGTAGGCTCGAATTTATCAGCTGAAATCGAACGCTATTGGGTAGCGAGGGCGAGCTGGACACACGCGTATGGTTAAGAACGAGAGATCGGTTGTGATACATTACATGTTTATTACCATATTCTATTAGGTATATGCCATACAGTGTGTGTAAGTCGACCTCGTTGATGTTAATGATATCTCCAAATGGGAAAACTAGTAAATATTGATTAGTAAAAGGTATTAAAGTGGCATAATTGGAAGGAATGGATAATTTAATGTACTCACAATTATTGGTAGTACCGTTCCGCAAAAAGTCAGTTTCGCAACTTGACTGAGGTTTATTAGTTAAATGGCTGGGACACAGGTAATAGGAATGGCTTGACGGGCAGATCGACTTGACGGTTAGGGTGTCGACGCCCGAAGTTAGGATGAAACGGGATGTCGGGAGGGCCGTGACATAGTCGAGGTCGTGCGACAGAGCCGGGATAGATTCCAGGTAATAAAGGTTGAAATCTAGGGGGTTTACAATGGGGATGTCTGAGAAGTAGACAATTTCATCTGAGCTCACGTAGCAGTGGACGAGAATGTGTGATTGTATTTCAAATAAGTCTTTCCCGGAAAAGTTGAGGAAACGGGGCCCATAGGTGTGGGATAGTGTGGTGAGTTCGTTGAACAGTAAGTGTGAGTTCAGTATACTCGGATGTAGGGTGCCCAGTTTGCAGAAAGTAAGGGAATTCTCGATATCTTGAATGATATTTAGTAATAGCCCTAATTCGATTTGATAATGTTCGAGCAAGTCGTTCATGGCACGGATATGGGAGTTTTCGCCTACTGCCAGTTCTAGGACTGAGTTTAGCTCTTTAGTGAGTTCTAAGTTATTATGGGAGATTGTCTCGAACGTTTTATTGAAATTTGACACGAAAGCGAGATTAATTGAATATTGTTCGTCCATTTGAGTTTGGAGGGAATCCTGATTACGTTGTAAATGGTCCAGGATTTTAAGATATTTAGCTTCGTCATTTGCATCAAGGTTTCCCGTAATAAATTTTATAACTGTGCCTAGACCATCAATTAGGCCTCGTTTGGGACGGTTGGGGAGCACTATCCTTAGGTTGGACAAATTTTCGTGTACCAAAAAGAGGGTATAATTTATGGTGGAAGATAGAAGGTCTGTTCGACGCACATAGTTGATACCCAAGCGTGGTATGCTATTCATTACATCGTTGTAGTTTTGCTCGAACAGTTCGATTTGAGACAGGAGTTTGGTGAGATTATAATAGTGAGTCGTGGTGTGGTAGCTATCTTTGAGTTTACAATTATAGCGGGTTAAATTTATCTGTGAATGGGTGAAGGTTGCAGCCAGGAATTGCGTAAACTTCTCATAACAATCGCTTTCGAAATAGATTCCGTATTTTATTTTGGGGCGGACGTATTCTTTAATGAATTGGATTACGTCTCGTTCAAAATTTGATTCGAGGATATTGACATAGATCCTGGTTTTGTTCAAAATTTTTTCTACCTTGGCCAGGTTATCGGGGGGTATTTTCACTACTTTAAGGACAATTTGATTGGCACACGCGTTAATTGGTGCCTCTTTTATAGGGATGGCTGGTGTGGTGTTCCTCAGAAAATTGGAGTGAACTGTTAGCCCAGAGAGTGAGGTGTTAGATGCAAATGATTGGGATTTATCGGTTGTTGGGGCGGTTAGGGGCGGTATGATCCCTGTTCCTGTCGAATCAATGTTAGCGACCATCGAAGTTCGTTCGATCTCGTCAACATTGAGGTTAATATGACGATTTAATGAGTCGGATAAATCCTTTTCTAGATCTTCCTCGGATTGCAAAAGGTGCATGTTTTGACACGAATGTTGGGGGTCAGGGTCCAATCGAATCCTGGAGAGCGCGTCAGCGTTTGTGTTTAAAGCCCCCTATTTGTATTTAATGTTATGGTCGATTATGTCATAATCTTGCAGTTTTATATACCACCTGAATAATCTGGAATTTGCATCTTTGTGATTTTCTAACCATTCGAGGGGTTTGTGGTCAGTAAAAATTGTAAAGGTGCGTGGTCAGTAAAAATTGTAAAGGTGCGACCAAAAAGGTATGGTCAAAAGTAATTGGTAGCCCATACCACAGCTAGCAATTCCTTTTCTATGGTCGAATATTTTAGTTCATGATTATTTAATGTTCTGCTTGAATATGCCACAGGAAGGTCAGAGTTTCCTACGGGTTGACTGAGCACAGCGCCTATCGCAAAATCGCTGGCATCAGTGGTCAAATGGAATGGTTTAGAAAAGTCAGGGTATTGCAGAATAGGATCGTTGCTCAAGAGGACTTTGCATGTCTCGAAGCATTGATGGTATTCTGGGTCATCAACATTGATAACCGCGCCCTTTTTCAAATTTTTTGTTAGGGGTTTAGTTAGGTGGGCGAAGTCCTTTATGAATTTCCTACAGTACCCCAGTAGTCCGAGAAAGCACTTGATATCTTTAGGAGTTCGGGGAATAGGATAATTCTGAATTGCAGCGATCTTATCGGGGTTCGGTTTTACACCTTCGGGCGTAATGAGGTGGCCTAGATAGGCAATTTCCCTTTTCAAAAAGTGGGTTTTGTCTAACGTAATCTTGAGGTTGGCTTTCCTCAATCTTTTAAAAACGGCTTCTAGTCGTTGGATGCGTTCCTGTAGGGATGTGCTATAGACGATTATGTCGTCAAGATAAACGCAACACATCTCATTATTGATGCCTCTCAGCACATTATCCATGACCCGTTGAAATGTACTCGGCGCATTTTTTAGACCAAACGGTAACCGAGTCCATTCAAGGTGTCTTTTGGGTGTGCTGAAAGCTGTTTTTGCTCTACTTTCCGGGTCCATTTCGATTTGGTGAAACCCGGATTTCAAATCGATCGTGCTAAAATATTGGCACCTACCAAGTTTGTCAAGCAGTTCGGATACTTGGGGGAGGGGGTATTTGTCTTCTATCGTTTTTTCGTTAAGTTTTCGATAATCGACTACTATTCTAAATTTTTGCTTCCCACTACTGTCAAGTTTTTTGGGAACTACCCAAATGGGGGCGTTCCATGGACTTTCGGAATTTCGGACGATCCCCTGCTTTAGGAGGTCTTCCATTTGTTGATCTACTTCCTTCAGGAAGATTTCTGGGAATCTATAGTTTTTTGTATAGACAGGTATTTCATCACTAGTGCGGATGACCTGTTTTATGCCACTCGTACAACTGAGTGGCGTTCCCTCTTGGTGAAAGAGGTCAGGGTACCTTACTACAAGTTTTGTAATGGCATCCTTTTCTTCTTCATTCATATGGTCCAAACAAAGGAGACCTATGTCAAATTTGTAATTATAACCTTGAAAATTAGGTTGATCAATAAGTAACGGCCTGGGTGTGGTCTCAGCTGTCTGGGTGTGACAGTTAAACAAAATTTCGCCTTGGTGCGGCGTTTCACCTATTTCTTCCACCGTAGCCGGGGAAGTTTGCTCGAACTCGAAAGGGGAATCACTAACGTTTAGGACTCTCAAGTAGGCTTTCGAATCAACAACTTTTATTAGTGATTGCGGAAATTCAATGGGGCCTATTTTGGCATAGGGAAAAATAGCATCTCCTTCTTTGAGATTACTTATTCTAACTTTAATCTGTTGGATGCATCTGGCATCGATATTATAGTTTTCCAAAACAGACTTCTCATTTACGTTGAGGTAGTTAAGGGGTATTTGTGCTCTGGGTGTGAGCAATAAATTGTGTTGGAGATCGACAGTAGCTCCTAGTAACTCAAGATTATCAAGCCCAAGTAATAAATCGAACGTTGAGTGGAAATTGAAAATGTTGAATTTCAACGTAAGATTTTTGATCTGGAAAAGTTCGCCGCAGGGTACACGGACGCTGAATTCTGCTTTTGAGACTCCATGCGCCGTTCTTACCCAGAACGGGTCCCTACTTACTTTACGTCCAAAGAAGTTTTGCGCTATGCTAACTCACAAAACTTGCTGTGGAGCCAGTATCGATTAGAATGCGGAGGTTCGATTTGGGGGTTATAATGAATGGGAGTTCGTTCTTGGGCTTGTTATTCACATTCATTAAGTTGAATGTTGGGATTTTTCGAGGCCCGTATTCCCTAAAAAAGGGGGTCCTGACTCTTGTGTCCCTTTCTCCGGTTCAGGTTCGACGGGGGACATATTATGCAGGTTTGGATTTGTGGTTTGCCACGACATGGGTGACCACGCAGCGGATTGGGGTTTATTTTGAGGGGGCCTTCTGGCACCATAATTTAGGGGGCGGGGGTTTTCCTGATTGGAATTGTACCTCGCGGTCGGATGTCGTATAGCTGACCGAGGATTTCGAAAGGGGTTTTGGGCCCAGGTATCCTGCCTGGGCGGATGGTACACTGGGGTATTAGGGTTTGCAAACCCAGATAGTGGTAGGTACCTATTTGGGTTAGGGTATTGGGGGACGGACCTCTGGGGGAAAGGTTGGGGTCTCGATGGCATAGGGTTTTTCGGCCTAGATTCCTCTTTGGGAACCTGATGGTCGTTATTCAGCATGCCCAATGCCACATCGAGGCTCGCGGGTTGGCGTGTGCGCAATGACTCGCCTAAGGGATTTTTCAGCCCAAAAAGAAAACATTTTAGAGCTACGGTTTTGTAATGCTCCGTCAATATGGTATCGGTCGGATTCGTGGTCCTAATTTTCGCTAATATTTTATTTTTCATCTCAAGGACTCATTGATGAAATTTAAAAGGGGTTTCACTCTCGCCCTGTTTAAATTGGCATAACTCGAGTGTCAGGGTTTTCAGGTCCCTTTTATCGCTAAATGCTGATATTAGGGCCTGTTTTAGGACCGGGTAGGTTTGAAAATTGGAGATCCCGATCGACACTGATGCGGGGGGACGATGCGTGCTTTACTGGCACAAAGGAGCTCGCGGTTTTGAACATCAAGGGGATCCCGGTGTGCGCGCCTCTAGCGCTGTCCTCGAAAATCCGTATCGTCAAGGGTTATCGTATGCTTAGTTCGTACG
This sequence comes from Nesidiocoris tenuis, assembly GCA_036186465.1. Taxonomy (NCBI): domain Eukaryota; kingdom Metazoa; phylum Arthropoda; class Insecta; order Hemiptera; family Miridae; genus Nesidiocoris; species Nesidiocoris tenuis. The sequence goes on along the minus strand of AP028910.1, from coordinate 30,584,763 downwards.
ATTGGTTCCCTGACACAGCAACACTGTGGCCAGCTGGTCCGATCCCAACCGTCCCTTTTTAAAATGAATTTCGCCATTCTGAATTTTTTTCCCTGATGAACAGTCGTACCTAGCCAGGAATCTTCCCTGATTTTGAAACCTCTTATTAACAACGTTAACGTAATACTATTTGTCTGATAAAGCGTAGTGCTCCTTCAAAGTACCAAGTAAATTTAATGCTATAAAACGGATGCTAAGTTGTGGATAGAACAGACTGCATTGGACTACCGGCAACGTGCGGACTTGCAACAAGACCTGGGCCCAGGTAAAAAGCGCTTCATCCGGATACGCAGTGAGTCTATGTCTTTACCTACCTTACATCCGTGCATAATTATTTGCTTGGTAAACTAGCACTTTGCCACCCAACGACTTCATACAGTCCACTTAATTAAACATTTTGTACCACTTGTACTCCCAACCCCCATTGGCTTCATCACCATTATAATTGTTAACGTTCGGTTGAAACGGAGAGAGTGAACAGAACATTTTGGTCCTAATCGGTCGGATCTTGCAAAGCTAACGATTTCATCAGGATAACTAACGAACTGGCTAGGTTAGGTTAGGCAACCTCGTGTCTCAGAATTTGTAATTGCAGTTCATCTTCATTAATTCTTTAACGTTCCACTGCAATTTTACCAACGTTCTATCACCCCAAATTAGAATTTGATTAAATTCTGGAACCACCGTTCAGGTTCCCAGCGTCGTGGGTTTGTAACATAGGGTTTATTTTCTATTGTAGGGTTCACGCCTTGGGTCAACTTTTCCTTCCTGAGGTGGTGCTCTTGTTAGGCGGAGTGCTTTCTTGTACTTGGCAGCATGCCGACTTCGGTGAGTGACGGGGATAGTGATCACGAGGTCCAGGAATTGCTGGAAAAACTCGATGGCTGTGTCAATAAGAGAGGGCTGGTTTTTGCTCAACTTACAGCTACCTTGGACGCGGCTAAAACCACGGGCGCTCTGGGCATTTCCCAATTCATGGCTCGATGTAAGGAGTTGGAGGGCCTACGAGACCGGTTCACGGGTTATGTAGAAGCTATTCTTGAATTGAACTCTCAACTACCTACCGCTAAGCGTGTCGATTGTAGTCCCGCTGTCAAAGCCTTCGATGATGTGTATTTCGAGATTCGTGCAACCGAAACTTCAATCAAAACGAGATTTGAGGGCAATGCCGTCCACACTCCTGAGGTTAAACTACCTCCACTCAACGTTCCTGTCTGGTCTGGTCAAATTGAGACATTCCCAAATTGGTTCTCGTTATTCAAATCCGTAGTCCATTGTGGTCCCTATTCGAATCGTGTAAAATTTTCATACCTGAGATCTTTGGTATCCGGACCACCTTTGGCACTTATATCTCATCTCGACCTTTCCGACCAGAATTACGAGGTGGCGTTCCATGCGATTGAGTCTCGATATGCAAGCCGACGGATTCTTGCTACCCATTACGCAAATAAGCTGTTGGATTTCAAGTCCTTTTCTTCTGATACGCTTAACGATCTTCATAATTTTTTGAACGTGTTTGATACAAGCTACAGGGCATACCTTAACGTTAACGTTCCTGATCACGCCGATTTCTTTGTTTTCCAATGTGCCCTCCGCTGTCTGCCTATTGGCCTACGCACCCTATTCGAACGAGACAACGATACCACGGAAATACCTACGTTCGATCAACTTATGCGTTTTATTCGTGATCAATGTCGAATAAAAGAGTTGATGTCTACTAGTACAACGCCCACCAGTAAAACGGAAAAGTTTTGTAAAATCACCCCCCACAAATTTACCCAACGCGCGCCAACGACCCTGCTAGTCACACCTTCTACAAATAATGAACGCAGTGAATCCGGTGACCAGCAGAACGTCTCCAGGTCGACCCAACAACGTTGTCCTGTGTGCTCAAACGACCACTCTCTTTATAAGTGCCCTAAGTACCTTTCATTGAGTCCTGGCGAACGGTATGATACTATTAAGGGTATGAATAGGTGTTTTCGGTGCTTACATCCACATTCACGATTGCGATGTAGATTGTCCATGGTGTGTGCTACTTGTCCCAGTCCTCGCCACCATACAACCTTACACAACGAGGATATTCCTGGTGTTAGCAACGCAACTTCTAATGAAAATGCCATTTTCACGCCGCCAACTACAGCCGCTCCTACCTCCACTGCCACGAAAACTGAAGTAGGTATGGCTTCACCGTCTCAAACGCTATTTACCACACCTTCCTCCAGCGATTCGTATGTCTTATTAGGCACCGCACAGGCATATATTTGTAATAAATGGGGAAAATGGACTCCGATAAGATTGGTCATTGATGGTGGCTCCCAGCTGAATTTGATTACGGCGGACTGCGTGCAGAGACTAGGCCTCAAGCTTCAACATAAAACGACGCTTCTATCTGGGGCAATGGATCGGGTTGTCGGTTCTTCGAACGGCGTTGTTTCTTGTGTACTAGCGCCTCGGGATTTGAAGGGTCCGCAGTGGAGAACTGAAGCTACAGTGTTAACGAAAATCTGCACCCCCTTGCCGACAGTAATGTTACCGAGTGCGCTCCATGAGAAATTTACCAAGTTGAATTTGGCTGACCGTCAATTTCATTTGCGCGGTGCTATTGATTTTCTTCTCGGCGCTTCCTTATATCCAGAAATCATGAAGGCCGGTCATCGGATAATAGCTGGAGAACCTTGCGCCATTGAGACGCATTTTGGCTTTATCATTATGGGTAAGGTGCCACTCGAAACTGCTCCTGTACCCCAGGTGTCCTTGTTTGTCCAGGAGGTGGCCGTAGAAAAACTGGTTAGACAATTTTGGGAGATTGAGGAAGTCGAAGCAAAACCACACGTTGACCCTGTGCAAGCCATGGCCGAATCTTATTTTGTCAAAACGACCGAACGCATGACTAACGGCTCTTTCTGCGTTCGGCTGCCTTTCAGATCCAGCTGTAACGATGTACCTTTCGGTTCGAGTTATGAGTTAGCAAAAAAACGTTGGCTGAATATGGAAAATAAATTGAGAAAAAATCCATCACTTAACGCAGCCTATATCAAATTCATGGAGGAGTATGAGCAGCTTGGCCACATGAGATCCACAAAAAAACCGGGCGTATTTTATATTCCTCATTTTGCTATTCTCAAAGATTCGGCCACTTCACCCCTGCGGGTGGTTTTTGACGGTTCTTGCAAGGACACCTCCGGCTTATCAATAAACGAACGATTATTGGCAGGCCCCCCCCTGCAACAAGATATAACGGAAATCATTTCCCACTTTCGTCTAAAACCAGTAGCGATTACTACTGATATAAAAATGATGTACCGCCAGATTTGGTTACATGAAGATGATTGCCAGTACCAGCATGTTGTTTTCAGGAAATCCCCGGATCTACCCCTCGCCGATTATGAATTACGAACAGTCACATATGGGTTAACGTCAGCTCCGTTCTTGGCCCAACGAGTCTTGAGAGCGTTAGTTGAACAAGATGGTCACGAGTTTCCCTTGGCTTCGGAGGCAATTTTAAATGCATGCCTAATGGATGACATATGCTGGTCGGTCGAAACGGAAGAAATTGCCATAGAGTTCAAGCAACAACTAATCGCCCTATTGGGCCGTGCTAAATTTGAACTCCGAAAATGGTCTTCTAATTCTCAAATTGTGTTGCAGGACATTCCTACAGATCACCGAGCCAAGGTATTGAATTTAAATCCAAACGAGGAGTTTTCGCTGCGAATTCTTGGCCTGCAATGGTACCCCCTGGAGGATGTTTTCTCGTACCAGATACGGCTACCTGTCGTCGCGACGACCAAGCGTAAAGTATCGTCTCATATCGCATCAATATTTGACCCTATGGGCTGGCTCGCCCCCGTAGTGTTCTGGGCGAAATGTTTTCTGCAAGAGCTTTGGTCTGAAAAGTATGACTGGGATGCGCCTCTTCACAAAAATAAGCTTGAACGGTGGGCGGAATTCGCTCGTCAACTTAGCGATCTTCCTGCTATTAAAATTCCTCGGCTATGTGTTGAACCCTCACTACCGATGATGCAGCTGGTAGGCTTTTGCGATGGTTCATCGCTGGGGTATGGATGTGTGGTTTACTTACGATGCTATTCTGAGGATGAAAGTGCAGTTTCAGTGCAACTTTTGAAGGCCAAATCGAAGGTGGCTCCCCTACGTACGGTTACTATACCGCGCATCGAACTACTCGGAGCAGTACTGCTTGCTAATCTAATAAAATCACTGGACTATTTAACGAAACGGCTCAATATTAATTCTACGATTCTATTTACAGATGCTACTGTTGTCCTAGCATGGTTGAAGACATCTGCTCATCTGCTCAAAACGTTTGTCGCCAACCGCGTGACTACTATTTTGGAGCAGACGACATTGGATATGTGGAGACACGTCCCTACAGCAGCCAACGCCGCAGACTGCATATCGCGCGGATTGATGCCATCGCATTTGGTGCACTTTTCAACTTGGTGGCACGGACCGTCGTTCTTGCGCGACCCTATGGCCGGATGGCCCTCACTCGACGTCGCCGAAATGGTCCCCCAGTTGCCAGAACTTAAGACCAACCCAGTGCCCCAGGTGCTGAACGTTATTTGCACTGAAAACGAACATCCATCAACAAACCGCATCATCGAGCTTACCGAACGCAGGTCATCCTTCCGTAAGATCCAACGTGTGGTTGCTTACATTTTGCGATTCAAGCGGAATTGTCAGGCCACTGGAGCAGAACGACAGCTGGGAGTGCTCGCTGTTCAGGAACTGGAAACGGCGCATGATGTCCTCATAAAAACGACACAAACTTATTATTTTCGAACGGAACTGCGCCTTTTGGGGCAAGGCAAGCTGCTGCCCAGTCAACCTGCGTCAATTGTCGCCGTTTGTGGATGGAAAGGGCTTGCTGCGCGTTGGTGGGAGGCTGGCCCAGTCCAGCCTTCCCGACTCAAGCAAGCATCCACTTCTGCTTCCCAAAAAATGTGCACTCTCTCGCCTTATCTGTGACCATTTTCACCGGGAACTTCAGCATGCCGGGCCTCAACTGACCCAGGCTACCATTGCTAGCCAATATTGGATCTTATCCATGCGAAGTTTAATACGCCAACGCATCCACCAATGCCTTATTTGTTACAAGTGTAGGGCAACCTTGCAGCCTCCTCTGATGGCTGATCTTCCCGCCGTGCGAGTGACTCCTGCACCCAAGGCATTCTACCAGACGTCAGTTGATTTTGCGGGCCCTATACCAGTTAAAGAGAGCTGTCGCCGCAACGCGCGCTCACAGAAAGCCTATATTGCTGTATTCTGCTGTATGGCGACAAAGGCTGTACACGTGGAACTGGTGCTGAGCCTATCCACACCAACGTTTTGTGCAGCGCTGGATCGGTTTGTTGGTCGTCGCGGTCTTTGCCGACATGTATATTGCGACCAGGGCACCAATTTCAGGGGTGCATCTAACGAGCTGGCTTCGGTGGTTGAGATGTTGGCATCATCTCAGCCGGACGTTGCTGAGTATTTGGCTCAACGGAAAATCGAATATCATTTCAACAGCCCTGCTTCACCATGGAAAGGAGGCCTCTGGGAGGCAGCAGTGAAATCTTTCAAGACACATCTTCTCAAGATCTCCCACAATCAATTGCTGACGTACGAGGAAATGTTAACGCTGCTCGTCCGTATTGAAGCTGTGCTGAATAGTCGGCCATTATGTCCCCTGGACTCTACGGATCCTGATGCCGCTCCGCATTTTTTGACGCCTGGGCACTTCTTGATCGGGACAGCCCTGCTTTGCCCTCCAGAGCACGACTTCATGGACATCAACGAGACACACCTAGAGAGGTGGCAGCGAGTGCAGCAGGCGGCTCAACAGTTTTGGCGCCGATGGTCCACTGAATACCTCAACACCCTGATCCAGAGGCGAAAATGGAATGTCCATAGAGCTCCATTGCAAGTGGGAGACCCCGTCTTCATTCTTCAGGAGCAGACTCCGCCTCTTGACTGGCCATTGGCGCGTGTCATTCGTCTGCTTCCCGGCAGAGATGGTGTTTCCCGAACGGCCATCGTCAGAACGGCCACTGGTGTGTTGACTCGACCTGTGGCTAGATTGGTCGCTATGCCAGCGTCACAGGAGGATGCTGCGTAGCCATGCAGGATAGACACACTGATGCATACTTGGGCATCCCCTCCGTTTGGTGATGTTGATCCGGGGGGCGTGGCCTTGTTCTTTTTCTAACCCTTGTTGTTGTTACTTACTAACCCTGTCGTTCTTTATCTTGTTGTTGTTAAAATTATCAACGCGTTATTCCAAACTATCTTTGGGGTGGGCGGTGTGCGCGCCTCTAGCGCTGTCCTCGAAAATCCGTATCGTCAAGGGTTATCGTATGCTTAGTTCGTACGATTGGTTCCCTGACACAGCAACACTGTGGCCAGCTGGTCCGATCCCAACCGTCCCTTTTTAAAATGAATTTCGCCATTCTGAATTTTTTTCCCTGATGAACAGTCGTACCTAGCCAGGAATCTTCCCTGATTTTGAAACCTCTTATTAACAACGTTAACGTAATACTATTTGTCTGATAAAGCGTAGTGCTCCTTCAAAGTACCAAGTAAATTTAATGCTATAAAACGGATGCTAAGTTGTGGATAGAACAGACTGCATTGGACTACCGGCAACGTGCAGACTTGCAACAAGACCTGGGCCCAGGTAAAAAGCGCTTCATCCGGATACGCAGTGAGTCTATGTCTTTAACTACCTTACATCCGTGCATAATTATTTGCTTGGTAAACTAGCACTTTGCCACCCAACGACTTCATACAGTCCACTTAATTAAACATTTTGTACCACTTGTACTCCCAACCCCCATTGGCTTCATCACCATTATAATTGCTAACGTTCGGTTGAAACTGAGAGAGTGAACAGAACACCGGGGGTTAAAGAAACGATCGTATAGGAATTGTGTCGTTTCGAGGAAGTCCGGCAATACCTCGGGCTCTCCAGCGAAACGCGGGATCATTTCCAAGTGTTTACCTTGGAGAGTGGGCGTCACAGGAGCTAGGGGGTTGGCGGATTGGGGATTTAAGCGTAATGTGTTTAGGGCACCCGCTAAATCTTGGATCCTTACTTCATTTTGGGCCATCCTAGCATTTTGTGCGTCTATGATAACCCTTTGTTGCTCAAGAAAATCTGCCTGCTCGGCCATGACTTGCCTCGCAGTTTCAAGTGTGTTTGAGAGTGTTTCGATTTGTTGTTGAGGGGAGAGCTCTTCTTCGATGGGATTCATGTTGCGAGCGTGGATTGGGATAGGTGGGTGTGACTCTGGAATAAAGGGGAGTGGAAGGGGATGGTCCGGTCGTATAGTCAGACGATCGCGGACGTAATGTTTTAATGATTTGGGAATTTTGAAAGTGATTTTAAAATACCAAAATCGAGCCTGCAAATGCCAACGAAAATCGAATTATTAATAGTTGATTTACGGATGGGCACTTATTATTAGGTGATTAGGTTTAATTGATTTTACAAAAACAAAAAAATATTGTTTAGTAAGAAGTTCAAAGACTCGCTGGCTGTAGTTTCGTTGAGAAGACGAGGCGGCTTGAGAGCGATTAGGGTTGAAAGCGATTAAAGTTGAGGGCGATAAGGGTTGAGAGCGCACCGCGCTAGCTTCTCCTTGTCTTGTTTAAGAAGATGAGACGAATGATGAAGGGTACTTACAGAGCTGTCGTGTACTTGGACATCTGTAAGGAGTCGGGCTTGCCTTCGGTCCGGTCCAGATGAGCTCGGGCGGGTCGTTTTTTTGCTCACGTGGACGTCACTGCACTTCTCGTCGCACCGGGTGTTTTCTCGTTTGCGTCGGAAAACGTTCGCGGTCGGAATACTTGTTCACACGATTATGTTCGTCACTTTTGGTCGAGTAGGTTCGGAACACCGGATTTTTCACGTTTGCGCCGGAAAATTTTTCGCGATGTCCTACGTTGACTGCGCCAGTTACGGGTTCGAGCGATAAAAGATGCTTTTTAAAAACGCTCTTTTATTTACAATTTTTGACGACACTTAGACGAACGTGAACAGAAGTTAACAGTTTCAAGGATGAGGCAAGACTGACTGCCGAGGGCTGAGGGCCATCTGCTTATATAGGGTAAATAATGTTTAGTCAGCTATATTAGGGTGAGGGGGTGTGCCAGGGTAAAGGCGGGAATGTGCAATTACATGTAACTTACATATATTTATTATTATACAATTAACCTATATTACCAAATTACCAACCATTATACAAAATTTGTAGATTATTTAATAATCTATGGGGGCGGGGCACATTTGGAGACTGGGGGTTGCATTTCAGGTTATCGGTTCTGAATTGCTGAAAACGCTGTGAAAACGAACCTTTAGTATCTCATGATTTTGAATGTGACTGGGAAAAACTGAACCTAAAACGGAACATATAATACATTGTTGTGGCTAGTGCACGTTTGAAGCTGTGCAGACGACCGAAGACCCTTTCGCTTGAAAAAGTCTGATTATTTTTACTTCCAATTATTGAGATTAAGATTTTTGTCATTCCAAAGGTTTCTCGAAAAACAGGTATTTATAAAAACAGGTGATATAAGAGTATATATGTTGTACTCAATCGGCAAAAACGGCCACTGGGCGAAAAATTTGCTCTAACCTAGGGCTGGGCATTTGTCTTTGCTCAATGGCCGAAGTCGTCAAAGATAAGAGCTAGAAAATAATCCAGTTGGTATGCCTGATTCGGGTATTGAGCATCTGAAACGCCCAATGGCCGAACAAGTCGCTCAGTGGCCGAAAAAACGCTCAGTGACCGAAAAAAACCAGATTAGCTGATAAGCGAGCAGAGTTGCCAACCTAAATCTCTCCGGAAATGTTGACCGAGCTAGGTTGTGCACTTTCCAACGACCATTCCTAGGATTGGGCATCTTCCGAGTGCTCTCTCCTCAGAGTGAGCAGAACGATATGCCCAGCCCTAGGTTTGAGCAAATTTTCGGCCACTGGCCGTTTTCGGTGGTTGAGTACAACATAATATGTTGTATATATTATACACTCTTCATTCCCTTAGTTAGCTAATGCCCGGTTTATTGACACTCTCTATCTGCCCGATAAATGCCAGTGATCTTATTCCTTTTGATTGCGCACAAGCTGTAAAGCATGAATGAGACCGAGTGGGATATTGCATGAATTTCACTCTTCAGCAGGACTCGAACCTGGCACCTCCGTTTGCAATCTAGCTGGAGATGAAGGTGTGATGAAAGTGAGGTCTATGCGTCAGCTATTCAAGGCAGTGGAGGGTCCAAACAGATGTTTTCAGAGGCTCTCCAGGACCACCACAAATTACTGCCGAATCATTGGAAAAGATAAGAAATGGCAAAGCAATTCACAAACGCTTTATGTCACTGAAGTACGCAGTCTCTAGATTCAGGCTCTCCGTTGCTGTAGGGTTAAGGCGTCTGCCCACTTAGCAGGAGGTGCGAGTCCTGCTGGAGAGCAAAATTTTTGCAATTTTTTCTATCTGTAACGTTTGCACTCCTCAAAACGTCATGAATCATTCACTGCAGTTGGATGCGACCTACCTACCTTCAAGGTTACCCACTGCACCAGATGTACCTACCTCATTTTTATCACCTACCTACTCAAAATCTCGACTTCTAGCCTTAACAAGAAGCTTAGATGGAGGAGACCATTATTAGGACAAGTTGGTGGGACTGGTAGGCATTAGAATTTGTGGCTAAAATTCACCAGTTTCTGTATTTCGTTATAATACAATGTTGGACCACTATCGCTGTGCGATATAATCGATCAGTTCGTCTCTGGCGTTGCCATCAGGAGCAACTCCATCGAAAATTTCTCCGTCGTCAATCTCATCAGGGGGGAGGCAAACTGATGGGTCGAGCGGCGGCTCGGCTCCATCCATCAGTTTGGCTATATTATGTAACACTCCCGTGGCCAAAACGACTGCTTGGGCATTGGGCAGCTTAAGGCGGAGGCCCAGTGACAAGACTGGGAAGCGCCGCTTCCATACGCCGTATTTTATTTCGACCGGGTTGCGGCCCCTGATCACCGCCTCCTGGTACTGCCTCTCAGCAGCATTCCTCGTTTGCGCCAGCGGTGTTGCAACGTAGCGCGTATTAGCGTACCCGCAGTCAGCAAGCAGAATCCCGTTGCCGAAGTCGCCTCGTTCAAACTGGTTTTTCAGGGCCGAATTGTTGAAAATGGTCTGATCGTGAACCGACCCTGGCCACCTCACGACCAAATTCAAAATTTGAAGGTCCTCGGAGGACACGCTTTGTACGTTCAAAGAAAAATATCCTTTTCGGTTTCTGAATTGTTCTGCCATCAGACCACCTGCAATTATGAAGCTGTAATTATTGTGTGAATTTTTTCATTTCTGTAGAGAGATGTTCAGCCCTAATTTGTGCTGAAAAATGAATTCATTACATGTATTTGAATTCATTCATTTACCTGGTGACTGGATCTTCACATGGGTGCAGTCAAGAGCGCCAACTACTCTCGGCAAGCCACACCGTTGGTAAAACTTTGTCTGAGCAGCCGTGAGTTCTTGAGGAGTACTTGGCATTTTTATATACTCTTGGGCCATACTAGCTATAGCACTGGAAACCTAGAAAAAAAATGCATTTCGTCACCACCAATCGCCCAGAGAATGAGTTTGGGATGAGAAAAATGTTTACTCCCATACACGTCAAATTATAAGCTTTGTGAAGTATATTTATATACTGAGATCGAGTGGTCCACTCATCACTAATGGATTATTGGATCAGAGGTTTTCCACAAAAAGGGGTTTCTCAGTTCAAACATCACGGAGTACGTAAAACCTAGGTGCCAAACATTAACAATTCGACGAAACTGTGACAATAGGTTCTGCGCGAATATATCAATAGTAAGTACTTACTACTAGTAGTACCTAGGCAGTAAAAATTTGCAGTGAAATAGGTACTTACCACGCGAACAATTTCGCATGCTGCCGGTTTGCTGACGCCTACGAAATCCCCGACTGTGATCAGCATAGACCCCAGGGCGTAGAACCTCAGAGTCAGAAGCAGCCGCGCCATAGGAGGAATCGTGTTGGCGTTTTCTCGGCCCGGTGTTATTTCGGTTTCGACCCTCATGAGAATGAACAATACAGTCTCTTTTCTCAGTCGAAATCGGGTGAAAAACTCGACGTCGTCGAGGTCCGAGAAATGGTCGACTCGAGGTTTGACGACGTATGGTCTTCTCTCGTAATTTACGAATTCCAAAAAAAGTTCGTCTTCGCTATCAGATGATGACGACGACGACGACGATTCCATTGTCACGTCCATCATGTCGGTAGGAAACGGAAAAATGTAGAATGAAATGGAAAACTATGAGCGAATCGCAAATGTGTGATTCGAAACGAGAAAAAACTATCGGCTCGGTTCGAAATTCTGGGGGATAAAGCCGCTATCCGCCAGTTCGAGGGGGCGGATAGATTTATCCGGCCGACAGGCCTATCCACTGGATTGTTTTCGTCAATAAACGCGCGTTTCGAACTTATGCCGTAGATAGGCTATCTAGCCCTCTTATCGGGCAGATAGAGAGCGTCAATAAACCGGGCATTAGTAGGTATTATTCTTGATTCAAGAACAAACGCTTCCGTCCCCTGGGGAAATTTCTTCGTGCCGCACATCGAATTTCCAAATCAAAGGTATTATTAGTCGTACAATTCGGAAAATACGTGCTAAGCAAATCGTTAACTGATCAGGAGGGTAAACTCGTGAATCCTATTTCTCGCTATCATTAATGTATTGTGTACGTTAAGTTGTTGAAATATGTACCTATGTTGAGTGTTGTTGTACCTACTTTTTGTTAATGTTACGTCAAGATCTGATAGTCTATGTATCGTATTTCCTCAACTCTATGTGAAGCTGTGAACATTATAAAAAAAAACCTTTGCTATAATATCTGCATTCTGTTTTCATAACTCCTCTTTTCACTGAATCAAATCATTTGGGAAGAAGTTGTGGAACCCCATAATTCGAAACTCAAATTGAGGGAATGGAAGTTGTCGTTCCACGAAAGTTTACAAACTCGTAAGCTTTCGTGGAACTGACAACTTCCATTCCCTCAATTTGAGTTTCTAATTCCTCTTTTCACTCTGCTGCTTACAGGTTATCGGAAATCCAGGCGATGCGGGAGTGACATTTTTGAGATATAACCTCCAAAAAGTTGGGGTTTTCTAAAAATGTAACGAAAATATCATTAAACTTGTCGATGTTTTGTAGGTCTATGTTCATGAGGGGAGCGATTTGGAGAGAATTGACCAAATGGGTGAATGCGCGGTTGTAAGTAGATGATCAAACAAAAATATCTAAGAAACAAGGCAAAATACTCATCTTCTTCCAATCTTAGTTTAGCTGATTTGCACAATGAGACCAAATTCTCTACATCAAGGATGGACAGGAGTTTTTGTGGGGATTTTAAATTTTTTTTTTTGTAGGTTCAAAAAAAATATTTTTTTATGTCAAAACCAACCAATCAATCAAAACCAACCAATTTTGACTAAAAGGTAGTGAAAAGGGTGTAGAAACCTTCAAAATCGGTTCAGTAGAACTCTCTCGAATCGGCAAAAACGCGAAAAAGGAGAAATCGCGTCAAGAAACTTCAAGCCAAATCGATAAAAAAACGAAATTTTCAAAAATTTTCGGAAAACCCCCTATCCTATGGTAAATCAAGCGAGGAACCCGGGAAAAGTACTCAAAAAATTCTAAACCCACGGCATCACCTTCAAAATTGAGTTTTTACGTTTTTTCAAAAATATACCATAACTATGCCAAATTGGCCCCTTAACCTTTTCCGATCGGATTTTTTATTTTGACCAAATTTTGTGGCCACGACATCGGATTGAACCACTGATCCGATTTTGACGCTGTTGGTCCTAAAAGTTGTGGTTTGCTCTAACTTGGTACATATTGTCTGGGGAATCCGATCGGGAAAGGTTAAGGGGTCCGAAGCCCAAAAAAACTGTTTTTGAAATTAGACTTTTTTTACATTCGAACGTTTTCGAGTACTTTAGAGTGAATTTAGTGAATTCTCTTACTGAGGTTCACATCAAAGATAAATTCGCTAAATTTTTTTTTTTTTTTTTAAATCGTAACACTTCTTTTACGCGTTTTGCACCTGACGGCGTACGGCGGACAGACAAAAACATTTTATTGCAGATCTGTGTTCTAGAACTTCTGGAACGTGAACTGAAATGTTTGTCTCTACAAGACCTAATACCCTGTTTAATCGGAATTTGAATAACTCACAGTACTTCCGATATATTTGCATTTTTTGTGTTTTCTATTTTATTTTTTTCCGGCCACAAAAATGAACCGATTTGAGCGTTCTTGGTCTTAAAATCTTTGTTTTACCTTGCAGAATATGTGGATATTTTTTATATTCCAAAAATGTATTGTATTTTTATTTTTGGCGAATTTTAAAATTTGAAAAGTGAATTTTTTGATATCTTTGACCCTTGAAAGCAGACAAAATATGATCAAATTGTGTTTTAATTTTACGTTTCAAAATATGGAAGTATTGTGTGTTATCTACGCACCATCGGTTGGTTTTTGAATTTGGGCCACTCCTTCTATGCGTTTCGCAGCTGACGCCTGTAAAAATGTTTATTGCAGATTTGTGTTCTAGACTCATTGCAACGTAAAAGATGAAAGTTTGAGGGGTGAGGTAAAAAATTTTGTTGTGAAAAAATCTTTGTAGAAAAATGTTTACAAAAGTGTCGTAAACAGGGGGCACCCTTTCGATAGTGGGACACGCGAGTCCGGGACACGTTGTTCCGCGGGACATATGATTATCATCCGGGCGTAAATCGGCGTCAAACTTTTGCGCCCGCTCCGAGGAAAACCGCCGAATCCGAGCGAGAGGGCGTTCCGTTCCTGTCTCCTCCGATTCGGATTCTGGGCCGTGGTCCGCGGTCGCCTTTCTCGGCCGGGTCAGGGTCGGGTAGGAGCTCAGCACGTGAACTCCGGCCGAGCGGTTACTTGAAAATACCAGACCAGTTGTTGAGTTCCTTACGCCCGCCGCCGCCGCCGGGGCCCCGCCCATGGAGAACAAAGCCGCAATAAGGCCAACCTTACTTCACTTTAGCGGCCCTTGCTCGAGCCGCTGACTCCGCTCTAGATCCGCCGTCCTTCTCCCGCAGCCGGCAACCCTCGCGCTCTGTCCTCGTCGCCGCCCTGTACCGCTCGCTCGGTTTTCACAGGAACGCCGCGGGGCGTTATCGGCAGCGTTTCCACATCGAGGGGAAAATTCCCCTTTTGAGGGGGAAAATCGGGAATGGGGGAAAAGGGGCAGAAGGGAAAAAGGGGAATACAAGGTGAAAATCCCCTAGTTTGAGGTCGAATAAATTTCATTTTGACTAATTCGCCTTTTTGCCCCCATTTTTACACCCATTACAGGGTAATTGGAAGTACTGTAATCGTCTTAAAATCGAAAATCGGATCAGAAACCAGTGGTGCGTAGATAACTCACAATACTTCCATATGTTGAAACGTAAAATTGTGACACAATTTGATCATACTTTGACGGCTTTTAAGGGTGTTTAGTCCAATAATATCTAACTATTCAAATTTTAAAATTCGCCCAAAATAAAAGTAAGCCACATTATCGAAATATAAAAAATATTTACATATTCTGCAAGGAAAAACAAAGATTTTAAGACCAAGAACGCTCAAATCGGTTCATTTTTGTGGCCGGAAAAAAATAAAATAGAAAACACTAAAAATAAAATAGAAAACACTAAAAATGCGAATATATCGGAAGTACAATGAGTTATCCAAATTACGATTAAACAGGGTGTTAGGTCTTACTGAGACAAACATTTCAGTTCAAGAAATTTGAAAAAAGGTTGGGATTCGATGGAGCTATGGTCAATTTTGTAAATTACCACAGACGGGCACACAGAATCTGTGTGTATCTGATACTTGTTCGGGAAGTGATTCTGAGTAAATGTGTATAAGACCAGTGGTGCGTAGATAGCACACAATACTTCCATATTTTTAAACGTAAAATTGTGACACAATTTGAACAGATTTTGACTGCTTTTGAAAGTGATACGGTCAAAAATATCAAAAAATTCTATATTAAAAATGTTAAAATTCGCCCAAAATTTAAAAATACAATACATAATTGGAATATAAAAAATATCCACATATTCTGCAAGGTAAAACAAAGATTGTAAGACGAAGAACGCTCAAATCGGTCAATTTTTGGGGCCGGAAAAAAATAAAATAGAAAACACTAAAAATGCGAATAAATTCCGATTACACAGGGTGTTAGGTCTCCTCTTGGGGGGTTGAGCTCCTCTTTTTCATCATTATCCAACTTTTTGCCGCATTTTGAATGAATTTTCCAAGCAATATTCCGATTAACGTAATTTGCATGGATACAGGTTTTCGACGGTGAAAGTGAGACAACGCGTATCTCCATTTTGGCCAAAATTGGTTTTTCTCTTTACCTAAGGCAGAAATCGGCGTTTTTTTTCGATTAAAGTGCTTCTGGTGACGATATCTTGAACGAAAATACATTGTATATTAAATTGAACAAATTTTGTTCAAGATATCGTCACCAGAAGCGCATTAATCGATAAAACGCCGATTTCTGCCTCAGTTGAAGAAAAAAACCGATTTTGGCCGAAATGGAGATACGCGTCGTCTCACTTTCACCGTCGTTTTTCGGATTTCCTGAAAAATCCAGGCAAACGCCGTTACGATTTGCCCTTTCTGAACCTCCGATCCGATTTCCAGTTTTCCATCTGCGCGGTGCCGAATTATTGCGCGATTTCAAAGTCCTCGACGACAAAGCGACAGAGAGCGAGACACTCAGGTTCTCCGCTGCGCTCGGCGAATAACGGGGTCGCGCTCTTATTACGTCACACACAATCAGAAAACTCGCGCACGCGCACGGGGCCCAGGCACCAGCCGCCGGTCGGGACTCGGAGCCGGGGCTGCAGGGCGTGGCCGACCTTGCTCCTTAGCTCCTTGACTTCTTAACTCGTTATTCCTTGACTTGCCGCCTCGTTGTTACGTTCCGCGCCGTACCGTTACCTGCTCTCTCGGTTTTACTCGGGCGAATAAACAATTTATTCTTTCGAGGAAGCGAGGATAAATTCCGAGGGGGGCAAATACCTACAGGGTATAGATACCTACTGCGGTAGGGGAGAGGGAGGAGGGGGAAATGATCACTTTTCCCTCAGGATGCCCTAGCCCGCAAAACATAATAAAAAAAACCAGTGGGCGTAGATTACACACAATACTTCCATATTTTGAATCGTAAAATTCTGACACAATTTGATCATATTTTGACTGCTTTCGAGGGTGTTTCGGTCAAAAACATAAAAAAACTCACCATGCAAATTTTGAAACTCAACTAAAATGAAAATACGCCAAGTTATCGGATTATAAAAAATATCCATATATTTTGCAAGGTAGAACAAAGATTTTAAGATCAAGAACGCTCAAATTGTTTCATTTTTGTTGCCGAAAAAATAGAAAACACTACTAATCCAAATATGTCGGAAGTACTGTGAGTTATCCAAATTTTGATTAATCAGGGTGTTAGGTCTAACCGAGACAAATATTTCAGTTCAAGAAATTTGAAAAAAGGTTGAGAATTGAAGAAGCTATGGCCATTTTTGTAAATACACACAGTACTTCCGATATATTTGCATTTCTAGTTTTTTCTATTTTATTGTTTTTCGGCCACAAAAATGAACCGTTTCAGCGTTCTTGGTCTTAAAATCTTCGTTTTATTTTGCAGAATAAGTGGATATTTTTTATATTCCAAAAATGTGGCGAATTTCTTTTTTTGGGTGAATTTTTGAATTTGCGTAATGCATTTTTTGATATTTTTGACCTGAACACCCTTAAAAGCAGTCAAAATATGATCAAATTTTGTCAAAAATGTACGTTTTGAAATATGGAAGTATTGTGTGTAATCTACGCACCACTGGTTTTATATAAGCAAGTATTACGTATAATAAACAAAAACAGTTATAATATGAAAGAAAAAGGTTGACAAAAGGAAGATATTATCTTCCACAATTGTCAACCTTTTTCTTTCAAATTCTTGAGCACGAATGTTCGTCAAGGCAAGACTTACACTCCTACCAGGCCGGCATTGCAATTGTACACCCCAAGTACACGTGACAGTTCACGTGACTATAAGAAACAATTCATTCTGTACATTTTTCGATTTGTCAAGATACGGAATTCGCGGTCCGTTGAATTTGAAAAAGCAACTTGTTACCTACAGTGCGTCACTTGAAGAAACAGGTGAAACATCCGCTAGAAAGTGTCAATTATCGCTTCAGATTGCGAAACACTGATGACAAATAGAGACAAACTCAAACAGGTACATCAGTCAACGGCGGAGTTCGCATAATAATTGCTAACGCGTGGAGTCACATACGTTTAACGAAAAACGGCTCGCTCACGTAACTCAAACGTACAATACGTATTGCTTCTTCGAGTTGTTTATGCGTAAATAAGCTTACACAAGCATTGTACCTATCTTATCTGCAGCTAACATTTCACTGTTTTGTTCGATCGGCGGTGCATAACATTTAGTACGATGCTTGAAGGATGAATGTTAACATGGTTATATTTTATCGCCTAAAAATAAACCAGAGGTGCGTAGATAACACATAATACTTCCATATTTTGAAACGTACACATTTAAAAAAATTTGATCATATTTTGACTGTTTTTAAGGGTGTTTAGTTCAAAAATATCAAAAAATTCACTATTCAAATTTTAAAATTTGCCAAAAAAAATGTTTTTGGAATATGAAAATTATTCACATATTCTGCAAGGTAAAACGAAGATTTTAAGACCAAGAAAACTCAAATCGGTTCATTTTTGTGGCCGGAAAAAAATAAAATAGAAAAAACTAAAAACGCAAATATATCAGAAGTACTGTGCGTTATCCAAATTTCGATTAAAAAGGGTGTTAGGTCTTGCCGAGACAAACCTTTCAGTTCAAGAAATTTGAAAAAAGGTTGAGAATTGAGGGAGCTATGGTCATTTACCAAAATGTCCATATCTCACTCAATTCTCAACCTTTTTTCAAATTTCTCGAACTACAATGTTTGTATTGGTATTGGTTTGTATTGATATTGTACCTACACCCTGTTTAATCGGATTTTGAATAACTCACAGTACTTGCGACATATTCGCATTTTCATTGTTGTCTATTTTGTTTTTTTCCGGCCACAATAATGAATTGATTTGAGCGTTCATGGTCTTAAAATCTTTGTTTTACCTTGCAGAATATGAGGACATTTCTTACGATCCGATAACGTGGCGTAGTTTTATTTTAGTTGAGTTTTAGAATTGGCATAGTTTCTTTTTGATATTTTTGACCTAAACACTCTCGAAAGCAGTCAAAATATGATCAGATCGTGCCAAGAATTCATCTATTAATATTTCAATAAATTGTATTTAATATTTCATACATTTGGCATTCTTCTTAATATCAATTTGTTGACAAATTTCGTTTACCAAATTATGGAAGTTGCTTCTCACCATCGCTGCCAATTTTTAAGCGCAATTGTTTAGAAAGTGATTTTGAGTAAGTAGGGCCACCATGCCCATTCATTGACTTCGTAATCAAAAAATTGAATGATATCGAATCTATTGTTTATTCAAACATGGAGCTATTGATCGATAACTATACCTCCTGCTGTTGGCCAATACAAAAATATTCTCCAAAAGCGGAAACCTTTTTTCGTGGAACCGAGGCGATTGTTGCAAGTGAACCGCCGCTGACCTTGGAGGTAAGAAAAGAGAAGAAATGGCGAGGCAGTGGCGAGTCTTCCCCTCTCCTTCCCAATCGTAATACTTCCACTTTCCCCTCTTCGTCATCCCCGTTCCACCAACCGCTGACCACCCTTTCCGTCTTTTTTTTTCTTGCCGCTCCAGAGTAACAATTTTCAAGGTAGGTACATTGTCACACCTGACCGTGACACATTGATCTAGGCGATTTTCTGACGACCAAGGCGCCTGTGGAGGGGGAAGTTGAGATGGGAGATTTCATGAAACAATGTCAACCTGATTGTGAAATTGGCTTACTCTGTTGTTGCGAATTGGAGTGCCAAGACTTCCAAGCTATATCGATACCTTAAAGCACAAAGGGCATATGTCCCAAAATGGCATAATGAGAAAAATGCAAAATACGTTTTTGATCAATTTACAAAAATAAAGATTTCTCCCATAGCTTTCAATTCTATAAAAAACTTCGCTAAATAAAAAATGTTTGTCTGGCCAAACAACCTCATTTAAGCAGAACTTTGTTGCACTTAACACTGCCAAGATAATCGCTCTTTAAATATTTGTCGTGTTTTTATTATATCGTTTTTTTGGCCCCAAAAGGATCATGATTCTTGGAGCTATCGATAGGTCCTGATGAGTAGATTGTTTCAGTACCTAAATCTCAAAATTGATATTTTTTGACATATGCCCTCTGTGCTTTAAGGCATCGATATGCACAATGAGACACTTTTCACTCAGGGCGCCCTACCTCGCTAAATAATGCCTCTAGGAAACTGAAATTTTGGTCGTATTTAGAGCAACACATTGGCTTTGAAATGGCGTTTCGTTAACCACCGTAAACTGGTTACTTTCTTAGAAATTCAACATTTAAAAAATTCGGTTTTTTTGTCTCACTGTGCCCCACCCCTGGGGTACAGTGAGACACCCTCGGGGCACAATGAGACGAGTGGGTAAATCATCATAGTAAAAACCGGAATACATGTTTATTTCATTTTATTTTATGCTCATTGTTTATGAATGTTCAGTTACTCACAAAATATCGCAACAATTTTCTTAACGAACTAATATTTTCTCAAATTCGTAGATCAGCCTTCCAAAGTTGAGGAAATCAGTTATTATTTCTCAAGAAATGACTTCACTCAACCTACCCTAGGTAATTATCCCAGAAATAATATTAATAAATAATATTGAACAAAGTTTGCTCACAAATTGAAGAAGAAAAAAAAAATCAAACCCTCGTCTCATTGTGGCCGTCTCATTGTGCCCCGAGAGCACTGGTTCTAGACATATTGGATTTGCGTTTGAACCAGCTGGTCTAGAGTGATAATGTTTAGTGAAAATCAACTAAAAAACCTCAATAATCCATGATAAAAATAACGAGTCGATCGGAAGAATCTAAGTTGGCATTAGTTAAGTTCAAAAGTTAAAAAAAGACGATTTTTCTCAGAGTGAAGGCAAAAAATAATGAAGATACTACCTTCTTTTCAATGAACCCCCCCCCTCGAAGCGACAGTTTCTCATCTGAACTCCTGATCCGATTTCTGTCATCTGGATGTCGAAAAACGGCGAAGGTCCAGCCCAACACATGAGACAGGCCAGGTGACCTTGCTCTTGAACACAGCATGGTGTTTCTTCGAATGATCCGTTTGGCACTGGAACAGTATAATTATTGCAAGCTTCGAATAGGGCTTTCTGCCTGCAGACAGGATAATTGCGCATTCCAACCGGCAGATAGCAGTTATTTTCCAACTGTTACACTCTCACTGTCAACCAGTCCCAGTTCTGGAGCACGTATTCATTGAAACAGTGACCATGGTCCATAGACCTTGATTTACACGGTGACATTACTGTCAATGGCATATTAGACATCTTTCCTTGTCTCACCTTGTGACTAATTCCGTCGCACCGTGTGAATCATTGTAGAAGTATTTACTTCCGTAATTAAAATGAGGTGGGTAGTTAATAAAATCCGTTTATTTGGTAAGAGGGATTTCGACGGGTTTGTTACTTCCATATTTACGAATTAAATGGAAGTATTGTAAGCCCCCTAAAATCGAAAATCGGATCGAAGCTACAGAAAAACCTCTTACTTATACTCTTTTGCTTGAAATCGCTTCCCGAACAAAGTCTGTGTGTCTGTCTGTGGTCATTTACAAAAATTCTTAATTATTAACATTTTTTCACATTTCTTGAACTGGGATGTGTGTTTTGGCAAGACCTAACACCCTGATTAATTGAAATTTGGATAACGCACAGTACTTCCGATATATTTGCATTTTTAGTGTTTTCTACTTTATTTTTTTCCGTCCACAAAAATTGTGTTACAATTTTACGTTTCAAGAAATGGATGTATTGTGTGTTAACTACGCACCACTGGTTTTTTTTAATTTTATTTTTCACAGTAATTCCGCTATATTTGCATTTTTAGGGTTTTTCTATTTTATTTTAATTTGTATTAGTTTTATTTCATTTTTTATTAGTTCTATTTTATTTATTTTTTTTAGTTGTATTTTATTAGTGTTTTCTATTCTATATTTTTTTCGACCACAAAAATGAACCGATTTGGGAGTTCTTGGTCTTAAATTCTTTGTTTTACCTAGCAGAACATGAAGAAATTTTTATATTAGGATACCATGGCTTATTTTAATTTTGGGCGAATTTTAAAAGGCATAGTGAGTTTTTTTTATATTTTTGACCTAAACACACTTAAAAGCAGTCAAAACATGATCAAATTGTCGCACTTTTACGTTTCAAAATATGGAGGTATTGTGTGTTATCTAAGCACCATATTCTTGGAAAATTCAAATATATTACATAGCTCCCACAATTCTCAACCTTTTTTCAAATTTCTCGAACTAAAATGTTTGTCTCGGCAAGAGATAACACCCTGTTTAATTGGAATTTGAATAACGCTCAGTACTCCCGATATATTTGCATTTTTACTGTTTTTTATTTTTTTCGGCCACAAAAATGAACCAATTTGAGCGTTCTTGATCTTAAAATTTTTGTTCTACCTTGCAAAATATGTAGATATTTTTTGTATTCTGATAACTGGGCGTATTTTTATATTGTGCAAATTTAATAGTGAGTTTTTTGATATTTTTTGACCTAAACACACTTAAAAGCAGTCAAAACATGAACGAATTGTGTCACCCTTCTACGTTTCAAAATATGGAGTTATTGTGAGTTATTTACGCACCATGGAATTCCTGGAATATTCAAATATATTACAACGTAAAAGCAGTTCAGCCTCGATAAGGATGCCGACCAGATCCACCAAAAACCAACATAGGACATTTCAATACATTTCCCATTTCCAGTGTCCATGATACATGTCTGGAACTCAATTTTCAGGTAAGTACCTAACTTACTTGTTTATCGTAATCGTAGAACTGAGTGCGCTTTTGGCTTTATCGTTCGAAATACTTCGAGTTTTTCTCGCATAGAAATATGGAAGCCAAAAGGTTCCGAGAATGGCAGAGAAGGGAAAATAGTTAATGTAAGCAATTGCCGTATCCTTGACCTGGCTCTATGATCCTCATACGAATAAACAGACAAACTGTTACGTTCGAGAAGACTGGCCATTGGAGCAGAAAGCAGATCGTGCGGTTTTCGTTTCGCGGTTAATACAACTCGTTTGATCGGCATTGCGGTTTCTGGATTTGTTGTTGGTCTTGTTGGTTGTTAAGCAGCGATTTGATCAATGGAGCCGAACGATTTCCGAGTCGCTGCCAGCAATCGACGATATTCCTGCATTGCCAGACGGGACATTAAATATTTCGCTCGATCATCGCCCTCCGCGTAGGTACTGATCGGTCGTTTATGATCCAACGATTTCATCGACATTTCCAATTGCAACACAAATCATTGGGAATTCGATTGTAATCAACTGCAATTCGTAGATTTACATAAATATTTGGAGCGTAAAAGGAAACAGAGTAGAGGTAAGTGCCCAAAATCGGACCCCCATTTTGTTTTTTATAAATAAAAAATAATATTTTTAAATGCATGTAATGATTGCACGGTAATGTTTTGTATCATTTCAATTTCTATTTATAAAATTATACTAAGAAATAGTAATAAAAAAAATTTTCAAACCCCTGCAATTTGGCAATTTCAAAAAAGTTGCCTAAAGTGGACCCTTCGTAAATATGACAAAAATGGATGGAAAATTAAATGGAGGAATGGGATTAAATCACATGAAACAATGCTAAGTCAAAAGTAAGTATATAATAAGAATAAATTATTCTTTAATGCTAATGAATAAATCGATTTCCGATGCGATAGAAACAATTATTGTACGGCAGTTTAGAAAAGTTACAGAAATTATAAAGGAATTACATCGTTATCGGAAAAAATCACGAACGTAAATGTAACTTCAAAGTTGTGGAAAATTTGACATTCTATCTAGTGTAAGCCTCGGGGCACTGTACTATTCGGGCAATACTAGTTTGTTTGAACCTACGATCCGATTTTCCATTTCATGACGATCGCGAACGACATTTTCAGGATTGTCGACGGATTCATGATTTTCAGGACTTATTTCAGACGATTATCAGGACCTTCGACGATTTTTAGGACGATCACAAACAACATTTTCAGGACGATTTTTCAGGATTTTCGACGGATTCAGAATTTTCAGGACTTTTTTCAGATGATTTTCAGGATTTACGACGGATTCGGAATTTTCAGGACTTTTTTTTAGACTATTTTCAGGATTTTCAGGCCTTTTTTCAGCCGATTTTCAAGATTTTCGACGATCACAAACGACATTTTCAGGATTTTTGACGATTTTTAGGACGATCACAGGCGACATTTTCAGGACGATTCTCCAGACGATTTTCTGGATTTTCGACAGATTCGGGATTTTCAGGACTTTTTTCAGACGATTTTAGTATTTTCGACAGATTCGGGATTTTCAGACGATTTTCAGGACGATCACGAACGGCATTTTCAGGACGATTTTCCAGACAATTTTTCGACAGATTCGGGATTTTCAGGACTTTTTTTAGACTATTTTCAGGATTTTCAGGCCTTTTTTCAGCCGATTTTCAAGATTTTCGACGATCACAAACGACATTTTCAGGACGATTTTCAGGATTTTCGACGATTTTTAGGACGATCACAGGCGACATTTTCAGGACGATTCTCCAGACGATTTTCTGGATTTTCGACAGATTCGGGATTCTCAGGACTTTTTTCAGACGATTTTAGTATTTTCGACAGATTCGGGATTTTCAGACGATTTTCGACGATTTTCAGGACGATCACGAACGGCATTTTCAGGACGATTTTCCAGACAATTTTTCGACAGATTCGGGATTTTCAGGACGATTTTCCAGACGATTTTCAGGACGGCCACAAACGACATTTTCAGGATTTTCGACGGTTACGGGATTTCCGGGACCTTTTTCTGGCGATTTTCACGATTTTCAGGACGATCACATACGACATTTTCAGGAGGATTTTCGACGATTTTCGGGACGATCACAGGCGACATTTTCAGGACGATTCTCCAGACGATTTTCAGGATTTTCGACAGATTCGGGATTTTCAGGCCTTTTTTCAGACGATTTTTAGTATTCTCGACGATTTTCAGGACGATCACAAACGACATTTTCAGGACAAGGACGATTTTCAGGATTATCGACGGATTCAGCATTTTCAGGACTTTTTTCAGACGATTTTCAGGACTTTTTTCAGACGATTTTCAGGATTTCAGACGATTTTCAGGACGATCAAAAACACGCACACATCGGCTCAGTCAATTATGAAAATAATAACGGCGTACCGTTTTCCGCCGGTGTAATGATCGGTTCGCCGCCGGCGATCCAGTTACAGTTACGGCATTCCGTTTCAGTTACAGTGCGTTCCGTCCTTTCAGTCGGGCGGATTGATTTTATACAATCGATAATTGTACTGATTCGATTGTGCGTCCGACCGCCGTTCACCAGGAAGGCAACTAGGAGGACAGACAGGTAGATAGAAAGATAAGTAGTCGGCCGGCCAGGGACTTGGCCAAGTACCTAGGTACCTATTTCTTGCCGGCCGATTGGCTCACAATCACTCAGCGGGCGAAGGCGGAGGAAGGAGAGAAAGGCGCGTGCGCCGCAAATTCGACGCCCTGCCCACGGATATCAAGTGAGGCCGAGCCGGTGAAGTATCTCAAGCCTCGAACTATCTCAAGTCTCGCGCATGTCGAATACTTACCTCGCGAAGTATTGGCCAGCGATCACAAAATTTGTGATATTGTGTTTTTTGATATTTTTGGCCTAAAGCAGTCAAAACATAATCGGATTGTGTAAAAAAGGTACGAATCAAATTATGGAAGTATTGTGTGTTACCTACGCACCACTAGTTTAAGAAAAAATGAGCCAAAACTGAGGAAGGAAAGTTGTGCTGTGCGCGCACCTGACATTTTTACGGACCACATAACAGTCTGATTTGAACATAAATAATGCAACACGACTATTAAATAGTGGCGCATTTACCATTCTCATGATCGTGTTGCATTATTTATGTTCAAATCAGACTCTTATGTGGCGCGTGAAAATGTCAGGTGTGCGCACATTACAGCTTTCCTTTCTCAGTTTTGTCTCATTTTTTCCTGAACTAGTGGTGCGTAGTTAACACACAATACTTCCATACTTTGAAACTTACATTTTTTACACAATTCGATCATGTTTTGACTACTTTTGAGGGTGTTTAGGCCAAAAATATCAAAAAACGCACTATGCAAATTTTAAAACATGCCTAGAATCAAAATAGGTCTAGTTATCGGAACATAAAAAATATCTACATATTCTGCAAGGTAAAACAATGATTTTAAGACCAAAAACGCTCAAATCCCAGCTGGAAGTAAGTTCAAACAATTGTTGAAAAAGGGTTAAAAATAAGGGAGATAACATGGTCATTGTGTACAATAAAAGCGTAGCTACCAACAGACGGACTCTCAGGTTCAGAAAGTGATTTCCATTGAGTGATATTATTTTCTTGAACCTCCGATATGATATTTGATTTTTGGACGATTACAATACTCCCATTTACACTGTAAATGTGGAAGTAACAGGTACGTACCTACTACCTAAGTGCAATTTTATGGACAAGATGAAACTTGAATGAACATTTGCGAGGATATAAGACTAGTATATTATTATTTTTTTATATTTATTGTATGTTTATTATTTACTATATACCTATTTATATTATTTTTAACACATGCAACCACCAATGCCCAAAAACACCTTTTTTCGGATTTTGGAACGTTTAAAACGTGATGCTATGCCAATAGCTCAAATTTGGATTCTTGCCCGGACCCAGTACATTATACCATCTCACTTTTCAATAGGTGTGAAATCTATGTATTGGAATATTGAATCCTCACGTTCGTAAGAACTAATGCGAATAAAATGAGACTATGGGCGGAATTCGTTAATCATTACGACCTACGCGCAGGTTTAAATAAACTATTACGCAACCTGGGTACATAAATAAGCAACACTACTTTCCATTCTTCCCTTTGGCTCTCACTCGGCTTCAAGCCAAAACGAGGAATACGTTACTGGGTCGAACCCACACCATTTTGTTGGACAATCCTCAACCATTACTGATAATCCGTTACTAGTTAGCCATGCTTTGCCACGATACATCATGCTTATTAGGTACATTAAATACCTATGATTAACCTAACTATTATTAAATACCTAGGTGTTATTAAATACCTACGTGATTCTAGTCACTATTAGTCTCAACTATTGCACTAAGGTCAAGATTGAAAATAGGTACCTACTTATTGAACAAACGGAAATTTTTTTCCGAAAAACTATGACTGGTACACATTGCTCTTCTTCTCAGTCCTTCTTCGTCGGATGCATTCAATAATCATTTTGAAGAAAGAGACCCCTAGATTACTCTTCTGTGGTAATTTACGAAAATGGCCATAGCTCCCTCAATTTCTTGACTTTTTTTCAAATTTCTTATACTTGAATGTTCGTCTCGACAAGACCTATCAATCTGTTCAACCGGAATTGAATTACTTTTAATTAATTACTTAATTTATTAAGTAATGCTTAAGTGCTTACTTAATTTAATTAACTTAGCACTTTTAGTGTTTTTATTTTTTTCCGGCAACAAAACTGAACCGATTTGAGCAATTTTGGGCCTAAAATCTTTGTTTTAACTTGAGGAATACGTAGATATTTCGGTCCATTTCTCAATAAATGAACCTTTGTAATCGTTCAGGAAAAAAATGTGTTTAACACCCCCTGCAAATTTGTTGGTTTACGTTTCAAGGGGTGTAGTATCCGAATCTGCAATAAAATTATTTTTATAATCTGATAACTTGACATATTTTGGTTTTTGACAAGTTTTACGATACGCATATTGAGTTTCTTTATATTTCTGACCTAAATCACCTACAGCCTCAAAAATAGTGGAAATGTAATTCAATATCTTCCTATATGTTTCACAGGTAGGCGAAGACCTATTTCAATCATTGTATATTTATTTAAGCATAATTATTATTTTTGTGCATAGGTAGGCATTTATCTACACTTGTGCACCCAGGAAAATAATGTATACTCATGTCAGGTTTTTTCATCGTCTTTGTCTCTTACCGACGGTACTTGTTCGGCACTTTCTCATGAATCCAGATCATTCATGTAGGTATACAAATTACTCTGGTCTAAAAATGGATATCCCCACAAACAGGCGTTCCGTCCAGGTATCATTTGTTTTGCCGCAATGTTAATTACCATTCATGCTTATTTAACGCGTCTGTAATTGTACTGTGTAAAAACAGAATGAAGGATTTTCAAAATAGAATTAGCCAACCAATTAGTCGGTCGTGGGTAGACATTGTCTGTGGAACTGAAAATGTGTTTTATGACTCCAGTTGGGAGAGGGCAGGAGCATTGCCAAGCTGTGAAGGTCCTGAGAAGCTGGGCTGGTTGGCATGAAAACGGAAGAAGAAGGAAATGACGAAGAAATTGTTGGGTGGTTGGTTCGGATTGGTAGGTGGAGTGGAGACCGGTAGGTGTGGTTGGGCGAGGTCGGAGGAGGGAGGGGGGGGTCCAGGTCCAAGCCGCAAAGTTGCACAGGATAGAGAACAGAGCAGGTCCTTTCTTAGTTGTTGTGTTGTTGTGGTGGAGTCAGTTCCTGAGTTCAGTTGATGCCTAGGCGGCCAACCGTAGGCATGGCAATCATATCCGAAAATTCGATGGTGACGTAGTACCGGTGTGCGGTAGTTGTTGTTGCTGCTGCTGTCAATTGCCTCGATTGTCATCCGCCCGCCAATCATCTGCAACTGGTGACTAAAAATTAAAGGTAATGCCAAATATACCTTTTTTCGGAATTATTCGCCTATTTGTACGCGAATGGAATTGAACGTAATTTTGGCTATGAAAACCTTTTTCAATCCTCAAAGAATTTTCCTGATTATCAATGCTTTCTCAGTCAAAAACACAAATAATAAAGACTTCTCGAAGTCATGAAAATTAAGTGACTACGTAGAATTATATCATAGGTGGAGTGGAGACCAGTAGGTGTGGTTGGGCGAGGTCGGAGGAGGGGGGGGGTCCAGGTCCAAGCCGCAAAGTTGCACAGGATAGAGAACAGAGCAGGTCCTTTCTTAGTTGTTGTGTTGTTGTGGTGGAGTCAGTTCCTGAGTTCAGTTGATGCCTAGGCGGCCAACCGTAGGCATGGCAATCATATCCGAAAATTCGATGGTGACGTAGTACCGGTGTGCGGTAGTTGTTGTTGCTGCTGCTGTCAATTGCCTCGATTGTCATCCGCCCGCCAATCATCTGCAACTGGCGACTAAAAATTAAAGGTAATGCCAAATATACTTTTTTTCAGAATTATTCGCCTATTTTTACGCGAATGGAATTGAGTTGATTCGGGCTATGAAAGCCTTTTTCAATCCTTGGGGGATTTTCCTGATTATCAGTGCTTTCTCAGTCAAAAACACAAATAATAAAGACTTCTCGAAGTCATGAAAATTAAGTGACTACGTAGAATTATATCACAATTTTCAAGGTATAAAATCAAATAAAAAAACTGTTGATTTTTCAACCGAGCGGTTTTCAAGTGTTTGGCTTTGAATTTATTACGACGTAGGCACTTGAACGTTTTGTGAGAAATGCCAACAACTAATTTTTAAAAAACGTTTTAATGCAAGAGTCAGTTTGTTTTCGATGGTAGATACCTTCTAAATTGCATTTGACACCCACCTGTATATCTGAGTAGATTGGTTTGGTGCATCAAACCATCACATTTTCTGGAACATAAATAAGTTGGGGGTATGTATCTACTAAATGGTGGACGACAAAAAAATTTTTTCTCCGTCGTCATTTTGTTACTGTAGTGCCGGTACAGGACGGGTGTGTGGAAAGAACGTATTTGGCCACAAACTGTTCCAATATTATTCGTACCCATCCATCACTCATCGTCTAGGAAATCATACATTCATTTATTTTTGACCTTAGGTATATTATATTAATTATGATTATTGTCAATTAATTATATAATATCATAATGTGGATCTATAAAAATGCAGCGTTTTGTTCCGTTTGCATGTCATGCTCGAGCATGAAACATAAATACGCAATCCATCTACAACTTGCAAACTTTTCGGGGAAATTGGTTATAGCCGAAGACCAAATAACTGTTTTTATATACTTCTGAGGTCCAATTTACAAATTGATTTCCATCCATGGTGTTATGGTAAATTTAACGGCCCAACAATGCGCCCGTGTAGGAAATCATGAGACAAGGTCTAGTTCACCAAATTATTATTCACTCTTGGTTAATTAATGATCATGGTTATTCAAACGATCAATTTGCGACCTGCAGTAATAACAAGGCGTGACATAATTTAGCGGGATTTTGATTTTATTATTGCTAATGAAGAATACTCACCTACGGGTTTCATCTAACATTTTTAATGATGATTTTTTCAAAAATATCGAATTTGTCTCTAATACAAGCTCCGAAATTGAGCCACGCGTGCAGACATCTTGATTAGGTACCCCATTTGAGTCAATTTGCATTCTTGATATAGGTAGGTCATCACTATTGATTCAGTACTTATCATTATGAATAAAATTAGCTTTTTAATAATTTAAAATCCTTGAATGTTTTCATTTGTTTCGATTTCGGCATCAAGTCCACTATCATTTTTACCATGGAGAACCCATGCATGAACTTGAACACATAGTAGAACAAATAAAAAATACTTCGAAGTGCACTGCAATTTTTCTTCTGTTTTTGTATTTTTCAACATTTTTGAGACCTTAAGACGACCATTTGAGTTAAGGTAGCGGCTTAGTTAGAAATTCTAGCCTGCCCGAAACCAATGTTAATGTACCCTGAACATTTCAAAATTTTCTATTCCAGCCATCTCTGAAGAAAAGTGCGCGCGGACAAAAAAAATTTAAATCAATTTTTGAATTCCACGTTGGTATTTTGAAACGTTAACCATCAATTTTTTTCAAAAGGGGGAGGAATTTTTCTTGGGTGGTTCCAAAGGTATAATTGTTGAACAATAAAGCTATAGTTTCCATTTCCCTCTATTTTGGGTGATTCTTCCTAGATGTAATGGCCACAGTAATTTAAATAGCTATTTGCCCCATAGGAGGATAATTCTTGCATGTTCATGATTATTCGATCAAAATTATCGGTAAAAAATAGTAATTCCGGGTGACGGCAGAAATTTTGGAATTTTCGGAACCCCCCCCCCCCATCAACCAAGGAACCTACCATTAATACGTTTCAGAGGCAAAGGGATCGTTGTAGGCGTGTAAACCTCGATTCCAAATTATGAAAGAAATTCACCGCGGGCTACCGGGCCATTAGGAGGTTTTGAAATTTGTAGCGTATGATTTTCTGCGATTTTGATCGTAGTGCCAGCTAATATCATGGCCCAAAATTTTACGCACCAATGTCATCGACGCAAGGATGAATTGCCTCATGCCTTTTACTCGTTGCCATGGTCACTCATTAATTTGATGGAATGTGGAAAATAATTTGGTCGGCTAGAATATAATTTCCAAAAGTGGCAGGTTATGATTACATTGACTTGGATTGTAAGATGATATCTTTTTCATACCGCTTGATTTCAGTTTGCAATGGTTTGTCGGCATACCAAAATTGAAGGGTGCCGGCAGGTGCGTCTAGGTCTCAATAGTGGGTATACATTTGAGAACGGCTACTGCGCAGCGTGGCAGTGAATTACAATGTGTAGGTAGTGTGATTCCATGCATTGTGCAAGCGCTTTGTGGTCAGTTTAAATATTCAAACTTTTTATGTTAAGTACCTACCTATTAGAGCAAGTATAAAACCTACGAATACCATAATATGGTATGTACCATAATATGGTATGTACCATAATATGGTATGTACCATAATATGGTATGTACCATAATATGATATAATATATTATATTATATGGTATGTTACCAGACCTCTTTTTGGGATTTCCAAATTTTTGTGCCCGCGGATGGACTGTTGTTTCAAGTCGAGTCCGAAATTTGAAGCGAAAAAATGTGGAATACTTCCTATTATAGTGAAATAGGTAGTGATAAGATTGATTTCCAAAAATGATACTCTTTTTTACTTCCATATTTACCAATTAAACGGAAGTATTGTAATACCTAGTCCTAAAATTGAAAATTGGAAGGGAGCTTCAGACAGAACTTTTATTTATACACTTCTTCTCAGACTCACTTCCAGGCCATAACTTCCTAAATTCTCAATCTTTTTTCAAACTTTTTGAGCTGGAATGTTCGCCTCGCCAATACCCACCATCCGGTTTAACGGGGATCCGAATTGCTCACACTACTTCCGATATATCAGCACCTTCAGTGTTTTCTATTTAATTTTTTTCAGGCAACAAAAATTGACCTATTCGATCGTTCTCCTTCTTGAAATCTTAGTTATATTCTATATTTTTGATCCAAACAGCCTCTGGAGTCGTCATAAAATAGAATAAAATTGCGTCAAAATTTACACACCAAAAACTGAAATATTCTGCATTTCGCAACCAACAAAACCTTTTGTTTTAAAATTACGGTCACCCTAAATGCGTAAAATTGTAATAACAGTTTTTCTCGAACGTCCTCGATCCAAAATTTAGCAAAGTGGTTTTCTGAATTTTGATCTACATCCATTATGCTATTGATGCTGCTGACTCAAGGCTCAAGGTTTATTCGGCTCACTAAGTTTATTCGACCCCAGACAGTTCGTGTCTTTCTCTGGCCTTGATCACAAAAATGAACTGCTAGTTTATCGGCCACAGGACAAAACCGTAAAAAGGTCACATGTTACTCTACTTCGGGCCAACCCTTCTAATCCCTTGAGGTATTTGCTGGATTCTCTATCCCTCCCCGCCTCTGGATTTGAACAAATTTTATCGGAAGTTTACACGGGTTGCTGATACGCCATGATTACACCAAAGTATAAAAGTATTACCTCCCACCAAGCCTGTAATTGTCGTGGGCTTGTCTTGAATCTTCAGTTGACGTGTGTGCGACAATAGTGTTACAACTCAAAAATCCTCTTTTTTCAGGAAACGCGAAAAACTTTTCCCGCCCAAGAATGATGTTATTTTCAACTTGAATTCATTCCGTAACATAAAATATCCTATAACAATCAGTTTTGAATCCTCTTTCAATGTGAATGACAGTTCATTAATTAATAATCACAAAAAATATCAATTTTCCGAGTTGTAACTCTGTTCATGATTCATTCAGGCATTTCTCACTCTATCGAAGAATGAATCTGTAATCTCATTTTGAGTTAAAATCCTTTTATGGATCCACTTGCAATTTCGATCGTCAATAACGCAACAACTCAAAATAATACGCTATCACTTCATCATTTCAGTCATAAATACAGTATCAACTCGAAAGAAAACATCTCACAGCGCCATCTGGAATAACTCAACTTAAAACTCTTCTTTGGGATCGATAGAGCTTTCTTTAATGAATCCAACGATACTAAAAACTCAAAATTTACCATTTTTGAGTTGTAACACTATTCACTCAAGGGTGGAATGTATTCTCCTTCGCGCAAAATTATATGTAAAATTATTTGATTAATATTGAACGAAAATTATCCGGATAAAAACTCAAAAAATGAGAGAAAAGAAACAGTCTATTCCACTATTAAGTTACTAGTGGTTACTGGTAATAGTCGAATATACTATTTCTTTTCTCTCATTTTTTGATTTTTCTTTTTATTCGAATTATGGGATTCCACAATTTCTCCGCGAGTGATTTAGTATCTAAAATTATACAGCACTTTAGTGCGTGCTTCCACTATAAGTTTAGGGTTTTCAAAGTACGTGGAATAGCGGAAATGTAAATTTGGACTTGGTTTGGTGGATCTATTTGCAAAATTGGCCATGGATTTGTCCGCGATGTATTGGAGGCGGACAGGATCAATAATTGTATCGAAATATGGAAGTATTGAATGCTATCCACGCACCAATGATTTGGTGTAATTATTATACCAAATCATTGGCGCTTGGATAAGACACAATACTTCCATACTTCGATACACAAACGTTCGAAAATAAGGAAATTGATTTTGACTAATTTGATGGCTACAATGATAGAAAATGTCAAGAAATTTTAAAACTTTGATTTCAGGAGTTTCGGTTTTAGGACGATTACAATATTTCCATTTACCCTGTATAAGTACACCAAGTAATCTGGTAGAAAAATTACCAAAATATTCAGTCAACATTACCGTAATAATGTTGATGCAAATATCAAAACTGGGGATCTGAACATTATTTCGGTTCTTGGCAATAATAGTGATTGATGCCTCCTTTCGAAACGGCTTGAAACACTTGCATCCTTTAACCATCAGTTTGGGACACTCGTCATGACGATGGGCTCACCGACTTTGAAGGGAAGACCACTTTGTTGTTCCGGTCACTAGGAACGCGTAGTGTTCGCTGTTCAGGGGCTCTGGCCAGGTTCCAAGGAAGTCGGTCTGCCGGTCCGTTGGTCTGTCGGACAGATGGAAGACAGGAGGTCGCTGATAACGCCAACAGGACTGACATGCGCAGACAACGCACATAATATGAGATGGAGAGTGAGCCGCTCAGTTAGGTAACGCTTAACTGATCCCCGTTCTATCTCCAGAATACCTGCACATTAACCTTGCACAATAACAATGACCGAGTTTTTATGTCGCAGTTGCAAAAAATGATGATACACTGCTCTCTGTAAGACAATAACATGTTCCTAGGACATAATTTTGACGGCAATAACTGGTCTGTCACGCATACTATATACGTAACGCGATTTGTCAGGACTTTTCAACATTTTTATAGAAATTACTGCTCAGAATGGATTCGAGTGTCGGCCTATGGCTTACGTTGAAATGAACTTGAATTCAACAATTAACCAAAACATCACAGGCACATGTAGATCCCCATGGCTTTTCTGGCTCGACAGGGCTGTCCCAAACCAAAACAGGTGTGACAGGTGGAGACAATAATCGAACACCTACCAATCGATATGTGATTCAACAGCTATGACCAACAGAAGTGCCCCATCGATTCCAAGAGTCCAACAAGAACCTGGGTGGCAGATTGGTTTTATACGAAATTAAAAATTATCACGCGCTCTAACGACAGGACTTGAGTAAGATTGAAATTGCCACCGTTCTAGTAGAGTAGGAGGTAGGTACCTGCCTAATTTATATTTTAACAAAAAAAAAAGTCGCTTGACAACCCTGAGATAGCAGTCAGGGCCAGTGGATTTCCCAGTAGTGTTGCGAAGCGTGGAATATAGGCTCAGGCGAGAAAAGGAGATTCCCGTCAACAATCAACGGCTTTCGTCATAATCTCCCAGGTACTTGGCTTGGGAAAACCGGCGAACAGGTGTGAGTGTGTGTGATTTTTTCTTAGACTTCAGACAAGCGATAGGTGTTCATCAGTTTTGCATGTGTATTGTCGCGATGTATGGATAACTCCATATTGCGTCACGTGCCAAGCAAATCGGGAATTAGAAACCGTCGAATGTGTTTTGACACCCAGCTGACGATTATCTCTGACTAACGTGAAACAAGGAAACGTGCGCTATCGGGCACAGCTGAAGTCCGTAACTTGTTGGCAAAGTTCTAGGGACAACTGGAATGTTGGTCGAACAATAACTAATGAACACGATCGACCAAATTTTGATAGCGTACTTCCACAAATGGTGTTTTTCGTTTTATTTTTACCGGCCCTAGAAATTGGCCAATTTGTGTGTTCAAGGCCATTAAAACGTTCGTCGTGGCCAGCAAAATGTGTGGGTATGTGATTTTAGGTTGAGAATTGATTGAGCTATGGCCATTTTTGTAAATGACCACAGACGGACACACAGACACTTGTTCGGGAAGTGATCCTGAGTAAATGTGTATAAGAAAAAGATTTTTTCTGAATCTTCGTTCCAATTCTCGATTTCAGGACGATTCCAATACTTCCATTTACTCTGTAAATATGGAAATAAAAACCTATTTCGTCATTAGCTACGACGTTTTTACGTCCATATTTACGGAGTAAATGGAAGTATTGGAATCTTCATATAATCGAGAATCGGAACGGAGCTTCAGAAAAAACGTTTACTGAGGCATACACATTTACTCAGAATTACTTCCTAACAAGCGTCTGTGTGTGTCCGTCTGTGGTCATTTACAAAAATGGCAATACCTCTCTCAATTATCAACCTGGTTTAACATTTCTTGAACTGAAATGTTTGTCTCCGCGAAGCCTAACACCCTGTTTAATGGGAATTTGAGTAACTCTCATTACTTCCGATATATTTGCAATTTTAGTGTTTTCTTTTTTTTTCGGCCACAAAAATGAACCGATTTGGGCGTTCTTGGTCTTTAATTCTTTGTTTTACCTTGCAGAATATGAAGAAATTTTTTATATTCCGATCCCATGGCGTATTTTATTTTTGGGCGAATTTTAAAATTGTCATAATGAGTTTTTCTTATATTTTTGACCTGACACTTTTTGACACTCAAAAGCAGTCAAAATATAATCCAATAGTTCTATACTTTCCCGTTTCAGAATATGGAAGTATTGTGTGTTATCCACGCACCACTGGTTAATTTTGTGTCCGGAAATCGACGGTGGTTTATGGACCTGTAATTCGGATTGGTTCGGTACAGGGTTAACTGGACGATTCGGGATGTGCCCACCAGGTATTGGTTACCTACCGTTCCTATGTCTGAGGTGTATTATGAATATTATTTATATACGTACATAATTATGTATTGCGCGAACGCCTACGCCCTTTTCACGTCCATATTTACGGAGTAAATCGAAGTATTGGAATCTTCATAAAATCGAGAATCGGAACGGAGCTTTAGAAAAAAACTTTTACTTTTACACATTTACTCAGAATCATTTCCTAACAAGTGTCTGGGTGTGTCCGTCTGTAGTCATTTACAAAAATGGTCAAAGCCCCCTCAATTCTCAACCTTTTTTCAAATTTCTTGAACTGTAATATTTGTCTCGGCAAGACCTAACACCCTGTTAAATCGAAATTTGGATAACGCACAGTACTTCCGATATATTTGCATTTTTAGTGTTTTCTATTTCATTTTTTCGGGCCACAAAAATGAACCGATTTGAGCGTTCTTGGTCTTGAAATCGTTGTATTACCTTGCAGAATATGTGGATATTTTTTATTTTCCGTTAATGTGGCGTATTTTCATTTTTGGCTAGTTCTAAAATTGATATTTTTGACCTAAACATCCCCAAAAGCAGTCAAAATATAATCCAATTGTTCTATACTTTCACGTTTCAGAATATGGAAGTATTGTGTGTTATCTAAGCACCACTGGTTAATTTTGTGTCCGGAAATCGACGGTGGTTTATGGACCTGTAATGGTTTTGGATTGGTTCGGTACAGGGTTAACTGGACGATTCGGGATGTGCCCACCAGGTATTGGTTACCTACCGTTCCTATGTCTGAGGTGTATTATGAATATTATTTATATACGTACATAATTATGTATTGCGCGAACGCCTACCCGACCAAGTTGCATACCGATTGATTTTTATAAGAACCGTTTCCTCGTGCAGATCTGTGACCCGAACTAATTAGTCTGCCAATAATTAATTTATTACCAGTTTTTCCTCATTCGACCATGGAGTATCATAGCGCGACCTTTCAATTTTGAAGCAATTTTGCCTTGCTCACAAATTCAATGGAAGTGTAGCCCAAACCGGCTGTGGAATAACACTTATTACTTCCTCATTTTCATACTCATTTGAAATTTCGACGATTTTATTTACTCTGACATTTCGCATGATATTTGGAGTAGTTTTGCGCTTGCTAGGGCCAACAATTAAAAAACATAGGTACACGAGTTGCAAATTTTAACACCGATTTTCGCCAATAGGTGTACAAATTCTAACTTGATTTCACAAGCTAAAATGGACATTCATGGATCTTGAAGATCCAAAAAGTTCAATTTTTCGTTAAGTAAAAAATGAAATTAAAAACGCTAATAGCGAAAATGTCGCGGAGGCACTATATATGCTTGGTCAAAACTCTTGTTGAGCTCAAAAATAAATCTCACCAACATGCCCAATTGAGACAGATTTGTGTCCGTGTGTCCGTCTGAGGTCATTTACAAAAATGACCACAGCCCCTTCAATTCTCAACCTTTTTCAAATTTCTTGAACTGAAATGTTTGTCTCGGCAAGACCTAACACCCTGTTAAATCGAAATTTGGATAACGCACAGTACTTCCGATATATTTGCATTTTTAGTGTTTTAAATTTTTTTTTCCGGCCACAAAAATGAACCGATTTGAGCGTTCTTGGTCTTAAAATCTTTGTTTTACCTTGCAGAATATGTGGATTTTTTTTATATTCCGATAATGTTCCGATAGTGTTCCGATAATACTTTGATTTTGGGCGAATTTTAAAATTTGAATAGTGAATATTTTGATATTTTAGACCTAAACGCCCTTAAAAGCAGTCAAAATGTGATCAAATTGTGTCACAATTTTACGTTTCAAAATATGGAAGAATTGTGTGTTATCTACGCACCACTGGTTTGATAAGCATTGGGTTCAGGCACTTTTGGTTCCTGAGTACTATTATACAATTAGGTAGGTAATTCACAAAAATGAGGGTGCTCCTACCATGAACCCGTAGTGTTTCGAAATTTCGGCCGTTATATGTCTAGTAGGTAGGTAAATAGGTAGGTAGGTGGTAAATAATGTTAAAAGCATTTCATCCGGACTTCCGCTTCAATTTTTATTTTTTTTACAATTTTTCCTGTTTAACCTAGTTAGTCGATATTAAATATCGATGATTTATGATTGATTTAATTAGTAATTAGTAAAGTTAACTAGAAATTAGATAATTATAAGTAATGATGATTTATTTAAATAAATTTTATTTAAATAAATCATCATTACTACTTTATTGTGATTAGATCACACAATCCGCGTGACGTAAGCAGATTCGTTTGAAATTCCCGACTGCTCGTGTGGTCGAAAGTACGCGAAATACGCTTTGGGTAATTCACGACGGATTGACTGTTTTCTGTAATTAGCAAGCGATAGAAAGCCATTAAGCACCTACCTACTGGTGATTAAAGAGCTGTGATGTCGTTATAGGCACGTGACAATCTCTAACAACGTATTGATCTAATCGATGTAATCGTCTGTCGCGATCTTACCGTTCGAACTAACGACTATTCCGGAAACAACCTTCGGCTCGATTAAGCAATAGAAGCGAAGGAACAATGAGACGTTCTTATGTTACTTCCCTGTTACGGAGAAAAATGAATCGGTTCAATGGCGGGCCAAGGTTGCTCTTTGCTGAAAATTTTGAAAAACTCATCAAAAACGGCGGACTGACGGAAAATCCTAAACGGCAAATTTGAATGATACACGAGAATTGGGTACTCCCACCGTGCACATGCACGATTGGCATGGCACTGTGCATTCTGCCTATCCAAGTTGAGGCTAATGGTAAATTAGGTTATCAACCAACCTAACCCCCAACTGCGCAATTGACTTGAAACCAGTGGTGCGTAGATAACACACATTACACACAATACCATATTTTTATTCGTACATTTTTGACACAATTTGGTCATGTTTTGACTGTATTTAAGGGTGTTTAGGTCAAAAATGTAAAAAAACTCACTATGCGAATTTTAAAACTCGCCTAAAATAAAAATACGCCAAGTTATCGGATTATAAGAAGTATCCACATATTCTGCAAGGTAAAACAATGATTTTAAGACCAAGAACGCTCAAATCGGTCCATTTTTGTGGCCGGAAAAAAAATAAAAAACACTAAAAATGTAAATGTAGCTGAGGTACTGCGAGCAGTTCAAATTCCGATTAAACAGGGTGTTAGGTCATGCTGAGACAAACATTTCAGTTCAAGAAATTTGGAAAAAAGGTTGAGATTTGAGGGAGCTATGGCCTTTTTACTTCCATATTTACAGAATAAATATCGGATAATTGGAACGGAGCTTCAGAAAAAAAAATTTTTTTTTCAGAAAAAATTTTTCTCATACACATTCAGTCGGAAACACTTCCTGAACTGAAATGTTTGTCTCAGCAAGTCCTAACATTCTGTTTAATCGGATTTTGAATAACAAACAGTACTTCCGATGTATTTGCATTTTCAATGTTTTCTATTTTATTTTTTTCCGGCCACAAAAATGAACCGATTTTAGCGTTCTTGGTCTTAAAATCTTTGTTTAACCTTGCAGAAAATGTGGACATTTTTTACACTCCGATAATGTGCCGTATTTTTATTTTAGGTGAATTTTAAAATTTGCATAGTGACCTTTTTTTGATCTTTTTGACCTTAAAAAGCAGTCAAAATATGATCGAATTGTGTGACATTTTTACGTTTCAAAATATGAAAGTATTGTGTGCTATCTACGCTCCACTGGTTGTAAATGACCACAGACCGACTGACACACGGACACACAGACTGTCGGACTTACAGACTCAGAATGCTTACAGACGGTCGGACAGACAGAAGAAGGTAAAAAGCGTCGAGGTATTGAAATAGGTTTCGTCCAGTCCGATTTCCATTTTTTGGACGATAGCTGTAAAAAATGTCATAGTGAAACTGAAGAAGATTCCCTTTTTCGAAAAACAATGCGGTCCGTTTTGCAATTTATTTGCCACGACTGGCCGTAACCTTTCCGACGAGGGTGACCAAATAAAAGAGGGAAATAATATTCGTACCGATCCGGTTCCAAGGAGACGGCCGAAGGCTTTGATGCCGCCCACCGGTTGATATTTCGTCTTGGCCAACAGCCACCAGTCAAGAGCGTTCGGTTTGACAATCTCACGACGGGGGTTGACTCGGTGTCGAAATGCTT
The DNA here is from genome assembly GCA_036186465.1 of Nesidiocoris tenuis. Lineage (NCBI taxonomy): Eukaryota > Metazoa > Arthropoda > Insecta > Hemiptera > Miridae > Nesidiocoris > Nesidiocoris tenuis. Next base: position 30,544,555 of record AP028910.1, on the reverse strand, counting down.
TAAAATTGAGAAAACGCAGCTCCGACTCGAAAAATGATGAAAATCGGCGGTAAACCTTCCCATTTGTTCTGGTTAGCCTCGGTCTCGGCTCGTATTTTCGTGAGTGCCTTTGTCGAATTTTCTCACCCATATTTGAGGAGTTTGATTCCAAAGGTTCTGGATAACGTTTTAAACCTTCCTTAGACTTCAAAGAAACGGTGGTTACTCAAATTGAAATTATCAATCGAGCTCAAACTGAAAGTCAAACTCAAAGTCACACTGACAGTGAAAATCAAGAAGAAACTGAACTCGAACTTGAAGTCAAACTCAAACTTGAAGTCGAGCTCAAACTCAAATTGACGCTAAACATCAAACATCAAAACACACTAAACATCAAATTGACACTAAACATTGACATAGACTGACGATGAAAATCGAGATGAAACTGAACTCAAACTCGAAGTCGAACTCGAACTGAAAGTCAAACTCATACTCGAACTGTCACGAAAAATCTAACTGAAACTGAACTCGAACTCCAAACTCACACTCACTAATATGTTTAACTTCCAGTTTGAGTTTTACTTCAAGTTTGAATTCAGTTTCATATTGATTTTCATTATCAGTTTCACTTTTAGTTTGATTTTTAGTCAGTTTGAGTATGAGTGTGACTTTCAGCTTGAGTTCGACTTAGTGTTCGAGTTCAGTTTCATCTCGATTTTCACTGTCAGTTCCAGTTTGATTTTTAGTGACACTTCGAGTTTGACTTCGAGTTTGAGTTTGACTTCAAGTCCGAGGACTGTTTCTTCTTGATTTTCACTGTCAGTGTGACTTTGAGTTTGATTTTTAGTGTCAGTTTGAGTATGAGTTTGACTTCGATTTTTAGTTCGACTTTGAATTTGGCTTCGACTTCGCGTTTGAGTTCAGTTTCATCTTGATTTTTCGTGTCAGTATAAGCACGAATTTGGCTTTCAGTTTGAGTTCGACTTAAGGCTTGAGTTCAGTTTCATCTCGATTTTCAATGTCAGTTTCAGTTTGATGTTTAATTTCAATTTGAGTATGAGTTCGACTTCGAGTTTGAGCTCAGTTTCTTCTTGATTATCTCTTTCACTTTGACTTAGATTTCTAGTGTCAGGCTTAGAGTTTTAGTTCAGTTTCATCTTGATTTTTTTCTGCCAGTTTCAGTGTCATTTTTTGTTCCAGTTTCAGTTCGTATTTCGGTTTGACTTTCAGATTGAGTTAAAACTGATGTTGTTAGACTTTTTGTTTTTGTGTGATTCCCAAGTAGGTATCATGTTTTTATTTGCAGCATTGCGCAACGGGTCAGCTTGTTTTTCTTTCGATTTTCAATTCAAAATCCAATTAAAACAGGTACTAAATTTGATGATGATAGCTATCCGCATAGTGCCTAGGTCCAAATAACAGGTGTTATTTTTGAGTTAGCTATCAGTTAATGTGACGCATTTTGTTCACGTTATTTTCCATCAACCAATCAATCAACGAGTTACAGTACCCCCGATATATTTGCATTTTTAGTGTTTTCTTTTTCCGGCCACAAAAATGAACCGATTTGAGCATTTTTGGTCTTAAAATCTTTGTTGTACCTTGCATAATATGTTGATATTCTTTATATTCCGATAATGTGGCGTACTTTTATTTTGGGCAAATTTTAAAATTTGAAAAGTGACTTTTTTGATATTTTTGACCTAAACACCCTTAAAAGCAGTCAAAATATGATCAGATTGTGTCACATTTTTACGTTTCAAAATATGGAAGTATTGTGTGTTGTCCACTGTTCTGTGTTGTCTGTCCACTGGTTGACAATTATGATCAAACGATCAAAATTTGGTTCAAAAACTTTTGCTGAAACAGCATTACTCTTCGAATATGTAAAATCGAGGAGTTATCGCAGTCTTCCGATCTGGCAATGGTCCCATTCGATTCAGCATGACAAAAGCTACCAATGAGTCATTTTACTTGCAAGTCGGAAGAGATTTTGAAAACCAGTGGTGCGTAGATAACACACAATACTTCCATATTTTGAAACGTAAAATTGTGACACTATTCGATCATATTTTGACTGCTTTTAAGGGTGTTTAGGCCAAAATATCAAAAAATTCAATATTAAAATTTTAAAATTCGCCCAAAATGAAACCAGTGGTGCGTAGATAACACACAATACTTCCATATTTTGAAACGTAAAATTGTGACACAATTTGATCATATTTTGACTGCTTTTGAAAGTGTTTAGGTCAAAAATATAAAAAAATTCAGTATTAAAATTTTAAAATTCGCCCAAAATGAAAAAACGCCACATTTTCGGAATATAAAAAATGTCCACATATTCTGCAAGGTAAAACGAAGATTTTGAGACCAAGAACGCTCAAATCGGTCCATTTTTGCGGCCGGAAAAAAATAAAATAGAAAACACTAAAAATGCAAATATCTCGGAAGTACTGTGCGTTATCCAAATTCCGATTAAACAGGGTGTTAGGTCTTGCCGAGACAAACATTTCAGTTCAAGAAATTTGAAAAAAGGTTGAGAAATGAGGGAGTTATGGCCATTTTTGTAAATGACCACAGACGGACAGACGGACAGACAGACAGACGGACTAACGGACTAACGGACTAACGGACACACGGACACACAGACACTTGTTCACGAAGTGATTCTGAGTAAATGTGTATAAGAAAAAGTTTTTTCTGAAGCTCCGTTCCGATTCTCGATTTTAGGACGATCACAATACTTCCATTTACTCTGTAAATATGGAAGTAAAAACGCCACATTTTCGGAATGTAAAAAATATCCACATATTCTGCAAGGTAAAACGAAGATTTTGAGACCAAGAACGCCCAAATCGGTTCATTTTTGCGGCCGGAAAAAAATAAAATAGAAAACACTAAAAATGCAAATATCTCGGAAGTACTGTGCGTTATCCAAATTCCGATTAAACAGGGTGTTAGGTCTTGCCGAGACAAACATTTCAGTTCAAGAAATTTGAAAAAAGGTTGAGAAATGAGGGAGATATGGCCATTTTTGTAAATGACCACAGACGGACGGACGGACGGACGGACTAACGGACACACGGACACACAGACACTTGTTCAGGAAGTGATTCTGAGTAAATGTGTATAAGAAAAAGTTTTTTCTGAAGCTCCGTTCCGATTCTCGATTTTAGGACGATCACAATACTTCCATTTACTCTGTAAATATGGAAGTAAAAACACAATTTTTTCAAGATTTCAAAAGCTTTTTCAGGCTGCTTAAAACTGACCGATGGCCTGGCATTAGGGCTGTCCCGGAAGGACAGGGGATGTCAAGAAAAGCTGAGATAATAATAATAAAATATCAATAAAAATAAATAATCAATAAAAAGTGTACCAATCCAAACGAACGGACTAGACAATGTGCTCGGTTGATTGATCAAATGTGAATATTGATAATTATGGTGCAATTATGAAAATCAGGTTATCAGCATACCTAATCTTGCCCAATGATAGTAAACGTTTACAGGTAGGTTCCTAGCTTAGATACAATAAAAACTGAACTTTCCATAAAATTTGGAAATTATTGTGAAAAGAAAGATACTTTGAAAACAATATACAATAGTCTAAGTAAGCAGTTTGCCGTCGAAAGGCATCCTAGCAGGTACGCCTATTCAACATTTAACAGAAAACATATAATGTCAAACTACAGCATCTCCAGACTACTGCACGTTACGCATAAATGAATAATTTACTCCAAGTACCAACGCTGGTTTTGAATATGTAATAACACTTTCCCTCGCATGTTTACCTATTTGTCAACACTTCATGGAAAGATAGCGCTTTTTACGGTTGACACAGTAGGTAATCAGTCATCATAATGCTTGGTTTGAATTTTTTTACAACAAGCAGTAGTCGCCGTCCATCATTTAGGCGGAATAGCTGCTGACCCCCCGTTAAGTTTTCACCTGTTAACGTCAACAACATTATTCTACGTTTGTACGTGCTTCTTTCTGAGCTCTTGGTATTTATGTGTGACGATGAGGAGACGAGGCAACTGCTGCCTTACTGTCATTGGATAAATTCAACTTTCCAGGCGCTTTCGCACTCGTGGGCCTCTCACTAGTGGCGACATTTTTAAATAAGAGACAATTAATAACATTATTGTGTATAATTTTTTCAATTAATAATATAATTTTGATAATATATTATCGTATACATACGATATTATATTATTTCTCGAAATCTTTTCCTCCGTAGAAAAATTCAGTTATGACAGATCCGGATTGTTTGATTCTACACTATTCTTGATTCGTTTGTTTCCAGGGGTTTTATTAGTATATCCTGACCGATAGGTAAATATTGGAGAATTAAAAAAAAATATATCCAAAACTACGTATTCCCACACACGTACATGTAAATCAACTAGCCAAATTTCAAAATTCAATTTCTCTCGGCATATTTTCCGCAAGATTCAACGGGGGGAGTCGTTGGTCGGTTAGATCATTAACTGGCCCATCTACAGTGCAGTAGATCAGCCCTTTCTGAACGAGCATCGCTGGATCTGTACACTCCGAAATCTATTATACTTCGAGATTGGTAATCATTCATCTGTGCTTAGGCTTGAATCACAAGGAAGTTGAAGCTGGGAAGAGAAGGGAAGCGAAAAGAAAGTCCATGGGAGAATTGCACAGTTGAGTCGCACAGTTTTTTCCCTTTTTTCTCACTTAAGCAGAGCATTGAGTTGAGTATCAGAGATTCTCTCCTGCGGTGAGCAATGCTTTGCCAATGAGATGGTGCAGTATTCTGGTCTTGAGATTATTTCCAGTTTCAGCAATTATTTTTCCCTCAACGCACTCGGGGTGCATTACCTAACGTTCTGAGGTAGTCACAACAATAGATCGTTCATTCGAAATTACTCAATTTTACGTGTATTCTGAATTTTTGGACAGTTCTTCACTAACACAGCGCTCCTATATTTCGGTATACCTGTATAATATATAGGTGCATCCAAACATCAAGTTGCCATACTGGTTCTTGGACATTTATTATATTCTCACAGTCTAACTCGAAGTCAAACTCACGATGAAACAGAAACTCAAACTCATTATCAAACTTAAAGTCAAACTCACACAAAACAGAAACTCAAACTCATGATCAAACTTGAAGTCAAACTCACAATGAAACAGAAACTCAAACTCATGATCAAACTTGAAGTTAAACTCACAATGAAACCGAAACTCATAGTCAAACTCACAATGAGACAGAAACTCAAACTCATAGTCAAGCTCACATTGTAAAAAAAACCTCAAACTCATAAACAAACTTGAAGTAAAACTTGCAATGAAACAGAAACTCCAACTCATAATCAAACTTGAAGTCCAACTCACAATGAAACAGAAACTCAAACTTATAATCAAACTCGAAGTAAAACCCACAATGAAACAGAAACTCAAACTCATGATCGAACTTGAAGTCAAACTCACAATGAAACAGAAACTCTAACTCATCATCGAAATCGAAGTAAAACTCACAATGAAAACCGAAACTCATAGACAAACTCACAATGAAACAGAAACTCAAACTCACTTGAGTTACATTGTGAGTCTGACTTCGAGCTTGAATTAATGTTGCATTGTGCGTTTGACTTTGAGTTTGACTTTGATTTCAATGAGTTTCAGTTCGGTTTCATTGTGAGTTTCACTTCGAGTTTGAGTTTTTGTTTCATCGCGAGTTTGACTTCGAGTTTGATTATGAGTCTGAGTTTCTGTTTCATTGTAAGTTTTACTTCGAGTTTGATTATGGGTTTGAGTTTCTGTTTCATCGTGAGTTTGACTTCATGTTTGATAATGAGTTGAGTTACTGTTTCATTGTGAGTTTGATTCCAAGTTTGATAATGAGTCTGAGTTTCTGTTTCATTGTCAGTTTGACTTCAAGTTTGATCATGAGTTGACTTCTTGTTTCATTGCGAGTTTTACTTCGTGTTTGATTATGACTTTGAGTTACTGTTTCATTGTGAGTTTGACTTCAATTTCGATGATGAGTTTCAGTTTCGGTTTCGTGTGAGTTTTACTTCTAGTTTGATTATGGGTTTGAGTTTCTGTTTCATTGTGAGTTTGACTTCAAGTTTGATCATGAGTTGACTTCTTGTTTCATTGCGAGTTTTACTTCGAGTTTGATTGTGAGTTGGAGTTTTTGTTTCATTGTGAGTTTGACTCCGAGTTCCATTATGAGTTCGAGTTTTTGTGTTATTGTGAGTATGACACTTGACGCTTCGATCATGAAAAAGGAATGAAGGAGTTCTGGCCCCTTCCCCCCCCCTCTGGGTATGGGCCAGCAGGAAGTAATTCTGAGTAAAATTGGGTGTCATTGCGGTGTATATTACTATGAATACAAATAATAGATTAAAAAGCATACATATTCTGCAAGATAAAACAAAGATTTTAAGACCAAGAACGCTCAAATCGGTTCATTTTTGTGGTCGGAAAAAAATAAAATAGAAAACACTAAAAATGCAAGTATATCGTATGTACTCGAGTAAGTATTCAAATTCCGATTAAACAGGGAGATAGGCCTTGCCGAGACAAACATTCCAGTTTAAGAAATTTGAAATTAATTTGTAAATTACCACAGACGCTTGATGCAGGCGCTTGATATGTGAAAATTAATTGTTCATGTTTATATCATTTTCTATGTCACGGCTGAAAAATTTTGAAATTTCTCTGTTGCAGATGGTGCGGTGTCGTACGGCCCTACTAACATCACTATTGCTCATCGTCATCGCCCCAACAATTTCAGCGAAGCTCCATCAAGAAGATTCAGGAAACAAAAGAATAACCCCAAGGCCGAAAAATGATTCTAGCGAGGTCAAAACGAAAGTTCAGAGACAAGTGTCGTCGACTGAGAGCCCTTCATCGACCGAACCACCGACAGAATCGGACGAAGAAAAGAAAACTCTAGCCCAGCAAGTTGCCGACGGAAAGTATGGTCTAATCCAAAATGAACTCTTTGCTGGTCCGTCAAAACGGCCTGGCATTATCAGTTATGACGTCAATCCGGAAGTGCCCAAAGATAACGTAAACAATTTGGGCGGGCTCGAACCTGATGAAATTTGGCTGGCCGAAAATCATCTGCTCGTACTGAAAGGGAACCTTTTCAATGAAAACCAAAGGGACAAAATAGTGTGGCCTCCGATTGACGACTACATGGCTCCGCCGAGGCAAGTTAAAATTCCCGATATGCCTAAAGTGCCCCCTCCCTTCCCAGTTCAACTCAGAGACGGAGGGCCGGTGGAATTCATCAAAGGGAATAGCAGCGATTCTCGAAATTCGTTGTTTCCACCGCCGTTTTTCGATCCGAGGTTCGGACCGCCTCCTCCATTTTTCCCATTCCCGCAGTTTCTCGGCCAGAACGGAAGTGGGATCCCGAAACCCCAAGGCAACTCATCTGAGGATACTAGTGGTGGATTCGATTTGCCACAATTTCTCTTGAGGCCACCACCTGGGGTAGGGCCTTTCCCACCCCCGTTTCTACCACCGCCGCAGAATTTCACTGAACTGGACGAGGACGACCCGAGGATATACTACCCTCCCCCGTACGATTTCGTATACGAGGACAACTATACGTCATTTGTGCCTCCAGGGCCACTCGTACCTGGCATAGTTTTACCTCCTCCGCCGAATTTCTTCGCCCCGGTCGAAAACAAAACTGACAGTCAGAGCTCAGTCCGAGGCCACACCCTCAAATACTCAAAACTGAAGCCACGGCCGGTGCAGAATTTCGAGAAAATAGGAAAGACTACCAAACAACCGAGTAAATTGCAAAAAAATACCGTGACAGTAACCATAGTTCCATCTACTACAACCGCCAAAACTATTATCTCTTCAACGACCGATGGTACGATCCAGAATGAAATCGTCCCAATACGAACCCTACCTCCGAATACGCCGGTCGGAGAGTGGGTTCCGATTCCAGCTCCGAGACCGTTCTACGTGTCGGAAATAAGAAATTTAGCGAACAAATCCAAGCCTAACCGTCACTACGGAGACAAAGATCCACGTCAGCCAAATATCTACGACGACAATCTAACTTACGGTTACGATTATACGTCTCCGAGAAAGAAAGGCAGGAAGTATCTTAGCCACGAGCCCCCGGCCGTCAGGCAGTACAAATCCAAACCGGAATATAACAGCATTGCCGTGGTAACTTCCACGACGGCGCGCCCGTTCCAGCAAACATCTTCCATCCGTTACTCATTTCCTTCCAGCACGTATAGTTCTGTTACAACTCCGAGCTACTTCCCCATCTATGACGTTAGACTGTCATCGTTCAGGAAAAATCCCGCTCAGCATTACTCGGACTACGACGACAAAGAAAACAACGAAGTGAACACTGTTGCTCCTGCCGAGCTGTACGACGACGTATCCGTAAAAACGACTCCTGCGGGTTTCGTTCAGTCGAATTTAGACTTTTATCGGCACCAGTTCGACGCGCCGACAACTTTCGCCCCAATCGATTATCGCTACTACGATAAACGGATCCCGAATCACCAAGATTGGGCGTACCCCAAACACAATGTTGAGGTTGGGAGAGGTAAGCATACCAATGTTGGTGGTAAACATATTACCTTACCACCGCAAACCAAGACTGAAAAGCCGCCAATATTCGAATATAGCTATTCCGCTCCAGGATATGGGACGGTAGAGAGTCCGAAAATCGGTGGAAGCTACGTCCAACCGACAACGGCCAAACCGCAATTTGCCAATGTGGATTCTCAATTGGCCTATTTCCAATCTTCCAGTCCTGTGCCTCCACTGAAATGGCAAGTTACAACTCCGGCACCAATTCACGTAAGCACGACAGCAGCGCCGTACTACCGAGATTACGATGAGTACGACGTCGAGGAGTATACGGATAAGTCGTTTTCCAAACACTCATCCGTTAATAAACCTCAGGATAGCTACCAAACAGGATACCCAACAATATTCGGGCAGAAATTGAACGAAAACGATGTCAGAGGATCCACAACGTCGAGAAATAATTACAGGAATAAAGCCAGACAGCCGAATAAACATCGAGTGAAATTCCCTTCGAGCGATTACTACGATTCGTCGGAAGCCCCGTACTACCAAGCGCAGGCATCGGCGCCTGACTACAGACCGGTAAGTAAGCATCGACCGCTTCAGCAGCAGCGTTATACTTATCCGAATTATTTGAGGTATTCTAGTCCTGCAGTTGCGGCTTACGATGATTTCGGCGGATATTACGGTGACGATGAAGATGGGCAGTACGTAGGCCCCGGTCATCCATTGGATTCGGACACGAATGTCAATTTGAATCGACCATCGTCTCTGATAGAGCCGGAAGCAGAATTCATCGACCAGTCCCAAATCAACCGGCCTCAACAGTCAGCACTGCCGAACAGCAATACGTTCATTTCGTATCGTCTTCCCGGGAGCGGGGGCCATTTCTACTTTCTGACTCCTCAAGCGATCAAAGGAGAAGCAGGGCCACTGCCTCCGCTATCGCCGTTCCAGCAAGTCGCACATCGCCATAGTGATCCGGGCTATGTTCGTTACCCTTACGATCGGAGGAACATTTACCCTCGGGCGGTGATGAAAATTCAACAACAAATCTCGAGGAAAAAAGAGCCGCCATGATCCGCAAGTCAGTTAACCACTTTTGAGAAAGAGTAACGAACTACCATCACGTGCGATTAATTTATTTAGTCCGTGGATGCTTAACATGCACGATAAATGTTTACAATTCCAGTTTTATGGGCTCTAGCATTCATGGACGTTCGGGATTTGCGGGTCATGTGAACATTGCCTTGTGGAACGCGAATGGAACAGTATCGAGATTAGGCGATGGACCGTGACTAAATGTGTATAATGGACTTTTTTCTAAACGGAGAATAGGGGCATGAATGAGAGACTGACGGAGATGACGTTCTCAAGGACGACCGACACCTGTGTGGGCTGAATGGAAAATTGTACGAGGCTTCTGCGGAGCTTGGTCGTATTACATGGAGAAGCTTGCACGACAAGGCGAGGTCCATAAAAATTAAAGCAAGCACTAGGTAACAGCCAACATTGCAGGGGTTGTCAGTGGTTTTTTTTATCCATTTTTAATTTTTCCTTTCTGAAGTGATCGGTATTGACTTTTTTTGAGGTATATAGGTATATCCAAACAGTAATTTACTCTAGGTTGGAGTATTGGTCGTCAATCAACCCTGACATTGAAATTGATCGATAAAACTGGGACTGTTTTAGACGACCCTGACTTATGATAATGCCTCTTAAAGGCGCCTGTGTCTGTGTCTCGTCAGATCGACCGAATCTAACTGTTAGCTCTTTTCAATAGAGAAAACTTTATTTATATTGAAAGATCCAGAGAGATAGAGACCACTCTATTTTGACCAAAATTTCTACAGATATTATAAAAATAGGGTGTCTGCTAAGTGGCTGACCAGGTTCTAGCATTTTGATATTCCGCTAGGTACATGAAAATATGAGAGTACGCCATTCTACTCATTTTTTTTATTAGAATACAGAAAAATGCTTTGGCGCCGGAGCAGGCGTAATTTAACTACTCTCGTATTTTTATGGGAAAGTTGCACAATGTGCTATAATGATCAGCAATAATTTTACGTTCTAGACGTCTGACTTTGATGTAAAGGTAAACAATAACTAATTATAATCTCAATTGATCGTGGTGGGTGGTGCGAGTGTGAACAAATTTACGGCTGAGCAGGTTGGATTCGAAGTGTTACGGTTTTGATTTAGTGTTACGGGGTTTTGGCTACGAAAGTGCTCGGGATGTCCAATAAACTACGAAACCGCTATAAAATCCACCACTTAGCATGGACACACAGAAACGGGCTCACGGTTTGGTCAAGTGGTTAGAGCGTCTGCGTTCCTGGGGGTTATGGGTTCGATTCCCATAGATGGAATGAAAAATTTGGCCCATAGCCTCATAATTCATGTTATCCCTGGTATTCGGGGTTTTTTGAAATTATTCGAAATTAATAATTATAATAATCGAAATTGAAGAACTAAACCTACTCCTAGAGGTACCCTATGGGTTAAAAAAAATATAATATTCACATTTTTTTTAGATGCCACAGAAGCTGTTGGATCGTAATTCAGACGAAAAAATTCGACGCACTTACCGTGAAATTACTACAGTCTGACTTGAAATTCGTGAGAATCTAATCTGCTGTTTCTTCACCTTATGGTACACAATTTTTGGCCATTTTAACTGATTTCTCAAGTCGTTTTCGCAATCAGATTGAGAGTAAAAAAATATAAATGATGGTCTGATTGTGTCAATTCATGGGTGCTATCACAAGGAGTAGATTTGCTTTTCTAATTACGATTATTTCTAGAAACCCCAAAAACCATGAATGACATAAATTATAAGACTATGGGCCAAATTTCGTATGCCACCGATGGGAATCGAACCCATAACTCCGGGGTAGATCGTGCAGCTAGGAAGACGATTTAACCACTAGCCCTATATTGAGAGCATTTATGTAATTGATTATGTAAATTATGTATTTGAGCACGTATGTAATAAAATTTCGATGTTTTACCTCGGACACATCCCGACCCTGAAAATCCAAATTTCGCGGTTTTTTGAAGGTGCATCAAACCATTGAATTGGCATCATCTACTGAAAATCAACAAAATGTTGATAATAATACTTCTCCGAACGTGCTGGAGACTCGTCAAGGTATAGCGGATTGTAACCTACTGTGATCTAGTTTTTCTTCTTTTTTTTTCTCGTATTTATACTATAGGTACGTCATCAACTGTAAGAATACTTGAAGCTAATAATTTATATCAAAATCGGGAGACTTGTTGACGAAGCCAAAATTTATATTGGTTCGCGTTTTGTGAATTGGTTTTGTACTTTTCGATCAGGTATGATCACTAATTTGAAAGAACCTTAGATTTGCGAGAGAACCATTGTGAACATTGAAATGAAAACATATTGTACGTGTACAGTTAGATTACTATGATTCCGTGATTCGTAGGTTCGAAATTGACAACGGGAATTCCTCAAAATGTTTGGGCACTGTCTTTCGTGATCACATTGATACTTACGAAAGAACTATTACGATGTATGACGACGAATTAAACCAGCCATTTTGTACAAATTGTATTTGATATTTTCTGTATTAAATTATTCTGCCGATTTCCATAATTCCACCTGCCCACGGCCCGAGCTTCTTGGTCAAGGAGACCCCAGTCAATTGACGCTATTTGAAGCCGGGAAAGATGTTGCGAAATTATTAAAAAATCAGTTTTTCCCAAACATTTGACGAAAATTATTTAGAGACGATAATCCTGGTAGAGATATGTGCCTCAGCACTTTCCGAAAAGCTGCACATTCTTCTGTCGAGAAATTTCCCGAGGTGGTTAGATTTTTTGCAGAGGTTTTCAATTTTTAATAACAAACCCCACTTTGCATAGGGCGATTTTACCGTTGAAAAATTGAAAGTGTTGGAGTGTTAGTGATTGCCTGAAAAAGTCGGCGAATTTTTTATGAACCGTGGACATTAAACAAAACGAGTGTTCTTTGAGATAATAACAAAATAAAACCCATCTACGCCTCGCTGCTCTTGGACACAAATCCGTATCGCTCAGGGGGTCTTTTTTCTCGGAACGACGATTTTCACGCTCAACTTTTTGTACAATGACAACCAAGGCCGTGAAGACTGACCGATCCGTGTCGTTCTAGCGTTCCTTCTGAAGAGGTCTTCATAATTATCCATGCGAATAATAAAAATCAGCAGTTTAGCACAATGAATTAGTGTTTACTCAAGCATCGGACCGAATTAACGGATTGTTTTTATCAAGGTTGAAATTTTCTCGAAGGTACATTCCGGGGATACCTAGGAAGTGGTCGGTACGCCTTTGGTAAAATTACCATCCTGCGTTCACCCTAAAGCTGACAAACCTTCACATTTCACTAATGAATTTTAACGAATTTTCATGAAACCATGAAGGTTCGGAGAATATTATGTATTATTATAAGTACCTTCGCCAGCGTCGGAAATTGAAGTTTGATCAAATTGAAATAATTCTGGAAATTGAATTATATTAAAACATCAGTTCTAACTCAGCCTTGAAGGAGGTCTCGCTCTTTTCGGTCATTCCAAATTATGTTGAGACGATCCAACAGTGAAGTACTTAACTGGTGTATAATTTGAGTCTACGACCGAATCACTGATCCGGAGAGCGGCTCATTATTAGCACGCAAGCTGCCGTCGGGCACCAGCCCACAAGATGACATTTTGTCCAAGAAATTTTTGCCGCAGGAAGGAACAATCTAAAACAATTTCTTGTCTAGCATTTCTGCAAATACATTAAGTGCGCCTATTACGAATATTCGCACGATGGTCACGTATGGGTTGATATCCAGGTATATATGTATCACTGAAGCCCTCAATGTTGGCAGAGCTTCAGAGCGGTTACTTTCCTACACTATGCTCCGTCTGTTCAAGGTAAGAGGATATTTTACATAAGTTGACCCATCACCCTAGCAACTGGCATCAAAGAAAAACTTGAAAAGTAGGTAGACATGAACGTGTCGAATTTTTTTTACTGCCCTCGACGGCTGTGCCAAACTAAATTTGAATTTTCCAAAAAATGTCGAAAAAAAACTCCAGCCGTTTGGCAAGTAAGATTTATGGCGGACGGCGTATAAAGGGAAATTTTTCTGTAGCATATTCGAATTCTGCACCTTTTGAACAGGTAGGTAACAATAAAAATTTCAGTGGGGTCAGAAATATTTTTTTCTTGTGCAATTACAATGGTTTATTATTGAATTAAAAAAAATTGACGCCCCAGCAGTTAACAGTGTTATTCCGAATTCAAAAACAGGCATTTTTGAGAGCAGTTTAATAAAAAAAGGATAGGCAAGGCACTTGTGTCATTTCAAACTATGTTTTCTACTACGACCAACCACAAAACCCACCCCAGGCCTCCTATACCAATCAGCTTATAAACTTGTAAGGAAGGAGGAAGTTTTTATTTTTAGGTAATGAAAGCACTGAAAAGTTAGATTGAACTTCTTGAAACTTATCGAACTGGTACCGGTTATTGGCAGGTGTTCGTTCTACTGACGTTACTGGTCGCTCTGGTACGGAGTTACCCTAGATCTAAGGCGGAGGATTCTGATTTTCCACCGAGGGAACCACAGACAAAAGCGGAAGACATGTATTCGAGCGATGGAGATGCCCAGCAAAAAGACGTAGACATGGACGTAGAGGAAGCTCGCTACTACTACGGATATTACCGTCCATTCCCAGTCTACTACGGATTCAGACCGTATTATTCCTACGGATATCCTCAATATTTCTACGGATAAGCTATACAATGGCGAATTATAAGATTTAGCTCTTTCTGAGGTGGCTTGGGATTGGCAATAGGACTTATAGGTAACCAAAACACGGAATTTTGGAAAACCTTGATTGGAATATGGAGAACCGAAAAGGGGAGTTAGGTATATCGAATAGTGTTGAAGACATGAACCGATTTTGTCTATTCATGGCTTCGAGATGGAAATTTGGGTACGTAAATATGTCAAGTCAAGAAATTTCCTAATTCTGAACAATTTTTTGTTCCCTTATTGGCTAGGTACCTCAGGGTTACCATTATTGGGATCGCAAATATGAATCGGCCTGAAAAAATGACTCCTTTTTGCAACGGCAAAAAAATTTTGATGACAACTCCCAAGAGACAATCATTGGCCTGCAATCAAATGAAAAAAAAAAGAATCTAACAATAATTTCACTACCTAGTTATGTCTCAGTTTCAGTCTCGAGCCGCCAATAGTCTGCAAATAAAGGATCCTTCCCTTCCGGATCTCAAGCGAAATACATACTGTAACACTTTTACAAACGTAGAATTGCTAAAACCGAATAAATTCGTTCAGTAATGCATGAATTTCTCGTTGCCTAGCACACTTCAATTTTCCCCGTTCACAAATGGTAGAAGATGAGTACTACGACTAACCAAAATTTTGGCCAAAAGTTCCGTACAGCCACTTCGTATTGAACCACTGATACGATTTTGGGGAGGATAGTCCAAAAGGTTGAGGTTTGATCCAACTTGAGGCACATTGTCAGGGGAATCCGATCGAAAAATTTTAACGGGTCAAAAACGTCAAAAAACTATTTTTGAGATCTTCGCTTTTTTAACATTTTATCTTTTCTGCGTTGTTTGAAGTGGATTTAGAGAGTTCCCCTACAGGAGGTGCAAATCACAGGAAAATTCGTCAAATGCTCTTTTTTATTTCTATATTTACAGAGTGAACGGAAGTATTGTAATCGTCCTAAAGTTGGCAATTGGAAGAGAGATTCAGAAAAAACTTTGACTAATACACATTTACTCAGAATCACTTCCCGAACAAGTGTCGGCGGTCATTTACAAAAATGGTCATAGCTCCCTCAATTCTCAACCTTTGCTCGAATTCTTTAAACTTAAATGTTTTCCTCGGCGGACTTAACTCCCTGTTTAATCAGAGTTTGAATAACTCACCGTACTTCCGATATATTGGCATTTTTAGTGATTTCCATTTAATTTTTTCCCGGCCACAAAAATGAACCGATTTGAGCGTTCTTGGTGTTAAAATTTTTGTTTTACCTTGTAGAGTATGTGGATATTTTTTATGATCCAATAACTTGGCGTGTTTCATGTTAAGTGAGTTTTAAAATTTGCATAGTGAGTTTTTTGCCATTTTTGATCTAAACACCCTAAACATGATCAAATTGTGTGACACTTTTACGTTTCAAAATATGGAAGTATTGTGTGTTTTCTACTCACAATGGTTTTTTATTGCATTTGTATTCCAGACCTTCTGAAACGAAAAAGGTGAAAGTTTGAGGGGGGATAGTAGGTACACATTTTTTACAGTATTTCCAAATAACTTATTCCGCAGAGTAAAGCAAAACTTCAAGGACTAAGTACGCTGAAATCTGATGTTTTTGGGGCCAGGAAAAAATTAAATCAAAACAAATAAAAGTGGCAATATTTGTCGTAAGTGCTGGACATAGCTGTCCAAGAAATGAGGGAAAAGTTTGAGAATTGAGGGGGATACAGCGCTTGGACAGAAACTGATTCAGAGCAAAAGTATAGGCAACAAGTAAACATTTTTTCTGAAGCTCCGCTCCGGTCCGATTTTCAACTTTGGTCGATTTCAATACCTACTTCAATTTACTATGTGAATATAGACGTAAAAAGCTGACATATATTGAAGATGTTCATCAACTTCAATTTACAGTCAAACTTTATATTGTACTGCGCCAATAAATTAGAAGTGAAGCAGCAACGAACCCGAGGGTTTCTGCAGGTTGCACCCTGAGGAAAATAGGGTTCTTCCTGAGTAGGGTAATTTTTTGCTACAGTGATCAATCAAACGATGATGGGCAGAACATAAGAACGATTTTATTAAGTTTGATAGGTACTTGCAGTTGAAATATAATGATTTTTTTTCTTCATTAATTTAGTACCAACACATGAATTTTATCACAAGTTTAGATAAGAACATACTACTTTTGTACCCTGCAATCAAAACTAGCACAGAACATGCGTGAAATTTCTAAATATAAACATAAAAGAGCAAAACAACGGAGCTGTTCTTTGGAGAAAAGAAAGTCAACTATCAAGGTATAATTAGAAGTACTTGCTGCGCATTCTGAGAACTAAGTTGCTTATTGCACTTACAATAATTTCAAATATTTAGGTTTTTACAAAGCAGAGAGCGAAAACACAACAAAAAATCCAAACCTGACAAGTTCAGGTACAAATTGATAGAAAGATAGAGACGCCATCCCAATGACGTCAGCTCTCCCAAAAACATGCAAAATGCTGTACAGATGCGTTTTTGATTTTTTTATATTTTCAATTTTTTTTAAAAAATTACATAATAATACATACTAGCTAGCTTCTTTTGTGACACAATATTTTGATTTAATTTTTTTGGTAAGCATGCGAATGACATGAAGAAACTCACTGGGTCATACGCGAGTCCTGCACCATTTTTTTAATAACAAACATTGGTATAACAGCAACGATAAGATAGTAAGAATTAAATCAAATTTTCCAAACCATCCACATCTTGTCAATCCCATTTTTAGAATGACATTCGATAGTTGCTAAGTTCTTGACAATCACCAACAACTTTCCGTTCATTGAGATTACCGATTAGCATTTGAAAAATATAAAAACAGTAGGTACGGGTTTTGAAGGGGGGGGGGGCTTAGAAATCAACTTGGCTAGGGCTCCGAACGCGTGCTTGTGCTTGAAATGAGCTACGACAACCCACAGTGAGTACGTACAAAATTCAGTACCCAAACTTTTGGACCGAATTGTTGATATTTGAACTGATTTGGTGAAAATAATAAAACGATGGTTGTAGTTTGGACAGTTGTCCGCTGGTTTCCGAAGTAGATTATCTGGTCGGATGGGCTGCAAACCAGCTCAAGTCCCTGCAGCGTCCCAGCACAAGCACAGGATCAGGTCGCCCAACAACAATCATTTCAACAATCGGAGGTTAGGACAATTATAAAACCAACATGCTACACATAATCTCAACATACAATTCGAAATTTGATACGCACTATTTTCTTTTCCTAATTATAGTTGAAAATAAAGTGTATCTACAACTGCGACTCGTTTTGGTACAAGAAAATTTTCGAGGTGGCAAACATCCAACCAGACACAGAACTTTTTCTTTTTTTTTGTGCGAATTTGAGCAAGTTAGAAATTAATAACTAAAGCACCACAAAAACTTACACACACTACATGCACGCACACATCGCATCAGAAAACAGCAAAACATTAAAAGTTCGATGAAGATAATTTTTTTCTTTTGGTTTATTATTTTTTCTTGAAAAATCAACAACGAGAGAGAATGAACAATGAACATCACAGAGGCAAACATGAAAAAACTAGGGCACCACAGGCATTGATACCTTTGCGTGACGCCGGGTAATGTACCTACATCACTGATATCACTTAAAGCATTAAGTATTCAAATCTGAAATACATCTTTGGACAGAACTGAGAATACCGACCATAAAATGAGGATACTTTTTTATCGATGTGAAATCGGATGAACAGACAATTGAGAACAGATGAGGGGTGGAATTCATTTCAACAAACCACAGATTTAGTTTCAGTACCATTTTCATGAAACTGTAAAAACTATGTCTTCATGGTTTTTGAGCCATTACAATTTTCACTTTCTTTCCACTGCACAGAATAGAATCGCAAAGGAAAGGCAAGTAGAGTGATCGAATACAATACCAAGTTATTGTTTGATTTTTACTTTTCAGGCACTCCCAAATTCGAAAAACATGTTTTCAGTCATGATTCTTAGTGCGGTTGTGTCCAAATGGCCTAGTAAGCTCGCTCGTTATGGTTCAAGCCCTAGAGGGTCGGAACAACGTTTGTAAAACTCTTTTCCCTTCTTTTTTTTATGACTAAATAGGTTAACCAATGCGCATTTGTAATTAAGTCCAATCATTAAAAGAATTCTTTAATTTAATTGGGGCACAGAACCACAACAACAAAATAATGAGTACCCACGCTATTATGCATTAAATGTAGAAAAAAATACAAGCAACATCGAACTCCAATCACTAAAGCTTTTACCAAAAATTTTTCATTCGAAGGTTTCCAATCTGACGGTTGGTTCTCTAATGCAGGAAAATATACTCATCCTATGGTAAGTAAGTCAACCAAGTTCAGAAATCCAGAATATCCCGAAGTGACCAAATCGCAGCTGTTGTAGAACAAGGGTACAGCTCAAAACAGAAATCTGGGTAAAGTGTGAGAAACGTGAAAATCTTCGGCCAAAATTCAATTAAAAGAGCGAGAGGAATGAATTGTCGAATTTCGTCATTTTGAGTCTCCCTCTTCGTTTTAAAAGTTTCTAAAAAAATCTTTGGCATAGCTAATAATCTCCATTGACGACTAGACGTTGTTCTACTGTCCCCTACGCCCCAAGCTACTAAAATAAATAAAAAATGTATAAAGAATTACAATGATCAAGGCTAAACTGCTGATCACCACTGATGAGTGGGCAGAACAGTTTTTGTATACTTGCGCTTATAGCTCAAAAGATTTAAGACCGCGGATCGACAGGCTGCGCAACATAATGTCAAAATTCAAAACAATTTACGGACAACACGCCATAAACATGAGTAGTTTTACAACGCATGGCGAATTGGCGGATTTTGGCGGTTGATATTTTTTTGAAATTTCCCTCGTTCTACAACTGATGCTACATTTGTGTAAGTAAGCGGTAGCACAGCTCCCCGAAGAAAATTCATGTGCATCAAGCGAGATCCTTTCCCTCCCAGCGTAGGAAGTACTGAAGTGCTGCATGGCCCCAATTTGAATTGGTTGTATTTTCAGCGTGTTTCAATCCTAATTACAGGTGGCGTTTGACATTGGATTATAGCTATTGGATCGTAGCTATAAAAAGACCGCATACTTCTTTTCTGAACCAAGGGAGCGCCATTGATATATAAATAAAGTGTTCACACTTGAGATGACTTCTTCCTTGAAGGAGTAGATTTTTCCGTTCATTTGCTACAATTTTTTGTTTAACCAAATGGTTTGTGAGTCCAGAGGAACTTGGTTACACTTTTTCCCTTCAAAAGTTTTTAATGTGATAAATAATAACGGGATTCTCGAATTACTTAACCAATATTGGCTATTCACAACTTGGTATCTGGATGTAAACCCTTCTGTATCATCAAGGCGATGAATTCATCAGAGCGTTAAATTGATCAAGCTGCAATCTTGATAAATTTAACAACAAAAGACAACAAAGAAACGAAAGGATAAACGTTTCAACATTTGAGGTTTGGGCAGCATTGTGGTCAAGAATGGATTTTGTGCCGCACATCGAAGCATTTCACAATGAATTACGGTATTATGTAAGGAGAGGGTTAAGTGCCATAAGCTTCGTTGTGAAAGTTACGATCATTCATCTCAATGTTTAAAGCTGTGGGATCTTACAAAACCCAAGGCTGATTTTGATGTTCATGAAATGTCAAACTCTATAAGGCGATATTATACTTTGATTTTGGAATATTTTACCAAAAGTTAGGAGCGTTTTAGAATAAGGAAAAAACGCAGTATCGCCATATAAAATATTAAAGAATTATGCAAAATTCAAGTGGACTGATGGAAAGTCAATACGGGGTAGTGTTCGATAAAAAAGCCCTCAAACTATATTTGGAGCAGAGTTGGGCAAAACGTTAACTGCAATTGACAATTACCGGGTTAATTAGTGATTGAAACTGCGCAATTGCTCCCAGCAATTGCTTAATTGTTAGATGCAATTAAAATTAATTAACTTCTCAGTACACAAGCAAAAATTACAAGAATTACCAAATGGTGCATGGTAGTGATACACTATGCAAATGCTGTTATTGTAACAATGAATTATTATTATTATTAACAACCCCAATGAATTTTTTCACTCCTTTAAGTGAAGCATGAATAACAGCAATTTCAGAAGGTGATTTTCCAACATCCAAGGTCGAGATAAATTTTCTCATCGCGATATGTGATCCAAGAATAGTTGAGCAAAGTTGTAGTTACGTATAGAGGTTCTGTCATACTTCTGCTGATTTGAGTCGGTTATCATCTCGCCTATCTCATTTAGGAGTCCTTCCAAAGCCCCATCCTTAATTTCAGCATTGTGCGACAAGTTGCAAGAAAATTGGTGTAATGCGCCCCTCTGCTGATCAGAGTAAATTTTGGCACCCTCAGTCATGATCCCAAATCGAATTCCAACATCGCAAGATGCATAGGAACTCATCGCCGCATAGGCCTGTCTGCCGATCACTTGATTCAAGTTGATTTTGACCATAACTGTAATTATGCTCACTACAATGTGGTGTTTTATGTCAAATGAAATTAATTCCTCAAGTGATTAACAATTACTCTAATTCGAGAACTTAATTGTTAATGGGTAATTTACAACATCAAGCAAATGACAATCAACAATTACTCAAATTAAAAAATTCAATTATTTTTGAAGAAATTGAACCCCTCTAATTGTCAATTTTCAATTGTTCAAAGACGTTAATTGCGCAAAAAGCCTGCAATTATCTCTAATTACTTACTGCTTGGATGCTTCAATTACAATTAAATTAATTGTTAATCGTCAATGGCTCAAATTCGTTAATTTATTGCTCAAAATGAGTACAATCAATTTCAAACTCACTGCTTGGATGCTACAAGTACAATTGATAGTTGTTACCCATTTGTTTCCCCCACAATTACTATTTGAAGTAGTTGTTATTTGAACCGTAACTAAAATTACTTCAATTGGTAAGTGGAGGTTAATTAATTACCGAAGTAATCAATTATTGCCCAACTCTGATTAGGAGGAACTATATTTTGAGTTTGGAGGGGAATCGAGTTTCCTATAGGCACACAAAAATTCATAATGGGAGCACATAGAACTTGCACAATACCCAAACGCCATACACGAAGAATTTTCTGGAGGTTTTTCCAAGAGGTTTTTGGGTATCCATGGTCCGCCCCACGTACCGCATAACCACGGATTTATTTCAAAAGGATTTTCATACAATGGTGTCGACGGTTGGATTTAGGAGTGGTAATCTACACTTTAAGTTGGCATTATGGACGGGGAGCATGTTTTTACGTAGGTAGGTATATCATTTTTCTGGTTATTTTTTTCCACTTGGACAATGGTTTTGCTTATGACCGAAAGTTCTCTAAACGCACCAAACAAATAATGAAAATCTGTCACTTCTGATCGATATTGTTACATCTATACAACCCACAGTGCCACCAAAATCTCAATTACTATACTTGACTTTTCAAGAACATTGAATTCAACCCCCTCCCCTAAAATAAATAAATAAATAAGTATGCTCAAGACGACTGAGGTTATCAAACAAGCTGAAATGAATTCAACGAGTGTTTCACACGTCATGCATTCTTGTGGTTTCATTTCGCTCAATGCAAAAGCTACTCGAATATTCATAATATACGAACACATGTACATTACGTCTATATATCAATATATAAATTTGGACAAATTTACGACAAGAATTTAGATGATGGTGTTGGACTCTAAGAAAATCTGATGAAAAGTAGAATGGAAAATTTCAAGAGATGCCCTTCACCTCGTTTCACTATACAATACTAAGAGTCTAGAAATAAATTTCACATCCTAACGTTGGTTTTCCTAGACACTTTTTTAAAAAGTTTTTAAATTACCTATAGCTTAAGAGGTATTTCAACCATAACTCTGGGTTATCTTTTTCTCCCCTTCTATCTGTTTATCGATAAGACGATTTGCGATCTGAACATTCTTGCGAACAGTTCATCGGTTTCAGACTTCTTTCAGTTCTACGTGTGAAACTAAATACATTGGCAACTTGAAGGTAAATGCCAATTACAATACTCGCCTCCACTGAATTTAACAATCTTAGGGTATAATTGGCATTAACCAAGTCATCACAGAACAGAAAGTTTCCCCTATCTCTCATCTAAGATAGAAATGGAGCTTAAACCATCAGTCATTTACCGCTTTATAGTTTTCTATATCTGTTAGGTACCTACTTAACTAGGGTAATCTTCATTCACTATAGGGACTGGAAAGTAGCAACCAGTAACTCAAATTCGAGAGACAGTAATCCTGTTAAATTATACCAATAGCCTATAATAATTATGTAAGTACCTTGGTTGGGTTATTTCGGGTCATTTCATAGTTGTCTGCTGTAAAAAAAAAAGTAGGTAGGTAGCTAAGTGGCAATGGCGATGGTGGTGGCCAGTTCTCATCTATCGAAGTTGAGTTGAATCGACAGTCGATACAGCTACCACTGCCTCTGCTGCTGCTGCTGCTGCTGCTGCTGCTGCTGTTGTTGTTGTTGGAGGCATCGGTTGGAGTACAGGCCACGACTAAAATCCAGTCCACGACTATAGTCTATCCAATCTAAGATGGTCTTCGGTGGCAGCGTCTGCTATCATGTCAGGACAATTGTTCAACATCTGAAGTTCGTCCAAATCGACGGGGACAAGTCCTTCTCTCAGGCATTCGTCCGACGGAAAGAGATCCGAGTCCAGGGACATGTTCACACAAAACTCTTTGCTAATGTTCAACTCATCGCTGTTGGAATAATCTACAACACAAGCAAGAGGCGTTTACAGTAAATAAAAAACATTCCCCAGACTGACAGTTAACTGGAAAACACCATTTCTTCAGGACTGCACAATTGATGATACAATTTTGATCGAGCTGGAGTGAAAATGTCAATAGGTAATATGGGTAACCGATAAAAGGAGGAGATTAGTCAAGTTGATTTGTCACGAGGATTTTTTAATCTGTTTTGTTCCTAAGCAGCCAATTTTAATCCAATATAAAAAATTCTTTTGCCAAAGAAATCAGCCATTTAGTAGGTAATAGTATGTTTTCCATTATTTTTTATGGTTATTTTGTTTATGAATGACGTATTATGACGATAAAAAATTTAAAATTAAATAAAAACGTATTAAATAAATTAATCAATAAAACTGATCAGTAGACCCGGACACAATTGTACAGCTACATGGTAACAGTTTAGAAAACTCATTGTACAAAGTCATGAGTGAACGTAATTCAGACAAACCTGTCAAGACGATGTCAGGCAATATGCTGGACGGAGTGTTTGGTGATGCAGCGTCCTGAGTCATTCTCGTATACGCGCTTTGTTGCAGCGGTGACGTGCTGTAGTAGCCAGGATCAGGGGTCAATTCGTGGCTTCTCATTTGGGAGTTATCTTCGTTCTGGAAATATTTCGAGAACATAATGGATACCACTAAATACCGGGCTGAGGACATTTGAAGATAACATATTTGAAGTTCCCTCACCCTTTGAACACCGGAGGTGCATCGAGGGAGTTGGGGTAACTTGACGGGGAGGCCAAGTTTACTTGAGGGTTTGTTAGAAAAAGCAGTTAAGATAGAATGTTTGGAATTGGTTGTGTAAAATGTAAATTCAAAACTCCCCGAATTCTTGCTTTCTCAAATAGCGTTCAAACAGATCAACTGAGTATGAAATTTCGATTTTAGATATCTTAGGGTAACCCTCATACACTCCACACCGAAAAACTTGGATACTTTTTATACTTTTTCGAATAGGTATTCTTTATATGCCATGCATTTCAGTTGATACGTTGAATAGCTTATCAGCCACTATTTTCAACAGAATCAGTGGTGCGTAGATAACACACATTACTTCCATATTTTGAATCGTAAAAGTGTGACAAAATTTGATCATATTTTGACTGCTTGAGGGTGTTTATTTCAAAAATATAAAAAAAGTCACTATGCTAATTTTAAAACTTGCCTAAAATAAAAATATGCCAAGTTATCGGGGCATAAAAAATATCCACATATTCTGCAATATAAAACAAAGATTGTAAGACCAAGAACACCCAAATCGGTTCATTTTTGTGGCCAGAAAAAAATAAAATAGAAAACACTACAAATCCAAATATGATGGAAGACTCTATAAATATGGAAGTCCTCTCGCAATATTGATGTTAGTGATAGACATCAGACACCAGCAAAATGTCTTAGAATAATCACAGAAAAAGGAATTTTCGATTATTTACCATGCAAATTTGTTCAAAATGATGATGCAAAGCGTTAGCTTGCCCAATGAAATAGTTGTTGTGGTCTGATGACGAATTCATCGCTGATGAATTCATGTTCCGACTGACGTTCGTGGGTGACGTTGGACTCTGAGGGGAACTCCCGCAAGGACTTGTGTTTCCATACTACGGAAAGAAATGCAAAAAAATAAAATTAAATAACAAAGAAACAATGGAAATTACAATGATTGGGGGAAACTCATGTACTTGTCTAGATACAGTTTCAGTTAGCAGACATTGCTGCAAAAATTACTTAGCATTGGCAAGAAAAGAGTATAGAGCGTATTCTACAGTACCTACGACAGAGCAGCCATTGCGCTGGGATGAAAAAAACAATGTGATTTTTTCGAAACTTTTCTGCCCAGCTGGGGCAAATTTCATTTGATGAATTTTTTTATGTTGAATCAACATTTTGATAGCTTTCACCGTCCTGGAGTCATAGCAGTTCCAGTGAGCACCCTTATGAGGCACACTACGAGGGTTCCGGATTTCCTCAAACTCATTGAAGGTTCATACATTTTAGTTGGGGCGTAATTTACTGCGTTTTTTTTAACGACCTTGTCAATTAATTATTGGTGAGAGGAGTGATTGACATGAAGGCTGAGCACATCAATTAAAAGAGCGTGTAACATTTAGTTTTAGCACCTATTTTATTGTGGAGCTCGAGTTGTATAGCTTGTCGCACACTGCAGAGATGTAGACAAGCCCTATAGTCATATATTTTCACACAGCTACCCCCTCTTGTACCATCGCTCATAGATAGCCAGTAAAATGAAGAATTCTGTGTTTTGTAAGCTTTTTTTCAACAAACCGCAGTAGTTGACATACAATATTATTTAAAAAAAGCGTACTTACTGATGATGGAACTTGATTTGTTTGGTGAAGAGAAGAAATCGGTGGAAGAAATGAAGATGAATAAGAGTCTTGAAGTCTCTCCTGAAAAAACAAAATACCAAATTATGATCATGCTAATTCTCCAAATCAGAGTGCAGGATATACAATGGTCAACATCCACACCCCTTCACTACTTGTAGAATCATGTCAAAAAAAAAAGTTTTCCGGTTTTGACAACTCACTGTTTTTGGAGCACCAATTCCAACATATCGACGGCAAAGTGGTGAAACCTCGTATCTCCATTTTTGGCAAAAATTAGTTTTTTTTTAAAATCTATCTATCTACTCGTGCTTCACCGATACTAGCGCTCACGTGCACAGGAAAAATTTCCAGTGTTGAAAAGTGAAGAAGAGTTTCCACACATATCACAGCAGCCAAGAAGAAGAAGAAGAAGTGATAACGCGTATCAGCCTTGTCCTGCATTACCCGGCGTCCACCAATCCGATCTTCACAAAATCTGCCAAAGACTTTCAGAAGACAAAAAGACTTCTGCACTTCCCAAAGCCCACCAGCAGATTACCATCAACAAACTCAACACCAAGTTCAGTGACTACATCAAAATATGCTCAGACGGTAGCAAATCTCAAACGGGAGTAGGAGCTGCTTACTACTGCAGTAAATGCAAGTCAGGCGCCGGCAAAAAGATGCACAATCCCACTAGCATTTACAGCGCCGAGATACACGGGCTTGAGATGGCCCTAGAACACGCCCTTCATCACACCGAAGCGAAAGTGGCAATCATTACAGATTCGCTCTCGGTCGTCTCAGCGATCGGTGGCTTGGGATTCGGCGACTCCCCCCCCCCCATTCAGCTCATTAAACTGCTGGAACTCCTTAACCGTTCGCAGAATGAACACCAAACCGTCATTCTCCACGTCTACTCGCACATTGGGTATGAACCAGGAGACGCCGCTAACCATCTGGCCGTCTTGGCCTCAAAACAAGGCAGCTTGGACCCAACAACTGAGATGTGCCACAAGGACTGCTACAGTTTGGTGGACATTCACTACAACACCCAATGGCGAAATACCTTCACCACACTCCAAGGGGCAGGCAGCTGGACCAGGAATCTCTTCCAGGACCCTACGAAACCACCGTGGTTCTCAGCCTTCCCAAATTTACCAATCAAAAGCATCACAACAATCAACAGAATTCTGCTAGGCCATGGTCGTAATAACCTATTCATGTATCGAATGGGGAAAAGGTTGGACCCGCTTTGCGAGCTCTGCGACCTGACTGAGGAGCAGTCTATGGAGCACCTGTTGCTCCGTTGCTCATTTTCTGGCATTATTATTTCCTACATGCATGACCAACTCCCATCAAACTCAGCTCAGAGCAACACCTCGGACCGAGACAAATTACAGATCATGAGGACATTTCTGCAACACTGCCTTCAACAGCCAGCTATTCTTCAGGACTTCATCCACCTTCTGAACGACCTCCACGTAGCCGTCTAGACCATTCCTTATCTGACCAAAATCAAGACATTCTCCTAAATTCGTTCTCCCATTTGAAAAAAAAAAAATAATAATCAACATACAACAACTTCCTATGGCCACAAGAGCTCATCAGTGCCACACGAACAAGATATAACAACAACAACAACAATACCCGGCGTCATGTTCCCAAGGAGTGATGAAGGTATGTCGTGAAAATTAAGTAAATTATCAACTAAACTCGATAGCTTTTGAGGAATACCTTGGCAAACATTCCCTTGCAACACGTCTAATAACACTGGGTAACAGCCAAAAAATCGTCCGGGGTTTCTCAGCATTTTTAGACTAATTTTGGTGTTCTGATTCCAAATATCACCTTGGTTTTGCTCTATCAGGTCAACATTTTGAGATACAGCCATAGCTACCTGACGAGCTATACATACGAGGGGGGACCCAAAAGTAACAGGAATTTTGTCATAACTTTTTTATTTTTCAATATTTTTACATCAAATTTTGATCACCTTCAAAGTAATTACCACTGACTGCAACGCACTTGTCCAATCGGGTTTTCCACCTTTAAAAACATTGTTCAAATTCATTTAATGGAATGAGTTCGAGGCCATCCAGCGATTTTTGTTTTACCTCATCCACAGTCGTAAATCGTTTTCCTTTCCAGTCCCTTTTGGGATGGGGGAACAAAAAATAGTCGCAGGGGTCAAAATCGGGTGAATAGGGGGGTGAACAATCGGTGTCATGCCATTTTTCATAAGAAACTGCTTCACAGACAGGGGCATTGTGCGGGGGCATTGTCATGATGGAAGAACCAATCCCTTGACTGCCACAAATCCGCCCTTTTTTTCAATCATCAATGAGTTGATGATTCTACATCAATCAACATCAACATCAATGATCAATGAGTTGATTTTCTCAACGTTGTCATCAGTTCTTGACGTTGAAGGGCCGCCAGAACGAGGTTGGTCTTCAATCGTCGTCATTTGCCCATTTTTAAAACGCTGAAACCACTCGTAGACTCATATTTTGCTTAATGCAGCATCCCCATAAGCAGTTTTTAGCAATTCCCTAACAGAAACAACATTTTACGGCCGCGCGTTGCTCCACGCTGTCCGCCATCACACGTTTTCCGTTCGCCGAAACGGAAAAAGTTGTTTCGCTAAAAAAGATCTAACGGACGAACCGTTCAACTCACAGCGACCCAACTTTGCACACTGGCTCTTGAGATGTGTCCCTTCCAAACCCCTCACTTGCCAACGAACCACTCACAGCAGTCTTTCCCCTCCAGCTCAATTCCCGTTACTTTTGGGTCCCCCCTCGTATGTTAATTTGAGGGTTTTGAGTTCAATCCTGGCTTTTTTAAAGGATATAGCCAAGCATTCATATATAAATGGTTGCTTCTGATGTGTTTCTGTTTCCAAATGACAAAGTCATATTTTTTTTTATTCCAAAATTAAAAAATCCAATATGAGCAGCACCAAGCTTGTCTATATATCCAATATGTCAGTAGCGAACAAACCTGACCTGATTGAAACAAACAAAGGGCATTTTCGAACTCAGAGCATCACCATTAGTCAAATTCCGGTGGAAAACCCTGGACGATTTTCCAAAAGATTTTTTTTGTTACGCAGTGTAATTGGTCTCACGTATTGCTTTTAGTGGTTTTATCGTTATTTGAAATCAGTGATGGAGATATGTGTTTTCGCAATCCATCTTGTTGGTTGATACTTGTTTGCACTAACATAATTTCAGGCGTTTTTATTGTCACCTAAATAGTTTCCTTGGCCCTGACTTGAGGTCCATTGCTAAATCATCAGCTAACTCAGACCCTGACAGCCAACACTGGCTCAGAATCATCAGATGATTCTGGGGATGAAAACGTTGGAGGAGTCGTGAACCAGGAGTCAATCCAAGAGGTACAACAATCAACCGCAAACCCCACCCCCTCTACAAGAAAGCGAAAAGGAGACCCTTCAAGCTGGTGTGACAATACAAATAAAATATTGAGAATGTTGGGCAAGGGATACATCGGCTGAAAAAAACCTGGAAGGAACGCGAAACCTCAACAGGGCTTCCTTCATCCTGAAAGGAGCACGGGGCCGCCGTGTGCATCACGCATTTGCGAAGCTTCTTCAAAGCGATTTTGCAGTGGATTTTCCCCGATTGAAAGAGAGCGCCTATTTCAAAGTTTTGGTCGAAACTGAAATCATGGGATGGACGCAAAATATACGTAGCATCCCTTTTGAAAGAAGTACCCGTGAAGCCAGGCAATGCAGAAGGTGTCACTTAAAGGCGCCAGTTCTCCAGGGAATACACGTTACCAAAACAAGGTTGTGCGCGATCCAGTGTCTGCAAGATGTTACTATCTACTTTTGGGCTGAAGGAATTTCAAGTTGCTGCTTAGGCTAAGGAGGGTGCTGCTAATGAAGGAATGGCAACACCATTGTACAAGAATACAGTCGGTAGAACCCGACCACCGAAACCTGTATTCGAGTTTTTGAAAGAGTTCCTTGACTCTTGTCGAACTTCACAGCCACTATACCCGAAAATCAATGAACAAAACTTGCTTGGAGCCCGTTTTCGGCGTTGACACAATTGCTGCTGTTTACAGAGCTTACAAGGCAGAATGTGCTAACAAAGATAGAGAAGCAGTTTCAATCACGCGTTTACCCGGGTTGCCAAAGGTCTGAACATAGGATTTCAACAGCCAAAGAAGGACAAATGTGATGTCTGCTGCTCCTAAAAGGCTGGTAATCTAAATAAAGAAGAATTTGACGCTCACCAAGCAGCAAACGTAAAAGCCAGGAACCGCGAAGAAGACGACAAAAGGAGGTGTGAAGCAAACGAAATAACAATGCTAGTATTGGATCTTAAGGCTGTCAAAGTGAGCCCTTACCTAAATGCATCATCTCTTTACTTCAAGACAAAAATCTGTGTTCACAATTTTTCAGTCTTTAATGCTGGAACCAAACACACTCATTGCTACTGGTTCGATGAATCTCAGTGTGATTTATCTGAGGACACATTCAGTACATTGATTGTCACCTACTTGGTGAAAAATGTTGACTTCTCCAAAGAAGTGGTCATATGGAGTGACAATTGCGGGTATCAAAATAAGTGCTCCGCCGAGTCTTCTCATACTCAGCTGCCGGAAAAACGCCGTGATTTATCAGATGTACCTCCAACGCGGACACACACAGATAAAGCTCGACTCCGTTCACGCTTTTGAGAGTTGGGGAGGTCCGATATGTCCATGTGTCACGTGCTGCTTAATGAGGAACATGCATGAAAAAAAATAAACTGTTTTTTCGCCATAATATTCCTTCTTAGGCTTCGAAAGTGGTGTTATGGTGGATGACGGTTCGGAAAAGTGGTAATTAAAAGAGGAGGGAGGCTCAGTGAAATTTGCAGATTTGAAGTCGAGCGGGAAATGACCAGCCGCAAGGTTACGCATCTTCTCGTGAACACCAGTGCAACCTCCTCCGAGTTCATGCGTGTTGTGTAGTGATAGGACGGGGCGATGTTTGTTTACCTTTGTTGATGAACTCAGTACTCGACAATATGGAATGGAGAAATAATTTAAGCAATTATTGCTTCATGCGGGGGTGCAGAAATAAAGACCCGGAGAAAATGGTGATCGTGCCGTCAAAGCCCGAAAGCACGAGGAAACTTTGGTTTAACGTCGCGCGGCAACAACATACGAGTGCGAGGCGTCTGGGTGCTTTTCATAAAACTCTTGTAGGGCTTCAAAATCGACGAATGGAATGTTCTCAGCCGTGGCTTTTTGGAAACCGTCCAACAACACATTGATCCTTCTTTTATGAGCACTCATCACGACTTTCTTCCGATGAAACGACGAAATCACGAAAAATCCAAATAATCAAAACAAACAAGACCGTATGACGTCTTCTTCTTCTTCTTTTTCTTGATATGATGCCACTGCGCCATTCGCCTTTTGCCGTTACTTTACGTGCAGTCTCGCCCGCACAGTGACGTCACAATGCTACCCGCCACGTTCAAAAGGGCACTTTTCATTAGCGTTTTTCACCAGGAAAAATGTCGTTTTTCCGTTTAAGATCATCACTACATCATTTTTGCATCCTAAACAGCACCATTCTGGCGGAAAAAATGGATTTCGTTTTTCATGCATGTTCCCCATTGCAGATTACCCCCAAACGAATACAGTTTTGAGAAATAAAACAATCCATCTGCCTTCTGATTGCATGAGATTAAGTCTGGACGCCCGGGTGGGAACCCCTTATGGAGCATCTTTGGTGGACTGGGAAGTCCCGAAAAACTTCAGCACCCCATTCCTCATGAGGTATACTTCTATACGCCCTGGGAGAACAGTAGGGGACCCCACAGTTGGAGACATTAAATCGCTCAAGTACACTCCTGAAGGCAAGATTTTTGCCCAGACGGATATCGATGGGCCATTTATTGAACTCCCCCAAAGAGCAAAAAATCGGAAAGCTATGCTCACACTGGAGGACATTCCTCGCGTCCGGGACCAGCCAATTAAACTCAATAAAAGAAAGTACGACGATCTCCAGTCGCTTCTTTCTGTGCTTCCTGAGGATTGCCATGACGTTTATAAAAATTTACCACACCAAGTTTAGAGAAATGATGATTTGGAAGAAGTGGTCATATAGAGTGACGATTGCAGGCATCAAAATAAGTGCTCCGCCTTGACGAATGCTCTACTCATCCTTAGCGGCCAGAAAAACGTCGTGATTTATCAGATGTGCCTCCAACGTTCGTGTGTTCTAGTTATTTTCGCAATACTTCCCTAAAAGAATGGTCTCATAAATTTAAAGGTTTTAATGACGTTTAAAAAAACGCTGCTAAGTAGATCAGTGGCATGTGCAGATTAGTTTTCGGTATGTCCGAAGAACTCTGCAAATTTTGCACAGGGGTTCATTTTTCGATTGCAAAGACAAACCTTACGATATATCGGTACTCCTTAAACACAGAATTTAGCTGTTATTATTCTAGAATTTCAGTATAAATTGGTAGATATTTTAGATATAGAAAAAAATAGTAAAATATAGATAGAAAAACGTTTTTTCAACCAGACAAAAAATAATCATCCTCCTCGCTTGATAAATAGGTACCTATCCATCTTTTCAAAGCAGCAGATCAATTAATTCCGTTAAATTGACCATTTAATCTATTATTAATCACCTTCATAATTAACAGAATAATAGAATCTATCTGATAATAATGACTAAATTTTCTGAATGATGAAATTAAAAATGCCTCAAGAATGCTTCAGGACCATTGTTGAATCCTGACTCGCTCTCATGTTGCCAAGCGCAACTGGTCGTAGTGTGAGTGCGTCACCTTGTTGGTGTAATAGGCTAGTGGTCGTAAGTAGATCAATCAACCGTATCTAAGAGCCGAGGCCAAATTCTCAAGTTTTTCCAATTTTTGTTTTGCTGATTTATGTAATGCGACCAAATTCTTTAAATTGAAGATATCGGGAGGACAGAAGTTTTTGTGGGGATTCCAACGAGTGGAAAACGATTTTTGTGGCTCTAGTCCTTTTCGAGTTATTCAGAATTGTAGAAATTTTAAAAAACTCAAAAATGTCTCACTAAAACTGCAATAACTCCTAAACGGTTAGAGCTACCGGCGTGGCGATGGTCTCATTCGATTCAGCATAGAAAAATCTATAGAAAATGATGCCTCACATGCCTATGTTGCAAATTTCCTTAAAAAGACGAATTTTTTACCACTTCAACAGCTGTTTTACTGGCCTTAAAATTAAGGTAGGGTTCTGCCGAGACGTTAGGACCAACTAGATACGGAACTTGATTTTTGGTAAAAATTTCAAAATTTTCCGATAACTCCTTCCCCCTGAAAAACCCCGGACGGCGGACGGCGTACGGCGGACGGACAAAAAATTTTTATTGCAGATTCGGATTCTACACCCCTTGAAACGTAAACCAACAAATTTTCAGGGGGTGTTAAAAAAAAAATTTTCCCGACCGATTACAAAGGTTCATTTCTTAAGAAAAATGAACCAAAATTATAAGACTGAATAGTTCAAAATTTATAATTAATACTCTGATGTTTAAGAGTATGGCTGTGTTTTTTATTATTATTATATAAGCCTTAATCAGCCTGTGATTTTAAGGAAAAATTG
The DNA here is from genome assembly GCA_036186465.1 of Nesidiocoris tenuis. Taxonomy (NCBI): domain Eukaryota; kingdom Metazoa; phylum Arthropoda; class Insecta; order Hemiptera; family Miridae; genus Nesidiocoris; species Nesidiocoris tenuis. The sequence goes on along the minus strand of AP028910.1, from coordinate 30,511,407 downwards.
TGATGATTCAGTCATTTTGTTTGTGCGTTTGATAATTTAAACAAAGTTTCCCTGTACAAACTGATCTTTTTTCAAATGAGAGAATTCCTTTCCATTTTTACAGAATTTTGTGAACAATAGAGAAATGAAAGTAAGTATTAAAATCGGGATCAGATTTACCATTATTCGCTTATTAATTAAATGAAATATTATTTTAGCGCTAATAATGTGCCATAGTGGAACCTTGTAACTGCCAGTTCAGGCCAAGTGAAACCACGTATCTCCCTTAACCTATTAAATTTACGTGAATTTATCATTCAGACGACCTCTGGGAGGAGAATAGGGTGCTAAACATGGACTGGCATCTCGATCTGTTGGGTAGCAACTGAACTAATACGTTTTTAGTCTCTCCTGTAAAGTTGGGATTTTGAAGATACGAGAACTCACCACTTCGCCGTCGATATTTTCAAGATCGCACTCCAGCTATTGATCCTTTGAAAACCTGGGGTATTTCAAAATTTTCAACCACTACTTTAAACCAACAAAATTTGAGCATTTTTCAAATCGAAAACACTACCAACAAAATTTGGGGGAACTAAATCCTTGAGAACATAGGGGAGAGAAAGGCAATTTTTTTCCAAAATAAATTTCGAAGATGATGCTCTAGCGTAATTTTTCCAGAGAAGAAATTGAGCACTGCTGCTCCAAAGAAATGTGCGCTAGTCAACCCCGCCGTTCTCGGCTTTTTTAAATTATACAACAATCTCATCTTCATTTAACCTAAAAGCTAAAGCAAGCGTAATCAAAGACATCGATTGTATATTCTGAAAACCTAGATAGTTTATATTAATTCACTAAAACTATTACACAATATCCCAGAGGAAAGAAAACTAGAGCCATTTGCATGTCAGTGCCTACATTGAACTCTTTACCCGGTTTTGACATTGAACAAAGATAAAGTGAAGTTTAATTAGGATGACTGATTACCTAAGATAGGCGAATCATTTGCGCGTAGGTACAAAGAATAAACAAAATGAATGAAAAAGTCATGAGAAAAAATCAACACAAAAAATAAAATGAACTGACCTTACTATGATGAAGGGCTTTATGTGAAGGATAAGAAGGCACAAATAGATGATTCTGCAAACATATACAAGCAGGTGAACAAAAGCAAACAAAATTAATAAAACTGCATAGGACAGATACAAAGCAAGAAACAAAAAAAAAAAAAAAAAAACGACGGAATTATTGAAACAAAAAGTGAGAAATTACACATCATAACATTCAAGTATTACGGTGCAATATCAGCCGGTCTTCTAACAAACAAATAGAAATACCATCAAATCGAGAGAGTGGCACTTGTTTATCAAACAACATTATAAACACATGGCTACCAATCAATAGGGTTACAGAGTCCTTGCAATCAGGAGTATTGATATTGGAGAACTTTTTGGTGCCTTGCGCTTTGAGATATTTGAGGAGAATTCCTGGTGCTTGGGGATTTGTGCTCATGATACCTGTAGAATTGGTACTGACTAATGCCCCCGAAAGGGAGCTATAGCCATTTTAAAGAGACCACCCTTCTAATAGTACCTGATTCTACACCCTTTTAATGGTAAACAAAAAAAAAAACAGTCAGGGGGGCTAGAAAATGTTTTTTTTTTTCTGGAGCGATTTCAATATTAATTATCATTATTGAAAGCTGGATTACCAAAGTTGAAAAATTTTTAAGCTGGAAAAATGAATTTTCAGCCGATTAGAAGACAATGTTGACGTGATGAAAGAATAGGGAGTTTTTGGAAACTTCGTACTTTTTGCCTCTTTGTAGTACAAAGTTTGTATGAAGAAGTCACTTGGCAAATCAAGAAATGCTATGAAAATTCCTAGTTCCCGTTGAACAGTCAACAAAAAGTTCGGATTTGATTTTGTTTGCGTTAGTTACGTTCATGCCAACAGCTTCGTACCAAGAAATTTGCCCAATTCGTGTAAGATTTAGGAGGAGAAAGTTCGTACACGAGTTTGGAAATTAGTACAGAACTTTGGAGACGAAGTTGTAGCCATGGACATTGCCACGCCAAAGTAAAAACTCGGTAAATTTTACAAAGATCACCAACTCGCATTGGCGAATATTTAATTTGTAGCAGACTGGCGCTCAATAAGTATTGTTTCCAAGGTTTTTCAAAAAGCTTCCTCTGTTTATCACGCTGCTCGAGCCAGATTTACCCTAGCCCACTTGACTGCCAACCACGTGAACGCGGTACTTCGTTTAACCCGATGGTTATCAATGTGATTAATAACTTTGACAAAAATAAACTGTATTTGGATGAAGGCAAACGGCAGAAATATCGAAAGCTCCTTACGGTAGCATATTCCATGCCTTGCGACTAGAGAAAAAAGCTTACCAAGGTTTGTTTGGCCATTGAGTGATGACAACTTATGGATATTTTGCACAAACACAACTTCTGCATGCACTGAAGAGTTTGTACAATAAAAAATCAATTACTAGACCTGCACGAGAGGAGTGGAGAAAGTTGACGGGAAGTTTGGGACCAATGACTAATTGAGCAACTATGGCATTCAGTATGACGAGTGGTGTGGATACAATGCTCAGCTGTTGATCATTTTCCACGCTTTTAATTCAGCGCTCTTTGACCTGCGTTTGCCCAAGCCGTGCATTGCAGAATGAAGTTACAATCATGCAATGTTTTGAGTAAATGCGTGTGAGACTGACGTAGCTACGAGGTGCATGACGTCACAGTTCCACACAGTTTTTCCGCGGCAATAGCTTGAACCGCTTGGGATTTATCAATATTTTAGAGTTTTGGGCAATTGGACATGAATTTAAATGTATCTGTGCCACGAAATTCTTTTCAACTTGTTGGAATCCCAACCTAATCTTGAGTCCATTCCGTTCTTTGAAATGTAGCAAGGTGATTTCATATTATACAAATCAACCAACCTCCAAATTCTTACACTAGGGGTTTATTATAACCCCGCTTGCGTCCCTGTTGCACAAGGGTTGATTTCCTCTACTTATGTTAAAGCATGAACCTACCTCATTTGGAGAGTAGGTGCCTAGGTAATAATTCTCGAATTTGATAAAAATCCAATATTTAGGTAATGGTATCAGTGAGCTGGAACACCTATAGTAAAGATTCTCTTACTTCGATATAGGTAAAGCAAATCAATATTTTCTAACAAATAATTATTTGATATAATTATGATTATAATCAATGGTAAAAGAGAGAAATTCAGTTCGAATAGCTGTGCTGAACTCAACATTTCAATAAATATAACAAAATCGAGAAATACTAGCAGTTTGGAGGCTCACTGAAAAGGCTATAAATTTTGAAGAAAGAAAGCTATGGACCTGGCAATGGTTGCATTCGATTCAGCATCAACAAATCTATCAAATGGTTGCTTGCTGCTTATTTAGCGAAGAACTTTGCTGATGTTTTCAGGGGGCCAAACAATTACTCTTTCCATTTTCAAGGAACATCAGTTCAGATACATTTTTGGGCACCAGATCAAGGCCAATGACGTTTTGCAAGAAACGATACGTACATAAGCCCTCAAGGAATCAAACGAGGCCAAACATCAAAATCTGTCCATAAAACGCATTGTGCCATAGTTACATTCTAGTCTTAGTTCCAAACTCGCCGTTCCAAACAAAAAAAATACTCACAGAATTGTTCATGGTGTGAGGCGATGGAGGACCAGGCGCCTCATTGGGAGGAGTGCCAACGTAACTGAATCGTCCACTTGGACTGTGGGGCGTTGGAGAAAGGCTACGCGGTGAACCACAGTACGCTCCCTACAATGAAATACGGGAGAATGTGGTGAAGTACAATTGATGAGCTGGAAAGTCGGATGAAGATACAAATTGAGCATGACTACCCTCAGCAAATATCGCCAAACCAAGCGCAAGAGCGGAAGCAGTCAGTTTATGGTAACAGATGGCTAGCCGAAAAACAAGCGTACCTCAGAAAACTGACACTTGAGTGCCGCCGTAAGTAAAGTGGGAAGATGAATCGCCAGGGAGGCCAAACCAGCTGATTAAACCTGAACTATGATGGCAGCGCTCAAGTGGGGGTGTTGCGAACTATGCTTGGTCTACAGGATCATGATATTGATAATTGGGTCTTGAAGTTAGCAAGCGGTCTAGACATAGCTAGGAGGATGGGGGTCTTGACAGCCTTGGAACACAACAGTGTGTTGAAGGAATTTAGTCACAGCAGCTCCTTCAGGCAACCTCATTCAAAGTACTTTTGTAATTATTTGTTTCTCTTTGTGATAGTTTTACTTATTTTGTGAAAAAGATTTTACTTTAGGCTTTGGTGACAAGAACAAGAATGAATTACTTCATTTTGCATTATTTACATGGGACTTGGATGTTGATGTGTTGGTGTCCAATTAAATCCATATGAGTGTTACCATCCAATAAGTACACAAGCATGCTTTGGCAATTAAGAACCCTCCTAACTGCAAACCATCCAACCTTGACTAGATTTCCTTCGAGCCACCAGGAATCTTGAAACCTTAATCTCTGGATAAATTCATAATAGATCAAGAATTTGGATTTTCAATTGGACAATGTTCTACTTTCAATACTATTGCATGAGCATAAAACACTACAACACCCATGATCTGTGATGGGCTGCAGTATCCTTAATTAAGTAGCCTCTGTTTTGAACCAATACTCAGTCGATACCAAAACAGCACCCAAGTCTTGTAACTAAAAACCATCTTCACGCTTGATATTTAATGGTTGAATAAATGATCTAACGCAGCAAGGTTTTGAGGGTAGTAAGCATGAGCATTGTGCTATCACCACCAGTCCTTGTCCTTAGGTAATAGGACCTAAGGTAATATACAGCCATAAAATATTACTTACGCAATGAGAGGCTTGATCGTCATGATCTAGTGGCGTGTTGAGAGGCGAAGGAATGTGGAAACACGTCAAATCTGGCAGAGAACCAGTATTGTTTCCACTGATCGGGATTTGGATAGCACCAGGATCTTGTTGCGATGGATAAATGCTAAAATCAAATTTCAAATATGCATAACTCACAAGATACTGATAGTCCATTGCTGATAAAGTCAAAACTTCACAAGCGTCTAATAGGAATGTTAATAAAAAACGCTGCTAAGTAGATTAGTGACATGGGTACATTATTTGTCTGGGTATCACAGAAAATAAAGTTCAAATAGTTGGAGTAGGTAGGTTTATCATCATATCATTTGTGGAGTAATGGTCAATGGTGAGTTCAATGATGCTTAAATGGTACTTTTTCACAATGTTGAATAAATAGGTATAAAAAGAAGAAAAAACACTGAGCGATTAAACAAGACCCGTTGACGAGGTCTCATCACGAGGGGACAATGCCCCTCCCCAATCCCTTCCCTTGTACCTGGACTCTAACCAGGTCCCTGCGGGTCCCTCATATACGGTATTGATACCTGAGATTTCCGAAAAGGCTTGACTCGGGATCGCATCTATCCACCGCACAGCTCTTTAAATTCCCTTAATTAATCTGTCCACCCTATTAATATGCGAGACTGGCTAATCCCAATAACGTTTACTTTCTAATAGCCGAATCGCAGTTTTGCAGTTCCAAGCCTATAAACCGACGCCCTCGGATAAAACAGTCGTTATCAAGGGTGGGAATGCATCTGATAGGGAATTTATCACCCGACGTTTTCTCCTGTATCACGTTTTTGCTTAACCCCATAGGTGCTTAGGCCGTAAAACCAAGAAAATTGCGAAAAAATTGACCCTGGTGACCAAAATCTCGAAAAAAAGGGCCGAATTTCATGTTTCATAGTCAATATCTAAAGATTCCCGCCAAAAAACCCCGAAGTCAAATCCATCATTTTTTTGAAATTTTTCCTAGGCTAGGACCTTGGATTTTCCAGCTGGAATCGGTTTTTTGCATTATTCTTAGTCCTGGAGAGTTGTAGAGAATTGCAAATTTTTTGTGTCATGTACCTGCCCAAAACCTACTCAAAAATATTTTTTTTGGAATTTTAACATTTTTTTTAAAGGGTCAAAAAAATATTTTTGGTTTAGGTCAAAAATTAGTCTTTAAACCAGTTTTTGATTACTAAACCCCAATCAATTTTGACTTATAGGGAGTGAAAAATGTGTAAAAACCTTCAAGGAATCCAACGAGCTCAAAAAATTCAAAATCGGTTCAGTAGGACTCCCTCAAATTGCCAAAAACGCGAAAACGCAGAAATCGCATTAGGAAATTCAAGCCAAACCGATTCAAAAACAAAATTTTCGAATTTTTTCGGAAAAACCACCCTATCTTATGGTAAATCAAGCGGTAAAGCCGGGAAAAATACTCAAAAATTCTAAACCCACGGCATCACCTTCAAAATTGAGTTTTTTCAAAAATATACCCTAATTATGCCAAATTGGACCCGTTGACCTTCTCCGATCGGGTTGCCCGGACAATATGCCTCAAGTTGGAGCAAACCACAACTTTCAAGACTAATTTAGTCAAAATCGGATCAGTATTTCAATACGAAGTGGCTGGACGAAATTTTTGGCCAAAATTTCGTCCGTCCACTTCGTATCGAACCGCTTATCCGATTTTGGTGCGGTTGGTCCTAAAAGTTGTGTTTTGCTCCAACTTGAGGCATATTGTCAGGGGAATCCGATCAAAAAATTTTAAGGGGTCGAAAACCCAAAAAAACTGTTTTTGAGATCATGACTTTTTTTTACATTTGATCGTTTTTGAGTAGTCTAGAGTTGATTCAGAGGATTCCCTTATAGGAGGTGCACGTCACAGGAAAATTTGCTAAACGCTCGTTTTTTTTTTTTTTTTGAAATCGGACCACTCCTTCTATGCGTTTTGCTGCTGACAGCGTACGGCGTACGGCGGACGGACAAAAAATTTTTATTGCAGATTCGTGTTCTAAAACCTCTGAAACGTGAAAGAAAAAATTTTCAGGGGGTGTTGTAAAAAAATTTTTCTTGAACAATTACATAGGTACATTATTTCTGGAAATAATGTACCAAAAGTACTGACTGTGGTGGTAGGTACATACTGCTTTTTTTGAAATTACATTTTTTGAAGACTAGAGTTAAGCACTAGTTATCATGTGTGATAAAGTGTTTCCATTTCTCGTATAATTAAGAGACCGTACTGTTATGGCTCAGCGTATATCACACGGGTTTTGAGCCTAGGACCTAGAGCAACAGGTCCTAACCAGTTTTGAGCCTATTTTGAGAGCAGCAGGGTAAGGTCAGGGCAACTTTCCATGTTGGCGAAAAATCAACTTCAAAAAGGCGAATTCGAATCTTCACAAATCAATATGCGACCATCTTTCACCGATTGGTTTTACCTGATGCCAGGTACACGGGGCAAATCGTTGACAGACCGTGGTCGGCCATCTGGTGAAGCGGACGATAGCCTCCGACCTGAATCGTATTCGTCCATCATCATTTGGGATTGGCACTCTAGAGCTAGAAAAAGTTCATCAACCACTTGATAATTTGCACAACGAAAAAATAATTCAAGAAATTCAAGATCACTTTCAAACAATTACTTATTGGTACCAACACTTGCACGTGGAACTGGATATAATGCTATCTTTTTGGGCATCGCTCATAATAAAAAAAGTAGATCAGTGAATTGTACGCATTAGTTTCCTGTGTATCCGAAGAACTCGGCAAATTCTGCACAGGGGTTCATTTTTCGATTGCGAACACAAACCTTATGATATATACTCCTCAAACACGGAATTTTTCTAGAATTTCAGTATAAATTTGTATATAAATGGAGATTTAGAAAAACCTTTTTTTTGTTACCCGGCAAAAAAACTTCACCATCCATTTTTCTTGATACATAGGAGGAAACTAAAAAAAGGTTTCCTAAAAACAGTTCTTCTAAATCCCCATCTAAAATACAAATTTATACTGAATTGAATACTGAGATGAATTATGAATTTATACTGAGAATAATAATAACTAAATTCCGCGTTTCAGGAGTATGTATCATAAGGTTTGTGTTCGCAATCGAAAAATGAACCCCTGTGCAGAATTTGCAGAATTCTTCGGATACACAGAATTACAGCTCATACTCGGAAAGCCATTTTTGACTTCACGAGGGCAAATCGTGGGTTTATTTCTCAAAAAGGAAGATATCTGGGTAAAAAAAAATGGAAATAGTCCATTTTTTTACCAAGACATCTTCGAAAATTAGGCACCAACCAAACTAACTCTTCTGCGTGCGAGCCTGAAACGACACGAAAATGAAACATCCCTACAAAAAACCATTTTAGCCTCTGAAGGCGCATGTAGAGGAAAAAGTTCTTGGGATTATTCACAGTAAACAACAAGAGAAAAAGTCGTTTAGCTTCCCCTTTTTTTTCACCGACTTCAAAATCCACTCACTTTTGCGATAATGTGCGCTTTCATGCGAACTCGTGTGCAAGGCTGAATCACTATGCGTTCTGCGCCAAGTTGTATCAGGTGGTGGTGACAAATGGTAGACACCAGAAGAGGGCGAATAGGGCGACATTCTCTTGTCACTGGGCCGAGACCTAAATCAAATTCCACTTCCATTACGAATCTGCCCCTCCGAATTGCAATTTAATTGACATGCGGATCAATAGTTGACTTACAAAAACCAATATACAGATCAAAACAAATTCATCTACTATAAACATGCGTTATGCGGCATCTGAAGTCTGAGCGGGGATATGATACTCGAGAACATTGAAGATTTCTAAGAAGATTGTTCAGATTCAGTACAACTTGGAATGGGTGGTCACTGAATAAAAACTCACTCTGCGGGACACCCCTCCCTCCACCAGCTCCTAAGCACAATACCCAGATTGGGCAAAATACGGATTCTGGGTCTGTTGATAGCCAGCCATGGTGTTATCCGTTTCTCGGTTTGGATGGATTTTACAAGAATTCAGTTGAAATAAAAATTTGTACCTATTCAAGAATCTGTATCTTGCGTTTAACTGAAATTTGTAACAATTATTCGGGATCAATCCTCTAAAAAAGCGACAAAATTTTTTGAATTAAATTCAAGCCCCACATTCTTCTTTTTCAACCAATGCTTTCAACTATTCCAGCGTTACCTCATGGGACCAACAGCTGCACTGCGTGGACGCTCCCTTTGTGGATCGACACGATTCGGCGAATTGCCAGGCCCTCCAGGAGCCGAGGCTTCCAAATCATCAATACAACTCAATGGGGACTGCAAGAAAACAAAACAGGGGATTAAAATTAAAATGCAGGGGAAATTTCAAATTAAAAAATAAAATTCCATTTTTTGTCTAATACCCGGAATAAAGACAGTTCATAAAGAATTTCCAGAGCATCCGCATGTTTATATGTTCAGCAGTTGCGTCGGAAAGTGAAAAATGAGATTATGGGAAAAAGGGGCCCAAATTTCATAGAGAAATATGTCACGCAATACTACACGGGAGGTTCATTCATAGGTTGGAGTGAAGAAACACGAATAGAGGCTCTTTTTGGGAATACACACCAAAAAACAGACTTATTATTGTTATTATTATTTATTTAAAGTTTGTTTGATTTGATAAGTAATCGTCTTTTTAAGTTTATGAACACATGACAGTATTATTAAAACAAGAAGAATTTTAAATTTCAGCAATTTCTGATCCAAGAAAAATAGTTTAACAATAATTTAATTGCGCTGTAATGACGAGAGTTATTAATTAAATTCAAAATTAATTAAATTAGTTTAACATTTTTACACTAGTAATTGAATAAGACAGCCAGTCCCATTTATAATTGATTTTTTTTCACGGTTTATTCATTATTTATTCTCACATAGTATTTTATAATAAATCTGAAACTCGAACTAAAACCCAAACTCGAGCTCAAGCTGCAACTGAAAATCAAACCCTAACTTGAACTGAAATTCGATTTGGAACTCGAATTTTACCTTGAACTGGAACTCAAACCCGAACTGGGTGAGTTGTCAAAGTGAGTTTGAGTATGAGTTTCAGCTTCAGTTTAGTTTGAATGAGTATCAGCTTGAGTTTCAGCTTTAGTTTGAGTTACAGTTTGAGATTCAATTTCAGTTTGGGTTGAGTTGGAGTTTCAGTTTGAGTTTGTGTTCAAGTTTGCGTCTATGTTCCAGCCCAAGTTTGAGTTTTTTCCGTTTCAGTTTAAGTTTCAGCTTCAGTTTGATTATGAGTTTCAGTTTGAGTTTTAGTTTCAGTTGGAGTTCGTGTTCAAGTTTGAGTTAGTTCCCGTTTCAATTTGAGTATGAGTTTGAGATTACGTTTGGGTGAGTTTTAGTCCCAGCTTGAGCTGGTGTTCAAGTTTGAGTTTATGATCGAGTTCAAGTTTGAGTTTTTTCTCGTTTAAGTTTGAGTTTGTGTTTCAGTGTGAGTTTCTGTTCGAGATTCAGTTTGAGATTGGGTTTACATTCGAGTTCAAGTTCGGTTATCACACATTGGTGAAAAAAATCAAATTCAAATTTAAGATTTTGAAAGTCCCCTCGATACCTTTGTGAGAATAGTTAAGGCGAATTCAAATCATTTTGATACTTTAAAGTCGATTTACTGGTCTGTTCTTGGATTCTATTCTATTCCATTGTTTGCGACTGTGGTCAATGGAGATGGTTGTTTACATTTTGAAAACGCCTGACTTCTAAAGGAAAAACACAATTCAGATTCGTGTACACTCACAATCAAACCTCCTCGTTCACGCTTCTACAATGACAACAGTTCATTCTTAGATGAACTATTCGTCCCAGAATGGATATGAGATTTAGCCCAATGAATGAACTAGATGAACCAATTTTGAAATCTGATTTTAGCAAATCTGTCTATATTACGTCTGGAATGCGGGTATACTACGTTTTTCTCTACGTCAGTCTGCCCGTGTGGCGTCTGTGAGCATTCACAAAAATCGACGTATCTTCCCTACTGCCCAGATACTAGAAATTTTACTTTTCCGGTTTATTTGGTAGGTACTCTTTACGTTTTCTATTTTATTTTTTTCTGGCAACAAAAATCAACCGATTTGAGCTCACCTGGTCTTGAAATGTTTGTTTTACCTTGCAGAATTATTATTATACTACACGTAGGTGCATACCTTCTATATTGGTATACTATACATTGTAGTAGCATATACAGGGGTTTGGGATTAGAAATTTTTTCAAAATCAAACGGAAAGACAGGGATAATGACATTTTTGTGGTGCGACCTTCCGTCATTGGTAAACGGCAAAATTTGGGGCGGTTCGTGTTTAGAATATCATTATTAATGATAACCCGAGTTCAATCCATGCATTATCATAACGTACCCACGTTATGATGTATAGTACGATTGTACTCCTTTGATATTATAATTGTGGTAGTTAAAAAATTCCAACCAATCAGGTTGATGCCTACCTACGCCACAGCAACAATTTTTCAAGAAAATAAATGGCTGGCAATTCTGAAAACCGCGAACGTTCTTCCAACTCGTACAATCCAAATCATCAAAAACGCTATTTAATTTTCATTTTGACCTAGGAGATTGTGCGAAAACCCGGGAAATCATTAACATTCCAATTTCGATTCCCTTGCTCTTCTCCCAACACGAGTCAGTTGAGTTTTGCACGGTTGATCTGGAACTGATCAATTCCATGTTCATCCAACGATGGATCGCTTTACCAATTCCATAGAAACTAACTGCATGGTAAACCGAAAATCGGCGGTAATTTTCAACAATATTGGCAATTTCGAGTGAGTGGGAGATCAACGATGCAAATAATGCATCGCAGATTTTGCGTCCGGTTGCATCGATGCGTCAGCGTATTCTCGTGTTTTTGGACTGACCAGCACAGACGCATGATACGTTGGTGGTTCTCCGTCTCTCTTCCCGTATCTACTTCCTTAGATACGTCAAGGTGGTTGAATGCAAACTACGTTTATTGACAGACGTCAAACATCAAAACATGTTTCAGGCAATTCACTACTTGGGTTTCAGTAATGAGAAAATAACTAATGAAGAAAATTCACGGCATTTTTACTCACTTTGTTTGTGGCATCAGATACTTCCTTCATAATCCGGTTAAACTCCGCTGTTTCCTCAGCTTGTTTTTGGTTGTGCAAAGCAATTTTCTCACTGAATTTCCGCGGATTAGCCATGACTGGTGCGGAAAAAATGAAAATAATCTACCCGAACATTAATGTTGTTGTTTGCAGCAAGCCCAGATTAGCTATCTCAGATCCAGCCACAATGTTTTCGAACATCGACTGGACTTTCAAACATCGATTCTTTTCCTCTTGATGTGACACTAAACGCGCAAAGGATTCATGAACCGCGATTGGAGGTTGTCACCAGGGAGACGGTAGCAGTTTTGAACAGCGAGCATAGAACTAACGAGAGGTGGTTACCCATTGGTTGTATACCTACCATAAGGATATTATATTATAAGGGTATTATAATCGATGGAATATCAATGGTATAATAATACACTATGGTATAATAATAATATTATATGTACCTATATAATATCGATACCTTAAAGCACCAAGGGCATATGTCCAAAAATGGCATAATGAGAAAAATGCAATCTCAAAAATCTTGCGTGATCTTTTGCATGATCTTGCAAAAATGCAATGATCAATTTACAAAAATGAAGATTTCTCCCATAGTTTTCAATCCATTAAGAAATTCGCTCAATAAAAAATGTTTGTCTTGCCAAGATCTACAACCTCGTTTAACCAGAACTTTGGTAGCGCTTAACACTTCCAAGATAAACGCTCTTTAAATATTTGTCGTTTTCTATTATATCGTTTTTTGGCCCCAAAAATAGATAAAAGGATCATGATTCTTCAAGCGATCGATAGGTCCTGATGAGTAAATTCTTTCGGTACCGAAATCTCATAATTAATATTTTGGGACATATGCCCTTTTTGCTTTAAGGTAACGATATAATAATATTATTCTATGGTATAATAATATCATCATAATTATTTACCCTTTATATTATGCCACATGTACATGGGTATTCTACCTAATTGTCTACCTGCTTCTATTTTTTTTTCTAATATTTAAATCCACTTGTATTCCAACAATCTTACTGAACTTGGAAGTTAAGATTAACTACGGGGGGATTTTAACGGGATTTTCCGCATCGCCCGCAGACAGGCCTTGGCCATTGAGGACAGGAATTATTTCTGATTTTGTAAATTTTTCTCGAGTCTTTCTCGTTTTTAGTAAAAATGTTTTATTTTCCTGAATAGAAGCGAATACTCTCACTCTCTCTCTGTTGAGTTGGTGCATTTCATATGTAACTCAAATGTATCTTAAGTCTCATAGCTTCACAACTCGTACCAACCTAGAGACCGCCTCAGTGCTTCAATGCTTCACCTCCAGTACAAGCTACCTACAGCATCAGCTGTTAGACATCGGCTGCTTCTTCATGATGTGCATCACGTAGAAATCTACTCGCTGTGAAATCTACTGTGCTTCGACTATCTACTCGCTGCTAGACTTCTGCTGCCCGCTGGTTCTTGCCGTGTTTGCTTAATATTCAACTTAAAGTTCAAATCCACATTTTCTATGCTGTCTCTGGAATTCCGGTACGCTGCCTCTTTTGAAGGTAAGATTATTTTTAGTCTATGGTAGATGATCAACCCTTGAAGTGTTGTACCTAGCCGTTGTAACAAGGATAGGGCCAATCTCTGATGAAACTACTGCAATCATTAAATGATGATAATACTACAAATTTTGTAGTATTATTTATCGTCCAGAGACTACTCCCGCCGTGACGCTCTCACAGGCCCGAAAGCCATTCGAACAGCGGGGCATCAGAGGAGATGGCCAAAGTGGAACCCCCCTTTCAATAGTGAGCGCCATTTCACAGGTGTCCAATACAGAGCCTTGTGGGACGCGAACTTTCTCACTCCTCTGGACGCCATAAAACAGACGATTTTTTTTTTTAAATTTATATGGGTGTTTTTTCAGGCCCCCAGAAGACCCTTTATTTATCTAAATCGATTCCGACATGCAGACTCCAATGAACAAAATAGATACTTACTAGGAACATACTTAGGTACGCTAAATCGAGTATTCGTGTTACCTGGATCGAGGACGAGGCAGATAGAGATCCAGAGACGTCTGAATCTCCAGCTAGCTCGTCCTTGATATGAGTGAGAGGCTTCGACTGTTCAAAGGTGACAAAGGGTGATGATGGACTGGGAGTCCGCTAGGAGCGCTTGGGCCCAGGCGTCAAGGACGCGCCTGATGGCGATCCAGACGCCACTCAGTCAAACCATTGTTTGTTCACGTCAGTCTCTGCAGCCAAATAATAGACGCGCTTAGGCGTACAGACATGGAAAAATAGTTCTTCCATGGTTCAGGCATATCTGTAATCTATCTATATCTGTAACCTATAGGTATCTGTAATCTCTGGTTCGGGCATTACACAATGTGTCATGTGTTGATAGGTGTGTTTACTGTTCTCGAATTGCAGAACAGCGTCAACCTGAAATCTAACATAATACGATTAGGTATTGCTCTGCACACTTAAATGGCGTTGAACACACATTTCATGTATACATACATTAAACCAGTGGTACGATTGAACCAGATAGCAATACCCAGTGGCGGGGTCTCATAGATGCAATGCCTTCCCAATCGTTTCTCATGAACTATCATATCATTATCATAACTCCCCCCTTTCTACCTGAGAATCCGCCACTGGGATACCATCGAGACAGCACCAGCCCCCACCCCTCGCGAGACCCTCCCTGCACCGCCCGACGTGCATCCCCATAATAATTATGGGATGTTTAATTATTAATCATTGTCCACCAATTAAGATGGCTATTACACGAAACGTTCAAAGTCCAAAAGCCGAAATGCAGTTTAGCAGTTCCGAGTCAATCGAAGTCAAACTCACAATGAAACTGAACATTCAACTCATCATCGAAATCGAAGTCGAACTCACAATGAAACAGAACATTCAACTCATCATCGAAATCGAAGTCAAACTCACGATGGAACAGAACATTCAACACATCGAAATCGAAGTCAAACTCACAATGAAACAGAACCTTAAACTCATCATAGAAATCGAAGTCAAACTCACAATGAAACAGAACATTCAACTCATCATCGAAATCGAAGTCAAACTCACAATGAAACTGGACATTCAACTCATCATCGAAATCGAAGTCAAACTCACAATGAAACTGAACATTCAACTCATCATCAAAATCGAAGTCAAACTCACAATTAAACAGAACATTCAACTCATCATCGAAATCGAAGTCAAACTCACAATGAAACTGGACATTCAACTCATCATCGAAATCGAAGTCAAACTCACAATGAAACTGGACATTCAACTCATCATCGAAATCGAAGTCAAACTCACAATGAAACTGAACATTCAACTCATCATCGAAATCGAAGTCAAACTCACAATGAAACAGAACCTTAAACTCATCATCGAAATCGAAGTCAAACTCACAATGAAACAGAACATTCAACTCATCATCGAAATCAAAGTCAAACTCACAATGAAACTGGACATTCAACTCATCATCGAAATCGAAGTCAAACTCACAATTAAACAGAACATTCAACTCATCATCGAAATCGAAGTCAAACTCACAATGAAACTGGACATTCAACTCATCATCGAAATCGAAGTCGAACTCACAATGAAACTGAACATTCAACTCATCATCGAAATTGAAGTCAAACTCACAATGAAACAGAACCTTAAACTCATCATCGAAATCGAAGTCAAACTCACAATGAAACCAGGGGGCCTATTCTGTAACCTGAAAGCAATATGTCTTTGGAAATCAATATTGATTTGCCATGGCAAATCTAATGACAACGTATGACAATTTGTGTAATAAATCGATAGCGACTGCCAAGACATATTGCTTTAATTTTACAGAATAGGCCCCCTGGACTCAAACTCATCATCGAAATCAAAGTCAAACTCACAGTGACTTCGATTTCGATGATAAGTTGAATGTTCAGTTTCATTTTGTGTTTGACTTCGATTTCGATGATGAGTTGAATGTTCTGTTTAATTGTGAGTTTGACTTCGATTTTGATGATGAGTTGAATGTTCAGTTTCATTGTGAGTTCGATTTTGATGATGAGTTGAATGTCCAGTTTCATTGTGAGTTTGACTTTGATTTCGATGATGAGTTGAATGTTCTGTTTCATTGTGAGTTTGACTTCGATTTCGATGATGAGTTTGAGTTTTCGTTTCATTGTGAGTTTGACTTCGAATTCGATGATGAGTTGAATGTTTAGTTTCATTTTGTGTTTGACTTCGATTTCGATGATGAGTTGAATGTCCAGTTTCATTGTGAGTTTGACTTTGATTTCGATGATGAGTTGAATGTTCTGTTTCATTGTGAGTTTGACTTCGATTTCGATGATGAGTTGAATGTTCTGTTTAATTGTGAGTTTGACTTCGATTTTGATGATGAGTTGAATGTTCAGTTTCATTGTGAGTTTGACTTCGATTTCGATGATGAGTTGAATGTCCAGTTTCATTGTGAGTTTGACTTTGATTTCGATGATGAGTTGAATGTTCTGTTTCATTGTGAGTTTGACTTCGATTTCTATGATGAGTTTAAGGTTCTGTTTCATTGTGAGTTTGACTTCGATTTCGATGATGAGTTGAATGTTCAGTTTCATTGTGAGCTTTTCTTCGATTTGGATGATGAGTTGAATCTTCAGTTTCATTGTGAGTTTGACTTCTATTTCGATGATGAGTTTGAGTTTCTGTTTCATTGTAAGTTTGACTTCGATTTCGATGATGAGTTCGAGTTTTCGTTTCATTGTGAGTGTGACTTCGAATTCGATGATGAGTTGAATGTTCAGTTTCATTTTGTGTTTGACTTCGATTTCGATGATGAGTTGAATGTTCTGTTTCAGTGTGAGTTTGACTTCGATTTCGATGATGAGTTGAATGTTCAGTTTCTTTGTGAGTTCGACTTCGATTTCGATGATGAGTTTGAGTTTCTGTTCCATTGTGAGTTTGACGATATGGAAGTAAAAAATTGCCATACCTACTTCTCTCAATTCTCAAGCTTTTTTCATGTTCGTTAAACTGGATTGTTCCTCCCTCCAGTTTGACTTCCTGAATTCGATGATGAGTTGAATCACAGTTTCATATGTGAGTTTGACTTCGATTTCGATGATGAGTTGAATGTTCAGTTTTAGTGAGTTTGACTTCGATTTCGATGATAGAGGTCACACAAACAGGCGTCTGTAATTATTGTCGAGCTTTCAATCATTTATTTTATCTTCTTCAGAGTTGGCTATGCCCACACCTTGAAAGTCTCCAGCCCTGAGGAAGATGAAATAAAGTATCGAAAGCTTGTCGAAAGAGTCGCCTGTTTGTGTGACCCCCATCCACAGATTGAGGGTCGATCTTAAATAGGGTCATTCCTAAATATCACTTTTCAGGTTTTCTATTTTTTCTGGCCACGAAAATGAACCAATTTGGGCTTTCTTGGTCCTAAATTCATCGTATTACTTAGCAAATATGTGAATAGTCCGGTAACTTGGTGTTTCTCGATTTTAGGCGGGTCCTAAAATTAGCAAAGTGTGGTTTTTTACATTTTAGATCCTCATATATGAGGATATATCCTCTAGATTAGTCAAAATATGATAAATCTCTTAAAAAATTTACATTTTAGATCCTCATATATGAGGATATATCCTCTAGATTAGTCAAAATATGATAAATCTCTTAAAAAATGTACAAGCCAGATTATGGAAGCATTGTGTGTTATTCACGCACCACCGGTCGGCAGTTGCCAGCTTGCCCTTCGCACGAGCGCTTTCGTCCCGCAGGCCATCCAATCCAGGAGTGCTGTTCTGAAACTCTAATGTTACGGGGAACGGACTGAATTAGTCGTTGGGAATTTTCAACGATATCATCGCTTTACCTTTACTATCCAGCAGGTCGTGTGCGAAGATGACAGGCGGCTCAGTTCAGAGTTTAATTATTTGGCTGATTACAGTTCGTGACCCATAGGGTGCAAAGTCAACTCCTTCGGATTTGTTAGTCGATAGCTCAAATAATATTAATAGTTTGATTTCCTAGTTTTATCTATCGGGTCCGAGCCCATTAGGGTCGGCAATCGCGGACAAGAACCAGTCCCAGCCTTTTTCTCCTTCCTGCCGGTACGGTCAGTGTAAATGAACAATTCTCTGCCTCATTGCTGAGGCTGTAATTTGTCTACGGCCACTAATCGTAACACAATGAAATAAATATCCTTTGGCCTCCGTCTCGGATATCTCTACCAGTTCGCGCCTGTGCTCACGCAACCAACAGCCGTACAGAAATTTCAACTCCAATTTTGCTCGACTCGCTCAGTATCAATCTCACGGTCGTTAGTGACGCGCGATCATCCTTGAAGTGGCAAAAGTACGATCCAGACGAAAACAATGTTTGATACCTTTGGACGTCATTTCCCCTAGTGCTGAATTTGCTCATCAAGATTGCTGTCCAGTTTCTGGTAGCCATGAACTGCCCAACAGCAGATTTTTTCCGGCTAATTTTGTAAATGTGTAAGTACTCACCGACAAAAGAATAGGTACCGCAAGTTCTTGAGAAGTTCATTTTTTTCCAGTTCATTCCAATAATCTATTCAGTAGCTATTATTAATTTTGGCAATCGTAAAGGCTTCTAAATCGCACTGCATCATCCAAAAATGTTACCTAAACCTAACACATTCTCACATCCACCCCAAGCAGAGACCGAAGTACTCAACTTCAAGATCCCCTGCACAGTAGATTAGTGACGTTAGTGTCAACAGTTTTTCTGAGCACCTTTAAAAACCAGTGGTGCGTAGATAACACACAATACTTCCATATTTTGAAACGTAAAATTGTGACACAATTTGATCATATTTTGACTGCTTTTGAAAGTGTTTAGGTCAAAAATATCAAAAAATTCAGTATTAAAATTTTAAAATTCACCCAAAATGAAAAAACGCTACATTTTCGGAATGTAAAAAATATCCACATATTCTGCAAGGTAAAACGAAGATTTTGAGACCAAGAACGCTCAAATCGGTTCATTTTTGCGGCCGGAAAAAAATAAAATAGAAAACACTAAAAATGCAAATATCTCGGAAGTACTGTGCGTTATCCAAATTCCGATTAAACAGGGTGTTAGGTCTTGCCGAGACAAACATTTCAGTTCAAGAAATTTGAAAAAAGGTTGAGAAATGAGGGAGTTATGGCCATTTTTGTAAATGACCACAGACGGACAGACGGACAGACGGACACACGGACACACGGACACACGGACACACAGACACTTGTTCAGGAAGTGATTCTGAGTAAATGTGTATAAGAAAAAGTTTTTTCTGAAGCTCCGTTCCGATTCTCGATTTTAGGACGATCACAATACTTCCATTTACTCTGTAAATATGGAAGTAAAAATCCAATAAGTTATCGACCAGGAAAAAGAGACAAAATCTGTCCAAAAATTGTAAAATACCATCGGAATATCGCTATCAAAAATTTGGGAATACCAATCCCCCAACTCGGTTAATTAACGTCGTTATTCTATTAGCTCCATTATTTGTGATATACCTAACACGAACTTCAAAAATTCTGTGTTGATGAAGAATTCTCTGGGTTTTGCAGTACATTTGCAGTAAAACCAAGAAAACTGCGAAAAACGCGATTCTGCCCGGATCACTACCCCCGAAATTGACCATTTTGACGAAAATCTCGAAAAACGCAAAATTGCATGTTTTTAGTCAATAGGTAGGTATCTAAAAATTCGCGGCAAAAAAATCCGAAGTCAAATTCATAATTTTGGTAAATTATTCCCAGAAATAATGTAGGTTCCTATGTGATCGGTCGAGCAAAATTTTTTTTCAACCCCCCTGAAAATTTTTTCTTTCGCGTTTTAGAGGTTCTAGAACACAAATCTGCAATAAAACTTTTTTCTCCGTCCGCAAAGCGCATAGAAGTCCGATAAAAAAAAAAAAAAAAAAAAAAACGCTGCTTAGTAGTTTAGTGACATTATTTGTCTGGGTATCACAGAAAATAAAGTTCAAACAGTTGGAGTCGGTAGGTTCATCATCATATTGTAGGAGTCAAAATTTATATAGAAATAGAAAAATGTACCAAAAAAAATGTCATCTTAATCTTGCGATTAACATTTTGACATTTCGATCAATAGATAGAGAGATAGATGCTTTTATTAAATAAAAGCATCTATCTATCTCTCAACTTTTGCCGATACAAAATCATTTGTGGAATGATCATCAGCGATGAATTCAATGATGATTAGGTGGTACGTTCTTACAATAATGAATAAATAGGTACCTATAAAAAGGAAAAAACACTGAAGGATTAAGAAGTTAGTGACAGTGGCCTCATAAAGACAATGCCTTGCCAATCGTTTCTGAAGAACGAGCCCAAACGGCCGAGACCTACCCATTCCTGTCCAACCCATTAACCCAGGTGGCTAATCCAAAAAACGTTCACTTTCTAATAGCCGAATCGCAGTTCCGAGCGTAAACTGACCCCCTTGTGTGGAAAGCCGTAACAAGGGTGGGAATGCATCTCATAGGAAATTTAGAATTCGACACTTTCTTCTCCATCACGTTTTTGCCTTAAACCCATTGGTACTTTGAAACCAAGAAATCTGCGAAAAAAACGCGATTTTGGCCGTATAACTGCCCTCGAAATTGACAAAAAAACACCAAATTTCATGTTTTTTAGTCAATATTTAAATATTTGCGCCAAAAATCCCGAAATCAAATCTATAATTTTTTTTTGAAATTTTTCCCAGGCTCATAGGCTTCAAGGCTCACCTTGGATTTGTCATTTGAAATCGGTTTTTTGCATTTTTCTCAGTCCTGGAGAGGCTTAGAAAATTTTTTCTGTCATGTACCTACCCAAAAAATTTTTTTTAATTTAATTTTTTTTAAAGGGTCAAAAAATTTTTTTTTCTAAATGTCAAACATTTGTCGTCGAACCAGTTTTCGACCACTAAAATCCAACCAATTTTGACCTGCAGGGAGTGGAAACGGTGTAGAAACCTTCGTGGAATCCAACAAGCTCAAACAGTTCAAAATCGGTTCAGTAGGACTCCCTCAAATTGGCAAAAACGTGAAAGAGGAGAAATCGCTTCAAGAAATTCGAGCCAAACTGATTTAAAAACAAAATTAATTAAAAATTTTCCGGGGAAAACTCCTATCCTATGGTGATTCAAACGAGAAACCCTGGAAAAATACTCGAACAATAATTTCTAATTATTCTAAACCCAAGGAATCACCTTCAAAATTGAGTTTAGGGGCCATATTCACAGCACTTCCAAGGCATAGGAGCCGTTCAATGCGCCAGCACTTCTTTAGCACATTTTATAGGTCAATTTCAAAAAAATAAACATTCCGTTTCCGTAGAACTCGGATGGTATGGAGACAATCACAACAACTTGAATGTATTAATTTAATTTAACTGAAGCTAGAATGTCTCCTTCGAATTTTGTTGAAAAATATCAGTCATGCGCAACATTCATCCCCCAGTCTTATTATTTTGTAGTTATATTATTATTCAGTATTTCAATATATTATTCAGTTATTTTGTAGGTATATTTGTATTCAAGATGTTAATACCAAGATTTAGAAAGTTAAGATAAGGTTCAGGGCCGGTTTATCAATTCATTTACCGCCAGATTCGTCCAAGGACGCTCACTCATTTCACCTAGGAAATATTTTCATTTCCCGATATGCCGGAAATTTCTTGTAAACTAGTTAATACAAGTGTCCTTGGGTAAATCTAGCTTTAAGTAATTTGATAAACCGGACCTGAGAATCCAAGGGAGGGATGGGAAATTTATTGAGCACAGATTGACGTAGACACATGGCTGTGAATAAGAGTGTATTTGTTGAATTTTTCGTCTGAGCCGCTGATCCGATTTCCAATTTTTTAACGACCACCTCTAACTGACCGTACTGTGCGTGCACTTTTGGTAATTGAGTATTATGCCGCCCAATATAGTTTGGCGTGTTTTTGCTGCAACCAGTTTCCTTATCCGTTTCATTGAGAGTTTGTTTTGCTCCTTGATCTTCGCCACTCCACCTTCTCCCTCAGGCCAGATTTGTCAGTTTGGCGCTGAAGATCGCGCCCTTGCTGTCTCTCCGATTCGGTATGCCATATCACGTTCTTCTCATTCATTCATTCATTCATTCAAAATACCGAGCAGAACTGAGTACACTGCCTTATGCAACTCCATCGCCTCCCGCAATTTCTATCGGGGCCAATTTTATGATATGGTATCAAATTAATATCCCCAACTGATCGCGATATAGTAGTACGAATTAATTAGCGTTTTCGTAAAATGGTGGGCCCTGTCAACATTCGTGTTATCGGCATCAGTTATCAATCACGCCTCCGGGTCATGTCGACGAAAATGTATGCACAAAAAAAAAAAAACAGAGGTTTACTGTTTGCTGTAAGTGTGTGTGTGCGTGTGGAGGAGTTTTGAGTAGCATTTCCTCAAAGGGAGTTTTTGTTTTAGCCATCACTTGGCGCTTACCTGCACTACTTGGTAGCTAGTTAGTTACGAAGAACGCATCCCAATACAAGTGTTACGTTCTTGGTAACGCAAATGTAGGTAGGTAGCTGTTGAATTAAATTTAACAAAAATTTTTTCTTTTTTCAAGAAAAATTTTCTTTACATCTGCTGATTTCTTACAAAATTAACTGAGGAAAATAACCAAAACCATAGACGGGCGTCATATTATAGTGTATAATATACAATATAGTGTACAATTGGGAATTTACAGCATCAAAAAACAATTGAATATAGATTAGTTGAATGCCAAATTACCAATAAGGAGCCACGTGAGCCATTCTGCGAAAATCCCATACCTGGGTGATCGTAAACCCAGGTAGCTATCGCACAATACTTTCATATTTTAATACGTACATTTTTCATACGATTAGATTACGTATATTTTAACTGCTTTGGGGGCTGTTTGAATAAAAAATGTCAAGAAACTCGCTATGCAAACTTTAAAACTCGCTTTTCTTTGATCTTGATGGTAATGTCGCATCTTGACACAAGCGAAACCATGACATCGAAATTGTTCATTTTGCTAAATCTAGGTTTCCATCGTTGGTGAAATTGACCCTCGGAGTCAAAGCGATGGGGGCTAAAACTGCCGGCATTTTGGACCTTTTTTTTAGTTTTTTTGCCGACTACGTGAAACCCCCCCTTACCCAGAAAAGAAAGCTGAAGAAATTTCCTAAAAGCACCATTTTTCAGATTCTTTTTATTTTTATCCGATCGTGACTTTCAGTATTTCGAAAAATGCCGATTTCTAGAAGTTGGCTTTTGCAATTTTTCGGGCCTAAGTTGCCCCCCCCCCACCTCGTCTCACGCCTTAATTGACTTTTGCAGGATTGCATTTTCCGTTAATTTGTATTTCACAGATCTACCTACATACTCACATACCAAATTTTTTCAGCTAGAAATCTGGAGCATGTTTGGGGTCGGTACGAAGTAACCATAGGTTACTTGAGAACCCGATTCTAGACCAAGAGCCAAAATCAGGTGAAATTTCCCCGAGAAAGCTGATCAAATGTCCCAAAAGAATCGAAATTCTGAAAACAAGGAAAGTGAAAAAACAGGAAGGTTCTGTAAATAGGCATTTTCAGAATTCTGGAACTTGAGAACGGATGAAAATAAAAAGGGACAGAGAATTAATCCCTCACAACTCCCCATTGACTGGGACTTCCAACTTCAATGTTTGGAATACCTTTGGAAAATTTGTCATTCTATCTAGCGTAAACCTCGGGGCCAAGGACAGCCACTGGTTCAGGAAGTGATTCCGATTTACCTATGAGACCTAGAATTCGCGATTTAGCTTTCCTTTGCCCACTTATCCGGTATCATTTCATGATCATTTTTATCATAGCGATGAGTAGATCTGACAGCTGGGGCTAACTCCCCAGTATCTTTTGATCGGTATAGGTATTATTTTTGCTGAGTTTCTCTTTGTGATGCCAATCAAGCCAATTCATAGATTTATAATTAACGACAATATCGCAATAAATGGGATATCGGCGCTCACCCAGGTCATGGGTCGCCGCGTTTTTGGAATGCGACCGCTCGACCGCATGGATACACTGAATTAATGGGCACCTATGATAGCTGCCATGATAAATAACAATTGAAAAAAAATGAGTGGGTAATTAGAGTAGTGGATTAGATTAAGATACATATAATTCCGTCGTGACCTTTGCGCAACCTCGGGGACACGTGTAAACAGGTCCAGCGCCCGCGCAGCTCTCATATCCTGAAACGATGGCCCATCTTATCTTGGAGTACTTATCACCATTCTCCTAGAATTTGGCGAATTTGATATTTTCCAACCAGATCCGGTTTCACAATACCTATATTTACACTATAGTTTTGGAAGAGTGTACTGACCCGATCTGTAGGTACTTTTTCTTAGAACGGGATGACAGGACACTTACCTATAGCACGGGACTCATTTATGTTTGTCAAACTCGAGGACAGTTCAAGGCCCTTATAAATCCTTTGGGTAACGCTGCAGGCATTTAGGTTGACTCATCTCCTTCCTATTGATTGGTTATTAGCCCCCAAAGGCAGTTGAGCATAAAAATGAGTTCAAGCTGGAAATGGCAAACATTTAGTAGGAGGTGCTAGGCTCGAGACCTCCTGGAGAACGAAATGTTTGTCATTTGGCTTCAATAAATAAATTCCCGACCCGACTCTTCATCTAGAACTTCAGTTATAAATATTCAGTTATAATAATATAACCTTCAGTACCAAGGTCTCCTTTAAACCTCCCAAGAATGCCCCCCTTCATCATTCTTATATAATACCTACCTATATAAGATAAGGTAATATTATTACTGTATAATAAAATAATAGTAATAATATAAAGTAATAATATAATACAGCAATAATATAATAATAGTAATAATAATAATATTTTTTTTAATTATGATTATTGTTATTTAATAATGAGGTTCTTCTTCCTTTCTTCTTGTATTGAACTGTTTTACGTACCGCATTTCCAAAATTGAATTGAGAATCATCCCAATCGATAATTTCCCAAACCGAATTGAGAATTTTCAAAGAAAATCTTACGTAGTAGGAATCCGAATTAAAATTGACATGTAGAATTTATTGATCTATATAGTTGGTACTTACTGCCCTGCAATAAAGTAAAGTTTTCAGTAATGAAGTAAGTATGAAGTAAACAGTCGTATCGCTTGCAATCAATCATGCAAGGTTTCAAGGTATTGATTCCTACTAATTGGATAAGAAACAAAAAAAAATCCTGGATCATGTCTGGCTTCAATTCGGTTGCTAGAATTTCCTTCGAAAATTCTCAATTTGATTGGGTAAAATTCTCATATTTGTTTGGAAAATTCTCAAACTGGTTTGGGAAATTCTCAATTTGGTTTGGGAAATTCTCAATTTGAATCGGAAACACTATTGATAGATAACATAATTATTGTATGCAGCTATGCTGATATTCAATGTAGGTTTCTGATTCTTAAATTACCCCTTATTTGGACAGGAGGATTCGCTAGGATGTCTGGCTCATCCTGGAGGACTGCAACGGTTGTTGTCATTTGCTGCCTCGTCCAATCGACCGTCGTCGCAGACCCGAAATGGGTCGGTAGCGCTGTCGACGTCCTCACAAATTTTGGAGATCTATATCTGAAATTCAGGGTTTCGCCGAGGAACGATTCCAATCCATGGGTCTTTTATGACGATCCATCGCCCGTACTTAAGGATGCAAGCGTCAAAAGGTGAGTTGAAACCAACTGTAAGCAGTCTTGAAAAAACATAAATACCTACATATTAGTGGTCGTAAGTAGATCAACCATATCAAGAACCAAGGCCGAATTCTCAACTTTTTCCAAATTTTGTTTTGCTGCTTTGTATAATAAGACGGAATTCTTTAAATTGAAGATATTGGGTGGGCAGGAGTTTTGGTGGGGATTCCAACGATTGGAAAACAAATTTTGTAGCTCTAGTAGTTTTCGATTTATTAAGAATTGGGAAAATTTTAAAAAACTCAAAAATGTCTCACTAAAACTGCAATATATCCTGAACGGTTGAAGCTACTGGCGTGGCGATGGTCTCATTCGATTCAGCATAGAAAAATCTATAGAAAATGATGCCTCACATGCCTATGTTGCAAATTTCCTTAAAACACGATTTTTTCCCCACTGTGATGCTGTTTTTCTGGCCTTAAAATTAAGGTAGAGTTCCGTCGAACGTTAGAACCAACTAGATACAAAACTTGATTTTTGGTAAAAATTTCAAAAAATTTCGATAATTCCTTCCCCCTGAAAATCTTTATTGCAGATTTGGATTCTACACCCCTTGAAACGTAAACCAATAAATTTTCAGGGGGGCTAAGAAAAATTTCTTGACCGATTGCAAAGGTTCATTTTTCTTAAAAATAAAAACGGCGGATCTCCGTACTTGATAAGACTTTTATTAATTTCCGTGGATGGTTTGCTGTTTCAGAACTGTGTTCTATCAAGACAAGGGAGAATTTCGGTTAGAGCTCTGCGACGATTTCAAAGCGCTGATGGAGTCTTACTTTCGTCATTTCTTCATTGAAGGAGTTGAAAATGCATGGAAAGCCTTTGCACTGAGCTGGTCCTCAGCAAAGCAGTCGTCCAGTTTCGGAATTAAGTCACCCCGAGGTGACCACGGTTTCATCGTCCTCAAGTTGAACGTGCAGAAGGAAAAATACCACCTGCAGCGTCTGAGCAATTTGAACCAATCGGTGCAAGCCCTTTTCGATCAAGTGTCGATTTACGATACAATGTCGGCGATCAAATTCTATCAGCAGACTGGCACGCATTACATCCATTCTTATTCTACAGGGAACTCGCTATGCCAGGTAGGTCAGCGATTCGTTCAGATTCTCCCGCATTACGGTCTGAGCAGATGTGCAGATCTGTGGCAGAATTTTTTATGGCATAAGTGAGGAGGAATATTGCATACGTTATAATATTTACGCAGTCTTATTATCCGTCTTCCAATCTTTCGGGGGGCAGCTGCTCGATCAGTCATACTTTACCATTTTATTCGAAATAAATTCTTAAATTGCTTGATGCGTTTATCGATTTTTCGTTAGAATTTTCATACCTGAAAACAACTCAATCCCAATTTCTTCACGTTTCAGGTCCTGGTATACGAGCGTCAAGTTTTTGAAAATTTGAAGAAGAGAATTCACGGGCCCGTCGTTCCTGCAACCAATTTTGCGGCTATGGCAAAGTACTTGTCTCCATTGTACGCCAACGAAGTAGGCCGAGTAATGGTTGCCAGTGGGGATCTGACCATAGCTCGATGGGCCAACGAAATTCTGCGGCGCAAGCGCAGTCGTCTGAAGACAAAATATCCATCACTTTGGTCAGTAATGTGGCGGCCGTGGATCGTGGAAGAATTCACATCGCGAACCGGACCCGATGCAGTTGTCGGCCTACGATTAGAACTCATTGACCGAGTGGTTTCAGCTGACGAAGAAAAAAAGAAATGGTACCACATGTTGGCTGATAATTTTCTCAAGCTCAACGAAAACAACGCGTGACCTCCTTATTACAACACAAGTACCAATGCTAGGTAAGTAAGGTACGAAACTCTTTTGGAAATCGATACTGCACCGATTTGAGAATTGAAAATCCCAAGATGTTGCTCTTGGCTAGAAAAAATTTTTACATTTCGGACCCGACGTTTTTCGATTTTCAGCGAGTTCTAATGGTACCTACGGTTTCTGAGTTCTTGATCCTGCCACCCACCTGTCAGCCCAGTCAGCGAACGATTCTAGGCCAAGAAGCTCTGTTCTCTCCAGGAATGTGTTTAGGGTAGATAGGAGGTAAACATACTAAAAATATTAAAATAATAAAACTAGATCCCGACGGCAATTTTTGAAATGTTGACCCTTTCTATTTGAAACTAAATTCTATATTGAAACTATAGAAACTAAATTCTATATTGAAACTACTTATTGTATGCTCCTTCCTGCTGAATAGCTCAGTGCCAAGGACAACTCCTCACTTGAACATCCCACTTTGAAGTCGGTGCCTTTATTAATTTTAGGGGAAGATAAAGGCACAGACTTCAAGTTGTTCAAGTGAAGAGTTTTCCTTGGTACTGAGCTATTCAGTGGAAAGGGGCCTGCGATTGTTATAGTTTCCTTTCCATTTGTCCATTGCCCAGGACCTTTTTCTGAGCGTTCATTGACTGAACTAAAGTCAGTTTAAAATTTCATCTATTTGACGCAAAATGTTACGGTGAGGTAACAATACATAAAAGTGATAGCGTGTTAGCAGGTGGGTGTTATGTATCCCCTCACCACTGGTTGGGTGATCGAACAATACATAACGATTGGTTAGTCTAACCGAACCATGGAAACTTCAACGGGGATACTCATAATAATTATTGATAATAATATCAATTATCGATCAATTATATAATATTGATCAATTATATCAATAATTAATGAATAATTATTATTCATATTTTCATGGAAAATAGCGTTTTGTCAGAGCGTTCATTAATTAATATCCAGCGGTTAGATCATTTTTAGAGACAGGCAAAACTCAGTTTTCCAGATCCTATAATATAGGACGTATAATATAGGAGATATTATCTCAATGACTCGTCCGAACATCCAAACCAGCTGTTTCAATTTTCACCGGAAACAGTCCAAAAATTGTATTCAAAGTGCAATATGTAACGTTTTGTGAGTTTCTATTAACAATTATAGGATTCCGCAATAAATTCCTACATAAGTGATTCAAGTATAAATAACAGAAGCTTTAGCCTGTACATGGTTGATTATAATACCACATTATGCATACAAACTAGGTTGCAATAAACAAATCGGGTTGCATTTATGAATGAGAATAATCAATGGATTTTTTCTAAGCGAACACCGCAAACGAAATCGTCAATTCGCACTTTAGGCTCCAATAGGTTGATTGGTAAGTGCCTAGATCGGTGAGTGCCAAGATAACATTTTTTTTTTAAATGGTAGTCTTGATTCTTATTCAAATTTGACTCATCTTTTGAGAGATCATAATAGCGCATCGCTCGGTTTGAGATTTATACGGCTAAAGATTTACCTATAATAAGGATTAAAGTAATTTTGCAATATTTGTTACCTATATAATTATTATCATTGACAGTGGAATAAAAATCTGTACACCTTAGAACGGCCATTCATGATTAGCGATCCGTGAGTGGCTCTTTAACTTAAGGTACACATTGAATATCCTGTATCAAAATTTATTCATCTAAGAAGCCTGTGTTTCAGTATTATATTATCATATTTCCTGTCTGAATAAACATAAATATGCACAGGTTGATTTTCGGGAAGTAAATATTTTCATTGACCTCGGGGTTTCCAGCTCTTGATTTCACCTATTTCGGTTCCCTATCATTCAAGCAGATAGGCATTTAGGCACAATAAAAATAACTGAATAACTATAAGAATAACTGAATAACAATAAAAATAACTGAATGGTGACCTAATGGTCTCCTAGGCTTCTGCGGGCGCTCAGGTCCATTTATATAGAATTTTTGTTGTGATGAAACCAGATCTTTCGAAGGGTCGGTGGATAATTGTCCGTGTCATGTCAGAACAACCCTTAGAGATCGGCCAATGTTGAAAGCTTAGACTGAAAACTGGACGATGACTGACCCCTTGTTCCTAGGCGAAGAGGTAAGGTGAATGGCTCTCTGCTTCAGGCACGACACAACGGGTTCAAGGCCCGAATGAACATGGTTGGGTTTTATATAATGAGCCACGTCCTGCTGAGTCGTAACCTGTCAAAAAGAGGGTCAATGCAAGTCGTCCTTCCGAAAAATTGATTATTTACGTCTCAAAATACATAGAACATAGGACATGAAAATTCGATCGGAAAATGTGGTCCGTCAGCCATCTATTCGCCACCCACATTTTTTCGCCGTCACGGCTTTGGAGGAAATTTCGAAACGTCCAGGGTACATCAACCTGGGTCCCCCGAGCATGAATTTCGAGTCAAATCGCTACCTCAACTGTATAAGGTCTCCTTTAGGCCTCCCAAATCTTGAAAAAAAGTCATTTTTAGTGCACCGAGAATTATAGTCAGATTTCATCATTTTTAGATTTTCTCATGGTGATTCGAACAAGATGCTTGTAAGGTATAACCGTACAGGATTAAGACCAGTTTTTGCGAGCCAATTCGGCCTTTTTTAGATATTCACAATTTCAAATAACTAGGGATCGGATTTTTATGTAGGTATTTAAAAATGCCAAATATGTAGCATATATATGCATTCATTTTTGTAAAATATGTAAAAAGATTAAAATATTTTCAAAAATATGTTTAAGCGCAAAATGAACATTACCTACAACATCAAGATTTTGGTACATTATTTCCTGAAATAATGTTCCTATGAAATCGGTCGGAAATTTTTTTTTACAGCACCCCTTGAAATTTTGTTCACGTTTCAGAGGGTCTATAACACAAATCTGCAATAAACATTTTTTGTCCGTCCTCCGTCTGCAGCAAAACGCGTGAAATATGTTGTCCGATGTAAAAAAAATAAAAAAACGAAAACTTGGCAAATTCATTCTCGTTGTGCACCTCGGGTGAAAGAATCCGCTAAATTCACTCCACCTAAAGTACTCAAAAACGTTCAAATGCCAACCGATTGAACCGATTTTGGATTTTTTGAGGTTTCGACACCGTTTTCTACCCAAAATCAAAAAATACGTGTTTTCTTGGATAAATATTTGTAAATTTGGATTTCGGAATAGGTCAAAATTTGTGAAATGAAAGTGGGCTTAAACGGGTCAGAAAATGCCTGTATGAACTCGTCTACTTAAAAAACATCAGTACGTTGCCTAGGAAAGAATATGTAAACAAATACGGATCCGATCCCTACAAAATTTATAATTTAATAACATTTATGCAGAAAACCAATAAAGATACGAAATCAGTTTTGCAGGATTGTTGAAATCCCAGCGAAAACTTGCCCAACTGACATGAATTTAATCAAGGACCAGCTAACTCGTATTTAAATCTCTTCAATTTATCTCAAATTGAAAATAAATTTCAATCTGAATATAGAACGAACTGAAAGTAGAATTAAGGCGAAAAAAGGTAGTAAAACTAAAGGTGAAACTCAAACTGAAACTTCATCTCAGACTGGAAGTATAAAACTAAAAGTGAAACGAAAACCGAAAGTGGGAATGAAGTTGAAAATGAAACTAAAACTTGAACACAAACTCAAAATCGAACACAAGCGTAATCTCAAACTCGTACTCAAACATGAACTCAAGCTAAAACTAAAACGCCATCTCAAAATTAATTTCAAACTTGAACTGAATCACAAACTCAAACTGAAATGGGAAACAACTCAAACTTGAACTCGAACACGAACTCAAACTGAAACTAAAACTCAAACACAAACGTAATCTCAAATTCATAATGAACACAAACTGAAACGGGAAAAAAATCAAACTTGAACTCGGACAGAAACTCAAATTTGAACACAAACGTAATCTCAAACTCATACTCGAACATGAACTCAAACTGAAACGAGAGCAAACTGAAACTAGAGCGTAAACCCAACCTCGAAATGAATCTCAAACAGAAACTCTTCAAATTTGAACTGAAACTGAAACGCAAATCCAAACTTGAATTCAAACTGAAAAAGACACTCAAACTGAAACAGAACTTGAACTCGAACATAAACTCAAGATTGAACACAAACTCGAACTGGAACTAAAACTCACAAGCGTAATCTCAAACTTGAACTCAAACTTAAACGGGAAAAAAATTAAACTTGAACACGAACTCAAACTGAAACTCAAACGTAAACCCAATCTCAAACTGAGTCTGAAATAGACTCGAACTTGAACTTAAACTCAAACTTAAACTCCAACTGAAACACAAACTCAAACTTGAACTCAAACTGAAACGTGAAAAAAACTCAAACTTGAACACAAACTGGAACTAAAACTCAAGCACAAACTTAAACTCACACTCAAACTGGAACACGTTTCAGTTCAAGTTTGAGTTTCAGTTTGTTTGATATCAAGTTTGATTTTGAGTTTATGTTTAAGTTGAGTTTGTTGTTTGAGTTTGAGTTTCAGTTCCCGTTGTAGTTTAAGTTTCAGTTCCAGTCTATGTTTGAGTTTAATTTCAAGAGTTCCAGTTACAGGTCAAGTTTGTGTTTTAATTCAGTTCGACATTGAGTTTGAGTTTATTTTAGAGCTTCAGTTTGTGTTTGAGTTTCAGCTTGAGATAGTTCCAATTTCTGTTTCAGTTTGAGTTTCAATTTGAGACTACCTGATAAGAATTGTAGACGTTTAAAACTGAAAACTGGGTTTATTTATTTACTTGGTTTTTATTCAATGTTATGTTTATCGCTTAAAAAACTTGTAGTTCGAATGCTTTTAGCAATGGGCTTGGAGGTCATGCGATCTAGCAACATCAGGCGACGTAGGTAGTCCAATTTCATTAACTTTTCTTCGTCCATAAAGATAGAAGTTTAAAGGACGGTTTATCAATTCATGTTGAACTAGATTTTATTTTTATAAGTAGATTTTTTTCTATTTAGTAGATTTTTTATTTTTTATTTACAAGTACCTTGGTAGGTTTTTAAAAGTTAGATTCATCAAAGTACCCTTGCATTAACTAATCTCCAAGAAATTTTCTGTATTGCGATCAATGAAAATTAACATGTCCCAGGTGAAATATAGTGCTTGCGTCTTTGGATAAATCTAGCTTTAAATGAATTGATATACCAGCCCTGATTTCAAGTTTGAGTTCAATTGACTATAATCCGATATTTGACTTGTGATCGTTTTTTCACCATTAACCCAAATCGCGGTCCCTGTTGCGTCATGGATGTCCTGCTTTTTCCGAAGATGTCCTCCCAAATTATTCATCCCGTCCCCCAAAATTAGAAGAAGGAGTTGGCAACCCCAATTCTTCTAACTTGAGAGGATCAACATGCTCGCAATTTACAGATCAACTTATCTTGCGTTCGGCATTATTACCATGCAGCTACTTGAGCATAGCCACGTTCAAGAGCCAGCGGCAGCATCGAGATTTTTAGGGGTTCCCAAATTTTTGGAATGTACCCTAAAGTATACCTAGGCACTTACTAGTCACTGCTATACTGCATTGACACATCACGAATGCAGCGAGCGGCGGACCCCTGCCAGGTCGGCAGTGAAAGTGAATCGGCCAAGTTGCCGTAAACGGAGGGGAGTGTACGGCGCAACGGGTGGCGGGCAGCTACTGCAACAACAACAACAACTCTATGGTAAGTTTGGTAGAGTCGCCGACTACTAAACTGCTCACAGTTGGCTCTCGCTCTTCCCTTGTGACTCAACTCAGTGCTCAGCTGCTCAGTACTGTTTCGTCGGCCGGGCTGTTCAGTTGTGTGTTCTTGCTGGAGGGAACGGCCGTCTGTTCGCTCGCGTCGCTACCACCGAGTTCGAATGTCAACGGGAACTTGACGTAACGAAATCACAGTTCGTTTCCAGCACGTTAACTACAGAATCATCATCATCATAACTTGGAACTTGCTCTAAAACTGCAGAAGGTATAACACGTTCATTACATTGATGTAGTTACCTAATTATTTACAATGTAATGTGTAAGCTGCTAACAGATTTTTTTAAAAGGATTCCAATGAAAAATTATTCAGTTTACGTACTTATGTACTTAATATTTCCATCTTCATATCAGGCCCTTCTGAGGCCATAAAATCTTGACGTATAGCTTATTTTAATTTTAAAATTATTTTCATTCTTTGATAATTTTGTCGCCTGGTATTATAAGGTATGGCAGTGTGCAGTGGACAAAAATTTATAAGAATTTC
Organism: Nesidiocoris tenuis; assembly: GCA_036186465.1. Lineage (NCBI taxonomy): Eukaryota > Metazoa > Arthropoda > Insecta > Hemiptera > Miridae > Nesidiocoris > Nesidiocoris tenuis. Next base: position 30,477,533 of record AP028910.1, on the reverse strand, counting down.
TATAGGTACCACAATGCAAATTGTAATTATTTATCCCGTTTGGACTTCCATCAAGTCCGAACGAAACTGTTCGAGAGTTGTACAAGCCCTATCCTGTTGTATCTCTTAGGTACCAGCTGAAAGAATTTCTGACATTCCATGTCTCAGCCTGAGTACAGTTGGTCACTAAGTGAAGTCTATGAAGACTATGAAGTCTTCATAAGGCCCTACCTTGGTACTTACAATCATTGACAGAAACAGATTAATTGTGTTACCCCTTAGGGTGTCACTTGGAGGAGTGGGTTTAGCTCTTCAATTTCGATTATTTCCATAAACCCAGATGTGCCAAATTTTCCATGGCACCTATGGGATTCGAACCCATAACTCCCGGATAGAGCCTGCAGTTTGCCAGACGCTCTAACCACTTGAGCCCCGTTTAGAGGAACAGTTCATAAGCAACGCTCAGGCACCCAATACTCTTTTTTCAAAACTTGTATGCCTGATAAGTTGCCCAGTTTTGACGATCAAGCTCCGATTTCCATAATTTTACAAAATACCCTCCTCCCTAAGTGTGGGCGTTGTCCAGAAAATCGAAATCGTATCAGAGTTTCGGACGAACCTTTTTTCCTGTTCACGTTAGTTAAAAAACCATTTTCCGCTGTCACTCTGAGTCTGAGGGACACATAACTTGATTGTTACATTGAAGCTCTTGACTGCTAGAAGTTCAACGGATAGAAAGAATAAGGTTCTTGTGGGCCAGTGTGTCACCTTATTTTATAAGCATCCTCTGGCATGAAAATTGAAAGAATATATTCAAAAATCTAATTTATTGGTGAAAAAATAAGTCTGCAGCAAGCCATCGTGCCTGCTCTCAATCAATAAATCATTTTTGATGTTTTTCTTTAGAATTCTTGTTTTGCTTAAGCCTGACAATTTAAAAAACGCCGCTAAGTAGATTATTTTCCTGAATAGGTATCCCAGAAAATAAAGCTCTCATAATAGATAAACGAATCGTACTTGGAAGTCGAAATTGATGAACAAATTGAGAAATTTCTCAGAAATCGCGCGATCAAAAATTTGATCAATACTACCACTCTCGCCATACCCCGATCACCCTCTCGCAATATACGGTCCCGGGGTAGGGAATTATCGACCGAGCTCGGCTACTAAAATGTATTGAGAGGAGGGTCGAAACAAGAGGGAAAAGGTGCTTTTCCCAAAAGCCATATGACATGTTTCCTCAAATTGGATGAAAACACGAAAAACGCGTTGAAAACGATTCCAAAAATCACGTTTTCGGGAAAATGTAGAAAATTACCTTCACGATTAGATTACATAATATATTATATGTAATTATATATAAACATATATAATTTCATATATAGTTAATTTCATAATTAGATCATAACTAATTTCATATATGATTTAATTATATATATAAATATATATAATCCAAGATATTATCTCTCGCCCTTAACACAACGAGAGCGCTGTCGGCTGGAGAATTGGGAAAACCAAAATTTTCAAAAATGTTGGAGACCATTCCTTGTAATGTGCCTGGGAATTAGTTGTTTTGCGGTTCAAGGGGCAAAAACTATGAATCTGCAAATTTAACCGAGGTCTAGTTAACTGAGATCTATTTAACAGTGGTCTATTTAACTTCGATCTTTTTACCGAGTTCTAGTTAACTGAGATAAATTTAATCGAGGTCTAGTTAACTGATCTATTGAACACACCTCAATTTCGTAATTACGCTTTAGATCTAGTTAACTGAGATCTATTAACAGTGGTCTAGTTAACTAAGATCTATTTAACCAATCTCTATTTAACGGAGCTCTATTTAATCGAGATCTATTTGACCGATGTCTAGTTAACTCGTCTTAAACTTATAAATTTTGATTAGCTATATAAAATTGTTCACTATTCTAAATTATCATCATTCATAGCCGGAGTGTAGTTAGCAACGACCCCCAACGGTGCCCCCACCAAACTTTGCGTGCGATCAGATGACGACCTCGTTTTCTACACGTTCGAATCCCAAAACCAGTGGTGCGTAGATAACACACAATACTTCCATATTTTGGAACGTACAATTGTGACACAATTTGATCATATTTTGACTGCTTTCGAAAGTGTTTAGGTCAAAAATATCAAAAAATTCAGTATTCAAATTTCAAAATTCGCCAAAATGAAAAAACGCCACATTTTCGGAATGTAAAAAATATCCACATATTCTGCAAGGTAAAACAAAGATTTTAAGACCAAGAACGCTCAAATCGGTTCATTTTTGCGGCCGGAAAAAAATAAAATAGAAAACACTAAAAATGCAAATATCTCGGAAGTACTGTGCGTTATCCAAATTCCGATTAAACAGGGTGTTAGGTCTTGCCGAGACAAACATTTCAGTTCAAGAAATTTGAAAAAAGGTTAAGAAATGAGGGAGTTATGGCCATTTTTGTAAATGACCACAGACGGACACACGGACACACCGACACTTGTTCAGGAAGTGATTCTGAGTAAATGTGTATAAGAAAAAGTTTTTTCTGAAGCTCCGTTCCGATTCTCGATTCTAGGACGATCACAATACTTCCATTTACTCTGTAAATATGGAAGTAAAAATAGCACATCTTTTTTACCTCCTGCCAAATTTGGTGCCCATGAGTACGAAAAGGACAAATAGAAAAAGTTAGCATTCGGCTCCTATACTAGGCGCGGTATTTTCTATTGGGTTTCGACGAAGCGTAAACAAGATTATCGGAAAACGTTTCAAAAATTATTCATACTTCCATTATAGTTATTCCGGGTTTTTTATTTACGTTGTACCATCGTCAGGTATTGTAGGTTAGCTGTTCAATGTGTTGTCTCCTTTAGTCGCGTCAGTCACGTGTAACTGTTCATAAACTCGTGTTTGTTTATTCCGGTGGATCGTGATTGTTGACGGTTCCGCCTGTTTTGTTGTTGTGTCCGTAATCCGGGAAAGGCATAAGCCATTCAGGAACTCACGTTCCACATGCCACATTGCCTCATGCTACAAGCAATCGTATCGATATCGCCAAAACATCTGCGTGTTTACATTTTAATTTTTAGTCTATTTACCGATTACGCTATCAGTAAAGAACCGACAATCTTCCCCAGCAATGCAACAGTAATAACTCTAATTGTCTCCTACCTTTAGCCCGGTAAACCTATCAATCGTCTCAACCTATCAATTCATCGATTAAAAAAATTAATATCTTTGGAACCGTTCGCAAAAAGAGAGAATTTCTAATTTTTCAGATTTATTCAAACAAATCGCCATAGATTAACTATTGATATCCATTTCAGCGAATCCGGGTCATGTTCGCTTCACTATGCTAATGGCTGTATCATTTTGTTCATGGGGATAGTGACCCACTGAACTTCAGGCAAATGAGGAACAATGTTGTTCGAAAAGTCTCATCAATAACAAAGGCATCATCTCGACTAGATCCCCTTCGACATTTTGACAGGACATAACGGTAGGCGAAGATGAAAATCTTAAAGACGAGGCACCAACTTATGATGGCTTCACCTCACCAATACTAATAATAATCAATCTCTTGAGCTTTCACCCAGTGGTATATTATTGTTGGGGCGATTGTCTCTGTGTATTGATATTGTGACATTATGAACACGTAGTGCAAAACGAAAATCTTTGCAAAAAATGGGCCGTACTGCTCAATCTCAGTACGATTTCAACGCAAAAATTGTTTTTACTTCCATATTGACAGAGAAAATGGAAGTATTGGAATCGTCCTAAAATCGAGAATCGGAACGGAGCTTCAGAAAATACTTTTTCTTGTACACATTTACTCAGAATTACTTCCCGAGCAAGTGACCGTGTGTCCATTGTCCGTGTGTCCGTCTGTAGTCATTACAAAACTGGCCATAACTCCCTCAATTCTCAACCTTTTTTCAAATTTCTTGAACTGAAATGTTTGTCTCGGCAAGACTTAACACCCTGTTTAATCGGAATTTGAATTACTCACAGTACTTCCGATATATTTGAATTTTTAGTGTTTTCTATTTTATATTTTTCCGGCCACAAAAATGAACCGATTTGAGCGTTCTTGGTCTTAAAATCTTTGTTTCATCTTGAAGAATATGCATGTATTTTTTATATTCCTACAACTTGGCGTATTTTTATTTTAGGCGAGTTTTAAAATTTGCATAGTGAGTTTTTTGATTTGATATTCTTGACACATTATTCTTGAAGATATTTTTGACCTGATCACCCTTAGAAGCAGTCAAAATATGATCAAATTGTCTCACTCTTCCACGTTTCAAAATATGGCAGTATTGTGTGTTATCTACGCACCACTGGTTTCATTTCGAACGATTTTCACCATTGAAATCCAGTGTTTGCTAAATGGCTCCACCATACACGCCCAAAGTCCTGACTTGCCGACTTAGGAGGTACCCAAGAACCTGGAACCCACGAGATTGTTATTATGGGACTTTCTTTTCTTTAACCAGATTGAATACGATCCCACACCATAACGGACTCAACTAACGGAGCCACTTGAAGCAGAGCTGATGGTTTCTTTCTCATTCCCATACCAAGCAGATATCCGCACGCTACACCACCAAACCCAAATAATACCATGCATGTATTACGTACTTTACATTGTCAAATTTTGACGTTTTTGAATCCCCATGAGAAGCATTTCCCCACGAATTTGGATCCCCACGAAAACACTAAAAGTGCTAATACGAATATATCAGAAGTTCGGTGAGTATTTCGAATTCTGTTTAAATATAGTGATAGTTCTTGCGGAGACGTACATTCCAGTTCAAAAAGTTGGAATAATATTGACAAATTGAGGTAGATATGGCCATTTCTGTTAACACTCATTGGAGGACACGGAAGGAACTTGTTCAGAAAGTGATTCTGGGTAAAAGAGTGACGTTAGAAGTTTTTCGTGAAGCTCCGTACCAATTTTCAATTTGTTTTAGGGAGATTTCAATACTTCCATTTACTTTGTAGAATATGAAAATAAAAAGAGGTTACTCAAGTTGACTTGCAATTTGTTTCATTCAACTGAGCTTATGAGCAAATTTTATAGTTCACTTTGTTCGAGGACCACTTCAATTGTTTTGAAAGCGTTTTGGAAACAATAGGATTGTAAGACATAAAATGTTAGCCATCTGGATTCTTTACTACCTTAATCAACATAAAATTGAGTCTAACGATAGACTGATATTCATTCGTGATTCAGTGTTGAATAATATTGTGTCCGAAACTTGCGTCAATCGAGTTGAGACCTGTCACAATTTTCAACAAGTACGTACCTATCCTTGTTGGCTCAATAAGTAATATATGTTAATATATGTTAGACTTAAAGGCCCATTTAGACGGGCAATTTTTCACGGCAATTATTGCTCAAACTGAATTGCCGGCTGCAAAAAAAAAATTGCCGAGCAATTTTTTCCCTACGTCCGGCAACTTTCTCCCTACTTCCAGCAACTTTTTCCCTACTAGGAAGTTGCTCATTATTGCCGACAATAATTGCCCCGAGTGGAGCAATATTTTCGGGAATTGACGTGAAGCCAGCAATTATTTTGAGGCAATTTTTGAAACCCATCGCCCGTGGGTTTTAATTGCTCGTTTTCGGCAATTTTTTCGTAACAGACAGAATTGGATGGAACACATCTGTATTTTTATATTGTATTTATTTTGTTCATTGTTATTATTCGTATTTATTTATTGTTGTAGGTATTTATTATTATTGTATGCTGCCTCCAAGAAGCCCCTCAGCATGACTGGCAAGACCTGAGTTCTTCCTGATCAGCTGAGGATTTTGGCCCTACCAATCTTGCTGAGGAGCTATTTCGAGGGTCTATATCAAATTTCAGCATCATACGACCACTGGAAATTACCGCCACTGGCTCCTCAGCTGATCAGGACGTATTTTGGCCCAGTCAATCTTGCTGAGGGGCTCCTCTTAGGTTGTATATCAAATTTCAGCATTCTACGACCAACGGTAAGGAAATTGGTGGCATACCAATTTTCAGTATTGTATTACGAGCGGTATGGGAAATGGGTCCCTCTGCTGACAATTCGCCCACCCACACACACACACACACACACACACACCCACACACACGTCATATTTATTACCTGATTATATTATTTTATTTATTTTATTATTATATAACAACATCACGAGCTCACAAGAAAACACTAATTGCCCGTTCACCGTGTAAACGCAAAAATGGAGCAACAATTATTGCCTGGAGTTGCTCCATTTTTTTCAAGCAATAAATTGCTGGCAATTAATTGCTTTTTCTCAAACAAGAGAACAGGGAAAAATTGCCGAATTGATCGGAGTTGCCGGCAATTTTAATTGCCGAGAATTGCTCAAGTTTCGGCAATTTAGTTGCCCGTCTAAATGGGGCTGCTTAGTAATATAACATATAATATATGTTAGACTGCTCAAGTTAAAATGGAATTTCTGCTTTTTGGAACTTTTTCCCGAATATTTTCTACATTTGCCTTAGTAGTCCAACGGACACTTTTGTTGCTAATAACTGTGTTCAATCACGTTCGTAATTCTAGAACGATTTTTTGTTCAAAATCTCACAAGTCAAACTTACCAATCGGAAATTTAGCCCATTTGACTGATAATTGGCACTTGGGTCCTTTCAACCTTTTCCAACGCTTCAAGGAATACGTATAAATCCTGCCAAGTGTGAGTTTGAAGGGAACTTGCAAATCTGGCAATCATTCGTCAATTATCGTCAATTCCGATCAAATATTCATCGAACATTTACATCGATAATATGCGTTCTCCTCCTCCACGGGGCGGAATAATTTGAATGGCTGGCGTCAATGAATTAGCGAGATATTCGTTAACAATCGGCGTTCACTTCCTTCTCGTCTCGGCTGAACTTGAATGTGGACTTAACAACTTATAACACCTCCAGTTATTGCTCGGTTCAAGGTGAATGCTAGATTGGTGAGATCACGGATTAAGGTTTTTTGCTACAAGTCGTTCTGCCTTTGATCAGTTGAGGAGGTGTCTTTCAAAACTGAACGTGTCCACTTGGAAAATTGGCGTTTTATGAGCTTTCCTACGATCGTATAGTACATAAAATAAATAATTTGCAATTTCTCTATAAATAGATATATTTATTGAATATATAAATAACTGAATAATAAATAAATTATTTATTTTATATTCTATACGATCGTAGGAAAGCTCATAAAAGGTCAATTTTTTCAAGTGGACATGTTCAGTTTTGAAAGTCACCTCCTCAGTTGTTAATAATCTTTTGATGGATTTTTCCTTCCAAGAAGAAAATCGAAAAAAGAGTTTACGCTGTTTTGGATGTTCTATGTCTTTGCTTGTAGGATGCGTTGGTATGTTTTTAAACGGTCGACTCAATAATTGTTGCTATTATTTGTTAAGGTATTTTCAACAATATCGCCTGAAATACTATATCATCCCTCGCTACCAGTTTCATTCCACGTGATTTATTTATTTTGCGTTCATTAAATGTAGGAATCCCGAAACGAAAAGATAGAATTTTATTATTGACTATGTTTTTCTGCAGAGGATTTTTCGGTATTTCTGATCCTAGTCGCGACGTACCACAATTATTGTGATTATTATTATACTATTATAGTATCCCCAAAGAAAACTTTTTTACTTCCATATTTACAGAGTACATGGAAGTATTGGAATCGTCCTAAAATCGAGAATCGGAACGGAGCTTCAGAATAAACTTTTCTTAAACAAATTTACTCAGAATCACTTCCTGAACAAGTGTCTGTATGTCCGTGTGTCCGTCTGTGGTCATCTACAAAAGTCGCCATAGCTCCCTCAAATCTCAACCTTTTTTCAAATTTCTTGTTCTGAAATGTTCGTCTCGGCAAGACCTAACACCTTGTACAATCGAAATTTGTATAACACACAGTACTTCCGATATATTTGCATTTTTAGTGTTTTCTATTTTATTTTTTCCGGCCACAAAAATGAACCGATTTGAGCGTTCTTGGTCTTAAAATGTTTGTTTTACCATGCAGAATATGTGAATATTTTTTATATTTCGATAATGTGGCGTACTTTTTTTGGGGCGAATTTTAAAATTCGAGTAGTGGATTTTATGTTATTTTTGACCTGAACACCCTTAAAAGCAGTCAAAATATGATCAAATTTTGTCACAATTTTACGTTTCAAAAAATGGAAGTATTGTGTAATATCTACGCACCACTGGTTTTTTAATGAAATCCCCAGGCATTTTCCCTCTTCCCTCGGGCTTCGTTTGATATTTCCGTGATCGAATTTAACGTTCATGCATCCGTCAGCTGCATGAATGAAATTGATAAGTAAGGATGAAGGCTTAAATAACTCGCCCCACTCTCAAACCGAACATTTTGAAGGATGGATTCTTTTGGGTATCGAAGGAGTTTCGACTGCGGTGTACACGGAGCCGGTGGCACAAGTGTTGAGAATAATGTATGCGAGAGAAAATCCTACCTGATCCGATTTTCATTTTGAGAACGGCCACAAAACTTTCATCCACTCCGTAAATATGGAAGTGAAAGTAGCCAAAAATGCGTTTGACCGGCTCGGCGATAAAGTGCCATCACACTGTTCCCAGCTCACGCCGACGCAATCTTCACGTCAGACAGCAAAAAGGAAACATCTCCATTGAGCTATTTAGCCGTAAGGTGGTTGATGAACTGTTTCCTTTGCTTTAAGTACGCCGTGGGATTTTCAGCTATCCAAGGAACCGCAGCGTGAGCCCGACATTTTTTTGAATGAAATTCTAGCATTTAGCCGATACAGCTTTGAAGATTACATTTCTAGGAGATGCTGGGAATTTTTATTTCTTTATTTTTACCAAGTCGGTGGAATAAAAATTACCCATCCCGAAAATCGAAATATTGGAAACAGAAAAATGAACGGATTCGAGCGTTTTTGGTCTTAAAATCTTTGTTTTATCTTGCAGAATATGTGGATATTTTGTAGATTCCTACAACTTGGCGTATTTTTAATTTAGGCGAGTTTTAAAATTTGCATGGTTGCAGTTTTTTGAGATTTTTGACCTGAACATCCTCAAACGCAGTCAAAATATGATCAAATTGTTTCACACTTTCACGTTTCAAAATATGGAAGTATTGTGTGTTATCTACGCACCACTGGTTGTTCTTGTGTGAGTTGAATAGTCTGGTTGATTTGATTTGATTTGATTTGAACTGACTCCAAAGCGCGGAGGACGTAATGAGTTCAATGATCGATCGTTTTTCTGATTCAGCCGGACGTCGCGTCGGACCATTGTCTGTTCCAGGGTGGGGCATAATAGAACGTTGCCACTTTCCGGTTGTATTGGGCGCCTTTTCAAAAAATCTAGCCTTTTTGCCCGCATTATTATAGCCTGTAAGGTAATAACATTTGCTGAGGCCTTGATTAAATCAGTATTGGAAGGTAGTGCAGGGCACACAGTTACCTACTGAAGGTACCTACTCGCGTCCACAACATTCGAGAATCCCCTCATATTCAACGTTTTACTTTTAAAATTAACCAGCGGTGCGGGGATAACACAAAATACAAACGTGAAAGACAACAATATTTTCAAATGTAAAAGTGATACACAATTTGGTCATATTTTGTCTGCTTTTAAGGTGTTTAGGTCAAAAATAGCCAAAAACTCACTAAGCAAATTTTATAAGGCGCCCTACATAAAAATACGCCAATTTATCTGTACATACAAAATATTCTCATATTCTGCAAGGTGAAACAAAGATTTTAAGACCAAGAACGCCGAAATCGCTCCTTTTTTGTGGCCTTTTTGGTTTTTTTTTAAATTTTACCAATTTTTCATAAAACGGAAACTTCACCAGAATTATCGGAAACTCAAACTCATTATCGAACTCACAATGAACCTGGAACTTGAACTCATAGTCAAACTCGTAGTCGAACTCACATTGCAACCGCAACTCAAACTCAATATCGAACTCATCGTCAAACTCGAAGTAAAATTTACAATGGAACAGAAACTCAAACTCATTATCGAACTCGACGTCAAACTCACAATGAGACACAAACTCAAGCTCGAAGTCAAATTCACCGTCAAACTCGAAGAAAAACTTACAACGGAACAGAAACTCAAACTCATAATCGAAAACGAAGTCAAACACATAATGAAAGTGAACATTCAACTCATCATCGAAAACGAAGTCAAACTAACGATGAAACTGAACATTCAACTCATCATCATAATCGAAGTCAAACTCACAATGAAACTGAACATTCAACTCATCATCGAAATCGAAGTCAAACTCACAATGAAACAGAACATTCAACTCATCATCGAAAACGAAGTCAAACTCACAATGAAACAGAACATTCAACTCATCATCGAAAACGAAGTCAAACTCACAATGAAACTGAACATTCAACTCATCATCGAAATCGAAGTCAAACACAAAATGAAACTGAACATTCAACTCATCATCGAAAACGAAGTCAAACTCACAATGAAACTGAACATTCAACTCATCATCGAAATCGAAGTCAAACTCACAATGAAACAGAACATTCAACTCATCATCGAAAACGAAGTCAAACTCACAATGAAACTGAACATTCAACTCATCATCGAAATCGAAGTCAAACACAAAATGAAACTGAACATTCAACTCATCATCGAAAACGAAGTCAAACTCACAATGAAACTGAACATTCAACTCATCATCGAAATCGAAGTCAAACTCACAATGAAACTGAACATTCAACTCATCATCGAAATCGAAGTCAAACTCACAATGAAACTGAACATTCAACTCATCATCGAAATCGAAGTCAAACTCACAATGAAACAGAACCTTGAACTCATAATCGAAATCGAAGTCAAACTCACAATGAAACAGAACCTCAAACTCATCATCGAAATCCAAGTCAAACTCACAATGAAACTGAACATTCAACTCATCATCGAAATCGAAGTCAAACTCACAATCAAACAGAACATTCAACTCATCGTCGAAATCGAAGTCAAACTCACAATGAAACTGAATCTTCATCTCATCATCGAAATCGAAGTCAAACTCACGATGAAACTGAACATTCAACTCATCATCGAAAACGAAGTCAAACTCACAATGAAACAGAACATTCAACTCATCATCGAAAACGAAGTCAAACTCACAATGAAACTGAACATTGAACTCATCATCGAAACTGAAGTCAAACACAAAATGAAACTGAACATTCAACTCATCATCGAAATCGAAGTCAAACTCACAATGAAACAGAAACTCAAACTCATCATCGAAATCGAAGTCAAACTCACAATGAAACTGAACATTCAACTCATCATCGAAATCGAAGTCAAACTCACAATGAAACTGAACATTCAACTCATCATCGAAATCGAAGACAAACTCACAATGAAACAGAAATTCAAACTCATAATCGAAATCGAAGTCAAACTCACAATGAAACTGAACATTCAACTCATCATCAAAATCGAAGTCAAACTCACAATGAAACTGAACATTCAACACATCGAAATCGAAGTCAAACTCACAATGAAACAGAACATTCAACTCATCGAGTGTGTTTCATTTTGAGTTTGACTTCGAAATTAAATATGGGTTGGACTCATAATCGAGTTTCTGTTTCATTATGTGTTTGACTTCGTTTTCGATGATGAGTTGAATGTTCAGTTTCATCGTGAGTTTGACTTCGATTTCGATGATGAGATGAAGATTCAGTTTCATTGTGAGTTTGACTTCGATTTCGACGATGAGTTGAATGTTCTGTTTGATTGTGAGTTTGACTTCGATTTCGATGATGAGTTGAATGTTCAGTTTCATTGTGAGTTTGACTTGGATTTCGATGATGAGTTTGAGGTTATGTTTCATTGTGAGTTTGACTTCGATTTCGATAATGAGTTCAAGGTTCTGTTTCATTGTGAGTTTGACTTCGTTTTCGATGATGAGTTGAATGTTCAGTTTCATCGTGAGTTTGACTTCGATTTCGATGATGAGATGAAGATTCAGTTTCATTGTGAGTTTGACTTCGATTTCGACGATGAGTTGAATGTTCAGTTTCATTGTGAGTTTGACTTCGATTTCGATTATGAGTTCAAGGTTCTGTTTCATTGTGAGTTTGACTTCGTTTTCGATGATGAGTTGAATGTTCAGTTTCATCGTGAGTTTGACTTCGATTTCGATGATGAGTTTAAGATTCTGTTTCATTGTGAGTTTGACTTCGATTTCGATGATGAGTTTAAGGTTCTGTTTCATTGTGAGTTTGACTTCGATTTCGATGATGAGTTCAATGTTCTGTTCCATAGTAAGTTTGACTTGGATTTCGATGATGAGTTTGAGGTTCTGTTTCATTGTGAGTTTGACTTCGATTTCGATGATGAGTTTAAGGTTCTGTTTCATTGTGAGTTTGACTTCGATTTCGATGATGAGTTGAATGTTCTGTTTCATTGTGAGTTTGACTTCGATTTCGATGATGAGTTGAATGTTCAGTTTCATAGTGAGTTTGACTTCGTTTTCGATGATGAGTTGAATGTTCAGTTTCATCGTGAGTTTGACTTCGATTTCGATGATGAGATGAAGATTCAGTTTCATTGTGAGTTTGACTTCGATTTCGACGATGAGTTGAATGTTCTGTTTGATTGTGAGTTTGACTTCGATTTCGATGATGAGTTGAATGTTCAGTTTCATTTTGAGTTTGACTTCGATTTCGATGATGAATTTGACTTTCTGATGCATTGCGATTTTGACTTCGAAATTAAGTATGAGTTCGAGTTTCGGTTTCATTGTGAGTTTGACATCGATTTCGATGATGAGTTTGAGGTTCTGTTTCATTGTGAGTTCGGTCATGGACTTCGAGTATGACTATAAATTTGAGTTCCTGTATCATTCGAGTTTGAATTATATGTAAACATTATCCAGAGAATTCAATAATAATTATTATTCTGTCAATTATTTAGGTATATACTATAGGAGGTATATACTATATGTTACTATTGTAGTATAGACTATACACATTTACTGAGAATCACTTCCTGAACAAGTGTCTGTGGGTCCGTCCGTCCTTCTGTGGTCATTCACAATAATGGCCGTAGCTCCCTCAATTCTCAACCTTTTTAAAATTTCTTGAACTGAAGTTTTTGTCTCAACAAGACATAACACCCTGTGTAATCGAAATTCGAATAACTGATACTACTTACTTCTTATATATTGCATTGCAGATATTTATTGCGTTTTTAGGGTTTTCTATTTTTTTTCGGCCTGAAAAAAGAACAGATTTGAGCGTTCTTGGTCTTCCGATAACTTGGCATATTTTCATTTAAGGCGATATTTCTGACCTAAACACCCTCAAAAGCAGTCAAAATGTGATCAAATTGTGTCAGGCTTCTGCGTTTCAAAATGTGGAAGTATTGTTGTTATCTACGCACCTCCGGCAATTGTTTACTCGCCATGTCGCCGTGACATTTTTCGTCTGGTTCCCTTCCCCATTTTAGAAAAAAGAAAAGAAACAAGTTCATTGAGCCGGCACGAAGACTCAACAATAAGAACTAGTGAGCCGATCAGAGGCTATGAGTCATGTAATGTTTCTCGTTGTAGTCATCTGTTCTGTCACGTAGAAATGTTTCGCCTTCTCTAAAGCCGGTGCCTACCTAAATGACGAATTGTCCGAATTGTCCCTAATCGGCGAACGTGCTAATCGTTGCAGTCCAACAATAGGTATTGTCGTTAACCATGCCAGCGTCACTTGGAGAATAGTCTAAATAAACCAATAGTGTGTAACCGGTAGTGGTGCTTTGATAGGTAGTACGTTGATGGTGCTTTAACAGTACATTCTAATGCGTGGATTCTGTACATGAACTTAATTTGGTTTTCGTCCGATTTTCCTATCGTTTTGGCGGAGATTTGTTGGGGTTCAAACAACTGTTGGGTATGGACCAACAAGCGAAACCCACCATTGTCATTCTACCACGAACATACCACTGTCTTCAGGTTTTCGGGCAGCTTCTACCGAAAATCCACCGGCCGCTACCGAGTCTGATATCGAGTATTAAATAGACTTTGTGAGATTCTGGAAATTTATCCAAAAATACCCAACAAACAGCTCTAGAGCATAATCCCATCCTAATTAACAATTACATTTTTACTTCCATATTTATGAAGGAAATGGAACTATTGTAATCGCAAATTGGATCTGAGCATCAGAAACTACTTTTATTTATTCACTTTTACTCAGAATCGATTCCTGAATAAGTGTCTATGAGGATTAAAAAAATAGATTTATCTCTCTCAATTCTCAAACTGGAATGTTCGTCTCGGCAAGGCCAATCGTCGTATTTAACCGGAGTCCGAACCCTTTACTTTCGATATATCAGCACTTTTAGTGTTTTCAATTTTATTTTTTCTGGCCAGAAATATGGAATGAGCGTTCCTGGTCTCGAATTCACTCTTTTGCCTTGCAGAATTCGTGAGTATTGACGTATTCTGATTTTAGGGGGTTTATTTTATTAAAGTTTTTTATTTCAAGTGTTTTATCGAGTTTATTCAAGATCTCCAGTTTTTTATTCAACTTCGCATTGTGAGTTTTTTGACATCTTTGATCCATATATAGCCTCCAAGGTAGACATCTAAATACACATTAAAACACTAAACTACACTGACATTAAAATATGGAAGTAATCTATCTTAGTAATCTATCTAGCTATCTTAGCACATCTTTATCCGTCTGATAAGAGATGATATGTTGCTGAATAATGCTGTCTTCCGGTTAGAACCCCGAATTCTTCATCGGACGTTTTGTGGTTAACCAGTTACCATCCCCAGCTCATGAGGCGAGAGCTGGCTAACCTGGCCAGTCCGGACCGGTCGATAAAACTGGCGTAGTGTGGCTGGTGAGACCTTAATGCGGGCATAAGAGAACGCCCATCGCGCCAAGAGGAAGGAAGCAGCGCACATTAGCCAGGACTCCAGCTCATTGCACTGGCAGACACCAGGTGTTGCCTGGATGGCAGACGGCAGGAAAGGCAACGGCAGCCGTGCGAACGTTAATCGATGGAGGTGTGAGAATATTAAAGTATTCTCATTTTGTCCAGTAATTTTGCCGATAAAATTTCCGTCGACTTGGCCGATTCCAGTTTTTCTGTGAATAGTTGGTTGGTACCCATTTTTGATCTCGCGTTTCCGATGGATCTGTTCGTAGCACCGGGATAGGCACCATGGTACCATCTAGCATCCTAAATAATTTTCTCTTGACATTCCATGAGTGGGGAAAAATGGTCGATTGAGTCAATAATATGGTTTCCTGTAGCATAATATGCAACATATTATGTAACGTTAAGCCTATCATGGATCCTGGTTGGTCAATACCTATGGGTGACAATCCCAGTGGCGCGGTATCGACGGATCTTTTCTATTTTTACTCCCATATTTACAGGGTAAATGGAAGTATTGGAATCGTCCTAAAATCGAGAATCGGAATGGAGCTTCAGAAAAAACTTTTTCTTACACACATTTACTCAGAATCACTTCCTGAACAAGTTCTGTGTGTCCGTGTGTCCGTCCGTCCGTCCGTCTGTGGTCATCTACAAAAATGGCCATAACTCCCTCAATTCTCAACCTTTTTTCAAATTTCTGAACTGAAATGTTTGTCTCGGCAAGACCTAACACCCTGTTTTATCAAAATTTGGATAACCCACAGTACTTCCGATATATTTGCATTTTTACTGTTTTCTATTTTATTTTTTTCCGGCCACAAAAACGAACCGATTTGAGCGTTCTTGGTCTTAAAACCTTTGTTTTACCTTGTAGAATATGTAGATTTTTTTACATTCGAAAATGTGGAGTTTTTTCATCGATTTCTGAATCGTTTCATAGAATTTCTTCGACCAGAAGTTATGGGATGATGCTGTTCTGATGAGGCGCGTCAAAGGCGCCACAAAATTATTCTTACCTCTCGTGTCGTGTTGGTGAATATCTCCCAGCAATTTGCCTTTATTCAGGTGGGCAAACCTATGGCATTCTCCGACATAGATGAAGGGCAGTGAAAGCCTCCCTGCACTTTTTTCTGAGCTCATACTCATGAAAATTTTCGTTTCGTGATATTGCATGAAACCGCGAACGAAGGAACCTTACGGCCTGTTTTGCCAGATTATGGGAACCTGCGCCCAGGTGACGAAATATTCACATTTTTTATAACTCGCGTTTACTCACTCGTTTTTTGCTTCTTAAAACGATCGTATTAGGTGCCTACTATCCATTTGTCAGATACTAGTCGATTCGATTTGCTGTTGAGATTTGATGAATAGGCTACAGTGGCTCCTTTAACTTAATTCAGGAATTAATTGAGGCAGGGTCTTGTCGAGCGGGAAGTTGGCCGGTCGGTTGAAGGCCGTCTTGACTCATAGCCCTCGGACACCACGCGCCAAGTTCACACTGATCACAGATATTCGTTCTAAGGCCGCTTGTGGTCCTACCGATCATCAGGTACCGTAGCATGATTTTTACATCGAGGAAAATGTTTTTGATTCGGTTACTTGGAGCGTTACGATTTTGAGGTTTTTCAAGTCGACAGTCACAATGCAAACTTTGCATACTAACAATAATTGTAAGTGCAAAAACTGAAAATGTTCAGGAGACGAAAAAGCTGCAAGTTTTACTTGTTGATTGGAGGTTCCAAACTTACAGGTTATTACAAATGGTCATAGAGAAGGAATGACAAGTCGATGGACGCTGTTGTTGACACGAGCATGCGCGCGAAGATACACTTTACCGCTCAACGCCTTATTTTTGAAAAAAAATTGTACTTACAGGCTTTTGCACTGTCGCTGTCGAAGTGTGATGTATTTGTTCGAGAAAGTTTGTCGAAGCGCTGATCCAATTTTTCGTTATTTTTGTCAATCGGGAAGTTCGGAGCTTCGCGAGAGTCGGAAGTGCCTCGAGTATTTCAAGATCCTGCGGTTGCTGAGCTTTCAGCCATAAGGATGAGCTCATTTTCAGTTTCAGCCATTTTCAAGCTGTAAACGGTTATTGTGCAAGAGGCCAAGGTCCCTCGCGTGTCCAGCGCGCACCTTAGGCAATCCGCCAGGATGTCGCCGAAGAATGATTGCAATCCAAGTTCACAAATACGCAGGCTCTCGCTTAATATTGTTACGTGGCTCTGATCGAACGGCCGATTACCGTAATTCCGAAGTTTACCGAAACGTTTTCAATTCTAAAACCGCCCGTTTTGTCCGAAAATATTGCACATACCCGCCATTACGTGCGATTGCCATTCCGACGCTCCCTGTTAACTTCCGCCAATAATTCCACTCCCGAATTTCCCCTGCGTGATTTTGAGAAGTTATGTACCGTGAATGGGCTTCTTGACGATGATGGGATTTCGTATTTCCTTTTTATCATTTTCAGGATTGAGCACCCCTTGAAAAACCCTATTTCCGGTACAAAATTGCGTTTGAGTGAGCCGTTAATTGCGAAAGAATGGCGTAGGGATCACTGTAGGGCGATGGGAATACTTGAGCATTTCTGAAGTTTCGAGGCCTCAGAGTTGTGGTGGGACCAGGAAGCTGGATCTTCCCCGTACCGCTCATCCGGAATTCCGACCGGTTCCTTGGGTTTCTATAATTTATGTACATTGTCTTTGTGCCTTTACCACAAGGTTATACCTTAATCTGCCTCGTCCTTGCTTCCCTCTGTGTTGAGATTATACTTTCAAGTATACTGTAGGGCAGACCATGCGCATTATGTTTGCCACTCAAAAACAGGTGGAAATTTCGGATAGTGCTGTATGGGGAAGCTCCAGCTTCCTTGTCCCAGCACAACTCTGAAGCCTCGTCCGCCTCGCTCCTAAAAAATACTACATGATATCGATGATACCTTATAGCACAAAGGGCATATGCCAAAAAATGGCATAATGAGAAAAATGCAAAACAAGTTTTTAGAAATTTACAAAAATAAAGAGTTCTCCCATAGTTTTCAATTCCATGAAAAAATTCGCTAAATAAAAAATGTTTGTCTGGCCAAGATCTACAACCTCGTTTAACCAGAACTTAGGAAGCACTTAACACTTCCAAGATAAACGCTCTTTAAATATTTTTTTTCGTTTTTCCATTATATCGTTTTTGGTCCCAAAAATAGATGAAAGGATCATGATTCTTGGAGCGATCGATAGGTCCTGATGAGTAGATTCTTTCGGTACCGAAATCTCAAAATTGATATTTTGGGACATATGCCCTTTGTGCTTTAAGGTATCGATAGGTAGTATTATGAGTAACATGTAGTATTGTGTGATAGGTATGTAATATAGTGATATGTAGTAGTAACTATGTAGTATTCTGCCGTCCTAAGATAAAACTTCCTAAGTCCATTCAAATTGTAGGTGACTTAGGACTTTTTAACTAAGGACGGCAATAATAATTATTCTCGATATTATCAAGAAATATTTTCAACAATTTACTAAAAACGCCTTTCAATGTAATCCGAAAGGAAACGGAATATCTAGGAACAGGATCCATCTGATAGTTTCGTGTTCTGTTGGATTGGGATTTACAACTCCAACCCAATCTTTCAGAAATAGCCGGCAGAATTCATTGCCCAACTGGTCCGGATATGTTCATTTCAATAGTGGAAGTTCCACTCGTAGATAATCCTAGGGAACTCAAGTGGCTCGCCTCCGGATCGTTGACTCGGCCGACCCTGGGTATCCCATTAAGTTTGGAATTTTATCGAGATAATAAACGAGGAGATCTGCCCATTTCATGCGATCAATCATCTCGCGGTGGAAGAATAGCTAAAACGCTTCCAAGCGCCTGTTTTAAAGTCATTCGTTATTCCCTCTGCTTTCCTGGGTTTCAAATTTCCTGCTCGTAACCATTCTGCATTCATAATTCTACGCATTTCCTTCATGGTCGAATATCTTGAGAACAGTCAAAGCCCGAGACGCTGTTCAGTATGCTACCTACTGAAGTAGCGCTTTGTCGTCCAACAAACGTGGGTGCACTTTCCCCTTCGCTCCACTTCCGAAATTTACCAAACAGCTGCGCTTTTGGTTCCAATTGATTTTTCAACTTTTAACATTTTCCAATCAATCAAAAAAAATCAAAATTCCAAGACCTCGAGCTCTAAAATTTGACCTGAAAAAAATTGAAGTAAACATCTGTGTAAATCTATTTTTCCCCAAGTTGGTCTGATTTTCGCTTTTTCTACAATTATAGAGCTTCCATGTACACTATACATTCACATTATCATGCGAATCATTAATTCTATACCAAACGTTTGACAATTTTAATTGATTACTTTTATTTTTAAAAAGTAAAGGATAGTTTATTCGCAGTTCAAAAAATGAGTTGGTATGAGTTGAAATTTCAAGAAAAATTTCCCATTTTTGAAATCGTTGCTCAATGTCTCCTACTTGCCTACGTTGTGGTACGAAAGTAGTCATGAAATCTCCCAAAGGTATGCAAGAGTATGAGAATTACTCAATTATAGCTGATTTTTTCAGCAATACCTACCTTGCTAGAATGTGTTATGTGTGGAAACTAGTGGGAATTGTAGTTCACAAGAATAAGCACGAGACGCCTTTCGCATGTATTATATGCAATCGCGCCCTTGACACTTGGTGAATGTGCTTTTATAGGTTAGCGAAAAATGAATGCATCACTCACATGTTCCCAACCCTGGAGCATGTGATACTGAAAATATGCCAGTCGTTGCTGTATGTATTATTCTCTCTTTGAAATGCGGAACAGGATGATAGTTATTTTCAAAAACGCTCGCGGCTGATTTTGGTTCAGTCTTTAAAAATGAACAAAGTTGCTTGTGTGATCCGCTACTAGTTATTTCAAATATTTTATTTACGTATTTTATTGCATTTATTGTTATCTATGTAAATTGTTCTCAACAGAATTCCACTTTCCACTTTCATAAGTGGAACACGCAGTTAGTGATGGCAATCGGAAAAATTGCATCTTTGTTCACTCAATACCGTAGTTATTTGAGCAAATTAGTCAGATCATCCTGCTCCAACAGTATACCATTTTACTCTATATTCTCATATTTCCGCTATATTCCGATGATAAATTAATGTGGAAAATAGATTTAATTTTTCTTCGGGTTTGAACTGTTATTGGGGACGAATAGTGTCAGTGAAACTGCTCGGGATCGCAGGATAATCTTGCAACATAGATTTCCATTCTGGTCGAGTCGGTTGGCGATTTATCATTCCGCCAAAAAGGAGGTACCTGATCAGAAACAGATTTGGGCGGTGAAGTTGCCTGCCGAGTGCGCAATGTCGACTGATTGCCCTTTCAGGAGCAAAATGTTGTCTTCTATCGCCTTCAATGATAAAAGCTTCACATTTTTGGCCCAATTGAGAACCACTTACCTACCCGCTCCGTCGTGGTAACACCATACAATACAACTGATGAGATTAGATGCGCCGCCAATCAGTTCTGTTTCTTTGTTAATTTATTATGAAAGCTTCTACTAACTCCTCCCTCGAAATTTCATTTAAAAATTAATATTTTCGCTGATCAACACTTACTTCTTCTCATAAACTTTAATTAACCCAAATGATATCGCTGGCAGCCATTATTATTCTTCAATTCGCATTTTTACTTCCATATTTTACAAAGTAAATGGAAAGTCCTAAAATGGAAAGTCGGAACGGAGCTTTGAAAAAAACTTGAACTTAATCACTTTTACTCGCAATCACTTCCTGAATCTCCGTCCGCGTGTCCGTTTGTTGGCCGTATCTCTCTCGATTGTCAACATTTTTTTCAAATTTCTTGAACTGTGATGTTTGTCTCAGTAAGACCTATCACTCTATTTAACCTGAATTTGACTTACTCGCAGTACTTCAGAGATATTAGCGCTTTAATTGTTTTTCCTATTTCATTTTTCCTGACCCCAAAAATAAACCGATTTGGGCGTTCTTGGTCTTGAAATCGTTGGTTTACCTTGCAGAAGACGTGGATGTTTTCTTAATTCCGATAACTCGACGTATTTCGATTTTAAGCGGGTTTTAAAATTTGCATTGTGATTTTTTGACATCTTTGCTCCACGCAGCCTCCAATGTTGTCAAGATATAAAAATCAAACTTTGTCCACCTTCATCAGAAATGTTTCGACTCGTTAGAGTTCGGTTAAAGTTACTGTTGGTTACTTTGTTGTCGGCGTGATCAACAGACACCAACTAACTCTGAACCCATCTAACCGTAGGTTAAATCCTAGTGCATAATATGCACACAGAACATATTCTAATAATATGAGATTATACTAATAATTATTAGAGAGATAAGATTATATTATCACAATAGTTATTAGAGATTATAATAATATGAGAACAGATTATGTTCTTTGTGACTAGAGCGACATGTCGTGGTATTATGGTATTTGTACAATCCGCCCCCTTCCTTAAGCAGACCTGATATTACCGTACAGTTGACTTTTCCTGATTCGTCATGGTCATGGTAGGTAACTAAAAATAAAGCCAAGTCCTATATTATTATCGCCTCATTATCATGTTGATAAGGGTTTTCACCATAATTTAAGAATACTCTATGGTACTTTCGTCAAAATAGATTTCCTTTCGTTATGCCATACCTGTTCTCGTTCTCCAGAAGGTATTACAATAGTGAATGGACAGGAGCGCTTTGAGGTCAGTGACGGAGGTGGGTAAGGTCAGGGCTACGGGTTAGGGACAGACTGGTACAATTCAACATTCAACCTCTCACGCTGCTGATCGCAACGACTGGACACCGTCAATATCGTGAACAAGAACAAAGAAGGTATATTGCATTTTTCGGGTTGCCCATTGGCAACATTGCGTCAGGAAAATCGTGCAACCACGCCTCGATCGAAAATGGCTGATGACAACATTTCCAGCAGTTTCGAATTCTTACAGTGAATCCTCCTTGGAATATAGATAGCTGTTCATCCAGTGATGTGGTTAAATGGTGGGGTATATTTATCCATCTTGTGAAAACTCTCAAACAAGATCGACTGGCTGAAATCAAAGTTCTCTTAAATTCTGAGTTAATTTAACCAACGAATAAAACCTACCAAGTTCTAGCCATGAACTGTTTTAGCGTCGTAGCCACTATTTTTCTCTTCTATTATTTTAAAATCACAATTATTCCAGTTTTCAAAACGGTATCAATTTTTTTCTCTCTTTTTTCGGCCTGTCAAGCGGGAAGTGTATCTTTCGATAACTTGATATCGAAGCTCAAATCTCTAATTACACTCAAGTTTTGGCTATAACAATCGGCGAAGTGTAAACAATTAATTGGAGCCCGTCAAATTATCACCGATCTGGAGCAGATTTTTTAAAAATCGGTTTCGTAGTTATGGATATCTGTCAAGCTTGGAGTTAGCCATGTTCGTCAGATATAAGCTAATCATGGTTTTCAGCTGGGGATAAGCTTATCTGGCTGCCCCAAATCATCCAGAATGCAGAGTGATTGGAACCAAATTAGCAAACTTTGGGCTCAGAACCTGTCAATGTAAATGCGTAAAAATCCTAGCTTTAATATAAGAATATAATATTTAAAAAAAATTCTGAATCTTTTCGCCGTCTTCGGTGGGCTTCGGTTTTAATATTGGCAACTACATGGAAAATCCTTATTTAACCTTATGAAAACAACCGGTTGCCTACCGTGATGTCGTTTGGTATTGTTTATAATGGACGTCGCACTGGCCGTTAGGCGATCGGTGACCAGGTCACGTAGCGACACGCCTTGTGCCCGGTTAACAGTCGAAGGGCAAATTCAGGGTCTGTAACTTGTGTTCTAACAGTAGTCCAGTGCTCGGTGACAAATGGAGATGAATGGACAATCGTTCCCACGAATCCGTTATAGTTCTCGTATCTGACAAATTTATAGTCCCCTGGCTTGAGAATTCGCTGTGCTAATGGTGACCTCCTTATATAGTGAAACATGTACATTATAGTGAAACCGAGTCAAACTGGTGTCGGAAAAGCCATTCGTAACCATAACGAGTCGACTTCACAGGCCACGCAACTAATCGCCTCCTTCCCTATAAGGTTAATTCCCAAATAACTGTAAATTTTCAATTTGGAAAAAAATTAAGATTTCACCTTTTTGAAAAATCTTGAAAAAATTCCTGCATGCTTCCTTGACCTTCCTAAGATTGAAAAAAATCAAGAAAAAGATCGGAATCACGATCTTCGAGTTTTTAATTGAATTTGAAAATTTAGAATCCATGGAGGGTTACACCATTGGCGTGTACAGAATTATTGGCATTGCTACTAAGAAATAAGCAGTAAATGTCCTTAACTCCTTAAAAATCCTTAAAAATCCTTAACTTCAAAAGAGTCCACCCTCAAAATTTCAGGTCAAAGGGATCAAAATTAATCAAAATGAATCTCTTTCAACCCACCATGGAAAGCTGGTAACGTTCCATGGTCGGTTTATGGTCAACTGTAACCCTCCGTGGTTAATTGTAACCCTCCATTGGTATAAACTAAAATGTGGAGGTTACAGGTTTTGTAGCATGGAGGGTTACATTTCAACTTTGCTCCTTAATTATAAATCAGGATTGAAAGATTACTGAATGAAATTGTTAGGTATGGGACGTTAGGTTGACAGAGAACTTTGATATTCTATAGGGGGGAAGGAGGAGAGTTGATTGAAAAATTATGAGATATTCACATGGATGTTACACTCAAAAACCGACGGTCACGCGAACCACACCTTCTTCACCCAGGGCCACAAATCAACTGGCTTGAAGTGGAAAGGGGATGGGGTAGTGGGTCGACCAGGGTTGCCACCTCCTTTCTACCCGACTCCCATCAAAATATCCCGACATGGGAAATGTGTACCGTTCTTTCTAAAAAGTCCACGGACGTTACACAGAAACGAAAAACTGACTTTGTGACATCACTGACAACGCACTGCGCGGGTTTTTGAGCTGAAATCTTCATCATTTTTGCTGACGATTGGGTCCAGTTTTGTCTTCTCGAAACCGGCCAGCATTCATATTCCAATACCTCGTAAATATGGGAGTTGTTGGGATCCCGAAAAGTTCCCGAACGAATCGAAAATAGTATAAGTATAAGGATAACTGGTGAATACTAATAAGCAGTTCGACGGTTGCCGGTAGAATAGAAATTACAATATAATTATAATATAATAATAATATCTATATTTTATAATATTATTATTTTTCCGATAACAGTAGGTAGGTTACCCTTTTGAATCAGTGTTGCCATACGTACAAATAAATCTCCCACGGGAGTAAAAATGGGACCTTTTCCATCAATTTTGCTCTGCTGGGAAACCTGAGGACTTTTAGTATGTATGTAACTCCCCTGAATACATCCCCGAATAGAAATTTCCCCACGCACCCTCCACGCACTCCACATCCCCTAAACTGACTGGACTAAAAGCGAACCATACGTTGCACCATCTGCCAAGATTTCGGGACCATGAAGGCCTCTAAAGAATCTCCGATGGTTGATAGCTAATGGGATGATAAACTGTAATTATTATTATTGCCAGCGCTTCGCTCATTATAGAACGAATGAGCCCGATCGGTCTCGAAAGGGCAATTATCCCTGTCACTGATGAGAAAAAGTGACTGGTCCGATAACGTGAATGATAATGTAACGGGACTCGTTCAGCGGTGAAGCCAGTGGTTGAATCGTTAGTGAAATCGTCTGCTCCTGGTGGCTCCCACGGCCAAAAAAGATCTGGTTGCATTGCCGGATTCACACGTGATCGATGTTACCTCATTCCAGCGGAGCCTGGAGTATTTTTCTTTCCGTTATGTTTTCTTGCCAGTTTTCTCATACCATTGCGGCTCCGTCGCTTTTCTTTTGCGATCTGACGTGGAGGAAGGTTTTGTCCGTTGTCAAGATCGATGATCGCAATCAGGATACGATTAAATTATTTTTATAATATTCAAGAAGAAAAAAATATCTTCAGGAGAAGCCCGTAGAATTTTGTGACCCAAACCCCATATTGTGACCTATGCCCCATATTTTTATTCCATTCTTAAATTAGAAACAAATCAAGAGATTACCATAACTAGTCACAAAGCAAACCGGATTTGTTGTTTGTTAAAAATTTTGGTTTATGTTAAAACCTTGTGAGTTTTCTCTACTTTTATGTTTTATTACTTCACCGCTTATTTGAGATCCTGCTTGGTATTAAATATTAAAATTAAATATTAAAATACTATAAATGGAAATTTTTTTTCCATTTATAGTATTTTTTTTTGTTTTGTGGAAATAAAATCTTTATCCATCTATCTATCCAAGAATTACTTCGGTCTTATTTTACGCATGACACCACCACACTGATGGCTTTCATGCTATACTGCATCCAGGGTTAAGTGTTTCGGGACGTGTACCTTTCATTTTATTAATAACCTTTTTCATTCATCCTCCGCTAAAACCCTGACCGGTATGATACCTAAAAGATTAAATAATAACCTTTTTCATTATATAATAATCATTAAATAATAATCTTTAAATAATTACGTTTAAATAAACCTTTAAATAAATAAACCTTTGATAAATTAAATAAATGAACTTTAAATCAATAAAAATAAACCTTCTTCATTCATTTTACCTCCCAAACGGCTGAGGACATTTTTCTGATTTTTAGGAAAAATCATTCTTGATTTGACGCGGCTCCAATCCTTCACCCAAGCCAATAGCTCACTTTTAAGGCATTTGGAATGTTTTTAAATCTTAAAAAAAAAATTTCCAAATCTTTTCACGACCCAAGTAAGCCCAGTTCCACCGTTTGGAAGTTATAGCATTTTCAGTAAGCGCTCCTGTGGAACAAAGAGCCAGGATTTCTTGATTTCGTCAGATTAATTTCAAGTGTTGAATTTCTACACGGATATTTGAACCAAATTGCACTCTTTAAGTTTTATTTTCTTATTTAGGTAGATATGTCGACGTAACAGAATTACTACAACAGGTATTTGAGTGCAGAGACCAATACCTAAATAATGGAAATTTATCAATCCCAAGAATTTTTATCGGGGCTTACCTAATTAGATATAGATCCTGTTCTCAACATAGTGAGCGAAAATCAACCCCTTGTGCAGGGATGGAAGCCGCGTGAATAATGAACCCCAGTGTAAAAATTTGCAGCGTCTCTGCAGTTGCAATACTTTTATTTACATCGTAAACGTAAAAGTAATATAATCAGGCGTTGATTGAGGTGAGATGCCTACTAAACGTTTGCCGAAATATGGTATTACTACGGGTTGCCCAAGTTGGAGATTAGGTTGGTTGGATATAAGCAGTGATTGGGCAGGATTATGAGTCGGCATGATGATGGTACATTTTGAAATTTCAGAATCGATTCTGGCTTTGCAATTGCAGTCCAATAAAAAAAATTTCGTCCGCCAAGTTTCGAAATAACGATGACTCGCAGGGAGAACAATTACATTCAAGTACGAACTCTTAAGTTGAAATTATATAAGATTGGGTGAAAGGACTGAGAGAAGCGTGGACGCTAAGCCTACGTCAGTTACAGAATCACGTTCGCACGATTTGGATGTTACGATTTGTCCATTCTGCCACATGCGAGTCTTGTACATGTGTACAGTGTGACGAATGACATTCTCAACACGTATAGGGGACAAGTTCAACATTAATTAATGGCAATGACGAATTTTAAAGAGCAGACTTTATCCTGTTGATTGTCTACTCAATAAAACCATTAATAATTAATTATTGGGCTAGGGGCTAGCGCGTAGTGCCTAGCTGCAGGCTATGCCCGGGAGTTGTGGGTTCGATTCCCGTAGGTGGCCTGGAAGATTTGGCCCATAGCCTCATGATTCAAGTCATCCCTGGTATTCGGGGTTTCTGGAAATAATCGAAATTGTAAAATTTAGCCCCAAACATTTTTGGTGGTGCGTGGTTATCACGCGATACTTTCATACTTCGGTAAGTCAATTTTTTGAATACATTTATAGTATTTGGACTACTTTGGAGGCTATAAGGATCGAGAAGGTCATAAACACTATGCAAATTTTAAACCCTCAGGTATATGTGAAAGGTGAAAATATGACGATAACTTAAATTCCAATTTTGACTCTCCTTTTTTAGGCGTAGATGAAAATGTCGTTGGAGCCGTTAAAAAATTTCCCGACAACGAGGTAGGTACCTATTTCATTTTTTACAAAAAATTGTCCATTCATCCGTATTAAGGTAAATTTCTGATTGAATGCACGAAACAAAAGATTTTTTATTCAATGCAATTCCCCACGATTTGAATCGTAGAGATGCCACACAGCCATAAGAGCTAGAGATTGAAAAATTATACTACTTGTCGCAATGTGGGTGGTTCTATAGTGATTCACAATTCAAGTGCATAACAAAAGCAGCGATGAATGCAGAAAGGTGCCTGGCATTTTAGACGTATTGTTTCGTATGGAGATTCGACGCCACCGTTTCGACATTGAAAAGATACCCGATGAATAGCGAAGGAGATGAGCCGTTCCGAGACCGTTCAAGTTCTAAAGACTCCTTTCCTCTCCAGGCTTCCTCCTTTACTCCAAGAGCTGACGATAATGGTCAACAATAATAGCAGGAAAAACGACGATTACAGAGATGTGTATGTGCCTGTCCAGTATCGTCAATTGAAGCGTCTGAACTGGCGTTTCAGTTTATAAATTGCCTATAGGCACTATTATTGTTATCCTACTGCACAATGCATGGAAAAAGGAGGTACCTATGCCTATTTTCGTATTTCACCTCGAGCGGTTCTTTAATCCATCGGAAAATCAGTGGTGCGAAAACACGCAATATATCCATATTTTGATATGTGAATATTTGACATAATTTGATTATAATATAATCACAATTATGTGGACTAGTTTTGAGGATGTTTAGCTCAAAAATACCTAAAAAACTCACTATCCCAATTTTAAAACACGCCTAAGATCAAAATAGGCAAAGTTATATGAGTATAAAAAATATCAACTTATTCTGCTAGGTAAAACCAGTGGTGCGTAGATAACACACAATACTTCCATATTTTGAAACGTACAAGTGTGACACAATTTGATCATATTTTGACTGCTTTTAAGGGTGTTCAGGTCAATAATATAAAAAAAAAACAACAAGATAATACAAATATTTTAAGATCAAATCGGTTCATTTTGTGTGTTTCAAATATTGCTGAGCCTAAATTATTTCTGGATTGTCAGTCAAATGATTATTTTCCCAGGTTCGACGTCAGGCATAAACTTTTTCAGATTTCAGACTACGCTTTCAGGGATTTCATGCCTAAAAGTTTTGGATCGTATCGCTGCGTTCGTGGTGCGAGATGATGGAGAAAGATATTATGAGGTTACTTGCGTGTCTGGTTTCATAGCGGTGAATGTCAGCTCGGGACCGAATACGTACTAGGGTACAATATGTTATGACAAGGGGACCCTCTCACCCCTGATGCTGAGAGATGATGAGATCATGTTTATGTTCATGTCAGAGTTCTAGCCAACCTATTTAAGGGTTCACCTATTTTTTAGGAGTGAGCTAACTAAAGAACTGTGGCTGAATACCGTGCACATATTTGATCAAGGCTGATTTTCCGTGAAAATTAAAAAATAAAATGTCCAGCCGTTCGGGAGAAAAAGTGTCCCTCGGCGAACGGCTGATTTGGATTCTACACCCTTTGAAACGCAAACCACGAAAATTTCAGGATAGGTTGGAAAAATGTTTTTCGGGCAATGACCATGGCTTATTATTGAATGATAAACCGAAAAACGTTGTTTATACATTATTGAAATGGGACATGAACATGTGTCCATTACAGGCCATTACGTCTGCCTACGTACCGTACCTATAAATAGCAATTATGGCCATTATCTATCCCAGCTTCCTCGAGAGAAAATTGATTCGGTTTATGACCTTATGTTTTTTTTTCTAGGCGGACAATGCGGACATGAAGAGGAGCAGAAAATGAAGAAACCGGAAAGGACAGAGCTGAGGATACGTAGCTGGTACTGGCATTTAGCAGAATGGGACTTATGACACCAGGACCAGGATATCCACATGTGAACGTGAGTTTCCAAGAATGGACTTGTAGTTAGCCGTCACTGCAGCACTTTTTGGACTGGGCTGTCCGACTATCTGGACCATCGCCAATGCGGACTAGTATCAGTTTCTTGTTATGGGCATTTACACTTGTGAACCATGGTCAAAGCTTGATGGAGCCGCCTGATTTCAGCGCGGAAAACGCAATCGTAATTGAGATCATATTTAAACGGATTTTTCGTCGTTTTGAGGACTAAACTGACGTTCAAATGGGCAAAAAACATTTTTTCAAGTAACGGTATTTTTTGCCTTATTTGACTGGGTTTGTTGGCATTTCCAAATAGAAGATTAATTGATACCTACAGGGGTTTTTCCCACTCTTTATTTCTAACCAATGTTCGACGATTCATGCCAACGCGATGTAAAGGTACTTCGTATTTTCCCCCTAGGTAATGTTCGGGCTGTTGATGTCCCTCCTGACTCTGGTCGGGTCAGGGAGAAGCTCTCAGCTGAGGGTCGGAGGAGCTGTGAACCTGTTCGGACGATTCGGGTATCTCAGCATCTCCATGCGAGTCGTACCCAGGAACGATTCCGATAATACGTGGATCTTCCGAGAGCCCATCGTGGACATATTCAAGACCGATCAACTGAGAACCGTCTCCTGGTGATTTATTAATTTAAATAGTACCTAGTCAGTTTTATTACTACCTTTTAAGCTATAATTATTTGATTACTCCGTACGTGCCTTGCACGACATGACGTTTGTTCAGCTAAGAGGCAGTACCTGGAGAACTATTTCCTTTGTCACGTGGAAATGAGTTTATTGCCAGTTGCTACATACAATCTATTTTATGTTTTTTTTTTATCTATCATGAATAATGTAAAAGTATCCGCCAATCGATGAGCTTCTTATTTATGATTTTTTTACGGTGAAAAATCCTTGAAAACTGGTAAGATTATGTTTGTCTCGTTGCTCTAGATTTATTATCCGATTGTAAATCATGTCAATTGTTCAAGAAGTCTTTAGAAAATAACATCTCACTTGCCATTTCCCTGAAAATCTCGAATTCCTTTCCACTGATTTATCAGCCTTAAGATTTTTAGGTTGGGATCTGCCGTGACGTTGGTACAGCACGCTTCCTTCCTAAGCTCGAATATCCAGCGTTTTTGTTATCGGCCAATATATTGGGGGGTAAACATTTTCAATAGTACACGATTCGGACATTATTAGTTGGCGTCTACCCCCGCATAATCCCGCTTTAAAAACTGCCTAAATAACGAAAATCATGAAATTTGTGACGTGCACACGCCTGATATTCCTGAAACTAAATGCTTCTAGGCCTGTTGAGAAAAAACCGGATAAGGCTGTGTTTCACGGTGATTTCAACATGGAATTCTGCGACGACATGCCTCAGTTACTTCAGGCTTACTTCAGGGACTTCACCGTCGAAAATTTGGACAAACCCTGGCAGGCGTTCACTGGAAGTTGGACGCCAGCAATGACTGCTCGAAACCTCGGGTTGAACATCAGCTATGTTTCTAGGTATGTCATTAGTCACCTATTTAGTTGACATTTTGTGAGTATCATGTTAAATTCAATTGGGTTTTCATGCACGCTAGGTATATCAAGTATTAAATTCTACATTCAAATCGTTACGTATTATGCTCGTCCCCAAAATTTTGGTAAAGTATAGATTTTTGAACTTCGTAAAGGTTTATTTTACCCATTAAACCATGCTTTACAGTCCTCCTTTATAATGTTCCTTATACCGTCACGGAGCGAAACCTCGGTTTTGTGATCCTGATTTCAATCAATAGATTTGTTGACTCAAACTTAAGTTCCGTTTTGAGTTTTTTGGAGTTTCACAAAAAATCACTTATTTGTACACTTTTATTTTTTCTCACTTATAGGCAGTACGTCTATTAGTCCGCTTGTCCGCTTTTGCGCATTTCCATGAATTCAATCTTTTAGTTTTTTTTTTCATAACTATCTTTTCAAAAAGGCCATGATGCAAACTGAAACTACCCATTCCCCTCTGTAGAACGAGCAGTAGCTTCTAGCATTTCAAAAAATATCCATTCTTTCTGACATACGCATTATAACACTCCCGTTAAGGTTTGTCAATCGCTAAGCAAAATTCGCTACTACATCCATCTTACCTTCTCAGTTAACTTTGCTGTTTTTTTCAAATTTGTACAACTTAAGAACCAGGTATATAATACCAGCTTGCTGTTCTTTGTGTTTCTTTCGTCTCAGTGGTCACTGCTACGTGCTCATTCGTCTGTCGCGTGTGAGGGAGTCAGCCAAATTGTCGGACGATTTTGACCCTTCGAAAGCTCATCTTCAGCACCCGGTGGCTAAACAGGCTTCTCTAGTCGATGTCAAGAATTTTGCAAGCGTCGGGAATTTCATCCGAAATTTTGGATCCCATTACGTCACTTCGTATGTTACGGGCAATTCTCTCTATCAGGTAAAAAATTGTTCACCTTTTTACAATAAACGACAGTACCATGCTCAATAATTTGCTTTGATTTATCACACCATGCATTTGATACGCAAGCTGTTTTGGTTTATTAAATATAGAAAAGATGTTGGAATAGAAAATCACCCAGATTCAATGAACTATTTTATTACTGCTCCAGAAAAAAAAATTGTCTTGTGTGGGAAAAAAACTGTTATCTGTCCGGTTCCGCAGTAAATAATTTTTCTCCTGAGCGGTTGGAGACAGAAATTTGCAATTTCAACTGGTGGATGGCATTTCAACTGATGTGGGGTCAAGAGACTTGGAGAGACTGAAGGACGGAAGGAGAGAGAGAGAGGAAGGTTACAAGGCCTCACGCCTTGAGCCCTCGGAAGGAGACTGAGGACCCGGTGAGGGACAAATAAATGAAGAACTGCCACTGTCACACCATATAATTCGAAAATTTGTTGATTTTTTCCCAGTCTCAAAGTCAGTTCAAATATCAAATTTTCCCAAAATATACAGCCAAAATTCACCACTGGGTGTAAGCTTAAGAAAAGAAACATAATCACAAATCCACAAAAACTCAAACATTGTTTAAACTATGGGAATAAAATATTTTTGAAAAGCGAGCAGAAATCCCAACACTAAAGTGCTGTACATCTACACTTAGGGAATGGAATTTTCAGAATTCTAATGTTCACCTTTTCGTTTGAAAATAATCATTTTCCTCCGCTGAAGCAGCAAAATAAGCAGTCGTAAATATGGCAAATTACTCGGGAAAGAATAGACCTTTGTAATTTTTACGAATGAAAAGTTACATGAATGTCTAGTTCTTTTAAATTGTACAATTTGTACGAGTATATTCCTGTAAATCCGTTCTACGCTCCAAACGATCTTCCTGGCGATGATTGACGTCAAATTTTTGGTGCGTGAGAGCAAAACATACATACCAGGAAAAATCAACAAAAAAAACTCATGACAGGTGAACTTGAGTAACCGGTTTTTTTTTGTCGTCGGTTAAAAATGGTCGATTTCAATTTCCGTTTGGTCCTTTTGTTTTTCAAAAGCGTTGAAAAATCGCATCCTCTTCATTCCCACGTTTTTCAAAATTTTTTTGCCCTCTTCAGGTGCTGGTGTACTCGCCGAAGGTGTACAACCAGCTGAAGGCACGTCTTCAGGACAGTGGGCTGTCTTCCTTGGGCCATGCCGAGATGATCACACTTTTTTCACCCTGGTACGCCGAACATTTGGGCCTCGTTCTACCGGCCAGTGGAAATGCGACCCTGGCGAGATGGGCCAAGTCCGCCCTCAGCATCACATCCTACATCTTCACTTACACGAGCCTTCTTAAGCTGCGAAGTAACAGTTCTCTATTGAGAGAGCTTGACACACTACTTGGCAACGAAGCTGTCCTTCAACTCCACCTGAAAACGTTGGGGCCCATTTTTAAGGATCAAAAAAAGAGAGACTGGTTTGTTGAAGTTTTAGACAATAATTTGAAACTATGGGAAGTCAATATGTTCGCATAACGTTGTCTGGACTTGTGCCTTATCCGTTTAGATGGATACATGACATTAATATACTATCTCGACGGGTTCAATGTAAAGTGGAGTATCGTCGAATGTAAGTTAGCGTACATTCTTTCACTAGGTACTCGTTGTATATTTGAAGACTGCGCCATCCGATTCTTTAAGTCGTCCTTCAGTTTTGCAAAAGACTGTCAACTTTTTGGCTTTATCCATAGGTTGGTACCTAAAAAATTTTTTCTTAAAAAAAAATCAATATTAAATAGACCCATTGCCTGCAGGGTCTATTTTCTCTGGAATAATTGACTTGCATAGCCGTAACAGTTATTACTGTCCCGTCTGTTGGGATTGTATTCTGCATTACCATTTCTGCGTTGGGTCGAAAGTTAGCCCATAAACTTTTTACATTCAAGAACTGGAGCGAGGGGGCAATGTGTGGTCTTCCGCTTCATTATTTAAAAATGCTTGGTTATTTTTGTAAATGAGATGCGTAGGTAATTATTTTGCACCAGATATAGGTATTTAAAGAATTCCCCCTCTCTACCTCCCTGCTCGTTTTGCCATAGATGGATCCTAATTACCCTACAATTTTCGACATTCTGTGAAAAACATATTGTATCAAGTCTTCAGGAACCGAGTCATCACCTACAACATATTTTCATCAATTTCCATACAGATTTGATAGCGAACATTGTTCGCTTCCAACCGTTATACCATATTTTGTTCTCAAGTTAGCTACTGTAGACCTTTCTGCAACTCAGCCCCATTTCAGTTCGCGGTCAGTATCTTCCTTTTATTTGATGGTTTACCTCTCTGGGGTCATTTATATACCTTTCCCCATCATGCTTGCTGAATATACGCGTGTTATTTCCAGTACAGGTAGTCAATACCTAATTACTTTAGTCAGTTTAGTAATTCACGTTCCTATTATATTTTTGCCTTAGATTTAGCATAAGACTATGCACAAGATATCATATGTATGAAGATGGCTCATGGAGATATCAGTCAAGCTGAGATCACTCGAGTGGAAAATGCGTCTCGTCGTATCTGCAAATATTTGCTGACGGAAATTCACCTGGAAACGTCTTAATTCAAATTTCTACCTGTGTGTAATATTGCTTTCATCGTTGAATTAACCAAGCGGGATCAGGTATTCTGCTTTTTGCAATGATGTGGATTGGATTTTATACTCTGCTCATATGAGCTCAGCTTGACTATGTTACTAGCTTGGTGCAAATGCGTGGTGATTCCCATTGGAAGTATTTTTAAAAGTTATTTTCGAATGAGATACCTACGGAATTTTCTTAGTTTTGATAATAATGTGTAATTTAAAAGAAAAATGTGAGCTTGATATTTCCCGTGTTTTTAACCGGAGGTTTCGTTATAGCAAAGTTTTCACTTACGTTCGTGATGTTTTCCGTTCGTATACTTTTTTCTTCCCGGGAAAACTAGGTAACCCATACACACGCACTACACATCTTTATTTGTTTTCTATTCTGTTGAAACATGAATTATTAGTTTTTAGAGATGCACAAGCTCGGCCGTTTTCTTTTGGTTTGAAATGCATGTATAAGAAATAGATGAATGAATACTGTATTTTGTATACCTACAGCATATCTGACAAGAAAACATTTTGCAGAAACCTCACTGGCTTTATTTCCCGAAAAAGCCCGAAGCTGGTATTAATTGATGAAAAGAAGAAGAAGAAAAGCAATTTCAACTATTGGGCTTCAATTTCAGTCTCATGGTTAGTCGAGCCCATGTAAACCTTATCACCTCTAAAACGGTTGTCGACTGCAGTTCATCGAAGATCGGCTGAGAAATAATAATTTCTTTTATTCAAAGAGAAAAAAGAACCTCAACTTGTGCAGTGCTTTCTCAAATCAGCTAACCAATGGATCCCGGTGGTTTCTCTATAGACGAAGAAGGAGGGAGTGAACAGATTTAATAATATACTATCATTTCTTTATATATGTGTATATACAGATTAAAATTTTGATAACCAATATAATACACTTGAATAAGCTGGTAAAGAAATACTTTGAATAATATTTTTCCAAGTTAATGGCAATGCTAGGAGAAAAGTGTGTGGCTAACGAAATCATTAATACAGTTTACAACGAAAGGATAAAAATAAAATAGAGCTCGAATACAAAATTGAGTCATTATTGCGAATATAAAAAAATACGTGGCTAGCTATTTACAGAAAACAAGGAGCCAGCATCGTTGAACTGAAAAACTGCTAAAACCCTTAGGAGCAGGGACGTTGAAAGTTCTCTCGTTATTGACACAGTTTTTCAATATATATAATTATTCAAAGACATCTAGAAGAAAAACAATATATTTTTAGAAACATTAATCCGTACGTAAAACAAGAAGGAAAAAACATGCACACATAGGTATAATACTTGGCATTCATAGATCTTCTTGGAGACATTAACATTAGACGATTTTTCATCTTCATCAAGCTCCTCTAATGTTCTCATAAAAAGAATATTTACACATCATGTCTAAGGTATTACAAGTCTATCACACTATTCCGAAATGAAAAGTGTGACATTTTCAACAGTGAGTATTCATCAACTCTTTCTCATTAACCCATTAGGTATAGCTTCAGATCGCGCGCACAGTGAAGATCCGTCAAGTGCCTCACTGTAGTTAGGTAGGTACACTTCAGACGTGTATCTAGTTAGGTGGGTACCTCGCAGGAATATAGTAAAATATGTACAGTTTATTCTCAATTTTTATAGATCCCATGCGGCCTCTGACTAATTAATTTCATATTGTTGATTAATATAATTTTGTTTTTCAATTTTAGGTACACTAACGCAATCTATAAAAAAAAAACTCCGTCGAGTCTTCGTAAGCGTTTTTCAACATTTTGTTTCGATCCTTTCTTGGAAACAATAAACAAAATTATTCGATAATTACATATTGGTGGTTCTTCGTATAGGGCCAACGGTGGATAGACCACAAAATCTCTTCTGGAGCTATGTGGACTAGAACGGTTCAAAATGTATAATTGTAACAGGTGCAACGCAGGGCAATCCCTGCTGATGAGATTAAATCGCTTCTCCATATAAAATAAATCGAGTGCACTAAAAAACGCAACACTTTTACGGAGTAAAAATAAAACCTTCCAGTTGAACAAGTGCAACGCTGGATAGAAAAATAGTTTCATCGACTTGTAGAGAGTGAACTCGACCACAATTGCTGGCTACAGCAATTCGGTATCTAGAGCAATATAGTTAAAACGTTCAAAATTCAAATTGAACTCAACAATTGGATAAAAATGTATCAATTTCATTGTGTTCTAAACGCTACAGACTGCTTTCGGCGATGACACCATCTACAGGAAGTTCAAAAACTACAACTGAGGGAGTGCTGCTTGCCAATAAAAGCAGAAGGAAACATCAGATCAGAGTGTAAGTTATTCCAAAAATAAATTACGTTCCTCTCTTATTGCATACTAAGCCGTAAGGATTATGTGACGGCCATAGGCAAGAAACTCTCGCGAGAAGAATAAAATGATAGGAGGTTTAAGTTAATGAGTTTGGGTTGATTTTAGGATTTTTATTTTTTTAAACCAAAACACCGGATTTTTTTAATCAAACAAAACTCAACCTCCTACCGAGCGGTTGCAAAACTTTTCACCATAAGAATATGATGCATCCACTCTTTCCCTCAACCGTCACAAATCGCAGTGGAAATGAGAAAAAAGGCGGTGATAAAAATACAAGTTCCAAAAAATCGTGGAGCTCAGTACCAGGTGTAATATTCAACTGAAGATGGTTCATTAGCCGAAACCAAATTTGAACAGGGATACCTAAACAATAAACCTCTTGATTAGCTCAAATGTTCGAGTTATTACCAAAACAATAAAGGATTTATCAATACACTCGATAAACCACAAAATCGAGAGACAGTTCGCAGCAGGCACCCATTTCAAAGCAATCCACATTTTTCTTCACATAATTCAGACTTTTTTTAAAGATGGAGGGGATCGACAGGCTTCAACTTGAAGAGCTTGTGTTAATATGCTTTTGAAAAACGCTCAAATTGACCTGACCATATGCAAAAATTAATATCCGAATTCTCATTCTTTTTTAATTTTATCCAAAGAAAATATTCATCCTTCCACTTCTTCGCTCGAGCATATTTTTCAGTGGGAGCCCATATTTTTTACTGGAACCGGACGATGGATTACTGGGAGCTTGCAAGTCCATATCATGGCAGAGTCACCATATTACTGAGGGTGATAAACTGTTAACATTAATGATGATTGTCGAACGAATTAACTACGCATCAAATCAGGGTATAATTATCGATAATTGACTCCACATAATTTCAATGAATAAATCGTTCTTGCAATTGACCAAGTTAAATACTTTAAATAATTCAATTTAAGGTACAGAAACCAATAATTAGGAATCCATGTCTCGCTGGGGACAGTTCAAGGAAAGATCTGTTAAACGTGTGCATCATCTAACCCCCGAATTTTATCAGATTAACCCTTCATTGATTTAACAAGAATATAATCCAGGAATGTTCTTCGCAAATGATTGACCAACGTGAAGAGAAATCATTCATTCAAGGAGTCAGCAAAGCTCTTCCATACCTATAAGATTCATCGAAAACCTATTCAGCACAACAAGATGAAGCTTCAATGGATTTTGACAGACGAAATAGAAATTTATTGAACGCCTGCAGCAGAAATATTCAAGGATGTAACAATATTAGGTGTAAACGGAAGTTTCATCATTTCTATCATTACTGTTGTAATGTAAATTGAGCGGAATTATTATTCACACAAATCATTCCAGGAACGCTAGTCGATTAGCCAACATAAATATTCAGATACTGTCTCTAGCAAAACCGGACGAATTCTATAGCAAACTTGGCATGACATAGGTAGTACAGGAAATTTTTTTTATATAGTTTTGTGGTTTCGTGTAAAATAAATTGTTGCTCAAGAGACATTACCCGGTGATGTGCTTGCTAATTGTCAGTTATGCACCTGAGAGCCTAATTTTTTCAATGCAATTTTACATTGTGAACGCCGGCAATTTTTGCCATTGAATCACCTTGAATCGCATGCCTGCTCGGACCTCCAATGCTATACTCTCCTGAAAACAATGTCATTTTCGGATTTGCTATGCTGAATTTTAAGCGAATCAATATAAATTTTAATTCTACCACTCAAAAGATTGAAGCGGTTTCTCCGGGAATCGATGACCCGATCAAGGCAATTACTTTTGGTCTGTCGATCATTATGAACCCCAAATAATGGTCTGATAAGACAGTATCAATCATGCTCCACAGACTTGTACGATTTAGTGTGTTTCCGTCATTTCATCACGCATCAATGACATTCAAATGTTGACCGCCGTGATATAATCTTTCCCCAGATGGGATTATGAAGGTACATTCAACAGTAGAGGGCTGCAAAATAATTACAACGTTTAAAAAAACTTATTTTAGATGGGGATGTCTTATTGCCAACACTTGCAGAGGTAAATAAAAATTATAAAATAAAATAATACTCAAAACACAAAAAGCAGGTACGGCTGTACCACAAAGAACAACAAAAATAAGCGTTAGGTAGGTAAAAAATCCGATTTTATAAGAGAAGAGACTAACTATCAACTGTGCTAACAATGAGTGGACTGATCAGAATCAAAAACAATGGTGTGTCGTACAAAAAATATATTTTTACGCTAGGGAATTAACAATAATCGCAATTCAATGATTAACAACTATAAACCTTTGAAAATCATAGAATCAAATTCCATAAATAACCTATGCCACGATGTTGTTCGATAAGTATTTCGCGTACGGGCACGCGAAAGCTTTAAAATTCCATTTATACGCATTTACCATAAAATACATACACATCAAATATATAACAGGGCATATCAACAATAAGTCCACTGCATAAATCAATTCACAACACTCAATGCTTGGGAACATCAATAAGAGTATTTCAATAGGTAAATCACAGTCGTGTATAACCTATTATTATACACGCGATAAATGTTTTGCAATGACAATGATTATTCGAGAAATGTATTCTTGCTCCATTCTCTCTCACATTTCTTTGCAGCTCTCGTTGAAGGATTTCATTTATTTTTATTTTTGAACCGGAATGTGTGAAGCTTTAAATGACGGTCATTATCTGTCTGTCTGTTTTGTTCGTCGACGTCCAGGAGCACCAGGAGGACGTAAATCCGATCCCGCAATCCTGCGGCCATCCAACCACTTCCTTTATAACCTATCGGGTATAAAATAATTTCTACTTCAGAAAAAAAAAACAAAGATTCTGCTACTGGCTCATCATTCTACGAAGGAAACGCGATTTTCATCGGAGAACTCAAGATGTCAAGAGTATGATAATATAAAAATTTGATCTAGAATGAAAGAGCGTAGAATATATCATTATTTATATTTTTTACACATATTTATAATATTTTCTGGAATTTATGTACACTTATAATGTCCCGAAATAACAGTTTTCGTACTTAACGTTCATCATTTCCTATGTACCGTGGCTCAGACTTGAGTGATATTGTTACACGAGGGTCTACCGTTAAACGTTGAAGGCGCCATCCCGCGACAACTCCTTTTTTTCGTTTTTGAAATTCAGAAACCTCACAACCCAGTGTCAATGCGAGCGGAGCCAAAACTCTCAACTTCTCGACTACCTAACTCGAAATCAAAAAATTGAACGCCTGGATCCCCCATTTCGATTAACCCCTTCTCGTCTTCAGAAACCGTACTACAACGCACAGAAAATATATCGGCACGAAACAGGTCGACTCGTCTACACCGCGGTATGCGAACGGTATTCTATTTTTGAATATCACATCAGTACAAAATTTCAAGTCTTAGGAAGGTATTTGCTTCCGTATTGTTGTCATTGGATATTCATGGAAGAAATCAACGGAGTCAACGCGACATACTATGCAGGTAGGTAGGTGGTACGTGGTAGATATGAGCCACAACGACGATTATGATGATGATGATGATGGTGCCGATGATGATTACCTATTACGAAATTAAAAGTGGTAGCTCTTGATGAGGGAATAATGATGAAGCATGAGCGTCAACGGGCCATACTCGATTTGATCTATTATTCATTCTGACAAATAAAGATTTTGACATTAAAACCTAGGAGGAAAGATCACAAGCACAGGAAATAATTTCAAAATGGACAGACATTACAATTTTATAGTATGCAACAGGACGCTGAGCAACAACTACTGCCACCTCCCTTGCTCTTCTGCCGTTGATCTGAAATGGAAATTAAAGAAGAAATGTCAATAGCGTAAGTCGGGATTCATTGTCATGCAATAAAACGTTCCCTCTTGATTATGTTCCAAAGGATAGGACGATTTGTAACAGTTGAGGGTCCAATTTTGCCAAACTTTTAACATCCTTGTAACCTCAGCAAGGACAATTGTTGACAATAGTAACTGTAAGCAGCATGTAAAGATAACCCACACCTTAAGGTTTAGGGGAGATTGGAACTAAACATGTATTTATTTCCATTGCGAAGGTGAAGGTGAGAGTGATTACCCATGATTACCATCTCATGAGATTTTATTGCCCCGGAGCTTTCTCCCAATAGGGCCTCTTCCCTATTTTCCCACGTCGGCCTAAACCACCTATTGATTTTTTCAATCCTCTTAAATTCACCCCATGTCAGGTTGTCCATTTCAGTAAAAAAACTTCAAATTAAAATTGTATTTTAATCACGGTGTAGTTGGTCCTTCGGCAGGGTGTCAACAAACATTGAACAAAACGCCACCAACTAATTTTCCTAATCTCACTCAGTTCCCACTAAACAATTTTTCAACGATTTTATTTCTTTCAGAAGACCCATACTTAGCACCATAAAAACCCACATTCCTCCAGTACAAAACAATTTTTTTACAAATTG
The DNA here is from genome assembly GCA_036186465.1 of Nesidiocoris tenuis. NCBI lineage: Eukaryota > Metazoa > Arthropoda > Insecta > Hemiptera > Miridae > Nesidiocoris > Nesidiocoris tenuis. The sequence continues at coordinate 30,436,595 of AP028910.1, read as the reverse complement.
GCGATGAAAGTTTTGTTTGGTCTAGCTTGATTGATATTGTGAGAGCAACACGATCAAATTTTTTTCTCAACAAAATGGTTTATTGCTTCCATGTTTACGCTTTGTTCTAAAATCAAAATGGGATTGGAGCTTCAGGAAAATTTTTCACTAATACACTTTCACACAGAATCACTTAGGTCCGGTTTATCAATTCATTTAAAGCTCGATTTATCCAAGGACGCTTGCACTACATTTTACAAAAGACATATTTTCATTGACCGAAAATTCCTTGGAAATTAGTTAGGTACTGCAAGCGTCCTTGAATAAATCTAGCTTTTAAAAAATTGATAAACTCTCTTAATGTCTCTTAATGCTTCAGTGTTGTCTTTTTTTTCTAGCCACAAAAATGAACCGATTTGAGCGTTCTTGGCCTTAAAATCTTTGTTTTACCTTGTACAATACGTAGATATTTTTTATACACCGATAACAAGACGTATCTTGATTTAAGATGGTTTTTAAAATTTGCATAGTGTGTTTTTTGACCATTGTAGCCACCAAATTAGCCAAAATCAAATTGCTTTGATTCAAAAATTTAAGCATCGAAATATGGAAGTGTTACCTAAGCTCCAATAGTTTTCAGATTTGACTAGTAATTTCTAGGGTCTGTTTTTCAGTGATGGCATTTTCAATCATTGCGGACTTGGGTACCTGGTGAGTACACTCCCAGGAACGTGTAGTGTAAAAGGTTGAAGTAAAAAAATTCCTGACCGATTTCATAAGTCCTACTTCACCAGTTAAATGATAATGCAGGATCGGATGACACACATTACCTTGTGAATTTGGCTCGGGTAGATTTTCCCTTGGAACCAGATGCATGACTGTAGTCCTCCCGAATGGAAGCCCTAATGCACCCAGTGTTACATTGCTGTGGAGAAACCGTCCTTGGTAGATCAAGCGCAGGATTTCCGCCTTAGCAACGGCCTCTTCAGCCCAATCTGTGGAAGATGCATAACATGGAAAACCATGAATTTTCTTAGATACGTACATAAACCCCTTGAACCCAGCTCCCCCCCCCCCCCCATTAACGAAAATACATTAGGCATGGTAGGAGACATGAGTCTCAGCGCCATAACGGTATAGAGTATCCTGTTGATGGTAAAGATGGGGTTTGGCCACAATTTCACCAAGGCTTAGTTCATTGGTTTATTGAATACCTATACTTTACCAAGACGTTTCGAGAGGTTGAGCTTTTGAGATTATTTTACTTCGATTGGTAGAGGGTTGAGACTTGGCCCACCTCAGGGCTTCATCTTGACGTATTACTCAGTTTTCATAATGTTCGAGTAAGTTTTTTCATCTATTATTTAGGTACATAAAATCTCATTTTGAAACGCCTGATATTCAATATTGATGGATATTATATTACTGAAGATTCCGATGATGAGCGCTGACCTCCTGAAACGTCGGTAGGTACCTCCAATAAATCAATGAAATTGTGGCCGAACCCTGACTATACGATTAAAAGAACAATCTTCACGGCCGACAGTACGAAAACGGAATCGTGAATTAGTCAAAACATTTACTTGACCTTGTACTCTATCACTAGACCAAACAATGAAATGAAACAATCGAGCCGAGCTCCACCCCTCCCCCTTCCCAAATCATAGCCTGCGACAGTGAATATCGCAGCTCCGACTCTGGAAATGAACCGTGGAAAATTACAATAAATGGATGCAAAAAAGAGTTAAGATTATTTACCTTCTGGCCAATTGTCAAAAACAAATTGAGCTATTTCTCCAGCTGAATCGTTTGGGCTGAACAAAAATTCTTCGGTTTTACCACTGACCAGAATGAGTCTCAAATTTATCTGAAACAAATTAACATCAACGTTGCATGATGGACTGCAAACTGCAAAACTAAAAACTATAGAAGACGCAGCAAATATTATGAAGTTCATCATGATTTTGGTTAATTTTTTACTTCCATATTTACAGAGTAAATGGAAGTATTTTAATCGTCTTAAACACAACAATTTTTACTCAAGTGTAGACTCATACCCAGAATATCCTTAACATTATGTCTGTCCGTTATTTCATCTGATTATTTACAAAATTTCTTAAACTGAAATGTTTGTCTTGTCAAGACCTAACACCCTGTTTGATCGGAATTCGAATAACTCACAGTACTTCCGATATATTTTTGTTTTTAGGGTTTTCTATTTTTTTCCGGCCACAAAAATGAACCGTTTTATGCGTTCTTGGTCTTAAAATCTTTTTCAACTTGCAGAATATGCATGATATGATGCAGAATATGATAACATAGTTTTAAAATTTGCATAGTAAGTTTTTTTATATTTTTGACCTAAAAACCCTCAAAAGCAGTCAAATTGTGTCATACTTTCACGTTTCAAAATATGGAAGTACTGTGTGTTATCTACGCACCACTGGTTTAACAGTGGTTTTTAAGAGTTCTAGGAGGAACGTCTGAAAAGATACCATGGCCAAAAACAGTACTTCATTTCCCATTTAGAGTCACCTCGACACAGAGATGGGCATATTTGTATTACGCGAATACAAATATAATAAATTCATTCAAATCAATATTATTCACTTGATCCATTTTAGTGAAAATGAATACGAATATATTCGTATTCGCGGAGCGTGAATTTGAGTTATTCACTTAAGTTGTATTTGGTGAATATGAATAGAAATACATTTGTATTAACAAAAAATACCGTGAATACATTGGTATTCACAGGAGTTACTGTGTCACGAGGGTGAGTATGAATAATTTCATTATGAGTTTCATGAATATGTGTATATTATCATCAAATACGACCATTTTCATGTAAAAGATGATGAACATTGCCATTTTGGTATTCACCCTCGTGAATATGAATACATTTACAGTGAATTCCGTGAATACAAATGTCTGGACTGGGCGAAAAAAGTTTCGCAAAATTTGATGACGAGGAGGCCATAAGTTTTCGAGTTTTGGAGAATCACTTTCAGGTGCAACCTATACCTACCTTGCTGTTCCATTAGTTTTATTTAATTTACATTTGAAGAGTTTTCTCCAAACTGCATTCATCCACTTTCGAGTTCTTTCGATTTCGATTTCGTTTTTACTTCCATATTTACAGAGTAAATGGAAGTATTGTGATCGTCCTAAAATCGAGAATCGGAACGGAGCTTCAGAAAAAACTTTTTCTTATACACATTTACTCAGAATCACTTCCTGAACTGTCTGTGTGTCCGTGTGTCCGTTAGTCCGTCTGTCCGTCTGTGGTCATTTACAAAAATGACCATAACTCCCTCAATTCTCAACCTTTTTTCAAATTTCTTGAACTGAAATGTTTGTCTCGGCAAGACCTAACACCCTGTTTAATCGAAATTTGGATAACGCACAGTACTTCCGAAATATTTGCATTTTTAGTGTTTTCTATTTTATTTTTTTCCGGCCACAAAAATGAACCGATTTGAGCGTTCTTGGTCTTAAAATCTTTGTTTTACTTTGCAGAATATGTGGATATTTTTTACATTCCGAAAATGTAGCGTTTTTCATTTTGGGAGAATTTTAAAATTTTAATAGTGAATTTTTCGATTTTTTGGCCTAAACACCCTCAAAAGCAGTCAAAATATGATCAAATTGTGTCTCAATTTTACGTTTCAAAATATGGAAGTATTGTGTGTTATCTACGCACCACTGGTTTCGATTTTTGATTGCTTATCGAGCTACCAAAGCTTATCGGTACCAAAGCTGCTATGAAACGAAATCGAAAATTTAAATCGAAAAAACTAGAAAGTGGATGAATGGAGTTTTGGAGGAAAACTCTTCATTTCATTTACACATACCTATCTTCTTGTACAAAATCAGTAATACCTAGATATATTTCCATCATTGACAATATTTTTATGAGAACATCATTGCGTTTTCAAACAGTAGAGGAAGTAGTGTAACAAAGATAGGTTGATGGGCATATGATTCATATCAGAAGACCTACATAAGCAAAGAATCTGGTAGGTAGGGTTTAATTAGACCGGTCGTTTTTTGATAATGGAAAATTGAGATTGATACGAAATCAAACAAAACGGTAACAATCGATTATTGAACCCGTTAAAGAACGCATCCCTCGGCAAACTAAGCACTGGAAGGCCTCCAACCTCAGGTGAAAGTCAGAGCAGAGAGAACAACTGATGATCAGGAAACCAGGTGATGACAACAAGATCAAAATTCTGGAGAGCATAATGTCTTAAAATCTAGCCTAACGTTGCGTTGGACGACAGTTCTGAATTGCTATTTTTCTCCAAAGGAAACTAGATGGCCAAAAAGAAACTGTCAAGAGCAGAGGAGCAAAATAAGAACGGATTGCACGAATCTATGATCTCTTATCGATCTAGATGACGAGAAACACATTCGATTTAGGCGATTTTGGTAACTTCCTTTCGGGAGATAATCGAGTTTTTTTTGCTTAAAGCACGAAATGGATTGGAAGTTTGACTGTGTACACAAACATAGTACAAGAACATATTAGTAAGGGCTGGGTATTAGTCAACATACCTTGTCACTGGGTATAGGTCTGCACACCATCGTGCACCAGCACTAAGTAGCACAGACAAGACGAATCAGCAGGGAAACCAAACGACGGCGATTAATCCGAAACCCGTCGTTGTAAGCGCAGAGCTGTCAAGCGTCAAGTGTTAATTGTATCTAAGTCGCACTTGAGGAAGACGGTCGTCGTCGCAAAAGTGACACAAAGGACCACTATTCACTGGCAATGGAGAAATGTCATAGTGCGCCAGGACGGCGAAAACCATCTCACGCCCGTCAAACAGCGAAGTTCACCTCCGCGCGAGATCAGCCGACGACAGACAACACCATTATTACGCGCCTACCAGGGATTAGTCATATTTGTTATTGTTAATAGTCCTGCCTATCTAAGTTTCTGCCAATATGGCGGTACCCAAAACTCTGATCCGAAATGTGTCAAAAGGATATGGGAGGTGTCAGGAATAGCGCAAGCGCAAGGACCCCTTCCAGTCTCGTCCACAAACTTAACATACGGGCACCACCGCAATGAAACCAACTTTCCAAAACAACTGAGAAGAGAACATTCGTTTTTGGCGAGATCGACGCGGAATATCTGATCGGCTCCTTCGGTTATCCGTCTCAAAGCTTGAGCGAAATTGAGAATTTCATTTGCATGGAAACAGAACTTTTCAAAATTACATCGTCAGCCCACGTGAAAACGAATAGTTGCACATGATACGCTGCAGCGCTAGTGTCCTCTGGTGCAGCATCACCGAATTCACCGACGAGTGAAAATGATTTCCCGCTACCGATTGGTAGCAAAGAACCGAATTCGTGATACCTAACTGCATTTTAGTAATACATTGCAAGCGAAATAGCCCAGCAGCGGTTGTTTTTCTGCCGTTGTTTCATTGAGGAAGTAATTTTCACACCTATTTGCCATGTTTGTGTGCAGGTACGTGGAGATAACAAACAAATTTTTAGCAGATCTCACATCACGGGATTTCAGGAAAGTTTTGGTACAAAGAATGGAAAGAGGAAAAATACACAATCGATCCAAAAGCCAAACATTATTTCGTCCAAAAGGGTTAAATTTAGGTGCAACTCGGCAGGTGGGTAACTTACACCTCCCCGCCGGTACACCGAAGTCAGGTAGGCCTCGCAGCCCGAAATAATTTCAAAACTTGAAACAATTATTGTGATTACAAAAAGATGTAGTAATCTTTGAAATGTTGGATCCCGTGTCTACTTTTTCAGCTTATAGTCAATTGAATTTCGATTCGAAGTTTGTATTGAGGTTTGTAATCCACATCTGTTCTGCGACAATTTTATCTTTACTTTGTGATGTTTTACCTTTGATTTAGAAATTTAGGCATATTAAGATGCGGCTGTGTTATACCAAAGATGCAATCTACTGGGTGTCATCTTTTGGGTCGAAAGTCGAATTGAGCTTTCAAATCCTCGGATTATGATGTTCAGCAACTAATGCAAGGCGATCGGATCTTGATCGCCTGGCAACGCTGTTTGCTACCAGAAGGCCGAGCGCACAAGGCACAACCAAGTAGAAGAAGAAGAAGTTAGCAATAATACTCGAACTCGAGTTGTGCAGTAGCGTAGCGTAGTGTCGGTGGTCGTCGCGTCGTGTTTGAGTTTTCAGCGATTTAGATGATCGCGTTTTCTCCGTACAGCTCGGTTTTCCATTAATTATGGCCGACCCAGTGGATATAGATCTGTATGCTGATGATTTGGAGCAAGATTTTTCTCAAGTGAGTAATTTTTTCACACGAGTAGGTAGTGAGTATGAAACGTCTGCACTAGGCCGATGCGTGCTATCCGGGTAACAACACAACATGATTGGGTACATGCGAAATGGGTTGCTCGGCCGCACGCGCTTGTTTTGCTGAATTAAAACGACGCAGGCACGTAGAAATTTGGAAACTCATCTAAGGGCTGTTAAGCATTAGTCAAATTGCTTATTATGATCGATGAGCATTGATTATATTTGTCACACATACACTAGGATTGAGGTTCTGCCGGCGCGGCGTATCATCGTTCATGATCTGTTATCCCCTTTTCTAATTTGAATAATACTGTGCTAGTTTTTTCTAAAATTAAATTCATCTTAAATTTAGGATTCACTTCGCTAGGAAATGAATCGGTATCGTTAAAAATGTAAAACGATAATACCGCATGGCCCATTTGTACGGGATGCCCGTAGGGGCATGATTGGAGGTAGAAACCTACTTTGAGTAGGTAGTTATTTCTTCTCTTTGAATGATGAAACTGATTTGGTTAAGTGGGGTCGCTGCTGAACCGTTCCTAGGTAATTTTAAACGGCGACCAAAACTATCAAGTATTCGAAAAAGTACTCAAATTACATGACTAGTTTCGTCGTAATCGGATTAACGGTTCAGTACGGAGTGGGTGGACGAATTTTTAGCCAAAACTTCGTCCAGCCACTTCGTATCATACCGCTAATCCGATTTTGACGCGGTTGGTCCTAAAAGTTGTGGTTTGCTCCAACTTGAGGCATATTGTCAGGGGAATCCGATCAAAAAATGTTGAGGGGTCGAAAACCCAAAAAAAACTGTTTTTTTGAAATCATGACTTTTTTTACATTTTGTCGCTTAAGAACTAAGAGGTGCTATCGCAGTTTTCCCAACTTTTCAGGACAAAAAACTGTTTTCCCAAAATTTCCAATCTTGAATTGAACGTACAGTTAATTTCCTCTCGATCAATCATTTTTTGGTTGAAAAATATTAAAAAATACATTAGACAGTAATATGGTGCGACAGCACCTATCAGCAACTGCTTTTCTGCGATAGCAGGATCTGTTCTGTGCCTTTCTAGTTATGATTTGGCATACCAAACTTTTATTTTATTGGTGAAAATCTTTTATCTTAATTTTTAATAGGCAAAAATAAATAATTTAAACCTCCAAAATTCATTAAAATTGATTTACTTTATTGAACCAATTTTGTAATAGCAGAATAAATAAGAATTATATGAGATGCCGGATTCGATTCCCTGCTAGGGCGGAATAAATTTTTTTAAAGTAATTAAACGACCCATTTATTTAAACTTTTTTTTAAATACAAACTCTGAATAGAAAATTATTATCACATATTATCAGTTTGTCACATAATATGTCACACGTGACATCACATAATATGTCACATAATATTATTATCAGTATCAGAAGTTGAGTTTGAACTCAACGTCTCAACGTTAACGTTGATCTCGACGTTGACGTTGATCTCGAAGTTGACTTTGACTTTGAACTCGAAGTTGAATTTGATCTCAACGTTGATTTTGATCTCAAAGTTGACTTTGATCTCGAAGTTGACTTTGATTTCGAAGTTGACTTTGATCTCGAAGTTGAGTTTGAACTCGAAGTTGACTTTGATCTCGAAGTTGACTTTGATTTCTATGTTGAGTTTGAACTCGAAGTTGACTTTGATTTCGATGTTGACTTTGATCTCGAAGTTGAGTTTGAAGTTGACGTTGATCTCGACGTTGACTTTGATCTCGAAGTTGACTTTGATCTCGAAGTTGACTTTGATCTCGAAGTTGACTTTGATGTCGAAGTTGACTTTGAACTCGAAGTTGACTTTGATCTCGAAGTTGACTTTGATCTCGAAGTTGACTTTGATGTCGAAGTTGACTTTGAACTCGAAGTTGACCTTGATCTCGAAGCTGAGTTTGATCTTGAAGTTGACTTTGATATCCAAGTTGACATGGATCTCGAAGTTGACTTTGATCTCGAAGTTGACTTTGATCTCGAAGTTGACTTTGATCTCGAAGTTGACTTTGATGTCGAAGTTGACTTTGAACTCGAAGTTGACCTTGATCTCGAAGCTGAGTTTGATCTTGAAGTTGACTTTGATATCCAAGTTGACATGGATCTCGAAGTTGACTTTGATCTCGAAGTTGACTTTGATCTCGAAGTTGATTTTGATCTTGAAGTTGAGTTTGAACTCGAAGATGACGTTGATCTCGACGTTGACGTTGATCTCGAAGTTGACTTTGATCTCGAAGCTGAGTTTGATCTTGAAGTTGACTTTGATATCCAAGTTGACTTGGATCTCAAAGTTGACTTTGATCTCGACGTTGACTTTGATCTTGAAGTTGAGTTTGAACTCGAAGCTGACTTTGATCTATAAGTTGATTTGGATCTCGAAGTTGACTTTGATCTCGAAGTTGACTTTGATGTCGAAGTTGACTTTGAACTTGAAGTTGACTTTGATCTCGAAGCTGAGTTTGATCTTGAAGTTGACTTTGATATCCAAGTTGACTTGGATCTCGAAGTTGACTTTGATCTCGACGTTGACTTTGATTTCGAAGTTGACTTTGATCTCGAAGTTGACTTCGATTTCTATGTTGAGTTTGAACTTGAAGTTGACTTTGATTTCGATGTTGACTTTGATCTCGAAGTTGAGTTTGAAGTTGACGTTGATCTCGACGTTGACTTTGATCTCGAAGTTGACTTTGATCTCGAAGTTGATTTTGATCTTGAAGTTGACTTTGACTTTGAACTCGAAGTTGAGTTTGAACTCGAAGCTGACTTTGATCTATAAGTTGATTTTGATCTCGAAGTTGACTTTGATCTCGAAGTTGACTTTGATGTCGAAGTTGACTTTGAACTCGAAGTTGACCTTGATCTCGAAGCTGAGTTTGATATCCAAGTTGACTTGGATCTCGAAGTTGACTTGGATCTCGAAGTTGACTTTGATCTCGAAGTTGACTTTGATCTCGAAGTTGATTTTGATCTTGAAGTTGACTTTGATCTTGAAGTTGAGTTTGAACTCGAAGATGACGTTGATCTCGACGTTGACGTTGATCTCGAAGTTGACTTTGATCTCGAAGCTGAGTTTGATCTTGAAGTTGACTTTGATATCCAAGTTGACTTGGATCTCAAAGTTGACTTTGATCTCGACGTTGACTTTGAACTCGAAGTTGAGTTTGAACTCGAAGCTGACTTTGATCTATAAGTTGATTTTGATCTCGAAGTTGACTTTGATCTCGAAGTTGACTTTGATGTCGAAGTTGACTTTGAACTCGAAGTTGACTTTGATCTCGAAGCTGAGTTTGATCTTGAAGTTGACTTTGATATCCAAGTTGACTTGGATCTCGAAGTTGACTTTGATCTCGACGTTGACTTTGATCTCGAAGTTGACTTTGATCTTGAAGTTGAGTTTGAACTTGAAGTTGACTTTGATCTCGAAGTTGACTTTGATTTCGAAGTTGACTTTGATCTCGAAGTTGAGTTTGAAGTTGACGTTGATCTCGACGTTGACTTTGATCTCGAAGTTGACTTTGATCTCGAAGTTGACTTTGACTTTGAACTCGAAGTTGAGTTTGAACTCGAAGCTGACTTTGATCTATAAGTTGATTTTGATCTCGAAGTTGACTTTGATCTCGAAGTTGACTTTGATGTCGAAGTTGACTTTGAACTCGAAGTTGACTTTGATCTCGAAGCTGAGTTTGATCTATAAGTTGACTTTGATATCCAAGTTGACTTGGATCTCGAAGTTGACTTTGATCTCGACGTTGACTTTGATCTTGAAGTTGACTTTGATCTCGAAGTTGAGTTTGAACTCGAAGTTGACGTTGATCTCGAAGTTGACTTTGACTTTGAACTCGAAGTTGAGTTTGAACTCGAAGCTGACTTTGATCTATAAGTTGATTTTGATCTCGAAGTTGACTTTGATCTCGAAGTTGACTTTGATGTCGAAGTTGACTTTGAACTCGAAGTTGACTTTGATCTCGAAGCTGAGTTTGATCTATAAGTTGACTTTGATATCCAAGTTGACTTGGATCTCGAAGTTGACTTTGATCTCGAAGTTGACTTTGATCTCGAAGTTGACTTTGATCTCAAAGTTGACTTTGATCTCGAAGTTGACTTTGATCTCAAAGTTGAATTTGATCTCGTGGTTGAATTTGATCTCGAAGTTGAGTTTGATCTTAAGTTGAGTTTGAACTCGAAGTTGACTTTGATCTCGAAGTTGAGTTTGAACTCGAAGTTGAGTTTGAACTTGAAGTTGACTTTGATCTCGAAGTTGAGTTTGAACTTGAAGTTGACTTTGATCTCGAAGTTGACTTTGATTTCGAAGTTGACTTTGATCTCGAAGTTGAGTTTGAACTTGAAGTTGACTTTGATCTCGAAGTTGACTTTGATTTCGAAGTTGACTTTGATCTCGAAGTTGAGTTTGAACTTGAAGTTGACTTTGATCTCGAAGTTGACTTTGATTTCGAAGTTGATTTTTATCTCGAAGTTGACTTTGATCTCGAAGTTGAGTTTGAAGTTGACGTTGATCTCGACGTTGACTTTGATCTCGAAGTTGACTTTGATCTCGAAGTTGATTTTGATCTTGAAGTTGACTTTGATCTCGATGTTGAGTTTGAACTCGAAGTTGACGTTGATCTCGACGTTGACGTTGATCTCGAAGTTGACTTTGACTTTGAACTCGAAGTTGAGTTTGAACTCGAAGCTGACTTTGATCTATAAGTTGATTTTGATCTCGAAGTTGACTTTGATCTCGAAGTTGACTTTGATGTCGAAGTTGACTTTGAACTCGAAGTTGACTTTGATCTCGAAGCTGAGTTTGATCTTGAAGTTGACTTTGATATCCAAGTTGACTTTGATATCCAAGTTGACTTGGATCTCGAAGTTGACTTTGATCTCGACGTTGACTTTGATCTCGATGTTGAGTTTGAACTCGAAGTTGACTTTGATTTCGATGTTGAGTTTGAACTCGAAGTTGACTTTGATCTCGAAGTTGACTTTGATCTCGAAGTTGAATTTGATCTCGTGGTTGAATTTGATCTTGAAGTTGAGTTTGATCTTAAGTTGAGTTTAAACTCGAAGTTGACTTTGATCTCGAAGTTGAGCTTGAACTCGAAGTTGAGTTTGAACTTGAAGTTGACTTTGATCTCGAAGTTGAGTTTGAACTTGAAGTTGACTTTGATCTCGAAGTTGACTTTGATCTCGAAGTTGCCTTTTATTTCGAAGTTGACTTTGATCTCGAAGTTGAGTTTGAACTCGAAGTTGACTTTGATCTCGAAGTTGACTTTGAACTCGAAGTTGACTTCGATCTTGAAGCTGAGTTTGATCTCGAAGTTGACTTTGATCTCGTAGTTGACTTTGATCTCGAAGTTGACTTTGATCTCGAAGTTGACTTTGATCTCGAAGTTTACTTTGATCTCGACGTTGACGTTGATCTCGACGTTGACGTTGATCTCGAAGTTGAGTTTGATTGAAGTTTGCTGATAGGGTCACGGCACTGAACTGATTGCAGAACTGAAGGTTGTTGCAGAATGACTGCATTAGCAGCAATTACCTTCAATCGAGTTTTCGGTACTATCGATTTTTAAAAAAATTATCGACCTCACCAGTCGATCTGGCTTGAAAAGACGTATCCAAAGGTATGAGAATCTCAATTTTGCCAAAAATTGCGTTTGCACCTGTTGCTTCTTAAGCGACGATTTGATCGTTTCTAAGTACTCTAGAGTTGATTCAGAGGATTCCCTTTTATTAAGTGCACGTCACAGGAAAATTTGCTAAATTTTTTTTTGAAATCGGACCACTCCTCCTATGCGTTTTGCTGCTGACGGCGTGCGGCATACAGTGTACGACGGCGGACGGACAAAAATTTTTATTGCAGATTTGTGTTGTAGAACCTCTGAAACGTGAAAGAAAAAATTTTCTGGGGGTGTTGTAGAAAGATTTTGCTCAATCGATTACATCTGTACATTATTTCTTGAAATGAAAATTATTTCTTGAAATAATGTACTGAAATTGAATAAATAGTTATGGTACTTTTTCTGCAGGAAGAATTTCCAGGCGCTAGTGACGCAATCGTTGACTTGTACGACGACGTCATTGCAACGCCTGCAAATGATGCAGGGCCAACAGAAGGGTCCCCAAGAGCTTCCACACCCCGATCGGAAACGTCTTCGTCTGCAAACCATTCAAACAACTATGGCAGTGGCTATTCTGGAAGAAAGTTCCAACTTTATGTTGGGAATCTTACGAAGGTAACTTTTTAATTATGCTGCCCGTTATTAGGCAAGTAGGTACTACTACCAATGTACCTAGTAGAGGTAGGTGGATCTATGATATAGAAATTAACAGAGAATGTAATCCTGTAAAAGCAAATTACTCTTAAAGGTGTGAGGCAAGGTTTGATAAACCTACTGTGGAAATTGCTAATTTTTTATTTTTTCTGATAAAAATAAAGGATCTAAAAATGGGAATTTTATTAGCTTTATTTTTGCTGGGTCAATTTCTTTTTTTGCTGGGAGCAAAAAACTAAAAAAAGGTCCAAATTAGCGGCAGTTTTACCCCCTTGCTTAAAGTCCAGGGTTGGGTACCTACTACCTGTAACGTAACATGCTTGTCCAATAATACCTTTAACACATTGCTGAAGAAAATATCGGTCTAGATTTATAGTTCGTTTACTGGTCGACTTGCCTCTCCCCCTGAGAATTCTGGATCCGCCACTGCCCACCGGTACACTTTGATGTTTATCTATATCATATTTCATTATGATCATCATTTTGGTGCTGTGACAGTGAAAGCCTGATCATGTTTTAATATGGAAATGCTTTTTTCCCAGTGGACTACTGATCAAGACATAGCTGATGGCATCGCTAGCATAGGAGTAATGGATTTCCTCGGGGTGAAATTCTTCGAAAATAGATCGAATGGACAATCCAAAGGATTTTGTACTGTGTCACTTGGGTCCGAGGCCAGCATGAGGACCGTCCTGGATCAGTTCCCGAAGAAGGAGCTACACGGGCAAAACCCAGTTGTTACATACACGTCAAAAACTGCACTGAATCAGGTATGTAATTTTCTTTACAATTCATATAAATCTACTTCGCTGATTATGGTCGTTTCAAAAGAGCAGACTGCTAGCTGTATTCTGGGCCATAATAAGATCTCTCAGTAAAATGTAAAGCCGCTTATTTTTCAAAAATGGTCATCTTCACAACTGTTACCCATTCTGTCACTCTTCCAACGCTCCAAACTGACACAAACTCTGTTGTAGCTTGAATAGTTAGGTATCACCATAGTACATAGGAAAATTGCAATTAGACCTGAAAGTTTGTTTGGTAAAGCAATCCTGGGCACCCAGGAATACCCTACGCTCACATTGGAGAGGGCTTGGGGTGACTGCGGGCGAATGTTGCGCGTTTTGAAAGTCCCACAAGCCCAGACATGGTGTCGTGAAACTTTACCCCCCTTCAACCTCGAGTAAATTGTGGGCCTGAGAGCTGCACTTGCCGTCACAAGCCCCAGGACTGCCTCATCAAACTAACCTTTCAACAAAAGTTCAGTTGTACTTCAAAGAGTCCTGACACCTACTAATTCCTACCATTTTCAAAACATCACGCCCCTATATGCTCATCCAATCGTATTTTGATTTTTTTGATCTATCAATATAGCCACTGTGCGGTCGCTGTAGAACTGCAATGGAGGCCATTTCAGTAACATGGCTTGTGCGCAGTGAGTGGCTGGGCGGTGCTTTTAAAATACTGTCCAATTCGTTCTGAGCATTTGTTTTTAAATTCCGGTGACTGTTCCGCTTCAATTTTATCAGAATTTCTAATTTTAAATGGGCCTTTTAGGATTCTACAAAAACCAAGTATAGTTTTTTACTCAAATCGATTGTTTTTTCACGCAATGTTGGTCAAGGGTTGATTTTTTGGGGGTCTGTTGTGGTTGGGGTTATGTGACAGTCCGTCGTACTCTCAAATTGTGGAGGAAACCAGTTTGTTGCACTACTATCCTTGGGATCACCTAATGAAAATCGTGTTGGACGCTACAACCAAGACGGAAAATTTTTATTTTACGGCTGTACCAGTTGTGAGCATGTGGGTGTTCCAAAACAAAGTTGGTCAGGAAGATTGAAATAGAGGGTTTTTTTATCGCAGTACACACACAATATGCTCTCATAAAGTATACGGTATATATATCCATCCTTTAGGTGTTTTGCAATGCAGTAGTATTTTTTTAAACTGTTTCAATATTTGGGTTATTTGTCGTTTCGACTACTTTCGGTGAGGGGTGAGGCCTAAAAATTCTTTGCCACTTTCTCTAGATTACTCTATTCAGAGGTTGAGTGCTTCCCGCCGAACGGCCCTCATCATGAGCTACTTGTGGTGATGTCAGGTCCAGGGTCTCATGAGGGTCCTGTCCTGGCATGAAAGGAGGGGCCAGCGGTACTCAGGAAGAGTATCACGGGCGACCTGCCAACTTTTTAGCTCCTGGGGAAGGCTGTACGAGTGAAAGCGTTGGAACTATGAATAATGTAACCCAGAAAAAGTCGTCTACAGCTCTCGCCGATTTCAATATTGAGTACAGCTTGAGCGTTAGGTTTAAAATATGCCTCCTAAGTGCAGTTTGCTTTCATATGATAACAATGTGTGCTCTTTCAAGAATTTGTGAAGTTGTCTCGATTTGATCTCGCTGATGAGTTCATAGCTGAGTCGTTTTGAGTCAGAAGAGCATTTCTGTTCTCGATTCTTCCTATAATTGTTTCTCGAATGTCTTATGGAACTGCTTGTGACAACCTTATGTAAACTAGTCGTATTTACGATAAAGAGGTTATGACTGGGTTTTTTGATATTCTCAAACGTTCACCACCTCGTTAACCCATAAAAGTTAGGGCTGCTGTAACAGTGTACGGCTTACGTGAATGAAAACTATTAAATCGTTCAATCGCAAATGATTTGAAATATTTCGCCAAAGTTGACTTTATCCAATTTGTTCATTATTTGGTCTTGTATGTTTATCGAATCGTATGAGTTGTTCTCCTGTCATGTAACGACTTTGTTTTGTCGGCATTTCAGGATCCTTCTCTTACTGCAGGCTTTAAAATATTGCTTGTTTGGCAATGAGTTTTCAACGCCTTCTAGATCTGTGAAGCCTTTTCAGACTATACAGAAATTGAACATAGGGAGCCTGTTTGCTATAGTCAAAAATATTTCATCCGTAGAAGCTAGCCTTTTCATAGGCGGACACGAATTTGAGCGATAGTTCTGTTATGTGAGTGGGGTTTTTTGGCGGTTCATTTGAACAGCCCTGTGAAGTCATTCATTTCAATCCATGATGTCACTCTCCTGGTTTTGTTCTACGGTTAGGGTTGGACTCGTAGTAAGTCTTGTATCAATCTAACACTGACTTTAGTTTTTGATGGCTATTAGGCCATTATCATACTTTTCGCTAACTTAGTGCTGACCAATACAAAAACTGATACAAGCCTGAACGTATCTCTCAAGGTGAAAAAATTTCATCGGTTTGATTGGTAGTGGTAACGTTGGCGTAGGACCTGATGAATTTTATGGTATTTTCTAACTTTTACTTCCCCACACACACAACCAACAATTGGACGCTCAGAAATTCTGAAACAAAAAATAAATACGAGCTTAGATAAGAGATTTGAAAAGAACCATGGTTTTACCATGGATCGCCTCCTTAGATTTCACCAAATAACTCCTAGCACAAATTAAGAACAAATTTGGGTCCCAATGAACGGCCCTGATTTCGTAGTACGGACACGAACTTAATTCATACTGCGACTCAAGAGTGAAATCGAAAAATACGGTACATGGTAAAACCACCTCCATCCATAGGTCTTCTGCTACTCCCGATTTGTGTTATCTTATCGTTTCTATGCAATAAGCAGAAGTTATTTTACAAGCTTGTTTTAATTTTTCTGCTTTCGTTCTTATGTTTGTGTGTGTTCATACGATTCCAATCGGTAGCTGTGTGCGTGAGAGGAAACACAAGTTGGAAAAGCGAATGAAATTTGTCAGGCCCGACGCCGATCCCACCATGGCCAATCAAACCGATGCAATATCTCACCATAACAGATATTTCGTATTTCTATCGGTTTTTGTTTTGTTCAGTAGGTACGTAGTTTTAGCAAAAACCCCTATTTACATAGAGAACTTGTGTTTTTTTGTTTTTGGGTTTATTGGTGGAGGAAATACTTATTTTAACATTGGAAGTACGTTGCAAATTGCAAACGAAGTTTCATCCTTCACATTTGTCCTTCTATAGGACTTGACTCAGTGGTAGCTGTTTCATACTTGAAACTTACATGTTTCATTTCTAGTTTGACTACTAAGTTAAGGTCCCGTTTCAAGTTTGATTGCCTAATTTTTACACCTCATTTTAGGCAAACTTCTGAATTCCCGCTTTCGGCTTTGTAGCCATTTTTAGGGAGACTAGGTACGGAGAGCAGGATCGGACTGAGCCAGTTGGAGATTAATCCCCAAGTGACCGAGTCTGATCCTGACCTGCTTTCTTTTCCTAGCCTCCCTAAAGATGGCTATGAAGCCGAGAGTGCTCAGAGAAACAATAAATGTTTGGAGAGAACGTAACCCTTAATCTCTCGCCCTCAGCCGTCCTATATAATATTTTTATTGCAGATTCAGATTCATCCCCTCTCTTAGAATTAAGGCATTATTTTAAGAATAAGTTGAATTGGGTCTAAATCTGCTAAGATTCACGTTGCATTAATATAGGTGAATGTACGCTTAGCAATCCAGAAATGAATCCTCATGAGTAATTCGAACAATTTTCTAGCCTGTTCGGACTGGCAGTCCCAGTGTACACCAGGACTAGTTAACGGCGCCAAACCAATTCAAGCCATGTGATTGGATGAGCAATTTCATGAAAAATTCATCCAATCATAGGGTTCAGCGTAGTTGTCAACTAATCCTTCTGTACTCTGGGACTGTCTGTCAGAACAGACCCAATATGATCTGAAATGTTCTTCATCTACAACGGTTACCAATTGCAGAATTTAGGCTACAATGTATTATTTATGTCCATCTTATTTCACCACAATTTCCTATCAATAATTTCATACCTCCGTCCATGATGAAAAACACTTAAAACGGCTTGTCATCTTTTTCTTTTTTTGTTTATTTTTCTTAACACATTTTGGCACCGTATCAACGAACCGTCGGGTTCAATACTCGCAATGCATTATAGTTTGACAAAATTCTATTTTTATACCACTGGTAAAAAGTAGTTTCCACCAATTGCAGTTTTCTACCTTGTTGATTGAAAACGTTTAAATAAATAAAACACTGTGGTCCCTGCTTGAACGAATTTGGTAATTTGTTCATCATTAGGGCTATGGCCAAAATCCTAAATACTGTGATAGTCTTGCAAGTTTTTCATCTTTTTTTGCCAGTGTCTTTTATTGTCGTAATGTTCTTCTGAACCATAATATCCAATCTTCTTCACATTTTCCATTCCTAATATATTTTACAATCTTTGATACTGTATTTTATGCTATGAAGTCAATATCTACTTGGTAACTTAGTGATCAGTAACTGATCAATAACTGTTATTACTGATTCATTTAAGGTTATTACTCCATAGGTGCAATCTCAAAAATCCACTTTTCTTCCTTTTCTTTCTGTCTCTAGCCAATTTTGTCTATCTGGCTACATGATTGAGTTATTCTGCTCTAGGGAGGGATTACTCAAAGCAATTGTTTCTGTTCTGTGCTCAAACTGTTAAAAGAGGAATTATATTCGGAAGCAGGAGAGAAAAAGTAACACACGCGACTGTGCGGTTGAGAATAAACGTATATTAGTTGGGAACCCTCACAGCCTTATCGATTGCATTAACTCGATATTGTACACATCGATATTTTAACACCCCCCTTCAATATCGACTAGATTATGACAGGGTGACATATTTTACTACATTGTTACTTATCGTTATCAGTTCATAATTTCAGGATAATTTTTTTTCCTTCGAATATTAATAATTAGTATTAAATTTATTAGTAATTAATATTACATTTTCAACATATTCCGAAGATGTTCGTACTTTTGACGATCTAATGGCTTTGTAAGCAGATCTGCTGGATTGTCCTTAGATGCAACATATCTGACTCCAATCAAATTTTTAGCAACGACATCTTTAATGAAATGACATTTAATGTCCAAATGCTTTGCTCGTTTGCTATTTTCGTAATTAAAGACAGAATAAATCGCACTCTGATTGTCCATTTTGAGAACAGCTGTGTCATCTGTTCTCCCTAGATCAATGCATATTCTTTTCAAGTAGAGCAACTCTGATGCTGCAGCAGCAGCTGAGACATATTCGGCTTCAAAGCTCGATTGAGCTACAATTGTTTGCTTTTTTTGACATCCAGGAAATAAGGTTACCGAAATGATAGACTAGATACCCACTGGTACTTTTGCGATCCGTACAGTCGCCGGCCCAGTCTGAATCAGAAAATCCTAAGATAGGTATATCGTTTTCACTCTTAGTGTATATTATACCCATATCTGCAGTAGTTTTCAGATATTTCAGAACTCTCTTGGCAGCGACCCATAGTGCATGGGTAGGTTTATCGAGATAACGACTTAGAAAAGATACGGAAAATCCAATATCTGGGCGACAAACACAAGCGATAAACATCAAAGACCCTATCAACTCCCTATACGGAACGCCAGTAATAATAGGATCATCTAGGTTTACCTGAAAATTGCTATCCATCGGCGTGAACACATCCTTGGCATCTTTTACTCGAAACTTTTCCACAAGCTTTGTTATGGAACTTTTTTGCGAAAACTTCAATGAAGAGCCATTTCGATGAAAATCACAACCAAGAAAACTTCTTAGAATACCGAGATCCTTGGCATTGAAACGGGTTTGTAGTGCATTTATTAATTTCTCACAACCTAAGCCTATGACCAAGAGATCATCAACCCAGACTCCAAGCCACGTTTGATGACCAACGTAGAGACAAAAGTCCGAGTCAGAGCGACGAAGTCCACATTCTTCAAAGAAGGCGTTGAGTTTCTCGTTCCACTTTCTCGGCGCCTGTCGCAGCCCATACAACGCTTTTCTCAATTTTAGTGCAACGGCATGTCCAGCGTTTACACCCTCAGGAACTCTAATGTAAACTTCACTGTCGAGCTCACCGTGAAGAAATGCCGACGGAACGTCCAGCTGACGTATCTCCCATCCTTGATTGACAGCTTCCGACAACATCATACGAATTGTAGAATAGCGTACGACTGGCGAGCAATTATTGAAGCCTGGATTTCCCATGTAGCCTTTCGCTACTAATCGAGCCTTCCTCGACCCATCAGGTTTTGTCTTGAAAATCCAACGCGTGTCAATCAATTCGGCATCCCTCGGCGGTATCGCTGGTTCCCAGGTCTGGTGCTTCTCCAGGGCAGCTATTTCCTTCTGAATGGCAACCCTCCATTCGCCGTCCCGAGCAGCCTCCTCATAGGTCTCAGGAGCCGAACTCGAAAACAGACAGAAGGCCTCGTAAAGTTCATAGTCCTCCAACCTCGCCGGCATCCTTCTAGGACGCGATGCACGATCTCCACCCTCCTGTCCAGAAGGGGCAACCGGATCCGGCTCAGGACGTCGCTCGCCTATGGTCTCAGGCAATTCTTCCTGGAGTGCAACCGGACGCTGCTCGCCGACTGGTTCTGGCGAATTCTTTTGGAGCGTCCCAGGACGATACTCGACGACTGTGTTAGGCTCGGGCTCTCGCAAACGATCCTCATATTTTCCCCGCGAAAAAACGACGTCACTCTCGTCAAACCGGACATCACGCGACACGAAAACGCGGTCGCCGATCGGATCGTAGACACGATATCCATTAGGCGCATAACCGACAAGACGCACCTCAATCGCACGAGTCTCAAGTTTGTCGGTCGTCCTTGGCAACTTGAAGGCCCACGCACGCGAACCGAAAACGCGAATTTTCTTCATGTTAACCTTCTCACCGAAGACCTCCGCCGGTACCTTCCCGTTGAGGGTGCTGGTGGGGGTCCGATTCAACAGAAAGGCAGCACATCGCACCGCCTCCGACCATAAATTGTGAGGTAAATTTGTCTCTGCCAGCATGGTACGTACCTTATCCATTAGTGTTCTGTGAGCCCTTTCCGAGGCCCCGTCCTGCTGACTTGTATAGTGGAGCGTGGTTTCTACGACGATACCCTTCTGCTGACAAAAATTTAGGGAAATTGTGAGGGGAAAATTCTTTTCCTCCATCGACCCGAACGCGGGTCACGCGATGGCCCATTGCTTCCATTTGTCGAATTCTATTCATCAGGTTGCCTGCAGCCTCACATTTGGATTTCAAAACGTAGACGACTATGAAATGCGAAAAGTCATCCAGAACGACCTGAAAGTATCGTTCTTCATTAATTGAGGGAGTTCTTATAGGACCGCACAAATCCGACCACAGCAAGGAGCCTATTTTTGACGTGCGAGGCAATGTTTTGGTCTCGAAGGGCAAACGAGTTGCTTTCCCTATCCGACAAAAACCACACGTTTTCTTTGGTACAGGCAGACTCAATTTACGCAATGCATCATTCGATGCATGACCCATACGCTGATGCCAAAGGGTACCCTACTCAACCAGGCTGCATTCCACTCTGGGCGCGAGATGAATAACGTATAGTCCACGATTGTTTACACACGAAATCGGAGCACTATTGTTTTTGAAAGACACGAACGCACGATTATTTTTAAATACGACCTGACCGTCATTCCGAACGATTTCCATAACGGAAAGAAGACTGACGCGTGAGGCTAGGCACGATAAGAGCCGATATCGCGACCGTGGCACCATCTTGTGAGGATAGGCTCAACCTCCCACTCTGCCTAGCGCTCATGACCTCTCCATTGGCAACTCGTATCCGCACCTCACGTTTCAGATTCTCCACCCCCTCCATGAAGGGAAGTAGAGTAGGCGGAACGAGGTTGGACGTGGCGCCCGAGTCGATCACGAATTCAAGGAAGGAATCGATTCTCTTGGATTCGATTGGAGCCACCATCGATAGATGTTCACTTATGAACGAGAAATCCACCATTTCATCTTGAGCGTAGGTGACGTCACGCAATCCTTCCGATGCGAAGGCACGTCCATTTTGATTTCCAGCTGTTCTGCGCCTCCACCGGCACGTAGATCGAGGTCGGTTCACACTGTGACGGCTTTGCGGCGTTATCGCCGTCCGACACTCGTTCGCGATTCTCTTGCGGACGAAAATTTCTGCCCAATTTGGGACAATTTGACCGAAGGTGATAAGGATCTCCGCATTCGTAGCACGACCTTCGATGGGATTTTCGGGCCGAAAACGCAGAATCGCCACACACAGTGTGAATCTCGCTCTCCTTGAATTTTATTTCAGCGTCCAGGAGACGTCCCTTGACAAATTCGAGGGTTATATTTTCAGACATAGTCTCGATTGCGGTAATTACCGTGTCGTATTTGTCAGGCATGGACAACAGTAAATAACAAGCCTTGTCTGAATCCTCCAATTTCGACCCTCCGACCGCCTCAAGTTCATTCAATAGGCCGTCCATTTTGATGAAATGGTCCTGAAGATCCGACGATGGTTCACATTTTGTTTTTAGAAGCTTTCTCATCACGTGTAGCTTCGAAAATGTGCTTTTTCTCTCGAACACCTTCTTCAGAGCCATGATCATTTCCCTCGCCGTTCTCGAACCTTTCAAGTACTCCAAATGCCGGTCGGATACGCAGGAGATGATGATATGCTTCGCCTTCCTATCACGCGAAGCACATTGCTGCTTTTCATCGGCAGTCATTTCCTTGGATCCAAGCGATAAATCCACCGTGTCGAGAACGTCCTCCTTATCGAGAAGAGCACGAACGCGGAACAACCAGTTGGAAAAATTGGTGCTCGTCAATTGGGGGAACACGTTAGGCGACGCCATACTTAACCTAACGATTCAACCACACTAAATTAACGGCAACACAATTTAAATACGGCACGGAGACTTCCGACGAAGCACAAACGGCGAAAACGGCTCACGACGAACAGGGGAAAGAAAAAAAAAAACTGGGCTACCATAACCTGTTAAAAGAGGAATTATATTCGGAAGCAGGAGAGAAAAAGTAACACACGCGACTGTGCGGTTGAGAATAAACGTATATTAGTTGGGAACCCTCACAGCCTTATCGATTGCATTAACTCGATATTGTACACATCGATATTTTAACTTATAATACTTGTCGTTATTCTCAAATGGATAGAGTTTATCCGATGTTTCAGTGCGTATCGTATTTTTCCTAGGTAACTGGTGAGGGTCTTCCTAAAACATCAATAATTTGTATGTTCTGAAATAATCTCTTATTATCGAAGCAGAAAGAAACTGTTTTGTTTTGTTTCTGAGGTTTTATCTTTAGGATTGATGTTTCCCATCTCATCTGCTGTAATCCGGTACACTAGAGTATCAATAGTTTTGAAATTCAGCATGACCCTCTGTTTCTGTGTACGTATTACTGCACCTGGTTTTGTGTGACTGGGATGACGGATGCACTAAACAGAAAAAGTGGGGGTGCCCTTTATAACACGCTCAATTTCTTGAAGGATTTGGTTTTTCCGATGTTGTTTACAGTTTGAAGCACAAACAAAAACACGACCTGTTGCTCCAACTAATAATAAACAACAAGTACGGCTTCAGCATCCTGGACCGCCTCACTCGGGTGGGCCTCGCGGTCCAATGATGGGACCACCGCAGATAAGAAATCGCATGCCACCGCCAGGAATGCAATCTGGACCTCGTGGTATGCCACCCGGCCCACCGCACATGGGGGGCCCACCAGGCCCTCATGGTGGCCCACCCAACGGACCTCACCCCGGCTTTCACAACAATTGGCAGAATGGAATGAGACAGAACGGTTAGTATTAGACGATCACATCCCTTCTGGATCTCTTGTAAAAGGTAATCAGTTTATTGTTCATGATGGGTTAAAATCAGTGAAATGGTGGAATTTCATATGAAATAAATTATAGTCCTTGTGGAGAACGTCAAAATCAAAACACGTTTTACTCTGTGTTACTTTTTTGAGGCAAGTAATCGCATTACAATTCCAATAAATTGTAATTGTAATTGCGATGCAATTACTTCCTGAAATGTTGCTTTCAGGAAGTTACTTTTCTTTCTTTTGGCAGTTTGTCTTTATGATTTGCCAGACAAGTACTTGCGTAATTCCAGATGTCTTGATTACTTGTGTAATTATTCGCTGTTTGGTTCTGTGGGTATTTAAAGATCAACCCATCTTATTATGCTTGGAGGAGTTTCAAATTATGACCCCCTGACAATTTATCAAAAATCAAGAATTCATCTATTGACAAGTTAGTTTCTGTTGATTGCACTAGAACTCAGTGTTGATTATTTTTCAGTACAGTTGTGCTTAGCAATGCACCCTTGATCTAACACTTGAGCAGCATTTTCCCATGTATTTTGATTATTATTTCCTGTTTAATTGGCAAAATATCCCGTGTTTTTTTTAAAGAAAAAAGTTTTCTGGTTGCTGTTGAGCATACATGTGATTGAGTGGGATACACCATTCATTTGTAATATGAGAGGGTTCCTGGGGTTCCTCATGGGTTTCATGCCTTCAACGGTACTAACTTCCGAATATTAGGTGATCTGAAGAAGTGCGAATCCAGGCAAATGCTTCATCAACTTATCACTAGTAGCGCTGTTTGTGTTTCCATAATTCATTGCCTGTTTAGAATAATTATTGCTCATGGCTCTAAAATTGGGCCTGCAACAGCAATGGTGATCATGATTTCCATCACCTTTTTGGATCAAGAGGGCCACATTTCTAAGAAAATCGACCCAAACGAATCGCCTCTTGTTCGTCCTGTATCTAACGTATACTTTAGATTTAGGGAATAGGTGAAATCATATGTGATTCGTTATTTTGGAGTAACTATCATCTCATTATACTATGTTGTACCAATTGAAAAACTGTGAGTCTTCGTAGTGATGGCTGATAATGAACCTGTGGAAGTGTCTCTCCGAGGCTTATCTAGGTGGATAACCGCTATGCATGTATGAAAACAGGTCGATTGGTCAGTGCCGAAATTCTTTACCGATGCACCACCGCTTCATTTACTTTGACTTTATTGTTGTGAACTGGGAGGTACAAAAACTTGAAGCTGTGGCTCCTTGAAGGAATCGTTATGAATAATTCATTAATACTTATCATTACAAAGCTCTAGCCTGTTTGACGAATAGATCAGAAATCGATTAGATCATAGGAAAGGGTAAAATGCAATGCATGGCCATCAGGAGAATGATAGTATCACCTACTACAGTTTGGTTTCTGGGTAAAAGAAAGCGTTTTCTTTCCAAGTGTGTACCATTTGTGGCTAGTTGAGTCAAGTAAACTCGCATTAGTACCAGGTTTGTGGCATTGCTGTTTGGATTTTCCGTTCACTCGACATGTTCACCTGTAGAAGTGTTGATCCAGACATGAATTTTAACTATTTTTCTCCTCCCCCAAATATAAGCAAGAAATGTTTCCCCTTATAAATTGCCCCAGTAATTTATTCAAACATACCAGAGGTGCGCCGATAGTAAATGCGTATTTTTTGCATGCCCTTGAATGAAGAATGTGCCAATTAATATCTCAATTGTAATCTCAGCGATTGCTTAGTAACATCCCAGCAAAAATATCTCACGTGTTTCATGCGTGTTACTTGATAGTGTTGGTCACAAATCGGGATTGTGGAGAAAACCATGGAGCAAGCAAACACTAAATTGAAATCAATTAAAAATCACTAAATTAAATTTAAACTAAACTCAAAAACTCAAACTTACACTGAAGCTGAACCTCTAACTGTGAGTCAAACCCAAACTCAACCTGAAACTGAAATCAAACTGAATCCCAATCTTAGTCTGAAACTGAGAATCAAACCCGAACTGAAACTCAATCTGAATCTCAAACTCTAAGTAAAAATCAAACTCAAACTGAAGCTGAAACTCTAACTTGATTTTGAGCTGACCTCATTTGGAGTCGCTTAGAAAGGGTAAAATTAGGTTCAAAAATCGATGATGACACTAAAAACTCGTATGAATCTGACGAAATCCTCGGATAGCCTTGGGCACTCACTCAAACGGCAACAACATCCAAACGGTGAATGCACCAGTAGACCAACCTACGGTCTGCAGGCCATATTGCATGGCTGTTTTTTTTTTTTTACAAATCAGCCGGCCCAGTGTCCACAACAGCTTTGATTGCAATAGAAAAACTGACCCTTCACGTTTCTTAAGGAATCTCATACAAATTCTGTGCTTCTAAAACACAATATGTTCGCTTTACTTTTTATACCTCGTATCATAGGAATCCTTAATATCTATCTCCTTGATAAGTCAGGCATTGTCGATGTTTTTGCTTCCCTTGCTGGAACTATTTGGAAGATTTGAATTTATTGATGCTGTGGTACAATTCTTAGGTACATGCCTCAAATAGGAGACAAGAACAACCGAATGGCAGTTTCTTGTAGAAGAACCCCTTTGCGAAATTTGTCACATTTTTGGAACTCAGGAATTTGATCAATCCTATGATATTTCCTTGTGTAGGTAGGTACTTGAATTTTTTTTTCTATGGAGAGCTGTACTCACCAGATAGTTCAGTGGCTATGTAGTTCTTACGCCAATGGTCTCATGTTTCTATCATTCTAATCGGTATGGCAAAAGGCCTGGGCACCTAACATATTTCTAGAATTGTTGCGAGAGTGAGAGAGGTTACACGACATTCTCTCGGAAATTTATTTTGAGCTTGCTTAACCTCTCTCATCTTCACAACGATCCCAACATGAGGATAATGACGACCACCCCGATAAAAATGTTTATATCATTTTCATAATGATCTCATAAAATCATCTCACATGATGAAAATAAAATCAACACAGAATAATTGATCATCTTTTGAAACCTATAGCAAAACCTTTTTTCCTATGTATTGGCCAGAGTATCGATCGAACACCTTTAGGTTCTAGTTCCGTGCATTCAGGCTAGCGTTTATATGCGAGACATTTTTCAGTCGCTGACATTGTTGAAATGTTCATAATTTGATTAGCTGCATAGATCAACAAACATTGGACTGTTATCATGAAACTAGATCAGATGGATTCCAGAAGTTCCACGGTTCAGTGGTATCAATTTTGAAATGACAATGCATCATCTGCGGGTTACTAAAATTCCTAGTTTTGCCTAGACTGGAGGGATGTATCTAGAAGTACTGTTCCAATCTATGGATTTTCGAGGGGTTGTTGCTCTCAGGCTGAAAGAGACACATGTGTTTATAAAGTTTGGCCAGAGCAAAATTACTTGTTTGTTTCGATCCATAGTAATGGGTTGGATTGGAAGAAAAATGTTTGTATTTGTCCTATTCTTCAGTGTCTTGATGTTATCCTATAACGAAATGATAACATT
Source organism: Nesidiocoris tenuis (assembly GCA_036186465.1). NCBI lineage: Eukaryota > Metazoa > Arthropoda > Insecta > Hemiptera > Miridae > Nesidiocoris > Nesidiocoris tenuis. The sequence goes on along the minus strand of AP028910.1, from coordinate 30,409,825 downwards.
TTGGTATAAACGTTCATTTTTAAGGGCTTATTCTCAGCTCAGTTTGTTGATTTGAGAGCACCCAGTTAACCGTAGATGTTTTTTTTTTTGTGGGTATGCAAGAAAATGGATCTTTTTTACTGGCGAAAAGGCTTCAAATTTCTGTCGCGCAGAAAACTCCGCCCCTAATGGCACCACCCGTTTGTGATACATATCCTATTTGTAATATAATTTGTTACAGGGCCGCCTCGGCATCCTGGACCCCCACAATCAATGCAACAACCACCACATCCTGGAGGGCCCCCGCCTGGCATGGTTTGTGCTGAGAAAATTGAAATACTTGCATTTATTGATTGTCGGATCTTTATTGTGTTGTGAATATTTCTGCTCGTTTGCAAAATAGCCATGGCGATAACAATAATATTGACGCATATTATGCGATCCATGGTTTTCAGATTTATCAAGCCATTAAGGGCTTAAAGAATCAGCTAGACCTGAAATTGGGGTTTTGTATTCAAAATAATGAATTTACTCTTGAGGATTTTTGCTCTAACGTTTATTATGATTCGTACGCCTATTCAAGTTCCAGGGACCTCCTCCCCCAGGCCAAGGGCCTCCTAGAGGACCGCCACCTGGAATGCCTGGTGGACCTCCACGTCAAGGAATGCCAAGTGGGCCTGAACAACGAGGCCCTCCCCCGCCTCGAAATGACTGGAATCGACCTCCTGGTAAAGAATAGTTGATATTCACCTCGATGCTATAGCTTATCATTATCCAAAAACTGCGCTTTTCCCCTTCACTACAAGGGTAGAGGTTACTGGAGGTTGGGTTCTCATGAACCGTTGTCCTTGTGTAAGAGGCACAAAGCCCCAGTCCTATCCAAAGAACTGGGACAAATTACCGATTGGTTGTGTGGAAGAACTCCAGCTCTCCAGAAGGCAAGTCGGCCTCGCTCCTCAAAAATACGTAGCGATATAATTGTTTTGTTGTTTTGATTTTTATTTGTCTCATGTCTCAACGAAATTGAATTTCTTAAAGGGATGCAAGGGCCAGGTCCGGGATTCATGCCACATCAGCAAGGTATGCCTGGTATGCAGGGACCGCCGATGCCACCCGGTCAAGGCCCACCGAATCGAGGGCCTCCCCCACCAGCTCAAATGGGTAAGTGTTTTGCATATTATTATAAAAAAAAAAAAACAGTCCGAGCGGTTCAGTTAGAAAAATAGGAACTTTTTTTACAACGCCCCTCGAACTTTCACTTCTTATGTTTCAAAGGGTGTGTTTTTGTTATAAGGGGCATAGCCAATCAAAAAAAGTGATGCCGCGGGTTAGGATTTTTTTGTTGCTGATTTTTTCCCCGAATTGCTTGCTTAATTAACCATAGAATAGGGTGTCGTTTGGGGAAAGATTCTTTCTGATTTCCTCAGATGAAGACTTTTGTTCATGCCATGGGAGTGAGTGAGTACGAGTGAGAGAAGATGAAACCTCAAGTAGAAGCTGAATGTGGTGATAACTTGAATGTTTACAGGTGGACCTGGTCAAGGCCCGGTGAATCAACCGTTTTTCCCTCAGGGTGCAGGTCCTCATCAACAGCATAATGGACCTCCTCAAGGACCCCCTCAAGGGCCGCCGCAAGTTCCTCCTCACAATGCTCATGGTCCTCCTCCACCCAATTATGGACCACCACCACCTCAACCCCGGATCCACCCGGTATGTACAACAATGTGTTGAAATTAGTTGAAGCTTGGAACTTGCTTTTGTGTTGGTTAGGAAAAATGGTTATAAATTGAGGGAACTACGGCAATTTTTGTAAATGACCACAGACTGACGCACGGATACACAGACAGTTGTTCAGGAAGTGGTTCTGAGTAAAATCGTATTTGCAGGAACAGGCGCAGGCACAGACAGACTGACACACAAAGTATGCATCTTATATTGAGATTGGTGGGGGTTGAAAGGAGTTGACTACCAATTCAAGCATTTGCTAAATCTCAAAAAATTCGCAGATCTGCGTGTAGTTTCAAGTTATTGCAAATACTAGACAATGGACGTTCTGAATTTTTCTGCATTGAGTATTGAGCTGTTTTTATTCGCTGCTTGGGTGAGCTGTTGAGATTCATTTTGATATTTCTGTTTGAACTCGATAGTACGGAGGCCCGCCGCCCCAAGATCATAGGCCCGAAGCTGTGGTGCTGTCGGAAGCTGAGTTTGAAGAGATTATGAACCGAAATAGAACTGTCTCGAGTTCTGCCATTGCAAGAGCAGTTTCAGATGCTGCGTCTGGTAAGTTTTGAAACAGTACATGTTGAGCTATGCGAATGCGATTTTATTGGTGTTTATGCATGGATCGATACTTAAGGTTAGCAGACGCACTACTTAAGATGGATCAAATTAGCAATGGAGATGTAGATTAAAACAGTTTTTTTGCAATAACCTGCCATATTGTTTTAGAGAAAGGGAATATTAGATTAGCAATGATGTGAAATTTGCATCACCCCTCTATCTTCTAATAACCTCCCGTTTGTCACTAAAATTACGTCTCATCAATTGGAAATATCAGGTGAATTCGCCAGCGCCATTGAGACTCTAGTGACGGCCATCTCCCTGATCAAGAAATCAAAGGCTGCCAACGACGATCGTTGCAAAATACTGATATCATCGCTCCAAGACACTCTTCATGGCGTCGAAGCTAAAAGCTATGGTTCTGCGAGGAGAGGTTAGTTCCCAGTCAGTTAACGTGTGTTGCATGCTCGGACTATTATTTCCGACGGAACAGATAATTCAGAGAATATTGAAAAATGCAATTATGAATCCCATCATTGACCAACGATTAATCATTCATTTATTTTTGATTGATCCCATCAGAACGATCGAGATCAAGGGACAGAGACAGGGCCCACCGCAGATCGAGGAGGGAGAGAACAAGATCAAGAGAGCGCGAGTTCCGTGAAAGGAGCCGCGACAGAGATCGAGACAGGGAACGTGAAAGGGAACGAGAAAAAGACAGGTTTGTAGTACTTATTGTTTTCTTAAAGTTTTCAAATTGCCCACAGTGGTCGATGCCCATGGAAGAACTTTTTTGTGGCCGTAATGGTCAGAAGACTAACTCTTGCAAATAAACCGAACGGCGTTTGTCGTTCTTAGCAGCATTCAATAAATTTCTGTTGACATCACAGTCATCGTAGTTATTTTCATTAAGAAATGATCCGCCCTCTGCTGGTCGCTTAATTTATTTTTACTTTTTTGATTTACTTACATTTACTCTGAAAAATTTTGGCACTTGGGCACAGGAAAAGAATTACGCCTTCCGCAACAATACATCGTTTATTATGATTAATTCGAATTTTTTTGCCGGATTTTTTGATACGTAATTTTGACAATTTTTGAACGATTGTTTTTCAACTGGTTGGCTTGAAGGAGATGTTTCAGGATTAAGCAATAATCAAGGATTTGTTTAAAAATTTGAGTATGTCCCTAAAAACTTGAAGTACCCTGAAAATGTTTTCTTTCCCATTGTTGAAAAATCTTGAGTATGTTGCGTATGTTGAGTATAGATGGGACGTAGTGGACCAGCAAACATTTTTCAATTCAGTTTTAACATTCTACGGCCCTGTAAACACAAGCTGTCGGATATATAAAAATAAAAAAAATATAAAAAATAATATAACAGTTTATTAATAAAATAAAAAGAGTTGCAGTAAAAATAATACCTGATGATGATTATTTCTACAGGTATTACGCTGATTATCGAGAGCGTTCAAGAAGCAGAGATCGTGAACGCGATCGTGAATATCGCGAGAGAAGCAGAGAAGACAGGTAGATATCATATTGATATTACCATCAATTACAGAATCAATTAGAACGTAGAATGAGCTGGAAGAACATGTGATTTTAACCAACTTTTAGAAAGAGGAAGTTACTCAAGTTACCTAACTTTTTGGTGACTTGTCGCTTATTTTTCTTTTTTCAATCAGCCAATTTTGGCATGATTTGAAAAATTATTTCCACTGAAATTTTGAGAACGTCTACCATTTGGTACCCAACACATTTTTTTCTACTTAAAGGGGTGTGGGGATAAACGACTCTGTGGGTTTCAATTGATATTACTATCCAAATGCGGTTCAAAACTGGTAAAAACCTTGGCATGCCACTTCTAGGAGCTCTTGGGGATTTTTTGTCGTATGAAGAATGCTTGGGATTCCAACATTAAAACTTTTTTTTCTCTGTTCAGTAAATTTGTGGCTGACGTCAGTTTTCCTCAGTACCCTTAAATTTTTTAGGAATCATATTTATGGCACTGCAAAAAAAAAGATGTACCTGCTTACCTTGTGAAAATTTTCAGCTCGGCAAGATTAGCAGTTCGTCCCAGGATTAAATCCCCTGAACCTCCGGAGCCCACCTCCATTGGAAGCTCCAAATCATCCCGGTAAGTGGAATCAGATTGAAAGAATGCAACTCATACTGCACGTGGATTGATTTTTACTTCCATATTTACAGAGTAAATGGAAGTATTGTAATTGTCCTAAAATTGGCAATCAAAACGGATCTTCAGAAAAACCGTTTACTTGTATACTCAGAATCACTTCCTGAAAAAGTGTCTGTGTGAATTTGTCATTTACAAGATTGGCAGTAGCTCCCTCAATTCTAAGCTTTTTTTTTCAAATTTCTTGAACTGGAAAGTTCATCTTGGCAAGACCGTGTTTAACTGGAATTCGAATTACTCACAGTACTTTTGATGTATTAGCACTTTTATTGTTTTCCATTTTATTTTTTCCTGGCCACAAAAAAGAACCTATTCGAGCGTTCTTGGTCTTAAAATCTTTGTTTTACCTCGCAGAATACTTGAATATTTTTTATATTCTGATAACTTGACGTATTTTGATTTTATGTGTGTTTTAAAATTAGCACTGTGAGTGTTTTGACATTATTATTTTTTGAGTAGTTAGGAATTCGGTTAAACCAGGTGGTCTTGCCGGGACGAACATTCCAGTTCAAGAATTCGAAAAAAGGTTGAGAATTGAGAGAGCTATGTCCCATTTTTGTAAATGATCACAGTCGGACACACAAACACTTGTTCCAGAAGTGATTCTGAGTAAAAGTGCATTAGTGAAATTTTTTTCTGAAGCTCTGTTCCAATTTTCGATTTTAGCATGATTACAGTACTTCCATTTACTTTGTTAATAAGGAAGCAAAAAGCCATTTTGTTGAGAAAAAAAATTTATCACAAAATACTTCCATGTTTTGATGTGTATATATTTGACACAATTTGATTATATTTCGATTACTTTGGAGTCGTGTTTAGATAAAAAATGTCAAGAAAATCAATTTTTAAAACCGCCTAAAATCAAGGTAGGTACTTTTAGTTACCGCCATATGAAAAAATATCTTCATACTCTGCAAGGTAAAACGAAATATTAATCAACTCTGCAAGGTAAAACGAAATATTAATTGACGCAATAAAAATACGCTCCAGGTTTTGGACCTTAACAAACAGATTGAGGGCCTCAACGCTGAATTGGGAACCTAAGGGATTGGGGTAATCAAAATAAAGTCTGCAAATTTCATTGACCTAGCGAGAATGATGAATTATGTCTACTATCAATTGTCCATGAAACGAAAAATCACTTGGTGGGTTACATAGCGATCTTTGCTTTGCTTCCGGTAATTTCATTAATCAAAATTGAAAGATTTTCTTTGTTTCGAAGGATGATCGCTACCAATCTTCGAAATGGAGGGAGTCTCTCAATGGTGACCAATAAAATTACCATTGAAGCACAGATCGATGCGCAATCTCTAACTCAGCTGGGATTTCTGTTTTTCAGATATTACGATGACAGGTACCGGGAGAGGGAGAGGGACCGCGACCGCGACCGTGAACGAGACAGAGAACGTGAAAGCAGTCGACGGGAACCAGAACGTGATCGAGAACGTGATCGTGAGCGTGATCGCGAGCGGGCCGAGTCATCTCACCGAAGCTCGCGTCATTGATGGACTCGTCTTGGCGAAAGAAAGTAGTTGTTTCTTACATTATTTCATGATCATCGTCACACAATTTTCGTTGGCTGGAGATTAGTAGAGCCAGATTAACGAGAAACGTACCTAGGCTTACGCCTTTTTAATTGATTTTGGTGCGATACGCATACCAATCTGGCCTAGGTTTTTAGCCGTACACAAAACGTGTATGTTTTATGTTGTATCATCGGAAGGTCGATTCGCATATGATTTTTTCAAGACCATTCGCAATCATTTCAAAAGTTTTTTTAATTTTATTTGTTTTTAAATTTTTGATTATTATTGAATTTAGCGCTATGCACGAGCGCTGAGCGAGGTAGGTTCGCTTCTCATTTTTGACATTGTATAGTGGCCAATTGCATCAAACTGGCGATTGTCAGCTGACTTGTTGGCTTGATAATTGTCAAAACACGTATAGAATTCAAATTTACATTGTGTTTTCTGTAATTAGATTTGTAGACTTTTGTAACGTTGTCGAATCGTTCCTGGTACGTAAAACACAAAGTAGGTACCTTTTCGTATATGTTTCTGTACCGATACTATTCCATTGTTTCGATATTGTGACCCGAACTAGAAAATTCCATTTCGTTGTTCATATGGACTTCAGTTAGCTGATTGTATCAGTTGGCTAGATTTCTTAATTGCCAATAACTCGTTGCCAGATACAATGAATTTGCACTAACTAGACCAACATGAATTAAGAGGAACATCTTTCTTTTATCTGGTCATACTTTATTATTCCGTGAATTTGACATTTCATTGACAGGCTTCAGACAACTAATTGTTAGGTACCTACACTACCTACTGTTTGTTTTCACGGTAAATTGATGATAGACAGCAATTTAGCTGTCATCAATAAAATAAAAATATATTCTAATACAGTATGTATTTTTTTTAAAGTTGGATGAAAATGAAATTCCATAATATATGTAGATTATCTCACTTTGAAGCTAGGGGAGAATTATGAAATTTTTTAAAATAAAAGCGAGTTAATTGGTGTTGTTTGTTGTTTATTCCTGAAACTTCCCAACAAATGGGTTTCATTTCCCTTGGTGGGAATCGAATCCGGCAGCTTCAGATATCTTGTGAGACAGACGACAGTGAGTTGGGGCCAGCAGAGCCAATCAAATTTTATTTAATTATTGTGTGGTGCTAATACATTATTTTTCTGTATCACAGAAAATAACGTTCAAATAATAGAAGATATGATCGTAAGGTGTAGAAATTTGTGTTTACAAATCGAAATATGGAAGTAATGCGTGGTTTCACGTTTTTGCCAATTTGAGGGGGTTCAGTTGAACGGATTCTGAATTTTTTAAGCTCGTTGGATTCCTTGGAGGTTTCTACACCTACTTCCCGCCCTGAAAGTCAAAATCGGTGGGATTTTAGGTTGAAGACTAATTTTTTGGCAGCTCGAAAATATGTGTTTTTGACCCTTTCTAAAGAATGTTTATTTGGCCCTTTGAAAACTAAATACCTATTGTCGTGCAGGTGCATACTACAAAAAATTTGCACTTTTCTACGACTCTCTAGGACAGAGAAAAATGAAAAAAAGAAGACTTCTCATGAAGAATCTTATGAAAAAGGTCTGAGCCTAGGAAAACCCGTAAAACAACTACGGTTCTGACATCGGTTTTTTCAGCACGAATCTTCATGTATTGACATAAACACATGAAATCTGACTTTTTCAAGATTTCGTGATTGCATAGGTACATACATTATTTCTGGAAATAATGTAGGTACCAAAATCTTTCGGGACTCGATGGAACTCTCTGGAAAATCAAGTTGGTCAGCTTCACATTTTGCCTAAATAACCTGTATCAACATTCTTTGATTCTCATTTTGACTTCTGAACGGTTAAACGGCACAAAATGTTTATGAGACAGGACGGAATCTGTCTACCGCCTCGTGGTCAAACTACCGTCATGTACTCATATCGCCGGTCCCACGGCAACACCCCGTATCGTCATTTTGGTCACTTTTTAGGAAAGCCAAAACCCTGGTTGTCGAGGATGGAAAAAACTTTAAAAAATACTATAAAAGCAGTCTAATAAAATCGCTCGTGCGGTAAAATTTGAAGCATTTGCGAGGCCACCTTGTCTGAAACGGTAAATCGATGCCAAATAGCAAAAGCTCGTTATTGGCACAATGACGATACAGGTTGTTAACTAATACGTGAATTGCACACATCCTATTGGAATTGCGATGGAACTTCAAATTTTATTGAATCTGTGCTGGAGAGAGCTTTCCAACCATATGCATAACTCATTTTTGGCAAAAATGACGATACGGGGTGTTGCTGTGGGACCGGCGATATTATCCTATCAAACTGTTGGGCCACGACTCACCAAATCTCGGTGTGATATCTGAAAATAAAAGTGAAAGGAAAACTGAAGTGAAAGTATAACGAAGTGAACGTAAAGCCAAGAGTTCATGAAACTTCATCTGAAACTGAAAGCATAAACTTAGGGTGAAACGCCAACTCTAAGTGGGGCTAAAACTGGAACTAAAACTTGGGTAGCAACTCAAACTAAAACCAAAATTGTAGGTCAAATTCAGAATGAAATTAAAACTGGAAGGGAAACTAAAACTTGAATTGTAAATCGAACTTGGAGCTCAGACTAGATGCTAATCTCAAAAAGAAAATAAAACTGATAGCAGAGCTGAAGTTGATGCTCGAGCTAAAGTTCAAAATCAAACTGAAAGTGAAACGGGAACTGAATCTGAATTTTGATCCAAAAGTAAAATTAAAACTGGACGTGGAAGTTTAAGTGGCTTGGTAAAAGAACTTAAAGCGGACTCAAACTGAAAATTAGTCTGAAACTGAAAGTATAAAAAGGAGAACTGAAAGTGGAAGTTCAATAAAGTGAAACTGAAACTAAAAGTAAATCTCAATGCGAAAAAACAACCAGTGGTGCGTAGATAACACACAATACTTCCATATTTTGGAACGTAAAATTGTGACACAATTTGATCATATTTTGACTTGTTTTAAGGGTGTATAGGTCAAAAATATAAAAAAATTCACTATTCAAATTTCAAAATTCGCCCAAAATAAAAAAACGCCAGTTTTTCGGTTCATAAAAAATATCCACATATTCTGCAAGGTAAAAGAAAGATTTAAAGACCAAGAACGCTCAAATCGGTTCATTTTTGTGGACGGAAAAAATAAAATAGAAAACACTAAAAATGCAAATATATCGGAAGTACTGTGCGTTATCCGAATTCCGATTAAACAGGGTGTTAGGTCTTGCCGAGACAAACATTTCAGTTCAAGAAATTTGAAAAAAGGTTAAGAAATGAGGGAGTTATGGCCATTTTTGTAAATGACCACAGACGGACAGACGGACTAACGGACACACAGACACTTGTTCAGGAAGTGATTCTGAGTAAATGTGTATAAGAAAAAGTTTTTTCTGAAGCTCCGTTCCGATTCTCGATTTTAGGACGATCACAATACTTCCATTTACTCTGTAAATATGGAAGTAAAAACCTTAATAACTTGAAAACTTTTGTAAATGACCACAGACGACACAGACAAGTTCGGGAAGTGATTCTGAGAAAATGTGTATGAGTAAAAGTTTTTTCTGAAGCTCCGTTCCAATTCTCGATTTTAGGACGATTCCATTTACTCTGTAAATATGGAAGTAAAAAACCAATACAAATCCAAGTGCTATATTTTTCTCAAAATGCACCAATGATGCTGAAACCATCCAGCGATTTTAAAACATCAGACTATTTTTTGGCCTACCTTCAAAAACAAAAAAAAAAAACACTAATTTTAATTTATTGTAAATCAGAATAGGAGGGAATCGCAGGGATCTCGTCCTGTTGCCTGTTCACACCCCAGTTCGGTAATATTCTTCTTTCGCTTATCGGAGTTGACGAGATTTTTAATCTGACGCAGTCCTTAGACAGCCTCCGCTCTCTTTTCTTCCCAGTCGATATCAATGCCTCATGTGCCCACGAAGGGTCAAAAAACCCCAGTTAAAGCTGGAAGCCTTCAGCCAACGTCAACGATGAATAGTTGTGTCAACGTGATGCGATGGCGATATCCTAGCCTCCCAGTCACAGATAACCGAAGGCCTCCGAGTGGATCAGGATGTCAGGAGTTTCCAACCAACGCAATATTGTGACCATGAAGTAAGTAAAATAATATCGCAGCTGATTCATTAATTATGAGAATGTTACCGTATGATTTTATCATTTTTACGAAGCATTCCGCTTTCTCCTTGTCAACGCAACAGAATCTGATACTAATGGCTAAGCTCATTCCGAATTTCCCATGCTTGCCAAAAATAATGACCCATCGACATAGCCCAGGCCTGCACCTGACAATATTCCAGGAGATTAGGATCCTTGAACGAACGCATTGGAGGAGTGAATTTACCATCTCAAGATGCCACACTGGCTTGCAATCTGAACTGTTCAATGAAATTCAATAGATGATAATATCATATTATTATATTATCATATTCAAGTCAGGTTCATTGTCAAATTCAGTTTTTTAAAATTTAGATTTTCTTTTTCAGAGGGTGGTCATAAAAACTACGGAATTGAACCATTCCAAACTTTGACTCGTATGTGGCAGAAAAACTCGACAATTTAAAAATGCTGCGCTGAAAATTTTCATGCTTAAGGTTCAATCAAAGATCAATTTGAAACCAGTGGTGCGTAGATAACACACAATACTTCCATATTTTGAAACGTACAATTTTGACACAATATGATCATATTTTGACTGCTTTTGAGGGTGTTTAGGTCAAAAATATAAAAAAATTCACTATTCAAATTTTAAAATTCGCCCAAAATAAAAAACCGCCACATTTTCGGCATTTAAAAAATATCCACATATTCTGCAAGGTAAAACGAAGATTTGAAGACCAAGAATGCTCAAATCGGTTCATTTTTGTGGCCGGAAAAAAATAAAATAGAAAACACTAAAAATGCAAATATATCGGAAGTACTGTGCGTGATCCAAATTTTGATTAAACAGGGTGTTAGGTCTTGCCGAGACAAACATTTCAGTTCAAGAAATTTGAAAAAAGGTTGAGAATTGAGGGAGCTACGGTCATTTTTGTGAATGACCACAGACGGACAGACGGACAGACGGACAGACAGACAGACGGACGTAACGGACGTAACGGACACACAGACACTTGTTCAGGAAGTGATTCTGAGTAAATGTGTATAAGAAAAAGTTTTTTCTGAAGCTCCGTTCTGATTCTCGATTTTAGGACGATCACAATACTTCCATTTACTCTGTAAATATGGAAGTAAAAATGCATACTTGCTATTTCAGCCTTCCAACCCTATTCCAATAACTCCTTCCTTTCATTGTACATGACCCATGATTAGGGCAGGATTGTGACTTATTTACATATTTGTCAGGGTTAAAGATAACCGAAAGATTCGAGTTCACAAATTCGTTTCAGGAATTAACTACAAGTGTACAACAACAAGAATTGACAAGAGTCTGTGTGTCCGTCTGTGGTCATTTACAAAAATGGCCATAGAACTTTATTAGAACCATAGAACGATTTTTTCGAATTTCTTGAACTGAAATGTTTGTATCGGCAAGACACCCTGTTTAATCGAAATTTGAATTGCTCACAGTACTTCCGATTACTTTGCATTTTTAGTGTTTATTATTTTATTTTTTTCGCCCACAAAAATGAACTGATTTGAGCGCTCTCGGTCTTAGAATCTTTGTTTTACTTTGCAGAATACGTGAATATTTTTTTATTCCACTAACTTGACGTCTTTCGGTTTTAGGAGGTTGTAAAAATATGCATACGGGTTTTTTATATCTTTGACCTAAACAGCCTCATAAGTAGTCAAAATATAATAAAATTGTGTCAAAAAAAAGTATCAAAATATGGATGTTATATGTGTTATCTACGCACCACTGGTTTTATCTTAGTAGCTAGCATTCAAGTTAATCAGAATAATATTGATCATATTATGATCAATAAATATACGACGGCGCACCGTTTTGAGTAATTATTTGAATTTTCAAAAATGATTTTTTTTTCGTTTTTCGTAGTACAGAAAAATGAATGCATACCTATTTTGCAAAATATAATCAATACTTTGAAAAACTACTGCACATTTCGATAAAATAACTACATATTTTTGGAAAAATAACTAGGTACCTACATATTTTGAAAAAAAAGTACATATTTAAAAAAAAATAAGTACATATTCGACATACGTATTTGATAATTTTTATTTCATATAAATCCGAGCCCAACTCATGATCGTAAACCTGAATAAAATTAACCCAAAATTAGCCGGGTACGCAGCTACGCAAATAATAATTCCTAATATAGGTACTATTTAACTATTTATACATTTATGCAGAAGCAGATAGGTAGATGCTGTGCCCCAATTTCAATTGGCATCGTTTATTTGTTTCTTTTCAGTGCCCTCACTGTTTGTATTCTCTTCACTTTTTTGTCGACATGCTATGCTGGTTGTCACCTATACCCTTCGGGAAAACCAGCCAAAGACGCATCCATCAACCTAGGTTCATCTCCCACGCACTACGTTCCTAGTACAACTTACCCTGGTAAGTTTAGTGAGAGGGTGAAGTCTATTCTAGTGTTCTATGGAACTCTATTCTCGGTTTTACTTCATTTTTTGTTCCGAGCAAAGATATTTTGAAGTTCAACTAAAGAGCAATAACAGTGCCGCATGCCTTGCATTGTACTCCAAAGAGTATTATTTGACCGCTGCCGCGTTATGGAAATGCCTGAATTCCACATTGATAGTGCCACCAGTACTACGTAATTAATTGTCAAGTCAGAAAATTAATTCACCAATTATTTATTAATAACTTTTTGGATAGTTCACATCGCTGATTTGTTTGCGCTGTCAATAGATTGGGATTGGGGTCGTGACGGATCGTAACGCCTCTATCGCTGAGCTTTCGAAGATGGAATTAAATATGGCAAAAGCTCGGCGATAGAGGCGTTTCAATCCGGAACGACCCTAATCCCAATCTATTGACAGTACATAAGTTGATAGGGACTTTAACACCCGACATTTTCTTCTCTATCACGTTTTTGCCTTAAAACCATTGGTACTGAGGCCGTAAAACCAAGAAAACTGCGAAAACACGTGATTTAGGCCTTTTCACTCCCCCGAAATCGACCACGTTGACCAAAATCTTGAAAAACGCCAAATGTCATGTTTCTTAGTCGATATCTGAAGGTTCTCGCCAAAAAACCCCAAAAAGTCAAATTCATAATTTTTTGAAATTTCCCCTAAGCTCAGTCAGTGGTCAATTTTTCCCAAGTGGGTCAGTCATCAAGAATACATCAGAAGCTGATTTGATTGGTTCAAGTCTATGTGAATTGCGCGCGGCCATGGACCGATTTCATTGTAACGCTGGACGGCGAAACCGGCGGCGGAGGATCTTTTCAAATCATTGGGGATCCACACGTCAGTTTTTCTGAAGATTGCTCCAACACTTTGGTACAAACTGTAGCAGACAGTCATGTCTCCACCGTCTATTTCTTGTGGAATTCTCCCAGTGATGGCTGCGTTTCGATAAGGTGAGTACATTTATCGTGCTGCGTAAATTGTTGGATAAATAGGAGTGGATAGTATCCCCTATCATAAGGATAACGTAGGTACTGCCAAAATCCAATAATTTAATTGTAAGAGTTGGATAAGCCAAACCGCGACGTATTCTTAATTAATTCGTGATTAACGTTCTTAATTCCGTTTGCTTTCGGCGTAACCGCCCTCTCCAGGGATAATTTCCAGTTTCCTTCTGGTGAGTGTACCAGATTAATGTTGCTGGATATTCATTGAATTGCAGTGCTGCGCTAAAAATTGATGGGGCTTGGGAAGAGACGAACACCTCGCTGTGTCCTATCAAAGATGACGTTATTATGGGAAATAGGCACGACCCGGAACCAACTAGATGTTGCGCATGCGATCATGCCAAATACAAGGTAATGTGTATAGCGGATTTTGTGGCATGCGTCAAACCTGCCTAATAATCTAAATATGAACTATTTATTCCAAACTTGTAGATTTTTAAAATAAGTAATGAACGTGTACAATCTGTCGTCCTAGATTGTTTTTGAGGGGATCTGGTCCAGCAAAACTCATCCGAAAGATTTTCCAGTCACTTCCCAGTTCACGCATTTTTCTGACGTCATCGGAGCCAGCCATTCGCCCAACTTTACGATGTGGAGAGAAGGTGAATACGCCTCATATGGATTCCAACAATTGGCTGAATACGGCGTGGTCAGGGAGCTCGAAATGGAATTGAGGAATTCCGTGAGTATACTCATATATTTCGTCTTGGGGATCGCGTTACTATTTTGAGTCTCTTGCGAGGCACAGGACGTCATTTTTAAGCCACTTTAAGGCTAGAAATAGGTTCCAAATTAAATAATCGAATATAGCTTATATTAGCTTCTATAACACTCCCATAGTCACGAAGTAAACAGAAGAATGGTGCACGTCCAGAAAATTGAAATTAGAGCTTATGTGTTCGCACTTATTTACGCAGAACCTCTTTCGCCAACGTCTGATTATCTGTTTGATTCCAAAACTATGCGGTTACAGTCACGCTATCTTCGAAGCATTGTCAGGGCTACAGGACTATGGTGGCCTCACGTCAACAGCAATACCACGGCTCAGTTCACCGTAGATCCGCGACATCATCTGTTCTCCGTTGCTTCAATGTTTGGTAAGTTACTTCCTAACCGTTAGGATTCCACAATAGAGCGGAGTCAACAAATTATCTTCACAATTTGACCTCAGTCATATATGATCGTAATATAGCGCATATATAGTCATATATGGTCAGGCCTATATAGTCGTAATATAGCGCATTCCATTTCTTTACTTAGGTCCATCCCCTGACTGGGTGGTTGGTCTCTCCTCCCTCAATCTTTGTGAGACAGACTGCACGTGGATGGAAGGTACCACCATCGATCTTTACCCTTACGATGCTGGTACTGACGACGGTGTATCCTATCAGGTCTGTATCACATGGGTCATTCTCACAGAAAGGGGCAGTTTCGGGTTGGAGTTTTCAAAATAAAAATTTTCCTCCAATTCTGCGCAAAAAAATTGGAAACCCTCTCTTGAATGTTCTAAGTGAAATTCAAAAACTATCCAAACAGTGGCTGCCTTATTTAGGCCGGAAAAAAATAAATTTTAAGACCAAGAACGCTCAAATCGGTTCATTTTTGAGGCCGGAAAAAAAATAAAATTGAAAACTCTAAAAATGCAAAATGTCGGAAGTACTTTGAGTTATTCAAATTCCGATTAAAAATGGCGAAATTCTAGCTAAAAGAGGGAAGAATGGAACTATTTTGTCCTGCAGAGTGCTGGAACTGTCACGGTCCTGTCCTCCTCATCCCTTCCCTGTCCTCGAATTCAGAGATGTGGACAGGGCCGTGATGGACAGGGCCGTGACAAAACATAGGTTTTTTGACGCTCCTGTCCACACAGTAATTTTTTTTCCAAAAATTATTATCGTAATCGAAACTGCTCCACGCTGCGTACGAGGTACTGAGAAGTAAAAAAAATTAAGTTTGAATACCTACTTTGAGAAACGTATGTATACGTGTTTCTTGTTGTCTTGAGACCGAGATTGTGTTTTCTGTCAGGTCAAGTTCTTTGTGTGAAATTCGATACTGAAGACCTCACGTTCATGATGTCCAGTAATAATTATTAAGAGTAATAAATATAAAGAAAAACAATTATTGTTTTTCTTCATATTAAGGTTGGATTAATCAATTCAGTTCATTTGTCAAATAAATATTCTCCGAACACGTAGTTTCTTGGAAATATAGACTATGAATTTCTTTGTCAACGTATCCATGGAAAATTAATTGTATTTGGAGACTAATATATGAAGGGTAAGGGGAAGGAACGAGGAATGTCACAAAAAGTACTTTTAGAGAAAAAGCAGGTTTTGTATGTTAAACTCTATGTTTTTTCCCCTTAAACCGAATCTTTCGTTGCTTCTCAGTGCAACATTTACACTTTTTTCCCCTTGGAGTCTCACTATACGGTTAGTACCTTCGAATTCCTACAAAATGCGCTATTAAGCTTGTTTTTGAGAAAAATGGACGTTTCCTGTTCTTTCCCCTTACCCTTCATATATTCAATGAATAAAATGAATTGATGAACCCACCATAATTGATATAAAATGTCCTATTCTTATTCCTTCAACTTAGCCGGAACAAGTTTAATTTTTAGCAAAAATTTCATATTTTCCTCCCCAAGTCAATGAAATTTCGATGTTTTCTGTTGCAGAGCCCAAAAGTGCCTACAACTCCTCACGAACGAATTCGTCGGATCACGACCATGTATCCAGAGGACCCAAGGGCTCCGTTCTACAACCTAACGGCTGAACATTTCCCTCCAATCGCTCGGATCTACATTACCCGCGATAAAGTGGTATCGAAGAAATGCACAGACTTGTCCGATAAAGAGATCATTGAACAAGTCACTGTAACCGAGAATACAGAAGACGAAGGACGAGGTATGAGTCGAAGAGATGATTACGACAGCAATTAATTGCAGCGGTTTCCCCTCAATTCACGAATAAAGTACCTACCTTAATTATGGATCATCCAGGAAGACGAAAAATGTTTATTGATTTATGGAAAACCCTTAAATTGATATCATCAAGGTGAAAATGTTCCAACCAGAATGCTACAAGCAAGGGTGGCCTACCAACTACTTCCAAAATGAATGGATTATTTTGGTTCATTTTTCTTAAGAAATGAACTTTGTAATCGGTCAGGAAAAACATTTTTTAGCACTTCCTGAAGATTTGTTGGTTTACGTTTCAAGGGGTGTAGAATCCGAATCTGCAATAAATTGTTTTGTCCGTCCGCCGTCCAGGATTATTTAGGGGGAAGGAATAATTCCTAATTATTGTTTTACATTTTTGAAATTTTCGCCAAAAATCACAATATTTTTAAATAAATATTTTAAAATTAAGATAACTGTTCCAGCTGGTTGTGAAGTTGGTGCTTACTCGAAGTGGAGTGAATGCTCAGTCACTTGTGGCAAGGGGATACGCATGCGTGAGAGGCACTATTTAAATCCAGAGAGAGCGCAGCAGATAAAATGCGACAGGCAACTGATATCGAGAGAAATGTGTGTGGCCGAAGATAAGTGCGAGTAAGTTGGTACTCATGCTATAACACCCCCCTCCCCCTGTTGACTCGCACAAGCAATAATTATTATTATTGCTTGTATTACCTATTGCAATTATTACCTATTATAGGTAATGAAAAAATTTTGGATTAAAAATCGCCAATTCCTTCAATGTTCGAGCCTGATGGAATAATTGCCAGTCGCCTTTGGACCAAATGATCCATTGATAGGTATCTACCAATCCTATGCATCTTGGGCTGAAATTCTTTTTATCGGGTGTCTGCATTGAAAGTAACGATTTTCATTTGCTATTGGGGACACACTGTTTTCGAACTGCTGCTGATAATCATTGGGTAGTTATGCTTTTACCCACGTACGCTAATTTTGATGTTTCACCTTTAGGGGGGACGATGACCTGGATGAAGTGCTAAAGCCAATGGCACCTGGTGAGTGCGACGTTACCCCATGGTCCGATTGGTCTGACTGTACGGTGACCTGTGGTATTGGAATGAGATTCAGGCAAAGGAGTTTTGTGTCAATCGACGAACGCGTGAATAAAAAGTGTAGCTTGATCAGTATGATGGAGAAAGAGAAATGTATGATGCCCAACTGCAGGGGAGGAAGTGCCATAAAGGTAGGTATTGTCAGTATTTCCTAATACGAGGCACTAGTAGACACACTGAAAATTGTGGTACCTACCTCCCTTTCGAGGTTTTTAGTGCAGTAAGGACCTCAGCTAGGGCCGTTCCAATACGGCCCAACAAGTGAGTGTTGAGAACGCATCAAATTCTGGCAAAATTCTGGAAAATTGGCTCATGGAAATGGGTTCCAACAGATTGAGGCGTGTAGTTTCAAAACCGGCTCAATCCAAATTTGAAAAATTTCCTGGAAACACAATAACGTTTTCCCGCGGAGCATACTACTGAGCGAAACCACTGTTTCAGAAGCTTTTTTTAATCGAATTGTTCCGTATTCGGTCCATAAGACGATGCAGGATGATAGAACGGATCATGAACATGGGAAGAAATGGAAAAAAGTTACTCGAGTAGATATGGGAGTGTGAGAGGTTTTGCTTCAGTTCCAGGAAAAAAAGTTTTGGAAAAACATGGATTGAGCCGGTTTTGAAGCTACACGCCTCATTATGTGTTTTTCCTGAGCTTTCTGTTCATTACGGCCTACACACGCAACATTCATGTTCCAGTACCTAACTAACAAGCGAGCCCAAATTTTATTTGAAGAGCTCTGACCATAACTCATTTGCTTGCAGCCGCCAACGTCATGTGCGACGACCGAGTGGAGTGACTGGAGCACTTGCAGCGCAACCTGCGGTGAAGGTCTTTTAAAGCGAGTACGATCATTCAAAGAGTCCAATCCTGCCAGTGTCTGTAAAGATATGGTCCATCTCGAGGAAAGTGTCAAGTGTCGTGGATTGAAAAAGTGTGCATTCAACGGAGACCTTGCCCATAGTGAGTTCAAGCGTGCCTCACTCTCAAGCTTGTAGCAAAATCCAAACCGTCGCTTATAATCCAACTTATTATTTTGAAAGGTGGTGCAGAGTATGAACCCACAGAGAATGTATCTCCTAACCACACAATCGAAATTGTTTACATAGAGAGAATTTTTTGCCTGGGCCGCCCTGTTACAGCACTTATTAATGGGGATATACCCGAAAGTAACGGGCGGTTGACCATAACTTAACATTAAAAGGACGAAGTTCCTGTTGCAAAACCGCGTAAATGGCGGATTTGTAAAGGCCCTGTTCGATTTCAACAGGGCCTGCCTCAAATGTATCGGGGACTACGGTTTCTGTAACAGGAATAATGTTTTAACGGGAATTTCGTGTCCATCTGTCCAATGCACATGTTGGTGAGTAGCATGGTCATCGATGTCTCAAAAATGTATCTCACAAATTTCAAGTGGAGAGAGAAATTCCCCGTTGACGTAAATAATATGACCTGTTGGGCCAACGGATCATAAAAATTGACAATTTGTCCCACGTGGGGGCGTCCAGTGGGGGGAGTTATGCCACCCATTGTCCCTGTTGGAGCAACAGTATTGTGACAACATTGAAAATTGAGTCGGCCGAAAAACCAACACTGAGCCTCCAATTCTGACCCTCGGGAAAATAATAATTCGACAGACGATCGCCTGGTAGTCTAGTGGTTAAGACATCCGCTTGCAGAGCAAGGGTTCCGGGATCGCAACTGCTTAATCGTCATTTTCAATTGAAAAGAGATTTTCGTCCAAATACGTCTATCTTTCGGTGCAGTATGTTGCCTAGGAGTTAGGGTACACAGGGACCGAAATGTCCCATTTTTCCCTGCTCAAAGTGCCCCCCCCCCCCCCTCAAGTCCCAAGTCGTCTCAAGTGACGCTCCAGTTGGCCCAAGTGGTTACCACCCAACCGCCCAAAAATTTGAGTTTATACCTAACAGAAACTCAATCGCCCCCGTCAAATACAACATGAGCCCTGTTCTGCCGTCCTAAGTTAAAACGTCCTATCTCAGTTTTTAGCGTTTTGAGAAAAACGCGGTTAAGTGAGATTGTTTGCACCGTCCACGTTTTTAACCCTAGCTATTTGGAATTTTCACGATAGCTCCTTGACATCACCCCCCAACTTTGTCAGTTGTCAACAAACCTCAATATTAAACCAGCAGGTAGAAATTATCAATTGAAGTGCAAGAAGTCGAAGATAAGACTTTGTTGTTGTTGTTCGTTTTCTTGTCGTGTGCCTTAGGCCACGTTCGACATTGGTTTTTATACCTAGGATAGGACTTTTTAACCTAGTAGTAGAAGTTTTTGGAACTCAGTATTGAAGATGAATATCTTGCCCACATCCATGACAGACACAGCTTTGCTACTCACTAGGCCAGAAAGTCCTAACTCCTTTATTTGAGACCTCCTTTATTTGACTTAGGACGATTTATTCTAGCACAAGTTACTGAATTTTTTCAGTTATACAAGGTCAAAGTGTCCTAACTTTCTGCTACTTAGGACTTTTTAGCCTAGGACTACCAAGTTAGGACTTTCTGTTCTTGGATGGAGGCGGAAATTGACAAAAGTGAGATAGGACAAAGCCATTTTTCAGTCCTTTCCAATGAAGATATGACTTTCTAACCTGGCCCATCAGACGCGTCATGTCAAAATCTATACAACCACGTCCTTAACTCAAAAAGCGAAAAAAATGAGATAGGACGTTTTAACTAAGGACGGCAGTGTTATAATGGAACTGAACATTGGGGCCCAGTAGTAATGAGGCATTATTGGCCCTGATACCTAATGCAGTAACTGGGAATTTATAGCATCTAAATCCCCATTGCAACCTTTTTGAAAAAGGAAAAGAGGCCCATAACAGTCCAATTTTTTACTCCGTGTACCAGATTGTTGCAGTAGTACAGTCATGCAAAATTTTATGACGACAAACCCACAGAACATGAGGCAAACTTCACGTCTAAGGAGTGGAGGCTCCTAGTACAATGCCTAGTAGTTACTACCAAACGGGCTTCAATCCGCGTCGTCAAACTCACAATGAAACAGAAACGTAAACCCATAGTTAAACTCATAATGAAACCAAAACTCAAACTCGAAGTCAAACTCACAATGAAACTGAAACTAAAACTCATAATTAATATTGAAGTCAAACTCACAATGAAACAGAAACTCAAACTCATAGTCAAACTCGAAAACAAACTCACAATGAAACTAAAACTCAAACTCATATTCAAACTCGAAGTCAAGCTCACAATGAAACTGAAACTAAAACTCATAATTAATATTGAAGTCAAATTCAGAATGAAACAGAAACGCAAACTCGAAGTTAAACTCACAATGAAACTAAAACTCGAAGTCAAACTTACTATGAAACTGAAACTCAAACTCGAAAACAAACTCACAAGTTAGGCAATGTACTGATGTTGTTCAAGCAGGCGTGTTCATATTGACATTTTCTGAACCGTTTAAGCCCACTTTCATTTCACATATTTTTACAATGTAAAATATGTCATATGTAAATATGTCATATTCCACTATAAATCCATATTTTACAAATATTTGGAGTTTGAACTTCAGTTTGAGTTTGACTTCGAGTTTCAGTTAAAGTTTGATTTTCAGTTTGAGCTTAAACATTTTTTGGAAATATTTAAACTTTTTTACATATTTTCCACATATTTCAAGAAAATTAATACGTATAGATGTCACATATTTGGTAGTTTTTAATACATAAAAATCCGATCCCTACTGATAAGCAAACTCGAAGTCAAAATCAAAATGAAACAAAAACTCAAAATCTTAATCGAAATCGAAGTCAAACTTACAACGAAGCAGAAACTCGAACTCACACTTAAACTCGAAGTCAAAAACTCAAACTCATAATTCTGAGAGTCTGATTATGAGTTGGAGTTTCAATTTCATTGTGAGTTTGACTTCGATTTCGATCGAGTTTCTGTTTCATCTGTGAGTTTGACTTCATGATCAATTATGAGTTTGAGTTCCTGTTTCATAGTGAGTTTGACTTCGAGATTGATCATGAGTTTGAGTTTCTGTTTTATCGTGGGTATTACCTAGAGTTTGTATATGAGTTTGAGTTTCTGTTTCATTTTGAGTTTGACTTCGATTTTGATGATGAGTTTGAGTTTCTGTTTCATTTTGAGTTTGACTTCGATTTCGATTGTGATTTTGAGTTTCTGTTTCATTGTGAGTTTGACTTCGAGATTGATCATGGGTTTGAGTTTCTGTTTCATTTTGAGTTTGACTTCGATTTCGATGATGAGTTTGAGTTTCTGTTTCATTTTGAGTTTGACTTCGATTTCGATGATGAGTTTGAGTTTCTGTTTTATCGTGGGTTTTACTTCGATTATGAGTTTGAGTTTCTGTTTCATCGTAAGTTTGACTTCATGTCGATTATGAGTTCGAGTTCCTGTTTCATTGTGAGTTTGACTTCGAGATTGATCATGAGTTTGAGTTTCTGTTTTATCGTGGGTTTTACTTCGAGTTTGTATATGAGTTTGAGTTTCTGTTTCATTTTGAGTTTGACTTCGATTTCGATGATGAGTTTGAGTTCCTGTTTCATTGTGAGTTTTACTTCGAGTTTGAGTTTGTGTTTCATTTTGAGTTTGACTTCGAGATTGATCATGAGTTTGAGTTTCTGTTTTATCGTGGGTTTTACTTCGAGTTTGAGTTTCTGTTTCATTTTTAGTTTGACTTCGATTTCGATGATGAGTTTAAGTTTCTGTTTCATTGTGAGTTTGACTTCGATTTCGATTGAGTTTCTTTTTCATCTGTGAGTTTGATATCATGATCAATTATGAGTTTGAGTTCCTGTTTCATCGTGAGTTTGACTTCGAGTTTGAGTTTCTGTGCCATTTGACTTCAAGATTGATTATGGGTTTGAGTTTCAGTTGCATTGTGAGTTTGACTTCGAGATTGATTATGAGTTTCTGTTTCCTTGTGAGTTTGACTTCGAGTTTGAATATGGGTTTCAGTTACTGTTTCGTTGTGTGCCTGACATACCATGTACTCTGCAATTGACAATCAAGAATTAATCGTTGAATTTTATCCAAGCAGAACCCCCAAACGCTTTGCAATACTGCAGAAAAAGTCAATCTCAGCCCATGTCTTAAAAATAGTTTCTTCTCTTGCTCAATCGTACGAGCTCATAGGTGAATTTCCGTTCCAGAAATATGTCTACTTCCGTTGAAAACAGGCCCGTGCCGGGCTGATTTCCCCATGTATGGTTATGACGTGTCCCAAAAGAAATGTGTCGAATTCCAATACGGAGGATGCCGTGGGAATCGTAACAATTTCAAGACACTCGAGGATTGCCAGCAAACTTGTGAATCCAACGATAAGCCTCCAGAGAAAGGTACCTAGTTGAGGAGTCAATTATCCAGGAAAACTGATGCTAAAAAACATAAAAATTTCGATTTGGACTATGATTAGTCGACAGCCGATTAAAGAAGGCATTTTGCAAACACGCTCATTTGATGCTTCATTTCGATCAAATCTATTTCGATTTTCCATAGAGAATACAACGGCTCAAGTCGACGGCTTCCCAAGAAACTGCGTGGTATCCAAGTGGAGCCAGTGGTCTCAGTGCCATCCTTGCTTGAACGGAACAAGGAGCAAAACCCGTGAAGTTGTGGTAAGCTGGAACATTTTCAAAATAATAGAGTTTAAATTAGGAGTTTAATGAATTAATTATTCAATTAATTAATTAAGTTAATTAGTGATTAATTAAATTAATTATTAATTAATTAATGATTTAAATAATGATGTAATTTAATGATTTAATTATTCATTTCACAGAAAGCCGCCAAGAACGGCGGAAGGAGTTGCCCGGCACTTGTCAAGACGATTCGCTGCTCATTGCCGGAAGAATTCTGCCAGTCAATGCAGCTGCCGTAATTCAACTCAAAGGAGCAATCGATGAACCACGGCTGAATATTATTTCAAGGCTTACAACCCGCTTTGGGACGCTAGTCGATTGTACAGAAATTTCAAATATCTAATCCATTTTCATTAAGTTGCCTAAGGTAATTAAAGTTTGATACTCACGCAGAATTGATCACTAAACCTCATATATTCTTCCTCTCAAGGAAAAGAGATCCTCAAGTCAAGGACTTGATGATATAAAAGCTGGTAAATAGCACGAAATGTTGATACATTTTGGCTAGTGAAGTTTTGAACCAAATCGTTTACATTTTGGCAAATTAGTCTAAATTATGAAGCTATCAATAAAAATTCTAAAACGAGTGGTGCGTAGATAACACACAACGCTTCCATATTTTGAAACGTAAAATTGTGACACAATTTGATCGTATTCTAACTACTTTTAAGGGTTTTTAGGTCAAAAATATCAAAAAATACACTATTCAAATTTTGAAATTTGACCAAAATAAAATTACGGCACATTATCAGAATATAAAAAATATCCACATATTCTGCAAGGTAAAACGAAGATTTTAAGACCAAGAACGCTCAAATCGGTCCATTTTTGTGGGCGGAAAAAAAATAAAATAGAAAACACTAAAAATCCAAATATATCGAAAGTACTGCGAGTTATTCAAATTCCGATAAAACAGGGTGTTAGGTCTTGCTGAGACAAACATTTCGATTCAAGAAATTTGAAAAAAGGTCGAAAATCGTGTCAACAAGTCTTGTTCAGGAAGTGATTCTGAGTAAATGTGTATAGAAAAGGTTTTGTCTGAAGCTCCGTTTCCAATACTTCCATTAAATGGAGTAAATTTTACTCTGTAAATATGAAAGTAAAAATGGCCATAGCTCCCTCAATTCTCAACCTTTTTTCAAATTTCTTGAACTGAAATGTTTGTCTCAGCAAGATCTAACACCCCGTTTAATTGGAATTTGAATAACTCACAGTACTGCCGATATATTCGCATTTTTAGTGTTTTCTATTTTTTCCGTCCACAAAAATGAACCGATTTGAGCGTTCTTGGTCTTAGAATCTTTGTTTTACCTTGCAGAACATGTGGATATTTTTTATGTTCCGATAATGTGGCGTATTTTAATTTTGGGCTAATTTTAAAATTTTAATAGTGAATTTTTTGATATTTTTGACCTAAACACTTTCAAAAGCAGTCAAAATATGATCATATCGTATCACAACTTTACGTTTCAAAATATGGAAGTATTTTGTGTTATCTACGCACCACTGGTTTTTATTTTGGGCGAATTTTAAAATTTGCATAGTGAGTTTTTTGATATTTTTGGCCTAAAAAGCAGTCAAAATAAGATCAAACTGTCACATTTTTAATAAAGTTTCAAAATATGGAAGTACTGTGTGTTATCTACGCACCAATGGTTTTTATCGGAGTTGAAATTACTTCCGATATATTACCACTTCTAGTGTTTTCTATTTTATCCTTTCCAGGCCACAAAAATGAACCGATCCGAGAGTTTTTGGTCTTAAAATCTTCGTTTTACCTCGCAGAATGTTTTTTATACGTGTTTTTTGGCGTATTTTTAGTTTGGGGAAGTTTTAAAATTAGCATCGAGCGTTTTTTGATATTTTTGACCTGAACACCCTCAAAAGCAGTCAAAATATGATCAAATTGTGTCACACTTTCACGTTTACGTTTAGAATTTGGACCCGAAATTTAGGAAAATCGGTATCGGATCACTTTCCTGGAATGTCCACCACTCCAAAAAATCGAAAATCCCTATGCATCGAATAAGGGATTTTCGATTTTGGCAGGGTGGGCAGGTAAGGGGGGGTTATGATTTACGGAAACATGACGAGGACAGGAAATGGGCGTATGTGACTCATCGGACGAGGACGGGAACAATTTTGTTTTCTGGTCGCAAATGATGAAATCCCCTCGAAATTTTATCGCTCGCTCCGTCTCTGTCGGGCCCGTATGTTTATCGCGCTTGTTTGTCAGGTGGATCCAGGGCGTGACCGCGTCGCAACTGAGATAACGAGACACTCGAGCCGCTAAGAGACAGGTAATCGGCGGTCGGATTCGCCCAGTGTCGAGCCAACAGTCAGCCAAGATGGGCTTACGCCTTTTACGCCTTTCACTGGCGTTCGGCTGCGTAATTTGGTGCGTCGGCGGCACGTCCGGCTCCGGGAAGCAAGCGTCGATCGAGCCCGAAGTGTCGATCAAGCCCGCGTTCTTGGACTTGGTCCTGGGCCGGGTCAAGCGGCAGCAGAACATGCCGCCCTACCCGTACAACCCGCGGCAGCAAGCGCAGGGCGTCAGGCCGGGCGGCTACCCGGCAGTGCCGCCCGGTCGTCCGGTCGTCGCCTATCCGGGAAACAACCGGCTCACGTATCCGAGCGCCGGCGGCGGCCCGTACAATCCGCAGAACTTCAATCCCAACTATAACAACCTCGACCCTAACTGTGAGTACCGAACGGCAAAGCTGAAAGTTTCACTGATTTTTGAACCGAAGGTGCGAAGTCACGTTTTGGCATGAATACGCATTGTAAAACATGAATTTTCTACAAAATTCGATTGTATTATAATCATGAGTAGGGATCGGATCCGTAATTGTTTACATATTCTTTTCCAGGCAATGTACCGATGTTTTCCAAGTAGACGAGTT
Organism: Nesidiocoris tenuis; assembly: GCA_036186465.1. Lineage (NCBI taxonomy): Eukaryota > Metazoa > Arthropoda > Insecta > Hemiptera > Miridae > Nesidiocoris > Nesidiocoris tenuis. The sequence continues at coordinate 30,383,627 of AP028910.1, read as the reverse complement.
CATATTGGTTCACTTTCTGAACCGTTCAAGTCCACTTTCATTTCACATATTTTTACATATTCCGCTATAAATACATATTTACGAATTTTTAATCTAATAAAACAGATCTAAAATAGTATTTTTTAATTTTGGGTAGTTTTTCATAATTTCGAGGAAAAGTTAGGAAGATAACCATTTGCAGATTGCGATTGCCGCAACCGACGGCTATCATGAGCTGTGAATCACAGATCAAGGGCTGCGACCCGAAGTCAAGGGCTCCGCGTTTCGATCCTGCGATTTACAGCCGCATTGACGGCGATAAAAAAGGTGTAGAAACCTTCGAGGAATCCAACAAGCTCAAAAACTTCAAAATCGGTTCAGTAGAACTCCCACAAATCCGCATCAACGTGAAACCAGTGGTGCGTAGATAACACACAATACTTCCATATTTTGAAACGTAAAATTGTGACACAATTTGATCATATTTTGACTGCTTTTGAAAGTGTTTAGGTCAAAAATATCAAAAAACTCAGTATTAAAATTTTAAAATTCGCCCAAAATGAAAAAACGCCACATTTTCGGAATGTAAAAAATATCCACATATTCTGCAAGGTAAAACAAAGATTTTAAGACCAAGAACGCTCAAATCGGTTCATTTTTGCGGCCGGAAAAAAATAAAATAGAAAACACTAAAAATGCAAATATCTCGGAAGTACTGTGCGTTATCCAAATTCCGATTAAACAGGGTGTTAGGTCTTGCCGAGACAAACATTCCGGTTCAAGAAATTTGAAAAAAGGTTGAGAAATGAGGGGGTTATGGCCATTTTTGTAAATGACCACAGACGGACAGACGGACAAACGGACACACGGACAGACGGACACACGGACACACGGACACACAGACACTTGTTCAGGAAGTGATTCTGAGTAAATGTGTATAAGAAAAAGTTTTTTCTGAAGCTCCGTTCCGATTCTCGATTTTAGGACGATCACAATACTTCCATTTACTCTGTAAATATGGAAGTAAAATAAGAAATCGTGTCGAGAAATTCGATCCAACCCGATTTAAACGCGAAATTTTCCGGAAAAACCCCATATCCTACGGTAAATCAAGCGAGAAACATGGGGAAAATTCTTGAATAATTCTAAGCCCACGACATCACCTTTGAAATTGAATTTTTATGTTTTTTTTTCTAATGCCGATTGAGACCCCTAAATGCGAAATTTCTTAGTCAATATCTGAAGATTCGCGCCAAAAAAAACCATGAAGTAAAATCCATCATTTTTTTGAAATTTTTCCTAGGCTCATGGATTTTTCAGCTAGAATCGGTTTTTTGCATTTTTCTCAGTCCTGGAAAATCGTAGAAAATTGCAAATTTTTTGTGTCATTACCTATTTTTTCAATGTCGACAAAATACCTACCTATTTTTTTTAATGTCAAAAATTAGTCTTTACACCAGTTTTCGATCACTAAAACCCAACCCATTTTGACTTACAGGGAGTGGAAACGGTGTAGAAAGCAAAATTCTTAACCTTTTTTCAAATTTCTTGAACTGAAAATTTCAGTACAAGAAATTTGAAAAAAACAAATATTTAATGTTTTTCTCGGCAAGGCCCTAATTTGAATTTGGTAATTGGAATAACTCACAGTACTCCCGATATATTTGCATTATTACTGTTTTCTATTTTATTTTTTCCGGCCACAAAAATGAACCGATTTGAGCGTTTTTGGTCATAAAATCTTTGTTTCTCCGTGCAGAATATGTGGGTATTTTTCTTAATTCAGAAAATGTGACGTATTTTTATTTCGGGCGAATTTTTAATTTTGCATATTGAGTTTTTTGATGTTTTTGACCGAAACACCGTTAAAAGCAGTCAAAATATGATAAAATTGTGTCACACGTTTTCGTTTCAAAATATGGAAGTATTGTGTGTTATCAACGCACCACTGGTTTCAGAAACATGGGGTTACGGAAATGCATTGCTATGATTGGTAGAGGTGGCGTTGGGGTTGAACCAAATGGATTCCATTGGCGTTTCCAAGCCGCGTTCCCACGTTCATTTTCCAATGGAAACAGTTTTTTGAGTCTCCTGAAAAGTTGGGAAAACTGAGTTATAGCATGTTGCTGCTTAAGCAACGATATTAATACCTTAAAGCGCAAAGGGCATATGCCCCAAAATATCGATTTTGGGATTTCGGTACCGAAAGAACCTGCTCATCAGGACCTATCGATCGCTCCAAGAATCATGATCCTTTTATCTATTTTTGGGGCAAAAAAAAACTATAGAATAGAAAAAGGACAAATATTTAAAGAGCGTTTATCTTGGAAGTGTTAAGTGCTACCAAAGTTCTGGTTAAACGAGGATGTCCAGGCAAACATTTTTCATTCAGCGAATTTTTTTATGGAATTGACAACTATGGGAGAAATCTTTATTTTTGTAAATTGACCAAAATCTTATTTTGCATTTTTCTCATTATGCCATTTTCGGACATAATATGTCCTTTGTGCTTTATCGATATTATAAATGATAAATTATAGATTGTAAAGGTAACCCAGTGCCCGGGAGGTGGGGCACCCTCTCGATATGACTGTAACATTTCTGATATGGGGCTCGTTGAGAGGAATGTTAGTCCGAAAATAAGAAACTGACTCAACACATCGATTAGTCATGTTCCGCAATGTGTTGACGCCAAATTAATGATCGATCACGTTCGACTACAATGGTATCGTTAATATTCCAACATAGCAGGTCGTTAGGATGTTAACACACTGTTAATCGTAAGATGTTAACATACTGTTAGCAAGCAGCTACCGGACATTTGAGACGTTTTCAGGCATTGGCATTGGTAAAACCGCTGAAAAGTAAATACTTCGCCAGCTCGTGAGTTCCATTAATGATATTGAAGTAAATTGATCTGTTTCACCAAAGTTTTCACAACTTGAGGCGTGAAATTCAACTGGATTTTCAACGTTTTGCTATGTTGAAGCCAGTGGTGCGTAGATAACACGCAATACTTCCATATTTTGAAACGTGAAAATGTGACGCAATTTGATCGTACATCATTTTTGAACATGAAAAATATCCACATATTCTGCAAGGTAAAACAAAGATTTTGAGACCAAGAACGCTCAAATCGGTTAAATCTTGTGGCCGGAAGAAAATAAAATAGAAAACACTAAAAATCCAAATATATCGGAAGTACTGTGAGTAATCCAAATCCCGATTAAACAGGATGTTAGGTCTTGCCGAGACAAACATTTCAGTTCAAGAAATTTGGAAAAAGGTTGAGAATGGCCACAAAAATGAACCGATTTGAGCGTTCTTGGTCTTAAAATCTTTGTTTTACCTTGCAGAATAAGTGGATATTTTTCATGTTCCGAAAAATTGGCGTATTCTTATGTTGGGCACCTTTTAATATTTGTTTAGTGAGTTTTTTGATATTTTTGACCTTAACACCCTTAAAAGCAGTCAAAATATGATCAGATTGTGTCACAATTTGGCGTTTCAAAATATGGAAGTATTGTGTGTTATCTACGCACCACTGGTTTTTCAAGGCCTTTGAAGATTCATTGGTTTAGGTTTCATCTAGTCGGCATCTAGTCTTTGGTTATAAGGGAAAGGAGCTATCGTGTAATTTTCGAAATTCGTAAAACTGAAAAATACCAAAATATAGAGTGCCTAAAAATTTAAATTTCTAACATTCTAAAATATTTTGTACCTTAAAATATTTTAAAATTGAGCTCTGTGATTATCAGGTAACAACATGTTAGGGGTTTCAACGTTTTGAGGCACGTTTCATTCAACTCCAGACCCCAGCAGTCTCAAAATCGATCCATAATGAACAAGAATACGGAAACCTTCGGAAGAATGATACCATAATGAGACATTCTTGCCGTTGCCGAGTTAGGAAATTTGTGATGGTAAAAGTAATCGGAGCTTTGTACCATCTCGCAATAGTTTCTTATCTTTACACGTTCAGTGCGGACTGCCAAATAAAACTGAACCTGAATGTTAAAGACATTTTTTCCCCAAAGTGGCTCTAAAATAATAGGAAGTTATATTGTCTAGGTGAAACTAGGTCCGAATTTTGAATCTTTGCCTAAATTATGACTTGACGTAGACAAGAACCTGGAGAGCTGGGAACAAGCGACCTATGTACAACGTCATTTCCTGGATAGGACGATTTTATTTTCATATTTTTACAAAGTATCAACATGGAGTTGCATAATTCTGGTGACGAAAAAATGAAAAACGGGTCGGAAGTTCAGGAAGAACGTCCCGTACTCTTTCACTCAGGTTTTTTGAGCAATAACTGCGATGGTGTCTGTCAGTGTGCAACCCATTTTTTGACATTTCTTAATCCCTCTTTCAAAATTGCTTCCGCTGCAATTATGGTCTACCAAAAATCAGATTACGCACAGTACTTCCTGGAAGTAGGCCAGCTCAATTGATAACTTTTTGTCAACTGCGCCTCAATGGATGTTTAGGTGCTACCCAGTATGTGAAGCAAATTCAATATCCAGCTAAAACCAGTGGTGCGTAGATAACACGCAATACTTCCGTATTTTGAAACATAAAATTGCGACACATTTTGGTCATATTTTGACAGCTTTTAAGGCTGTTTAGGTCAAAAATATCAAAAGATTCACTATGCAAATTTTATAACTTGCCCATAATACAAATATGCCAAGTTGTAGGAATATAAAAAATATCCACATATTCTGCAAAATAAAACAAAGATTTTAAGACCAGGAGCGCTCAAATCGGTTCATTTTTGTGGTCGGAAAAAAATAAAATAGAAAACACTAAAAAAAACCCTGAAGACCCTAACCCTGATATCTGACTACAAAAATTGAATAACAGGCCGGTTCTCAACAATTCACTACTGTTTCTATTTTTTGTGAATAACTCACAAGCCAGATTCATGATGATTCCTGTACAGATGCCTCATGGGACGATGGGAGGACAGCACCACCCACATACCTGTCGGCTTCGAACACCGACGGGGCAATCTACACGATAACCGAGGCTCGCTTAGCTAACATCAGGAAACCCTTGATGTACTGGTTTTTCGACAAAGGAGGTAACGACGGCAAAGGTGACTATCAATCGGACATACACGCGTCGACCAGTCAGCTCCATAAAAATTTGAACTTTCAACTGCCGTTCTTCGGGTTTCGCTTCAACTATACCAGAGTGAGTTGACGATTTTTTGGCTTGGCCGACGATTTTTTCATTCTCCCATCCAGTCATTCACATTCTTTGAGTAGTAGTAGCATGATGATGGAAAAATCTCCGAGGATAAACGATGTTATCTGTCGAAAAGTATCGGTCCAACGCATTAAACAATAATTGATATAGTTATTATAAAATATCGAATGTAAATTCCGAAAATTGCCAACGGAAATTTTGGAAAAAAATACGTTTAAGGCTAAATGTACCGGATTATGGTGATATTCTGGATCAAGAGTCAACATCAGTTCAACACCAATTTTATTATTTATTACTTTCATATTTACGGAGTAAATGGAAGTATTGGAATCGTCATAAAATCGAGATTCGGAACAGAGCTTCAAAAGAAACTTTTACTTATCGATGGCGTCATGATATGATTACCTCGCCTCATATTATGATAACCTCGTATCTCGAATTTTGGCCATTTTTTTATTCATTGCATTTTCTGAATGAAATCCTCGAATCTCACCGGCCGGTATTCGAATTTTGGCGGAAAATGCATTTTTCTGCTCTCTCGTATTTCGATTTTCACATAGGGCCTGTGTCACTGGTTACAGTTTATTGTCTCTCCTGATAAGTTTGGTTTTTCTGACATACAAGGTTATCATGTGACGCCATCGCTATGCACAAAGTGACTGTTCGTCCGTCTGTGGTCATTTACGAAAATGGCCATGGCTCTCTGAATTCTCAACCTTTTTTCAAATTTCTTGAACTGAAATGTCTCCACAAGACCTAACACCTTGTTAAATCGGAGTTTGAATAACTCACAGTACTTCTGATATCTTTGCATTTTTAGTGTTTTTTATTTTATTTTTTTCCGGCCACAAAAATGAACCGATTTGAGCGTTCTAGGCCTTAAAATCTTTGTTTTACCTTGCAGAATATGTGGATATTTTTTATGCTCCGATAATTTGGCGTATTCTCATTTTGGGTGAATTTTAAAAATTGCATAGTGAGTTTTTTGATATTTTAGACCTTAACAGCCTCAAAAGTAGTCGAAATATAATCAAATTGTGTCAAAACTTTACGTATAAAATTATGGAAGTATTGTGTGTTATCTACGCACCACTGGTTTAGTAATAGCCGCCCAACAGCAACATAGATTTGACCCCAACTTGGATCACCATACGATCCGTCCCTAGAATCCGATCCGCAGCAACGATTTAGGACACTAAATAACAAATATGCTGTAATAAATATATGCTGTCAATTGATTGGGATCAAGGTCAATCATCAGGAGTACATTAGATAATGTACTATAATATAAAGTGGGCTCTTATTCTTCAGGTTTCATTGAACGGCTACCTCGAATTCAGCGATCCTCCAGAGCTGCTCACTTACCCTTTGAAATTTCCATCACCAAACTGGCCGAAAGTCAACGATCCTTCGTTTATTGGAATTTGGTACAGCAAATGCCGCATCAGCCCTGTCAGAGATCCTGAACGTCACACACCTGGAGTGTATTTCAGGTAGATTCCAAAAATTTTCGCCATTTTTTGGTAAATTCGTCGCCATTCCTCGACAATCCGTTATTGTATTTCCCAAGTAACTGCTGTATACAACAAGCTTGCGGATGGTTTTGAAATTCCTCACGACTCATCTGAAATCCGGCAGTTAGACCAAAATGTAAAATTATGCTTTTATGGCATTTAAAAACTCGGCCAACTTTAAATTGTTAGATCCTATAAAAATCCCTCAGTTAGATCCCTCCGTGGGATTAGGAAGAACAAATCTCAATTTTTTTGGAATTTGAAAATCGGTCAATCGGCTTTTGAAGATAGTCAATTTTCTATCATGTTTTCCCCCGTTACTGAGTCATTTATCAGATTCTGACGGGTTCATTTGAGAAATTATGTAAATCAAAAAAGAATGAAGAACTTAAAACATTTATTCAATTAATTGTTGATGTTTTTTTTTTAGGTTGGAAAGAGATCTATGGGGAAGAACGGATCGATTTGGCATCGAATTCAGAGAAAGGCTCAAGTGGGACATCAGGGAAGGGATTGTCGGATCGGAATCGTTTGACCCGAAGCATGCCATAGTTGTCACGTGGAAAAATGTCACATTTAGCGGAGGAAACGACGTATCTATAAGCAGAGTAAGATACACGAGTAATTTTTTCATTGCTACAGACGTTAGCCTGTAACGTGAGATTTTCTAGAATGGCAACGTTAGAGGTCTTGGACGATTGGTGTCTGAGAAAAGCTCACGACTTAATCGGAGCCTGGGAATGGGGGGTGGGCGAGTCATAAATATGATTTTTGTCACCCTACAAGAGTCCATTCTGGTATACAAAGGCATCAGCTTCCAAGAAAATCCCCCCTCCCCACTATTCCATCTTCGTGGGGTTGGAAGTTTTGGGTTGATTGACCCACTAGCTGGAAAATCGGACTTTTGTGTGGTAAACTTGCTAATTAATCAATTGTGAAGCCTGCCGTGCTATCGATAAGGTGTCTGTTTTGCTACCTCGTCGTAAACTTGTTTATTTTCGTATTTATCCGGCGTATTTCCGTGTGATTTTTTACTTACAAGCAGTCGCTGTTGAGGTGATAACCTCCGGCTCATAAGTTTCGGTCGGGACATTTTATTAAGTGCCTAGTCGCGCATTCAAGTGCACTCCCCCGGCCCCGGGCCGTCGGCAGTGAGGTCAGCTGAAGTGGTTATCAGTATCAGTTCGCCAGAGTTTCTTCGGTATCGTTTTACTTCGATTCGAGCTTCCCAGTGCATGGTAATCCAACATATCTTCAATCGATATCTGTAGCCACCGTTTCGATTTCGACGTTTGGAAATTCCATCGACTCATCGTATCTGTTATCTGTCTCCTATCCCGTTGCCGCCTGTAGCCGTTCCAGTCAGGAATTTTATTTTCGGCTGAGGATAATATCGGCTCTGTCAAAAACAAAGCCCACCACTGAGATGGCTGATCTGCAAACGCTAGCAGACAAATCGGATGGAATGGAACGTAAACTGGATGCCATCCTGGCCCGTTTAGATAAATTGGACGTTATGGAGGCCGACATGAAAAATCTCCAATCCAATTTCGAAACGGATAGAAAACATGTTGAGAGTAAAATCCATGTTCAAAATTCAAAAATCGTCTCAATTGAAGTTCGCCTGCGTCGGAAAAATCTGATATGGCACGGAATTGAGCGTTCAGAAGAATCGGACGAGTCGGATCTGTCATTGATTATCAATATTGTGAATAATATCATGAAGGTCCCGTGTTCTGAAGCGGAATTTGTGGATGTTTATCGGATTGGCAAACCGGAAGAAGGTAAAGTGAGGCCTATCTGCACAGAATTCAAGCACTTGGATTATAAGTGGAAGGTGTTGAACCAAAAAAAGGCGCTATTTGGTTCCAACATATTTGTCAATCTTGACCTACCAATTGAGTTAAGAGGGCCTCGTACTAAGCGCTCCCGGCCTGATGAATCAAATGAAAATCCAGGACCGGAAGACAGTAGAAAGCGCCCACCTTCTTCGCCAGCCGCTCAAAACCAGTCGAAAAAAAACCATACTGCATTCGATCGAAACGTTCGCCCTCAGCAGCTGCGGAACAACCCGACATCTCAAAAAAACCAAGGAGGAAGCAAGTCAGACAATTTTTTTCGGCCGGCCAAGTGAGGTTTTCTATTCTGTTCTGGAACTGTCAAGGCTATAATAATTTCTCGCAAGTATGCAATTTTTTGGAGTCGAAAAAAATTGGGGTCATGTGCCTCGTAGAAACTTGGCTAGAGTACGAGCCTAAATGTTATTTGGAGGGCTATAAAATTTTTTCGCAGTCGGCTGTCAGAAGGTCGGCAGCTGGACGGGCAAGTGGTGGGTTAATTGTGTTATATAGAAATTATCTTGAAGCGTCTGAGATCGGTCGCTCGGAAAATTGGTTATTTATATTATTTAAAAATCCTAAAGGTGGCCAAAGGGTAATAGTCACAGTAGTTTATTTTAATAAGGGTTTCACAAGGGAAATTTATGCATCTTTTATGGAGCAATTAGAAAATGTCAAATATATGTATCCGGGTATCAAGGTCGTTTTTGGTGGAGACTGGAACGCAAGAATCGGTACTCAAGATTGTTACGATCCAGTTATCTTTGACGGATCTAGGTTGTTTAGCTCTCGATATACTCAGGACAAAATTTTGAATAGGGAAGGAACCAATTTGCTGAATTTCATGGGAGAAAATGGTTATGTCGTCGTAAATGGACGCTCAATGAGTGATCGACAAGGTCAATTTACGTTTATTTCGCATTTGGGTAAAAGCTGCCCCGACCACATTTGGATAGACCCCCTTCTCGTTCATGATATCTACGATCTCCAAATTTTGGAGGTAGGATCTTGTTCAGATCACTTGGCCTGTTTTATATTGTTTGATAATTGGTTCATGGAGCTCGAACCTGGAGACTATATCGCTGAGATTTTAATGGATGAAAAACTCGTTTGGAACCCGAAATTGGGGAAAACATTTAGGGAGATCTTGGAAGGTATCACACCACCAAGTGCAGGCGTCGACAGTTCAGCTCTATATAAGCAATTGGTTTCAGTTCTTCGTGAAGTCGGAGACTCGTTAGGGTTTTTGAAACCGAGGAAAGTTAAAAATTTACGTCGGCATAATCAACCCTGGTTCGACGGGGAGTGCCGTACAGAAAGATGGAAAATGAGAAGTGCATACCGCAAAGTTAAGCGTGCGGGTCCGACCCCTAACAGTTTTGCTGCGTATTTAGATGCGAAGAAAATGTATCGTAAAATGCTGAAAGATAAAAAACTAAAATATTTTGGTAATCTTGTGCAACAATTTCGAGATACTCGCAATTCGAAAGAATTCTGGAGTACTGTAAATAAATTTCGTAACAAAAAAAGCAAAACATGTAATTTGGATATTGAGACCGTTGATAATTTTTACTCGCAAATCTACCCGTATTCAGATGAAAACCTGGTAAGAGATAGCGGCTATTACCTGGGTACATTTGACCCTGTGTTGGACCCCCAAATTTCCATGGCCGAACTTGAAGCAGCTCTGTCGTCATTCAAAGATAAAAAGGCGGCTGGTGCTGACGGTGTTGTGTATGAATTTTATAAAAATCTGCCGCCCAATTGGCTCAAGTTCATCCTCCATCTCTTCAATCTCCTTCTCCATCATGGTTGTGTCCCCCCGTCCTTGGCTAAGATCAAGACGTTTTTACTTCATAAGAAAGGCGACGATGCCGACCCGAATAATTATAGGGGCATCTCTCTGCTTAATACTTTACTGAAGATATTCAACCAAATTCTACTTGTCCGTCTCCAGAAGTTTTCATGTGACAATGGTCTTCTACCTGAAACACAAAATGGTTTCAGGAAGGGTAGAGGTTGTCAGGATAATATTTTCATACTGTCGTCCTTGGTTGCAATTAATACTCGTTTACCAAAAAGTAAAGCGTTTGTAGCTTTCATTGACTTTAAGCGCGCGTTCGACAGTCTGAATCACCAGAGTTTATGGGGTAAACTGGCAGACAAAAATGTAAGTGCCCGATTTATAAGAATCCTAAAGTCCTTGTACTCGAACGCTTCATTCACAGTAAAGGTGAACAATAAGGAGACGCAGTCATTTGACCTGGACGCAGGAATATTGCAGGGTGACGTCACCTCGCCCTTGATCTTTGCATTATTTATATCAGATTTAGACGATTTTTTGCGGGGAAGGGATCTGAGGGGTCTTTGTGTGGATGGCACCCATGACGTTCTATCGTTAAGCTACGCTGACGACCTTTGTCTGGTTGCTTATTCTTACATAGAAATGAGGAAGACATTGGCGGCATTATCCGACTATTGTGAAATGAACGATCTTGTGGTCAACCATAGTAAATCGGCGGTTGTAGTGTTTCGAAGGTCTGGAGGTAGTCTACCGAACTACTATAGATTCTGCTGCGGCTCAAGCGAGATTGGATTGGTCAACTCATATACCTACCTGGGTGTTATATTCTCAAGTTCGTGCCTCTTTAACAAGAACTCGTCGAGTGCTGTGAGCAGGGGTGAGGCTGCGTCCAAGGCTCTGCTGAGCCTGGTGCATAAGTTGAATGGCTGCCCAATTAGCTCGTGGCTGAACGTGTTTAATGCTTGTGCCCTGTCGACGGCATTGTACGCTGCCGAGATCTGGGGTTTGAACCTTGTTGACGAGCTGGAGCGAATCCAGTTACGCGCAGTGAAATCTGTCATGCTTCTGGCCCGCAATACACCTGACCACTACGTTAGGGCGGAGCTGGGGTTAGCCCCCGTAAAGTGCCAACTGTTCAAGCAAGCGCTGACCTGGTATGGTAAAATCTGCCGAATGGATGAGACAAGGCTTCCAAAAGTGTGTTTTATACGGCTGTTACATCTCTCTGACTCGGGATTGACCATGAAATACAACTGGGCTAGCCAGTTAAGCCGCTTCTTCAATGAAATTGGGGAATTGGAGCTGTGGCAAGGTCAAGATGTGAGTCAAATCACTGCTCAAAGCGATAGATTACTGTCCTCAATGATCGCCAGCTGTCGTGAACGAGATCGCGTACTGGTGGAAAGATCATCTTTCAATACTTATTTTAAACTACTGAATGGGACAGCTTCAATATCCAGGTACTTGGAGGAGTCGGTAGGCATAATTTTCAAGAGAATCCTTGCTCAGATAAGGTTGGGAGGATCTCACTGTGCGAGGTTGAGCATCCCAGGGATGAGTACGCGGTTCGCTCGGGCAGCTGTGTGTCCATGCTGTAATTGGGCAGTACCAGACTCTGTAGAGCACTTTGTGTGCTCCTGCCCGGTGTTCAGGGGGGAACGTCTTTCTTTTTTCAATGTGGACAGTTTAAGCTTTGAAGCGTTTTGTTCATTGTTGAACCCGAAAAATGTTACTGAAATAAAAAAAATTGGCTTCTATTTGCAAAATATATTAAAGGTAAGAGTTTTTTTTCTAAACGAAGGATTTTTGTACAACTAAAAAGAAGGCAGCTATATTTTCTGTAAAAGATTCAGTGATGTACACCTACATTTGTAATGCGTATTGGATTTTTTATATTTTATTTGTTTATTAGTTCTTTTCTTTTGGTACTGCCTTTTTTTCAAATGCCAACCTTGTAATGCCTGACGGCTTATACAAATAAATATTTTGAATTGAATTGAATTGAATTGAATTAATCAATTGTATCACGCTGATAATGACCGAGGATTTATTTCAAGGTCAATACGTTCCAACTGGTTCTGGCAACCAATGAAGTCATCACGTACGCCATGTTCAACTACGACGAACTGCAATGGACGAGTCACACGGAAGCAGGAGGCGATACCACTACTGGCGAAGGAGGAACTCCAGCATTTGTAAGATTTTTCAGTTCTACGAATCATGCCAATAATAAAAACGTTAAAACTGCTGCATTTTGACCAAAATGAAAACAGAAACCTTTGAGACATTTTGGGGCCTTTTATCAAAAAATATTTTTTGGTTCATTTTTGATTCTTGAATGAACTTATGCTATTGTGAGGAAATTGTTCTAACTACCCCTGGATTTTCGCTAAAACTAGCGCATTTTGAACACAATGAATTCAATACTGTTCTCATAACAAAATACTGGCGGCTGAGAGTGATTGAAAACTACCAGTTTTGCGATAACGTTAACAGAAAGGCTAGTTTCATCATCAGAACTTGATGGGAATCAGGTAGGGTTAACTCAGTATTCATCGACCAAGTTGCCAAAAAACTTGTGTTGTTTTCTCCGGCTATAAATCACCCAAGTCAGTTTCCCATAAACGTCAGTAATTGGCCCTACGACTAATCTTGTCATGCGAATTCAGGTTGGTTTTAACGCGGGCAATGGCACCGGTACATTTGTCTACGAACCATTTTCACAAGATGCGGCCATCAGGAATCTCAAACTCCACGGCTGGGGCAACAATAAAGCAGGAAGGCATTTCTTCAGGATTGACGAACAGATTTTGATTGGAAATTGCAATAAAGACATTGGTAAGTACATCGAATCACCGGCACATACTCCAAATAATATTTAACCATATTATGGTCTCCAAAAAAATATGAATACCATTTCATCAAGTTGTTGATATTTTTAGCCAAGGCCTCACTGAGACTCCATTATGCCCCTGAAAGCGGAAACATGCTCGGAGGCACAATCGTAAACATTACTGGGCCCTGTTTCACAGCAACCGACGACATAGTTTGCAGGTAATTCTTATGCACTAACTACTAAAAGGTCTTACTGAGGTCCAACTGGTAGCAAGCGCTTTCAATGTGAAGACATCATTGTCAAATCAGCGCTTGTAAAACAGGCATTTTTCGTATGCTCACCACCTACGAACCTACTCCGAACAAATTCAGAATTGATACATTTCAGCATGCTCCAGCACTCGTTGCTTAATTGACCAGGCTCTAGCTTGGGGGAATACATATTTCGAACGATAAATTAAGGTACAACGTCAAACTTATTTTCATGCCAGTCCAAGGAATGTTGAATGCGTGTATGCAACCAATTTATGGTTGAGTTTTTACTCTTAACTGGTGAGTTGATAAACTGGATCGGTTCAATCTGTTCTATTTTGTCCCGCGAATTCGACAATCCCCTTGGGGCGCTAACTTTCCTTTTTTAGTCATCTCATGAGATGAGCCCACTGAGCTCCTCCCCCCTCTTCCGCCCCACCCCACAGCGTTACTTAACAACCAATATACCTACATGAAATAATAATTTTTTTTGGACTATCAATACAGAGAAAAATAACGGAACATTCTTCCGCAGGTTTGATTATAGCAGCGTGAAAGGCACCGTTATTGACAGCAACCGAGCGGTCTGCGTGCAACCCTACCTAACAGCCGAAGGCTATATCCCGTTTGAAATATCAGTCAACTCAGGTGCATATACTTGGAAAGGCAAATATTTCGTCGAAACGCCAGCAACTGCGGAAGAGAAGATCACGTTCACGGACGATAGTGTACATCAGAAGTACCCGAACGAAATTAAAATCACTTGGAACCGCTACAATCTAACCACGAATACGGCAGCCTTGGTACAGATATCGATATGGGGCTACAAAGAAGTCACCACCCGCCCACAGTTCATGTATATTGACACACTCGAGGTACATCAATCGGTTGAAAAACCATTTCACGTAATCTGGATAGTTTCGGTAATAAAACAAATAGCAACGGCTGGATGTGTGATTCGCTAACTTGAGGACAGTATAACCCACTGATATTGTCAACAAAATGCTTAAACTCTCACGTAAAATTTGATTAATAACGGAGGACAATTTTTTTATGAACGTAAGATGCCAACAGCAAAATATGTTTTTTGCCTTCTTGTCACTCGACGGCGACATACATTTAACGATCAAAATCGTTATCGAAATCCTCACTCTAAATCTTCGCTTGATAATCTGTTTCAGAATAGTGTCACCAACGCTGGAGCATACACGATTATACCGGCTTCTTATAAAAACAGGAACAACATAGACAAATTTGATTCGATCATGTATGGCTTCGTTCAAATTAACCTCACCGTTCCAATATCATACAGAGGTCTGACAATCACTCCGTGAGTATTAAATTCCTATCCGAAGGTGGAGGAAATAGTGGTGCTAACTTACATTACTGAGAAATCATTAACACGTATTTTAGCTGATGAGGCAGAAAAATGTTAGATACATGTTGTGAAAGCAGCAGAGCTAAGCGAGCGTAAATCGTCGCATGCCGAAAACCTTTGAATTTAAGCTTCAGATTGTTTATTCCATTACAATCAAAGTTGAGCAACCAACCAAAATTAGTATATACCTACTGATTTCGGGTGAAACATCAACTATCCAATATTGAAGTCTTATTGGCGCATTCAACCCACCCGTTCGCTTGACGGAGATGGAATGCTATAGCGAACGTCATTTGGAGCCCAAAATCACAAAACCTTATACACACTTGAATATTTATCCAAAAACATTTTAAAGCACCAACATTTTCAAACGATAACCACCTGAGGAGCCTCATATCATCCCGACTGCATTGTGCACCACTGGATTATCACTGGATTGATTTACCATAGTAATTTGTTCCTAATGGAGAAACACTCTGTTCAGGGTCATATGGAGCCGACCGATACCACTTGGCTGGTACTTTGCGCCACAGTACGAACGCCTCTATGGGCCAAAATGGCCACATAGATTGTGCGACAATTGGCTCATGAACGACAGGTACCTGAAGAATTTCGCCGCTGATTTAGCACCATGTCCTTGCAAACTAGAGCAAGCACTCAGCGACCTCGGCCGTTTCCAGCCAGACCCGGACTGTGATATGATTGCCAACAGGAAATGTTCCTACCATAAAGGAGCCCAGCACTGCGTTCAAACTGGCTCCCCGAGGTAAGCTCAAATGCAGTGTGATCGCGGAGCTGCAAACACGTACATAAATAAGTCACCGTTTTATCTTGTCAGTGAGCTTGAATTGAAACGTTAGTTTAGTAATTTAATCGACATGTAACACACAAATATGGTACTTACTCCGGAGATCCAGTAAAAACCTAAAAAAGTAAAGTATATTCGTGGGGTGTATTATTGCGCGTATCAACTTCCTGGATTCAGGTGGAACCGATATAAAGCCTGTCTATTGTAGATGGATGATCGACCCTTGTAGACTATTGTTGTCAGCTGATCAGGGTTAGGGGAACAATCAGAGATCCCATCAGAGACATTATCTCTGATTGTTGCTTAAATTATTCTATTTTATTACGTTGTTTTATTGTTGACTAATTTATTTTTTAATAGCTAAATTTAATTTGACATAGCCGGGAAATTGATGTTTAACTGTGAGAGAAAAATTTCTTCATCTGCAATAGTTTAGGTTTTAAAAAATGGTTCCCTTCAAAGATGACGGTGGGCAGCAGGGCCTGACCACATAAATAACGTCTCCAAGCCCTGATGAAGATATTATAATATATCGAAAGCTCGGCGAAAGAGGCAGTTTTTTATCGTAGACCCTAACCCTGATCAGCTGACAACAACGATATAAAGCCCTTTCAACTACCACTCCTGAACCAGGCAGCGTAGAAAGCGCGACATGCCCTGGGATCACGCAATCAAACCGGCAACTTGGTGCTTGACGGAAAACTGAACCCGTGTGAGGCTCAGCTGTGAGATATCCAAGCACAGAATTATTGAAGTAGGTATTTTATGCCAAATAATCTACTGGTTTCAGTTTGGACGGCTCGGAACAACAATGCTGTTATGACAAGAACGATTATTTGATGCTCTCATACGATCAACAATGGGGTTCGTCGCCGAAAAGATCACACAACCTTGGATACTTGCCTTGGGATGAAGCGAACAAGGTAAGGTAGCCTGAAAACTGTCCTGAAAAGTTAACTCGGGCAGAGAGAAGCCTCTTAACTGTATTGTTCTTGTTTCTCGCAGTGTTTTGGCATATGCTAGCATAGAACAGGGGTGTTTGAAAAAATTGCGAATTGCGTCACCTGATTGAACGTTTCAACAACCAATTTTGAATGTACCGCTTTGTTCCAAAGGTTCCCACCCTCTCACAATGGTTCCACGACGTCATTCCTGTCTACATGTGTTGCCTATGGCAAGAAGAGCAAACCATCGGTTGCGAAGCTCTGCGGTTTGAAAGAAGGCCATCCCAAGACTGCGTTGGCTACCAAGCCCCAAACGTTGGTGAGTAGGAGTATTTATCTGAGAAAGGTATCTCTTGGCAATACAGATTCAGATTCAGTGCGGACAACCCAGAAAGTATTTGGTGCATCACATCGTCCAAGGGCTAATTTCACCGAAAATTAAAACCTAATTTTATTCTGATCTCTGGTAATTTTTCATCTGGTTGGAAAAGTACTAACCTTACTATTAAAATTTTCCCAAGAGTAAGTTTAACCAATTGTACGCCCAGAGATCTATGTAGACCACTACCAAGGTGAGATAAGTATCGTTACGTAACATGATTTTGTTCTTTCAGCAACTGTTTTTGGAGATCCTCATTTCATCACGTTTGACAACGTAGAGTACACCTTTAACGGACAGGGTGAATTTGTACTTGCAAGAGCGGACAATGGTAAACATAAGCTTGACGTTCAAGGACGCTTTGAGAGGGTTCCCAAGAATTTATTCGGCCTATCAGAAGCAACTCTGCTTACATCAGTAGTTGGTAAGCGAACAAAAATTTGATATTCTTAATCCTAACCAGAAACAATTCGAAAGCTGATCCTTAATGCATTAATTGCAAAAAGCAAATTAATGGAATCTGTTTCAAACGAACCAATCTAGTAGGCTAAACCTGAAACACCGGAGGGTATTATAGGTTTACCTTATTTCACGATAACTGCCACGGTCCAGTGACCAGCGAATCACCGAAGTAGTTCAGCCAGGAAATTTGAATACTTCGGTTGCCAAACGAGAAAAATTGGGACGCTTCTCTGTCTGTAATTAGGTGCCTACTTACACGAATGAGTCCTTACTTCAGAAATCTAAATTTTTCAGCAAAAGAAAACAATTCAGCGATAGTGGAGGTTCGTATGAGGCCCAGATTCGCACGCTGGAGGTACGCCCTGGACGTTTTTGCTGATGGCAAGAAAATTTACTTCGATCGACCCGCATTGAGATCGCAACATTTCAGAGGTAATCATCCACTTTTCAGTACTGTGGGGTTGTACTAAAAGGAGCGAAAACGATCCAATATACGGAAGTACTTATGGTGTTTTATCAACTTTCCACTGGTTTGAGAAAAAGGAAGCAAAATTATGGATTTGTATTGATTTTCTAAAAGCACACCACGTTAAGATATGGATTTTCCAAACTCGTTGAGTAAACAACCTAGACTACTTCAATGAAAGCGATAAGATACAGGACAATTCTGTATGTTTCACAGGCGTGACCGTCTACCAGGCATCAAGAGTTCTCAACCAGTCTGAAGTGATTATCATGTTTGACACTGGCGTAGGCGTTGAAGTTGTAGAAAACAAAGGATACATGGCAGCCAGAGTGTACCTTCCCTGGACGTACATTGTGAGTATGCGAATTTTTGTGTATTTTTGAAGAGATCAATCTGACAATGATGGCTGCCATAAAAATACAGTTTTTTTTTTTTTTTTTAGAGACTATTAATCGATAACTATCTTCAGAGGTTTGTCTCTCCCACATAGCGGGCTCTAAATAACACCCCAGCGCGTTCTTTGACTTGAGACTTCAAATTTTCGGTTTCATAGGGGTGGGAAACGATGATAACTCACTTAGGGTCGGTTTATCAACCCAGTTCATTCATCGGGTTTCCATTATTCTCCGAATAGTTTCTTGGAAATGTAGACCACGATCTCCCTGCCAACGTGTCCGTGGAAAATCTTATTTGGAGGATAATGGATATTCGACGAATAAACCGAATCGATGAACCCAGCGTTAGCCATAGAATGCGAAGGATAACCTCAGCAGAGAAGCACTGCAACCGATGACGTCAACAAAAATAGCATTTTTTCTTGAATAACGAACGTCTCCAGCAAAAAAAAAGTCTATGTACAGTCTCAACTCGATGAGTACTTTTTATTAAAGTAAAAGAAAATACAAGAGTACTCTGTATTACCAAAAATATACTTTTTCGCTTGTGCATGTAAACATATAAAATGTAAGGATATGAAACATAAAAGGTACAAGATGAAACGCTCAAATAAGAAATACACCGAGCGCTAAACTTTCGAAATCTAGCAACTATGTTAATGTGTTGCAGAATCAAACGCGAGGCCTTTTGGGTAATTGGAGCTTTGACAAAACGGACGATTTCACACGACCTGATGGCTCTATATACATCCCGTCAAGTTATGATGATTTCCAACAAATACACGAGCAGTTTGGCATAAAATGTGAGTTTTTCATAATCACCATCATTACCTATTATTGCATAGTAAGTATTCAGCGAATGCCTTCACAATTAAATGTTAGGTCTTCTCGCACGATTGCCTCTGCGTCTGTGAAGACACAGTTTTGCGTAGGGCACCTTGGCATAACGTCTATCCTATCCTTCTAATAATAAATTGTATGGAAGTGGAAAATTGGAGTTGGTGAACATGCTGTGGTACGAATAGGGTTATGAAAGTAAAACATAAAAAATTCCAACGCTTCCAGGGATATTGGAGGATAAAGAGACCAATAGAGGGTACCCCCTGTTCGTCCAAGAGTACGGAAGGAAAGCCAGCTACTACACCAACGCAAGCTTCGTACCCGAGTGGGGGAGGACGCCTCAAGAAATTTTACCACCCAACAGGTAAGGAAATGCATTGCTTGAGCTATATCGGTTTTGGTAATGGTACTAACCATCAAGGAAAATTATCGTTAATAACTGTTAAGAAACAATTTAATAAACAGACTGGCCAGCGCTCAAGGCTTCACTCCCCCACTGCCATATAGGTATCGCGGAGTGGAGGAGGAGGCTGGGCACGTCCTCCAAAATTTCCTTTTGAGAGTCGTCATAAATCCCCGGGATTGACTATTAGGAAAAAACTATTCAACTTCCTACTTCAAAACATACTCTCGGCACTACTTTGTACATCCCTTGTAGACTTGAATTAGGGTATCCAAAAAATTTTTTAAGGAAATCTGAGAATACTTGCAAAACGGATAATGAGACCGGTAAAAATCCATCTCGCACTGTTGGGCATAGTTGATCCAATTATACTCCACTTTTATAACGGATATCGACAGTAAATCGAGAAAACCTCGTAAGTCCGATTTTTTGTGAAAAACGTTTATTCACCTATTCTGGTAAAGGACATCAGCCTGCACAGCCCTGTGGCGTCGTTGATCCCTTTTTTCAATTATAGTTGCATTCAGAGAGGTTTGAAAATGCGCGTAAGTCTGTTACGCTGGGTGCTGTAAAATCAGTTTTATGTGTCTCCTGTAAAATTTTGCAAATAGCACTTACGAGGTTTTCTTGATTTACTATCGATATCAGCTTGCCTCCAAGTTGTAGGAAATGATTTAGACATACCAACAATGGAGGGTGTAGTGCGAGTATTGAAGCCATCAGAGTGGAGTGTGAGTCTGAAGCAATCAGAATCGTCCTTGCTACTTTTACTGATTTCAACAATTGGTTTACAGACCTCAAGACGTAAAAATAGCGGATGATTTGTGCGCCGAATCGTACCAATGTAAATACGATTATGCTGTCTCGCTGAACAAGGAAATGGCATTTTGGACGCTCGAATATTTCAGCACTTACTCCGAGATAAGAAAAAGAGCTAATCATCGAGGTAATTATATCACCAACGAATGAACATGAAAGTACTGGTCTGATGAGGAATTCCAAATTCAACCTATGTCAAAATTTCTTATTAGGGAAAGATACTTGAGGAGGTATATAAGTCCATTTTCAACAAGAAAATGTCACGCTGTTCCAGTCCTGTCGTGCGGTGTTTTGGAAACTCCCCAATATGGAAGGAAAAGCAACTTCTTCTTCTATCCTGGCGCCAAAGTAGTATTCGAGTGTAATCAGAACTACATTTTGGTTGGAGATGATAAGAGAGTATGCTCACCATTAGGACGATGGGAGCCTGCCGAGTTCGGATACACTGACTGTCTACGTAAGTACCTGCTCAATTCAACTAAACTCGGTAACAATAATAGTGAGCCTCATGATGTAACTGAACATTGACGAAAATTCATCGGAAAGAGCTCCAGGACTAAGGGAAAATTACTGCTGTAACTGGAAAAAATTGAACAAAAAAAAAAAAAAACTGAAAATCAACGGAAAAACTGTAGGAATCTCAACCCAGGACGCGTACGTCTGCAACGAGCCCCTTTAGGAGACGAAGCGAATCGGATTTTAGATCAATAAACAAGTTTCTTCCAAAAAACAAAAATCATGTCGGATTTTTCTCTGGTAGCATCCAGCTAGTGTTACAACTGATAATATAACGCCCTACGTACAAATATTATCAGGTACCTACTCTAATAAAAATATTACTACTATTATTAAACATTACAACTATTAATAAATGTTACTACTATAAACTGAGAATAATATTTGGCAGCATTTTGAAATAAAGCTTAGTTAAAATCAAGATTCCACCAATAAGTTCTTCTGATTCGGGCTCTTTTTTTTGCTCTAAAAAATTTCTGTTCAACAAGCCAAAAAATCTATAGATATCAATTGACTGGAAATTCGATCAAATCCTACTGCCTATATTTTTATTACTGTAGGTATCCCCCTTGGAAGAACTAGAAGGAAGGTCCACTCCGTAGGAAGTTCTGTGAGGATGTGACACGTGGCGCTCTCGAGGGGTCGATAGAAGGAACTAGCCTAGTTTCCAAACAACCGGTAGAGGTCACTGGTCTAAGTTTCCGTTTCTTCCTAGAGCGGAAACCAACAACTGAAAGGGCTCAGTATTGGAAATTTGACACTAAACATCGGTAACTTGATAGCTTAGCAGATAAAGTGTCCGCCTTTCATGCTAGAGGTCCACAATCATTACCCGAGCGTGGGTATGAAATGTTTGGCCTTACTGGGTATGTGAAACTATCTGGCTGCACATGGGTAAACTATTTGCGAATGGTAGTTCATTGCTCTGCCTCTTGATGGCGCGCACATCTTCTAAAGTTGAGTGAGCCTACCTTCTTGTTCTTCCACTGTCCAAAAACAGTCTGTAGAAAATCTAGATTTATCCATCAACTAATCTTTATCAAGTTAGCTGCATAAAAAATACTTGAGCCGTTGAAGATCAAAATGGATAACTCCAAATTTTCAGAAATTGATTTTTTTGCATTTTCACAAGTTCAGATAGGTAATTATTCGAACAACTCGACTTTTTGAAGTCAGATTTCTGGTGGTTCCTTTCCGTTTTTGATCCTGAGGTTTCTGTGGTATATGATTACCTATCTGAACTTGTGAAAAATGCAAAAAAATCAATTCCTAAAATTTTGGAGTTATCCGCTTTTGATCCTCAACACCTCACTTATGGAGCATATATATGTATTTATGACAACCAGGAATGTTCACTTAGCCGCACCCCTGCTGAAGAGCAGAATTCACAGGAAGTACCTTCAATGATAATTAATTGAAGAATAAACCCCGTTGATCGAGATTATGTAAACTGATTGCTTTGTCGCTAACAATGTTTATTGTCGACAGCCACTGTTGAATATGACACGTCGCAACTGCTTAAAACGTCCGCGATCATTGCCGGTGTCCTGCTACCATTGCTGATCGGGCTTGCCTGCATAGGAGCCTATATTTATAGAAGAAGTATTAAAGAGGAAAAACCCGATAAGGTTTGGCAGTACCAAGCCAATGGTCGGTCACCCTCTCTCAGTTCGTTGATTTCGACGAGGCGGCGATCGCAGTTGAATTTAGCAACCCCGGCTGCATCTGTGTCAGCCAACGACCCTCTGCTCAGTGATGCCCAGCGCCGACCCGTCGAGGAAGGGACCCAACGCGCTGGAAGACCATCAGCATCATTGCGCCCGTTCGATGGGGTTTATAACACGAACGAGCCACTACCTAACCGACCCGAAGTCGACTTCGAAGACAAAGTTTGGGGGCTGGAGGACGAGGGCGAGCATAGCGTTTATACCGATAGTTCATTCTCTTCGCCGTCGACATCGGGTGTCGTTCCACCAAAGAAATCTGTACCCAACGCAGGATCTTCATCTACGCCAACGGCGGCGCAGAGCAAGCAACGGCTCAGCAGCGTTGAGACTGATATATTCTGAAATAACAACAATCTTTATCATTCAAGAGTTACGGTCCGCGTGTAACTCAAGTAGTAGGTAGAGTTTTCTCGCACAAAAAAATACCGAGGTACTAAAATATGGTTAGTTACCGAGGCAGCAAAAATTCAGCACAGAGCACAAGAGTATGCATTTGCTAGGCAGTTCATGTTCAAACTTCTGCCATTCCCATTCGGATAAACTTCCACAGGAATCAGAACTCATATAGTTTGTTCAAGCATTATAGTCTGGTTGAAATTTTCTGAAAATCGGTTGAAAAATCGAACAGTAGCTAATATGTTGTGTTGTTCAGTGAAGCCAAGACTGCGAGATTGACGGTAGTATAGTAGTGGAATACAGTAGCTTTTGGCAAGTCTTGAAACCTAGTAAGTAGTGATAATTTTAAGTGTGACTTGAGGAGAAACGGACTGCAGTCATGTAGCGCATATCACGTCCTAAAGCGCAGTTCACTAATTTGTTGCGCGTATTAGGCCATGTATGAACCCGAGATACGCAGATGGTGGTGGATCACGTTCATCCTAAATCTCAACTCATACCCGGCGTGACATGAGTTCAGTTTTGGCTCAATTTGGACTTCAGCTTCACCCTGTAGATATATGGTCTAGATAGATGCACCATATCTAGTGATAGGGAAGGGTAAAACCCTTTATAACAAATGCCTTGACACCATTCTGTTTCTCCTTATGATGGCAAAATGTAAAATTGGAGCGCCTGACTAAACTGGTCACTTAGGTTTTTATAGCAGATTTTATAGTTTTTTTGCTAGCCGCCATGTCAAGCCGATACTGCGTCTAGTCCTTGTTAGTGTTGCCGCAAGTCATTGGGTAACCCAATTCACCACTGGTACTTTCTTCTCTTTTACATAGGAACTGGAATTTTTCTGCTCACGTAAATTTATTTCTAAGGATCATGCTGTAAGCCAAAGTCTCTCTGACGCCTTGAAGACAACAACAATGCTTAAAATTGAAAAAATCGACCTTTAATCAAGTCTAATCCAGGGCCACATTAAGAAGTTAACATTATTGAATACAGATCTCATTGACACATTAACTCTTAGGATACCTTCATGAATATCGGCCGTTATTGTAATTTAATTACTAGTTTTTAAGCATTGTACAGCATGTGCCGAGTTCTTCAGCACTTATGTAAATAAAGTTTTATGCTAAGGTAACGATGGTAGGCTGTTGTGGCTCATTATTCGGGTTAACAACAGTAATTGGTCAAAACGTGTAAGAGAAAATTTGAAATAAAAGTAGGTAGGTAATGCGAGTCTGTTTTACAAGCCCTTTTACAAAATCTATCTTGAAGCACTGGAGGGGAAAGCACAATCGCTGAATGAGAAAACCGCGAAAATATTAATTTACCTCAATATCAATTGTGCAGAATGACAATGGCACTTTCGTAAAACGAAATCAATCCTTCTACTAGTACTAAGGAATCAATTTTGAGGTGATCAACAGATGGAACGAACTAGACCACGAATGGCTTAATAAAATAACCTCTTGTCGCCATAGACATCCATATTCAACGCAATTGTGTGCATAGATTTTCTGAATGCCTTAACAATTAGAAAAGGTACCAACTGAATTAGTTACAGACAAGATGGAACGTACAATAAACCTCAAGTAGTGCATGTCATGGCTGCTAGTTTTTACCTAATGGTAGAATTCGTACAGAAGGTACTCAACCATTAGGTAGGTACCTTTTTCTGTTTAGGCACATGTATTTCCCTCAACATGATTCGTTTCAGGGAGACGTTGTTTCCTCGTAACAGGCATATAATGTTAACGATTTAGAGAATGTCCTTCGTGTAACTTGAACTTCATCTACCAGTTGTAATCTAGAAGCACGTATTTAAGTCCTCGAACAGCTTGTACACGATTTTAAAATAGCTAGGCAGTATCATGTTCTCATTTCTGTTAATGACAGCTGTGACATCCAAAACATGTGGAGGGGGGGAGGTTATCCATTCCACAATGGAGTATCGCGTCCCATGCTGAGCCTTTTCCTGATTATTTATCGTATGTGTATCAGCCAGGGACGCAGCGAGGAATATCACGAAGGGATTCTGTCTTCTGCTTATTTTAGGTTAACCTGGCTGCCCTGAGCGAATGTTCGACATATTTTTGGAGGCAGTAATTTGTGACTGGCCAGAGCAGGATTAAGCGGAATGACGTTCCCCCATCTACTCGAATGTAAAGACGGTTAAGTTCGCGTTTTTCATCTCATTCTAATTCATCGCTGCTATCAATCTTCATAATTTCGTTAACAAAAATAATTGCATTTTGAAAACTTCATGATTTATTGCGAGGAATTCCACTTTGGCCTTGAAAGCCAATAGTCGGTCAATATCCCAATACCAATACCTATCGATCACTTAATTGCATTACGCCTTTTGCGAGGAAGCGCTCATTAAGTACCACCTTTAGCACAACATACTGATGAAGTCTAATACCTATACATAATTTCGATGGGCAATGAATTCCCGCCATTTAACTGAAAATCGGATTAATCGTCCATAATTCCACATCGACGTAGTGATTATTGTTTCACGTCCGCACGATCCGCGAAAATCTGATCAAAGGTTCACTTCACTTATTATATTCGGAGAACGTTCGGTACAGGAATTGACTTTGGGGTCATTGGAAACATGAATTAACGGGCGAAGGGGGTTTCGAAGACAGAAGGCCCTGCCCCTTCTCCCTTGCTACGTCCCTGCTGTTCCACAAACTCGAAGCAATGGTAGCTGGACGCCAGCCTATCCTTGTGGAATGGAAAACTCATCCCGTTTCCTTCCTAGATGCTGAACAGAATCGAATTGAATTTGTCGGAGTTAACCATTCCACGGGGATAGTTCGACGGTTATATCGAGCAATGTTGTACATTTTTGTAAATCGCATTCGTACAAATGTGTTCTGTTGAATCATTTTAGCCGAAGAGCAATATTCGTTAATGTCCATCGGCATAACCACGGCCATCATTTTCGCCGTGGTCGTTCCTCTGGTCCTGATCATCGTCTGCGTCATATTCCACCTCATCCGAGTGCGGGACAAACAAGAGCAGAAGGAAAGGTGAGTTTCTTATTTGCACAACCACGAACGTAATCTTTCATTTCTTTACCAGGTAAAAAATATTTTTGCATCCTTCGTATCTGAACTTGATTGCCTAAGTAGTAGGACCAATGACGTTACTTCGAGCCCCAGTCTCGAAAGTCGAGGGTGCAATAGGAATTATAGTTGATCATGGATCTCTCTACTCGATAACCCACGGATATTCTTGCTCGATTTCCACGGTTGATTTCCTAGCTTAATTTTCGTGGTTGGTTTCCAAGCTGGATTTTCATTCATTAAATCAACTACGGCCGATGCACTCACAAGATGCCTCAGGTATGCTACTCGAGGTATTGGTCATGTAACGATCAGAACTTCGGGGCCATTCTCCCAAGTTAAGCAGCCACAAATTGGGTTTTTCTGAATATTGTCGAAATCAAGTACAATCGAACCAGGTTACTGTTTACAAACAACCTTTCGAACGAACGGGGCAATACTGCTCTCTCGGTATGGTTTGTTCCCCTATCAAACCGGCTGGCGGCTGCTATCGAGAATGCTGGCTGCCCTTTCCAAAGACCATTAGTTGCCTCGAGAGCCGGAAGATCGCAATAGTCGCCCTTCCCTCTGCATGCAGCATAACTACGGAGGGCGATGGTAGATCCATCACGCGAACCATTGAGTACAGAAGAACCAAGTCGTTCTTCTAAACCTCGCTACTGAGGATGAACTTGGAAACTGCTTCATCGAGCGTCAGGTAAAGCATCAAGAATCAGTGGTAACAGTTCTTGTGTGCTGACTGCTCGAGAAAAATGGAGACTGAGAAGTTTTCAGCCGAGGATATCTTTGGGAATTGCCCTTGAATGATGTCATAACCGCGACAAGCATGAGGCATTAGGGTTGATGACGTCATAGTCTCCCATATTTTCGAAGCCAATTCACACCAAGCCCTACGCACAGGAAAGCTAACGAATTGTACCAATAGCGAGAGCGCATCACGATCCATCATTGACCAAAGAAATCATCGAATCAATCAAAAACTGACCCAAGGAACCTATATTGAGTTTTGCCAAGCCCAAAAATTGCAGTGAAAGCAATTTGAAAACGGTGCAAGTGGACTCTTATCCAGAAAATGATTCTGAGTAGGATATTTTATTTGGAATGATTTTTATTTTATAAATTTTAATTAATAATTTTTATTTTTATTTTATTTTTATTCGGAAAAATGGGACCATTTATATTATGTTCATGTCGATGGATGTTATGCTCCCATCTACTTTCAAAATAATAATTGCACCTCGTCACCCCACGATGCCATAGTTACGTTGGGCATTTTCGAAGGAGAGTGACCTTCAATTCTGACCTTTTCAACATTTTGAAATAATTTTACTGTGCTTTCGATGTGACGCTAATCTTCAAATTTTGGGATTTAGCGATGAAGTGGGTTTGCCTGGAGGAGCGAATTGTAAGTCATCAACCCCCAACCCACAAAACTGCATAAATTAATTTCTTTGCGATGAGGGCACTGTTTTTTCGTTTACCAGCAAATTTCACTTCAGATACCTTATCCTACCCTGTGTAAGATGCGTCATTCGGTTAATTAGCCAGCAGTTCAAGCTTTTTTCTGTTCAGTTGCGACCCGACCTGGCACTGCGTAGATCCTAGGGGCCATCCAACCCTCTCTGCACATCGTATCATAAACAAACATAGTGGTCAAAATTGTCGAATAAATTTAGTTCACCCTTGCTTCATAGTGTACGTTGAATATAGTTTCTCGTTACTTTTCTGGTGTTGAGATGTCAATATTATTTTAGGATTTTCAGATTGAGTGAATTCGAGGTGTACATAGTTGAGATACCAGACACTATGTTGTCTCATTATTTTTAGTAGTATCCCTGGCGATTTCAGGAACGCAGGATAGTATTTCAAATCGTCCAATGAGATCGTCATTATCAATCAATTAAATGATCAAAATAAAACGCGAAATATTTTGATTGGCGCAACTGCAATTGATCGTGGAGGAATTCAAATGTTGTTTTACAATCATATCACAACCGAAACTACTTCAATTTTCGAGTGACTTTGAATTTTGATTTTCCCAGAATGGTACCAGTGATGACCTCATACGACAGAAGAGAGCCTCCCACCCAGGACCAAACAGCAGCTCAGCCAATGTTACGAAGTTCTAGTCGTGAGACGGACTTGGAATAATTGTCTCTCCCCGCTCAAGTCCCTGCTGCAATCACAGTTTTTACCGTTCAGTTTTAACGTTAAACGAATCAATCATCTCAATATTGTTTTGTTGTATATTATAATAGGAAGGACACTAGCATGACAATATTGATTTTTTCAGCAATTGTGAAATTTTTTCATTTTACTATTTATATAAATGACTGCTGACGAGAAACTGCAAATTATACCGAACCGCTCGAATTCTCCGAAAAATATTGTTCCGTAATTAAATAATGTATTACATTTTAATAGAATAAGCTATTGCTAGATTGAAATGAAAGAACCCGCTGATCAAATACCTATAAAGAAGCGAATGAAATCCTCGCAAAGGAATATTTCCGGAAAAAATGTACCAAAATTATGGCGGTTTTTCATTCGATGAAAAAAATTAATGGTTGGAATTGAAAACACTGATTGTTTTGAAGACACAGATTTTGATTTTTTTGACTTGATGCGACGATAAATTTCGCCTTTTTTAATCATCTGCCGTTTGACTCTCAGCCATGTTATATTTGTAGATAATAATTTTTTACCATAATTTTTGTAAACAGACTTTCCAATGATTCTAATGATCATAAAATTCTCGAGCTTCAGCTTACCCAATCTCAGGTAGAGCGCTTGACAGCGATTTTACCTCAAAGTGCTCGAATGCCAGCCAAATTATTTCAATATAACTACATATAAAGTTGTTCTCTGCAATCTTTTGTCGTCAAACTATGGGTGCTCAGCATTGAGAAAGCTACTTTAAGCATTTGAGTTCTTTATTTTTCAATTACTTGTATTACGGTTTTTAAATAATGAATGCCGTTGATAGAAAATATATTCGTATTTTGTACAGATTTCATTCCATAACCCTTAAAACGAAAACCAATCTCATTTTTGCATTGCAACACTTTCACCCTTGAAAGTGAGGGCCCTGCAGCAATACAACCAGACGTAGTTTCCAACAATACAGCCTCTCATGAATTTTGTAACACATAGAAAATAATTTTTCAAAAACATCCATTAATCCCTTAATTTCAGTTCCCAACATTTTTACGAATTTCTCGATCTGAAAGGTTCATCAAGACAAACCGCAATCATCCTGTTTAACCGAATTTTGGATAATTAACAGCACATCTGAGGTATAGGCACTCATAGCGTTTTATATTTTGTTTTTCACTGCCCGCCAAAAATTAAAAGATTAGCGCGTTCTTGGTCACTAAATGCTGGCGGTAGCTATCAAAAGATAGGGACTTATACTTTCATTTATTTATTTTTATAAATTTTTTCATCCGTATTACTTGACGTATTAACTCATGATCGAAATCGAAGTCAAACTCACAATGAAACCGAAACTCAAACTCATGATCAGAATCGAAGTCAAACTCACAATACAACCAAAATTCAAAATCATAATCGAAATCGAAGTCAAACTCACAATGAAACCGAAACTCAAACTCATGATCGAAATCGAAGTCAAACTCACAATAAAACCAAAATTCAAACTCATAATCGAAATCGAAGTCAAACTCACAATGAAACCGAAACTCAAACTCATGATCGAAATCGAAGTCAAACTCACAATGAAACCAAAATTCAAACTCATGATCGAAATCGAAGTCAAACCCACAATGAAACCAAAATTCAAACTTATACTCGAAATCGAAGTCAAACTCACAATGAAACCAAAATTCAAACTAATACTCGAAATCGAAGTCAAACTCACAATGAAACCAAAATTCAAACTTATACTCGAAATCGAAGTCAAACTCACAATGAAACCGAAACTCAAACTCATAATCGAAATCGAAGTCAAACTCACAATGAAACCAAAATTCAAACTCATGATCGAAATCGAAGTCAAACTCACAATGAAACAGAAACTCAAACTCATCATCAAAATCGAAGTCAAACTCACAATGAAACAGAAACTTGAACTCAAGATCGAAATCGAAGTCAAACTCACCATGAAACTGAAACTCATTGTGAGTATCTCAAACTTTGTTTCATTGTGAGTTTGACTTCGATTTCGATTATAAGTTTGAGTTTCTGTTTCATTGTGAGTTTGACTTCGATTTCGATGATGAGTTGAATGTTTGGTTTCATTGTGAGTTTGACTTCGATTTCGATGATGAGTTTGAGGTTCTGTTTCATTGTGAATTTGACTTCGATTTCGATTATAAGTTTGAGTTTCTGTTTCATTGTGAGTTTGACTTCGATTTCGATGATGAGTTGAATGTTATGTTTCATTGTGAGTTTGACTTCGATTTCGATGATGAGTTGAATGTTTGGTTTCATTGTGAGTTTGACTTCGATTTCGATGATGAGTTTGAGGTTCTGTTTCATTGTGAGTTTGACTTCGATTTCGATGATGAGTTTGAGGTTCTGTTTCATTGTGAGTTTGACTTCGATTTCGATGATGAGTTTGAGGTTCTGTTTAATTTTGAGTTCGACTTCGATTTCAATGATGAGTTTGAGTTTCTGTTTCATTCTGAGTTTGACTTCGATTTCGATGATGAGTTTGAGGTTCTGTTTCATTTTGAGTTAGACTTCGATTTCGATGATGAGTTTAAGGTTCGATTTCATTTTGAGTTTGACTTAGATTTCGATTATGAGTTTGAGGTTCTGTTTCATTTTGAGTTCGACTTCGATTTCAATGATGAGTTGGAGTTTCTGTTTCATTGTGAGTTTGACTTCGAGTTTGAATATGAGTTTGCGTTTCTGTTTCATTTTGAGTTTGAGTATGAGTTTCTGTTTCATTGTCAATTTGACTTCGACTTTGATTATGAGTTTAAGTTTCTTCTTCACTGTGAGTTTGACTTCATGATCAATTGAGGCGTTGATAGCCAGAGTGGACCATTCCACACAGGTGTTAAATTGATTTCGATGATGAGTTGAATGTTATGTTTCATTGTGAGTTTGACTTCGATTTCGATGATGAGTTTGAGGTTCTGTTTCATTGTGAGTTTGACTTCGATTTCGATGATGAGTTGAATGTTCTGTTTCATTGTGAGTTTGACTTCGATTTCGATGATGAGTTTGAGGTTCTGTTTCATTGTGAGTTTGACTTCGATTTCGATTATGAGTTTGAGGTTCTGTTTCATTTTGAGTTCGACTACGATTTCGATGATGAGTTGAATGTTCTGTTTTATTGTGAGTTTGACTTCGATTTCGATTATGAGTTTGAATTTCGGTTTGTATGTGAGTTTGACTTTGAGTTTGATTGTTAGTTCAGTTTAGAGTTTGAGAGTGCAGTTTAAGATGGCTTGTGAATGTGGATGTCTGGTGTTAACTATACAATGATCTGAAAGGGCATATGTTTTGGTCTCAATTGAAAGTATACTAGTATTTGAAATAAAGACAATGTTATTGGAAGTTCGATTTTCATTGAGACCAGCTACAACAGTGTAAAACCTTGCAGTACAGAACAGTACCTAAGTTCTTGAAAAAAATCCTCTCAAGTCCGAATATTGCTTCAAAACGTTCATTAAACGAAGAAATTCTCTTCTAATTTGTGTTCGATCTTATTATTATAACGTGTCTCCATATGGTAAAAATTCAACGGATGTAGTTTTTTTAAACGGACGGTGCCTCATGTCGTCGTTTCGTAATGTAAAATTATTGAATTAGAACTGCTTTTGCTGGTATAGCAATTATTGCTGCGTCCAAAGTTGATAACCCAATTGTTACCAATTTCCCCATTACTTTCACTTAAAAATTGCCACCGCGTCAAGCGGGACGAAGGAAGTAGGTGGACAAAAGGACTTTTCGAAAGATGGGGAGGCCGGATAATGCCGACGGATTTGTGTTCAGTCAGTAAGGCTTTAACATGAGGACAAGGCTACGTGTTTGTCGGTGATTATTTGTCAAGAATATCAAGGAAGGGGCCGTATAATGTATCCTTGTGTTCCGACAGGTAAACAGTGCCATTCTTTGGGTGCGATGCGACACCACATCTAGGCCCTGCGACTCGCGTTCGGCCCAAAACTTCATCTTTTTCGTTTTCGGCACTTTGAGGCCCATCTGAAGAAACAGTATCCCCAGTTGTTGTACATCAGGTGACAATAAAACGGGCTACGGTTCTGAGAACAATGTCCTCAAACGAATCGAGGCACATTTTGTTTACTGTTCGGAGCGTATCCGTTTACTTAGAAATCCCTTCCGTTGAATTGAAAGGAATTATCTACGCGCAGCGGGCGATTCCGCCTTGATGGCCGCGCCAAATTCTGCACTCTCGACACAGGATACAATATTGAGGATGTCAATTTTGGCTTAATATGCTCAACATAAACATTTCAATCACCCGAGAACTAGTGACGTTTCGATACTTCCGACATTTACTGGTATCGCGTAGCGTTTGATACTTCCGATATTTGTACCGAATACCGCGGGATCGATATTTTACTTAGATCAGTAAACATTCTGAGGTATCGAAAAAAGTCAATGAATCACCCGAAGAAATCCCCTTTATCAGGAAGAAAAACCTGCTGGTAAATCAACCGATAACAAACTACCTTCCTACAGTGTTGCCAAGTTCGGGGTTTTCTCCCCAAATTTGGGGGTTTTCTCCCCAAATTTGGGGGTTTTCTCTCCGCCATAGGGGGATTTAGGGGGTGAAATTTTTGGGGGTCTCTGTTGGGGGCTTTTGTGGAAGTTTGGGGGACTAGGAAAAAGTTTAGAAATTATGAAATAACAGCTAAGTACAGCAAATAAATAACAGCTAAGACTGCCACTGCACGGCTAATTGAATTGAAAGATAGGTACTCAAAATTTGAGTACCTCTCATTTAATGAAGGTCGATTGGGATGTACGTCTCCCTACTTGTGGGTAATTACATACCTAATTTATATTGATGTTTTAGTATGTTTATTGACTGACTCTACTGATAGGTAGTCAGAAAGAATGAGTACAGTTTTAGGTACTATTTAAAATTGTAATTATTTAATATGTAGTTAGGTAGGTATGTTTTATGTGAAATAGTTCTTATCTTTTGGGGTTTTCGGGGATTTTTTCACAATTGGGGGGGATTTAGGGGTTTTTTGACGTTGTCTCAGGGGTTTTTGACAACCTCACCTTGGCGACACTGCCTTCCTACTAATTTATTGGTTCCTATTGGTATTACCTGGACCAAACAGTATTTTTGGGTAGCCTGCAGGAGGACTTTTTGTCAATTTCAACCTAATAGCCGTTTTTACTTCCATATTTACAGAGTAAATGGAAGTATTGTGATCGTCCTAAAATCGAGAATCGGAACGGAGCTTCAGAAAAAACTTTTTCTCATACACATTTACTCAGAATCACTTCCTGAACAAGTGTCTGTGTGTCCGTGTGTCCGTTAGTCCGTTAGTCCGTCTGTGGTCATTTACAAAAATGACCATAACTCCCTCAATTCTCAACCTTTTTTCAATTTTCTTGAACTGAAATGTGCGTCTCGGTAAGACCTAACACCCTGTTCAATCGAAATTTGGATAACGCACAGTACTTCCGATATATTTGCATTTTTAGTGTTTTCTATTTTATTTTTTTCCGGCCACAAAAATGGACCGATTTGAGCGTTCTTGGTCTCAAAATCTTCGTTTTACCTTGCAGAATATGTGGATATTTTTTATATTCCAAAAATGTAGCGAATTTATTTTTTTTTGCGAATTTTAAAATTTGCATAGTGAATTTTTTGATATTTTTGGCCTAAATACCCTTAAAAACAGTCAAAATATGATCAAATTTTTTCTAATATGTACGTTTCAAAATATGGAAGTATTGTGTGTTATCTACGCACCACTGGTTTTTCTTTTCTTATCATGCATAAAATATTTTTACTTTTACCTTTATAACAATGAACTAAGTAAGTAACTAAGTTCATACACCACTTTCCACTTTTTATCATTTTCCTTTACCTGAGTCAGTGCTGCCTGAATATAAAAACAAGCAGAAAGAAACACTGAAGTTACTTGAATGAAATTTGCATTTGGTATCAGGTTGGGACAATTTTATTGAGAAATGATATCGCTCTTTCTACGTTTGTAAGGAAACCCCATAGAAAGTATCTAATGATACTCGTGGTATCGAGTACTTTTGTTTCGATAAGATATCGATATGAGTACTGAGACTTCGATACTCATTCGATACAAAGTATCGAGTATATGGGGGTACAGAAGAATAATTCTTTCAAAAAAGATTTCAGGAATTAGGTAGGCAAAAAAACACTTCAAAAGAGCAAATAAGAAAAAGTAAGTTCGGAGTTACGTTGAAAAAATCCTTTCGAGTCTTCCGGCAAAATCTAGCTCGTTGTAGACCTTGTCGGTTGGAGCTGAGCAGAGAGTGGGGGAAATGACGAAGAGAGGGGGGTCAACGGAAGGCACAGCCTGGGCGAGACGAGGTCAAGTTAATTAGTTTAGAGTTTGCTTTATTTGCTAATTATATAGAATCAATACATTTCAATTTGCACGAGCCCTCGAGAGGCGGTCTCTCCTCTTGGCTCCTGGCTCCAGCCCCCCCCCCTCCCGTCCACTCTGTACAGCCACCACCCGACTCGCTCCTTCTCCACCGTTTCCCTCTTTCTCTATCGCCCTCTCTCTCCATCGCCCTATCTCATCCTCGATTTTCTAATTCACTCCTTCTCTTTCCACGACCTTAATCAAACCCCCTGACAGCGTTCATTTACTCTTTGGGGCGAGCCAATCACCAACTTATAATGGTTTGATAATTCGGTTATATTCCAGTTCTCCTTCGACAAGTCTTGCTCGACATGAACATTCTCTACAGCGCACCTACTTTGGAGGCAACATCATACTGCAAGCATCCCGAAACAAATTTCTACGATTCTACAATCTTACTGGCCAAGGGAAATGGAATCGATAATTCCAGCAACGATCCTTACAAATTGTTGTTACGCCTAGCATGAATAACGAGTTGTTTTAAGATTTGTTGTTTCAAGAGCGAGTTGCACGGGGATTTGTTGATTTAAGCAATAATTCCAGCAACAAGGTATAAGGCATTGTCCCTAGGAGACCTCGCCAATGGGCAGTCTTGTTTAATTGTTGAGTGTTTTTTTTTTTGGTTCATTTTTCCTAAAAAAAATGAACCTTTGTAATCGGTTGGGAATTTTTTTTTCAATACCCCCCAAAAATTTGTTGGTTTACGTTTTAAAGGGGGTAGAATCCGAATCTGCAGGAAAAAATTTTCTGTCCGTCCGCCGTCCGGGGGTTTTCAGAGGGAAGGAGTTATCGAAATGTTTTGAAATTTTTACAAAAAACCAAGTTCCGTATCTAGTTGGTCCTAACGTCTCGACAAGAACCCTACCTTGATTTTAAGGGGAGTGAAACAGCTGTTGAAGTAAGAAAAAATTCGTGTTTTTCAGGAAATTTGCTACTCAGGCATGTGAGGTATTATTTTCTATAGGTTTTTCTATGCTGAACCGAATGAGACCATCGCCTCGCCGGTAGCTTCAACCGTTTATGATTTATTGCAGTTTTAGTGAGACATTTTTTAGTTTTTTTTAAATTTCCACAATTCTTAATAACTCGAAAACTATAATAAAACCTGCCGAATAGAACCTTCCACTTCACTCCTAACCTTTCGCTATGAGAGACAGTCTACCAAATTAATCACGGTTTTTTTTGACACGGGCAACGCCGGGCGGTTACAGCTAGTTTACAAATAAAGTTTCATCAGAATCTTGCAATTCTCATTTTGAAATTTCGATCAATAGAATCAGATCAGGAACAGGATCAGAAAGATGGATGCTTCTATTTGCCGATATAAAATCATCAAAATTTGATTCATCATTCATTTAATGATTGATGACAAATTTTGTGTAGCAATGGCCAATGATGCTTAGGTTGTACGTATGCACAATGATGAATGAATAGGTATAAAAAGAAAAAAACGCTGCTAAGTAGATCAGAGGCATGCGCACATGATTTTTCTGTGTATCCGAAGATATCAGCAAATTCTGCACAAGGGTTCATTTTTCAATGGCAAAGACAAACCTTACCGATGACATAATATATACATATTATGTATACCTAACCCTGAAACGAGGAATTTAGTAATTATTAATGTAGCATTTAAGTTTAAATTTGTATTTTAGATGGGGGTTTTAGAAAAACTTTTTTCTTAACCCAGCAAAAAAGGTACATCATTATGGGCCTTAACCCATACCGTTGGACTATGAATTTTGAATAAGCCAAGGCTCCGTCACCCCCTTCCGTCCGAGATAAATGGACATTATTGATAATTAATATTGTCAATTGTCTGCGTTCCTTCATTTCTGCACCTGCTCTGTCACCTACTAGCCTGATTTGGAAAATAATTGAAAAAGTAATATTAGGACCACTTTCACCTAACTTATAACAACTAGTTGCTCACTTCCTGTTTGTTCCTGTTGGCAGCTCCGTCGTCGATGAAATCTTGACCAACAGCGACTAATAATACGTTCAATTTTACGAGTTGTCGAAAGTTCGCACCGAGTTTGCAAGATGGAGGGCTCCGATCGAGGTTGTGACTGTGCAACTGAAAAGAAGTTAAAGTCGAATAATTAACCAGTTGGGTGGACGATCGACATCGATTTTTAGAGGCGTAATAGGTGCATGCACTTTTTTTCGAGCAGACGAATTTTAAGAAGCAAGAGGTTTCTGCCGGTTTTTTACAACCATATTTACAGAGTGATTGTAATCGTATTGTAATTATTGAAGTACTGTAAAAATCGAGAATCGGAACGGAGCTTCAGAAAAAACTTTTACTCACACACATTTACTCAGAATCACCTCCCGAACCAGCGTCTGTGTGTCCGTCTGTGGTCATCTAAAACCAGTGGTGCATAGATAACACACAATACTTCTATATTTTGAAACGTAAAAGTGAGACACAATTAGGTCATATTTTGACTGCTTTTAAGGGTGTTTAAGTCAAAAATATGAAAAAACTCACTATGCAAATTTTAAAATTCGCCCAAAATACATAATACGCCACATTTTCTGAATAATAAAAATATCCACATATTCTGCAAGGTAAAACAGAGATTTTCAGATCAAGAACGCTCAAATCGGTTCATTATTGTGGCCGGAAAAAATAAAATAAAATAGAAAACACTAAAAATGGAAATATATCGGAAGTACTGTGCGTTATTCAAATTCCGATTAAACAGGGCGTTAGGTCTTGAAGAGACAAACATTTCAGTTCAAGAAATTTGAAAAAAGGTTGAGAATTGAGGGAGCAATGGCAATTTTTGTAAATGACCACAGACGGCCAGACGAACACACGGACTAACGGACACACAGACTTGTTCGGGAAGTGATTCTGAGTATGAGAAAATGTTTTTTCCCAAGCTCCGTTCCGATTCTCGATT
The DNA here is from genome assembly GCA_036186465.1 of Nesidiocoris tenuis. Lineage (NCBI taxonomy): Eukaryota > Metazoa > Arthropoda > Insecta > Hemiptera > Miridae > Nesidiocoris > Nesidiocoris tenuis. Next base: position 30,346,087 of record AP028910.1, on the reverse strand, counting down.
TTAGGACGATGCCAATACTTCCATTTACTCTGGAAATATGGAAGTAAAAATGACCATAGCTCCCTCAATTCCCAACTTTTTTTCAAATTTCTTGAACTGAAATGTTCGTATCGGCAAGGCCTAACACCCTGTTTAATCGGAATTTGAATAACTCACAGTACTTCCGATACATTTGCATTTTTAAGGGTTCTCCTAATTTATTTTTTTCCGGCCACAAAAATGAACCGATTTGAGCGTTTTTGGTCTTAAAATCTTCGTTTTACCGTGCAGAATATGTGGATATTTTTTACACTCCGATAATGTGGCGCAGTTTTATTTTTGGGCGAATTTTACAATTTGCACAGTGGGTTTTTCGATATTTTTGGCCAAAAAACCCTCAAAAGCAGACAAAAATGTTCAAATCGTGTCACTCTTTCACGTTTCAAAATAAGGAAGTATCGAGCGTTATCTACGCCCCACTGGTAAAAAAAAAAATGAACTAAAAATATGGGCCCGATAGAAAATATTGTCGGCCTTGAAATCAGCTGTTTCCATTAGCCAGGAACTTCGGCTGTCGATTCTCTCCGATTATCCCAAGTCTCTGGCGAATTGAGCTGGTGAAATTTTATTGTACAGTAATTGAAGAAACTCAATTGCCCCGGTGAATGTTGACGATAAATAAGCGCGATCAGGAACTTTCATTGCAAAGCGGATTTAACGGGTCTTGTTATGGGGCCCTCTTTCATTAAGGGATTACACCTTCTTCTAACGAAGTTGATAGGACCTAATGAGAGTCTGAAGAACAACAATTAGGCTCGGAAATGGATTTTTTTATCGAATTACCCTGTATCTGGATACAGTTTTTCAATCTCACTACAAGGAAAATTGCGACGTTGATTACCCCGTCAGGTTGATTGGATTTCTCTTCCAAAACAGAAAATTAGACTGTCGATCTACGACTGGCAATAAATTACCCTAACACGATCACTATCGAATGGGGTACAGTGACCAATGGGACAGCATTGATGGGCACAATGATCGAATCGACGGCAGAGCGTTGACGATACAACAGGCAGGTACTTGGTATCTTTGGATTTGAAAAATTCGGATTTGAAAGCATTCAATGCTAATTTTAATACCTGCTAATTTTAATTTCCACATCTACAGAGAAAACGCTGCTAAGTAGATTAGTGACACGGGTACATTATTTGTCTGAGTAGCTCAGAAAATAAAGTTCAAATAGTTGGAGTAGGTAGGTTCACCATCATAATATAGGAGTCAAAATTTATACAAATGGAAAAATGTGCCGAAAATATTTTATCGGAATGTTGCACACATTTTGATCGATAGATAATAATTGATTGATGCTCTTAGGCCGTAAAACCAAGAAAACCGCAAAAAACCGCGATTTTGGCCTTATCACTTCCCCGAAATTGACCCTGTTGACCAAAATTTTGAAAAATCGCCAAATTTCATGTTTCTTAGTCAAAATCTAAAGATTCGCGCCAAAAAAACCCCGAAGTCAAATCCATAATTTTTTTTGGAATTTTTCCTAGGCTGGTACTTCGGATTTTCCAGATGGAATCGGTTTTTCGCATTTTTCTCAGTCCTGGAGAGTCGCAGACAATTGCCAATTTTTTGTGTCATGTACCTGCCCGAAACCTACTAAAAAATATTTTTTTTGGAATTTAAAATTTTTTTTTAAAAGGCCGAAAAAATATTTTCTTTTTTAATGACAGAAATTAGCCTTTAAACCAGCTTTCAAACACTGAAACCCAACCAATTTTGACTTCAAGGAATCCAAGGAGCTCAAAAAATTCAAAATCGGTTCAGCAGAACTCCCTAAAATCGGCAAAAACGCGAAAAAGGAGAAATCGCATTAAAAAATTCGAGCTAATCCGACAAAAAAAAAAAAACAAAATTTTCAAAAATTTTCGGAAAAAAAAACCCTTATCTTTTGGTAAATTAAGCAAGAAACCTGGGAAAAGTGCTCAAAAAATCCTAAACCCACGGCATCACCTTCAAAATTGAGTTTTTGTGTTTTCTCAAAAATATACCTTAATTATGCCAAATTGGACCCCTTAACCTTTTCCGATTTTTTGACCAAATTTTGAGGCTACGACATCGTTTTGAACCGCTGATCCGATTTTGACGCGGTTCAAAAAAAACTGTTTTTGAAATTTTGACTTTTTTGACATTTGAACGTTTTTGAGTAGTTTAGACTGAATTGAGCGGATTCTCTTACCCGAGGTGCACATCAACAATAAATTTGCTAAACACCCGTTTTTTTTTTTTTTTTTGAAATCCGACTACTTCCTTCTGTGCGTTTTGTACAGCGGACGGACAAAAAATTTTGATTGCATATTTGTGTTCTAGAACCTCTGAAACGCGAAAGAAAAAAATTTTCAGGGGCTGTTGTAAACAAACTTTGCTTGACCGATTACCTACATAAGTGCATAATTTTGGAAATTCATAAGCCATTTTGAAAACAGGATCGGATCGCCCGTTTTTTGGATTCGATATCTTTTCACCTTCGGCCGAATCGAAATTTGACGGGTCGAATTTCGGAAGTACCTGGAGTGACCCTAAAAGGGGAAATTTCAATTACTCGATAGAATTGAACAATGACGTCAGCCGTAGTTTAAAATAATTATTCCCACGTACATGTCCGTACATGCGGTGAGCGGGGCAGTGCCGGCCGGGCGGGCGTTGCGGGGCAAGGAACCGGGCGAGAGCGGTGCGGCGACCAGCCCGCCGGTTCGATTATAATAGATGCGGTTTTTGCGAGCCGGGCCCTTTTCCCGCAGGTCCGCTCGCTCCGCCGTTTATTCGCGGCGATCGGGAGCCGGAGAGCGGGCAGGAGGGGCGGCGGCGATCGTACGTGCGGCGGCTCCCGTCCCTTCTCCTCGATGCCCCGCAACGGCACGTTACACGGGTCGATTCACCATGGCGACGGCGGCGGCTCCCATTGGCCGATGGCGCCCGTGACGTGGCGCCGCCGACACGCCCACCGCCCGCTCCCCCCATGGCGGTGACGCCCGCCCGATCGGCCAGGGATAGAAACGCCGCCGGCCGTCCGCAGTCGCGCAACCGGTTCACACCAGACACAGTAGGGCGGACACACGGCGAGCCAGAGCGGCGGACTCACAGCGGCGGACTCACAGCATGGACACGGATTCGGACGAGGATCTGGCCAACAAGGGGCGCGTCCATTTCGAGATGCTCCTCAAGCAGCACCGCTCTGCCAGCGCGCCGGTCAAGACGCCGCCCAAACATCACACCATCGACGCCATCCTCGGACTGTCGCAGGACTCATCCCAAGGTACGCAACAACCCTTTTTGTTCTTTTTCCGCGATGAAAAAAAAAAAAAACTCCTCCCGCCACAATTTTTTTTTTTTGTTTAGAACGCCCAAATCGGTTCATTTTTGTGGCCGGAAAAAAATAAATTAGAAAACACCAAAATATATCGGAAGTACTGTGAGTTATTCAAAATTCCGATCAAACAGGGTGTTAGGCCTTGCCGAGACAAACATTTCAGGTCAAGAAATTTGAAAAAAGGTTGAGAATTGAGGGAGCTATGGCAATTTTTGTAAATGTCCACAGACGTACAGACGAACACACGGACAAACGGCCATTACTAATAATTGCTAATTACATCTACTATTTTTTCAACATCCCCTGAAAATTTGTTGGTTTACCTTTCAAGGGGTGTAGAATCCGAGTCTGCAATAAAAGTTTTTTGTCCGGGGTTTTCCAGGGGCTGTCGAAATTTTTGAAATTTTCGCCAAAAATCACGTTCCGTATCTAGTTGGTCCTAAAGTCTCGGCAAAACCCTACCTTAATTTTAAGGCCAGTAAAACAGCTGTTAAAGTGGGGAAAAATTCGTGTTTTTCAGGAAATTTGCAACTCGGGCACGTGATTCATCATTTTCTATAGACTTTTCTATGCTGAATCGAATGAGACCATCGCCGCGCCGGTAGCTTCAACCGTTTATGATTTATTGCAGTTTTAGTGAGACATTTTTTAGTTCTTTTGAATTTCTACAATTCTTAATAAATAGAATAGATTTACTAATGCCACAAAATCCGTTTTTCACTCGTTGGAATCCCCACAAAAACCTCTGCCCACCCGAATTTGAAAAATTTGGCTGATTACGCAAATCAGTAAAACTAAAATTGGAAAAAGTTGAGAATTTTGGTTCATTTTCACAAGAAATGAACCTTTGTGATCGGTCGGGAGATTTTTTTTTTCAACATCCCCTGAAAATTGGTTGGTTCACGTCAGAGGGAAGATTCTGTCGTAAATTTTTGACATTTTCATCAAAATTCAAGTTCCGTATCTAGTTGGTCCTAAAGTCTCGACAGAACCCTAACTAAATTTTAAGGCCAGTAAAACAGCTGTTGAAGTGGGGAAAAATTCGTGTTTTTCAGGAAATTTGCAACATTGCCTTGTGAGGTATCATTTTATATAGATTTTTCCATGCTGCTGAATTGAATGACACCATCGCCACGGCGGTAGCTTTAACCATTTAGGATTTATTGCAGTTTTAGTGAGACATTTTTGAGTTTTTTTTAATTTCTACAATTCTTAATAACTCGAAAACTACCCCACGAAAACTTCTGTCCACCCGAATTTGAAAAATTTGGTCGTATTACGCAAATCAGCAAAACTAAAATTGGAAAAAGTTGGGATTTTTCTGCCTTGGTTCTTAAATACGGTTGATTGATCTTATACTTACGACCACAAGTTTATTACAAGGTGACGCACACACACCATACCAGTTGCGCTTGGCAACGTGAGACAAGCTTTACCAACGGTTCTTGAGGCATTCTCAATTTAATCGTCCAGAGAACTTTTTTGGGTTTGAAGATTTGAAGAAAAAACTTGTACACATTTACTCAGAATCACTTCCCGAACAAGTGTCTGTGTGTCCGTCTGTGGTCATTTACAACCATACGTCAATAGATAACACACAATACTTTCATATTTTGTAACTTAAAAGTGTTACACAATTTAATCATATTTTGACTTTTTTTGAAGGTGTTTTGGTCAAAAATATCAAAAAACTCACTATGCAAGTTTTAAAACTCGTCTAAAATAAAAATACGCCAAGTTGTAGGAATATAAGAAATATCCACATATTCTAAAAGGTAAAACAAAGATTTTAAGACCAAGAAAGCTCAAATCGGCTCATTTTTGTGGCCAGAAAAAAATAAAATAGAAAACACTAAAAATGCAGATATATCGGAAATACTGTGAGTTATTCAAACTCCGATTACACAGGGTGGTAGGTCTTGCCGAGACAAACATTTCAGTTTAAGAAATTTGAAAAAAGGTTGAGAATTGAGGGAGCTATGGTCATTTTTGTAAATGACCACAGACGGACCTGGACAGAAAGGTTTTTCCTGAAGCTCTGTTCCGATTCTCGATTTTAGGACGATTACAATACTTCCATTAAATGGAAAATTAATAAATGGTAAAAGTTACTCTGTAAATACGGAAGTAAAATGGCCATAGCTCCCTCATTTCTTAACCTTTTTTCGAATTTCTTGAACTGAAATGTTTGTCTTGGCAAGGCCTACCACCCTGTTTAATCGGAATTTGAATAACTCACAGTATTTCTGATATATTTGCATTTTTATTGTTTTCTATTTTTTCTTCGGCCACAAAAACGGACCGATTTGAGCGTTCTTGGTCTTAAAATATTTGTTTTACCTTTCAGAATACGTGGATATTTTTTATACTCCGAAAACATTTAAAATTTGCATAGGGCGTTTTTCCAATATTTATGACCTAAACACCCACAAAAGCAGCTAAAATACGATCAGATTGTGTCGCACTTTTACGATTCAAAATATGGAAGTATTGTGTGTTATCTACGCACCACTGGTTCATTTTAAAATTTTCCGCGATAAGAATTAGTTTCTCGGGAAACTCACAATTCAGGATGTTCGACTGGAAACGGTTTGTAAAACCCAAACATAATATGTTAATATTATTAACGTTCTCAATATCGAACATTCTCCCCCGGCGGTTCATTGCAGTTTGATACCAGAACCTTCTTGAATTATTTTGATCGTGGAATTGTTCGCAAGTTATTTGATCTCCGTCCTTGCCGGAATAACCTTTTCCAATGCGACCCAATTTCCATTGTTTTGGATGTCTTCAATCATGATTTGGAAAATTGTAATGAGAATTGTAACTGTAATGAGAATAGCTGCGACGCAATAGCAGACGAAGCTCAAAATCCAGTTCAGCACATTTTTGACAATAATAATTATTGTCATTAACAATTATTGCCACGATGTGACAATGTGCTATGTCATAGCAAGATGACTCGTTCAAATCTTCCCGTATTTTCAATAAATGAGTGCGGTCATGTTCAATAATTCGGTACGTAACTCAAGAATCGTAAATTTTCGGTAGTGATTGGAATTTTTGTTCATCTTACCTTACTCAAATCGTTTATTTAGCGGTCCCTTCCTCTTGTGCACTGTCAGGATGAAAATCTGACCGGTTCTGAAGCAATCTGACACGGTAAGAGAACATCCCAAGGATTTCCTCGAAGTTAAACGTGTCCAAAGCCTTGGTGCGTTTGTTGATTAAATTTTGGACATTCAGAAGTTGCGATGCTTGGGTATCAGATTGATCAGATCGGAAACGAGCTAAGATGAAAAAGAAGCTTAAAAACGCAAAAGTATTAACGTTGTCAGTTTTGAGCGTTCTCCGCTGGCGGTTCATTTTAGTTAGATACCAGAAGCAGTGTTGCCAACTCGTCGCCTTGCTTTCCCTCTGTCGAGCACCGATAAAACCTCTGGATTCGACTAAAAACGTCTGACTCTCAAAAAGTTGTGTTCTTAACTCCAACATTAAAAAATACGAATATAAAATGAAAAACTACGTTCTTTTACAGCAAATTACGCTATGAATCCGTGATTCTGAAGCAATTTTTGATGCGTTTTTCTTTAACTATGGAATACTAGGTGTACGATGGCGCGGACTTTGAATAGAAAATACAACTTTCCTACTTTTTACAATTATTTATATCCTATACCCGAGACTTTTTAAATTAGTCTTAACTGACTGAGTTAAGGAGAAAAATGCAGTAAAAAAAACCAGAAATACAAAAATTTAGAATTCTTTAATGCCAATAATTGAAACTTAGGCTCAGAATTAATACTTACGTAACTGGTACAAACATTTTAAAATCTTTTATACCAGCAATAAACACTTTGGTGGTAATCTTATTTTAAATTCTGCTATTCGAATTCGACAGATAAGAAACAACAAAGGTGTGACACAGTAAGGTACAAGAAAGTATGGCACTGCTTCAAATCAATCTTTACATAACTGGTGCAAAAATTCAAGTTTCTTTTATTCAAACAATAAGACCTTTGGCTTGAAACTAATATTTACATAAATGGTAGCAAAGGTTAAAGGCAAAGGTGGTTTTAAAGCAGCAAAAACACTTTCTGGCCATTAAAAAAAACCTCTGAAATTCCTAAGTCTTATTAAAACCTCCAGGAACGGAGGGAAAACCTCTGATATGACAACACTGACCAGAAGCCTCCCTTCTTCTTCTTCTTCTTCTGAGTTCTTATCGATGATAACGGGCTAAGCTCCTAGAATTATTTTATTTTTTATTATTTTTAGAATTGCTCGTGAGTTGTACAGTTGTTGGTTGCTTATCGTCTTTGCCGGAATGAATTGTTCCAATGCGGCCCAATATCCATTTTGTCGGATGTGGCTTCTCTTGAATCATGATTTGGAAAATTGTAATGAGAAAAGCTGCGACGCAATATCCCGAGCGGACGAAGCTCAAAATCCCGCTGTTCTGCATAGTGCTAACAATTGTCGCATTTTAAGGTGACTCGAATTTTCCCGTACTTTCAGTAAAATTGGGCGCATTTTCGATCGGTACGAAAATCTAGAATCATAAATTTCTAGTAATGATTGGAATCATTGTCAATCATCTATCTGACTTCCCATCGCTTCTTTTGCGCTACATCTGGCCAATAAAAATTTCATTAAATCTGTCATTCTCGTTAATTCATCTTGCTTCAGACTCAGTAAGTGAATATCCTATTATTTGTAGGGTAAGAATGACCTTTTCTCAATCATCGTGATCTCAAATATTGGCGTAACATTTGCCCTACTATAGTGAATTATTTTCAAATTCCCCCTTTTTCGAAACTGCCTTGGTTTACACTAATCGGATTCGTTGGCCAATTCCTCAAGGGCTAATGGACAGACAAGGGAGGATACTTGATAAATCCAAGTTGAATTGTTTTGTATAAAATGCTCACAGCACAATTCGATCAACTTGGCAATTCCTGACCTCGATCTGTAGTACAGCCAACTTTTGGAAAATATCGTGCTAAGTAACGTTATTATAATTCCAACATCCTAGGAGGCAATTCCGTTTTTAACGTTAACTCATGCTATGTTGACCCGGGCCTTTCGCCCAGTATTCAGAGACAATTTAAAGTTGACCAGAGATTCTGCTCAAAATTTGGTGTTTTTTCGTCGATAATTTAAACTCTCCACAGTTTATTTGAGTGATTTAAAATTATATTTATGATTTTAGAGTTTGGCGTTTTCCAAGTTCAAAATAACTTGTTGCTACCGTTATTGGTGGCATAGGTAATACTTATTTTGACATATTTCAGTTCTTCAGACGGACTTTTAGTTCTGGACTCATTGCATTCAATGAATGAACATGAATATTTTCACTCCCTCAGTTATACAGTCGATTCAAGTATTGTATTCGTTCAAAAATCGGATTGGAGAATTGGAAAAGAATTTACCAAGTTCCGTTGGCCCTTACTTAATATGCGCTCATTCCTGGAAGTCGCACTCGATAATTCTCAACTTTTTTTGAAATTTTCCTAAAAGGAAAAATTACATGTTGGTCATCGTTTGTAAAATACGTCAATTTTTCAATTCGGGTGACTTTGTTTTGGCGAATTTGAAAATTTACATTTTCTGTTGTTGGAATTTCCCAACAATTTGATCAAATGTCGTCCTTTTAGTTGAAAATCGCGCAGTATTGCGTGACCATGCACCACTCGTTGATATTATGAATTTATTGTCACTTTTCTTCTTCGACTATGCATATATGTAAACGTATGTCTACCATATTCGAATGACTCGGACGATGGTGACGTAAAATAAGGGAAATGTCCCCAACAGACGTCCTCGCCGCTCATTCGTGTCGTCCCTGTGAAGGGTTCAATCAACGCGGCATAAAGAATGTCACTGACACGGCATGTACGCGTGAAGTAAGCATGGAAAAAAATCATGTTGCCATTTAGCTGGTGACATCTATATACTTGAGGTAGTCGTCCGCATTTTCGCTACATCCGCTGGGAATAATCGGACGAAAATAATTTACGAGTGGGAATCCTTTTCAACAAAGAGCATCGATACCTTAAAGCACAAAGGGCATATGTCCCAAAATATCAATTTCGAGATTTCTACTCATCAGGACCTATCGATCGCTCCAAGAATCATGATCCTTTTATCTAATTTCGGGGCCAAAAAACGATATAATAGAAAAACGACAAATATTTGAAGAGCGTTTATCTTGGATGTGTTGTGCTACCAAAGTTCCGGTTAAACGAGGTTGTAGATCTTGGCCAGACAAACATTTTTTATTTAGCGAATTTTTTTAAGGTTTTGAGAACTATGGGAGAAATCTCTATTTTTGGAAATTGATCAAAAACTTGTTTTGCATTTTTCTCATGATGCCATTTTTGGGCATATGCCCTTTGTGCTTTAAGGTATCGACATCAAAGACCAGTTTCAAACAAGTCAAAGTGCAGATTCTCGCGGATCGCAAGCATAAACCAGTGTTGCCAACCCGAAAATCGAAAATTTCCCCGTTTTTGGCGAGGAGTACTTGTATCTAAGAAACTAGAGCCAACTGAGGATTTCCATTGGTGAATCAGGCCCAAATTTTGAACCAAATAAAATTTCAACGCGGAGCAGTATTAACAATCTACACCATGGCCAGTGGGACTAGGTGCTGTTTGATAGGGATGGGCATCGGTTAATCGAAATAACCGATTGATACGTCAATTAATCGATTATTTTTTAATCGATGCTCACTCGTTTGAATAATCGAGCAATCGATCAATGTGTAGCGATTATTCAACCGATTTTTTAATTAGTTGACCCCAGATATAGCGAATAAACTGCTGGACGTTGACGATGGCAATTTTGTACGACTCTGCCAGACTGAGAAAAAAGCAGTTTTTGCAGTTTTCTTGGATTTACCACCTAAGTTCCTATCGGTTCAAGGCGAAAACGTGATGGAGAAGAAAATGTCGGGGTCCTTGGAAGAGGACTTGGAAGAAGCCGTTTTTCATGTTATGACCTGGTACAGGATCGAAGTTTCGAATTAAATTGAGGTTACGGGCTTGAAAAGTGTTGACCATGGAAAATCGAAATTTTCATTAGTCGAGATGAACAATTTTTACTTCCATATTTACAGAGTAAATGGAAGTATTGTGATCGTCCTAAAATCGAGAATCGGAACGGAGCTTCAGAAAAAACTTTTTCTTATACACATTTACTCAGAATCACTTCCTGAACAAGTGTCTGTGTGTCCGTCTGTCCGTGTGTCCGTCTGTCCGTCTGTGGTCTTTTACAAAAATGGCCATAACTCCCTCATTTCTCAACCTTTTTTCAAATTTCTTGAACTGAAATGTTTGTCTCGGCAAGACCTAACACCCTGTTTAATCGGAATTTGGATAACGCACAGTACTTCCTATATATTTGCATTTTTAGTGTTTTCTATTTTATTTTTTTCCGGCCACAAAAATGAACCGATTTGAGCGTTCTTGGTCTTAAAATCTTTGTTTTACCTTGCAGAATATGTGGATATTTTTTACATTCCGAAAATGTGGCGTTTTTTCATTTTGGGCGAATTTTAAAATTTTAATAGTGAATTTTTCGATATTTTTGGCCTAAACACCCTTAAAAGCAGTCAAAATATGATCAAATTGTGTCACAATTTTACGTTTCAAAATATGGAAGTATTGTGTGTTATCTACGCACCACTGGTTTGTGTCTTGGGATCAGTTGAAAGCAATTATCCCCTCCCCAGTTATAGAAAAAGATGGGAGCAGGGAGATTTACACATTTCCAGGGACTGCGAGAGATTTAAAATTTCGGCCACCAGATGTTCTCGTCAGTTTTCTACTTCATTACCGATTATTCTGTCAGTATTAAAGTTCCACGCCATTGTATCCTGCGTCTGGTTCAAGACTACACTGTTCTGTGAGTTTCTGCGCTTTTTTACCCCCTGTATTGACAAACAATTATAATTTTGTCGTTCTATTCACTACCTTAAAATACCTGTTCACAATTACCCCATAGTCTCTGGGGTAATTGGAAACAGGCTCTCAATCACACCCTGGTGCAGTCAGAGCGAAAATTCTGAATTTCGCTTATCACGAAGTAATCACTGGGTCAGACGACCGCGATACGTTATCCCCCTGAATTAACCCAAGAAATGGAGGAGGGGTTGAAGTTGATATAAGGGTGATTCTCAGAAAAAGGGTAATTTTATTGAATCGGCCCAGTTCTAGCCGTCCAATGACAGTGAGACCGTTTTTTTTCTCACACAAATAACTACCCCCTGCTATTAGGTATGCACATTACTTTCTTCTAGAAGCAATGGTAAATTATTACCTAAATTCGAAACAAGTACCAGGTGCGGCGAAAACTCGGCTGGACATCGATTTTCGGAGAATCGCCCAGTTACGTTATATCAGGAACCCAAGTCTTCCAGATAAGTTATTGGATGGTAACACTCATTCGGATGATTGGGCTCTAACACACCAACATCCAAGCCCCATGTAAATACTACAAACAATAAATTAATTCATTCTCGTTCTGGACATCAAAGCGAAAGGTCAAATCTTATTCATCAAATAAGTAGACTCTCACAAAGAGATACGAATAACTTCAAAAGGTTATGGGCCCAGCAGGCTTCCACTACGAAATCCGATAAGTCGTATCAATAGTTCAGTCGAATCACTTACCAGGTCAAGATTTTGAACTCGGTAGTCGGAGGCGTCGGTCGACCTGACATCATTTTGGGCCTGGCGAATTATTTTTGGATAAGAAGGAAGCGGAAATTCGGGGAAAAATCATCGGCGGGTTAATTCAATACTGAAGCGGATGAAGTAATTCAATTTGTAGTGGCATTCTCCTAATTGGGCTGATCGGATTGCCGGCGTAAGCAGCTTTGACTGGTGTTCCCTTGTTAGTGCGGATCTCAGGCGACCGCAAAGGCCGAGCGCTCGGCGCCGCCCGCCGCGTCTCCGGGCCTACGGCTCAGCTGCGTAATTAACCCTCGCTCCGCCGTATCGCCTCCGCTCCGCTCGGGGGCCGGATAACTTCGCCGTCAACGCTGACAGGATCCGCTCGTGTTTTGCTCGCGAGGAAACCCGACCCCCCCGATCATCCCTTGGGAGGTGGAGGTGCTGAAGGGGGGTGGCGGCAAAAAAAATCTACAAAAAAAAAAAAAACCGATAAATCTCGAGAGGAAACGCTGCCGAGCAGATCGGTGACACGGGTACATCATTCGTCTGGCTAGGGTCAGGTGGGATAACCTTCAAGGAATCCAACGAGCTCAAAAAATCCAAAATCGGTTCAGTAGAACTCCCTCAAATCGGCAAATACGCGAAAAAGGAGTAAACGCGTCAATAAATTTCGAGCCAAACCGATTGAAGAGCAAAATTTCCAAAATAGTATATAGTGGGCCGAATATGCGGCTATTATACTAGAATTCAATATGGAATTCAGGGAAATAGAAATAAGCAATGTGGCTTATAGAAAATCCGAACTGTAATGATCCATAAATCAATATCTGCAATCATTATCATTCACTTATCAGTAACAACAAAATAAAGGTCATCTTCTTTCATTTGTGTCCCTGAGAGAAAGTTACTTGAGACACAGCACAAAATATTCCGGAAAAAACGCCTGTCCCATGGTAAATCAAGTGAGAAACCCAGGAAAAATACTCTGAAAATTCTAAACCCAGTTGTCTAAATTGAGTTATTGTTTTTTTCAAAAATTTACCCCACTTATGCCAAAATGGACCCCTTCACCAATTCCGATCGGATTGCCCGGACAGTATGTCCAGTTCTTAACATTAAAAACGGCTTCTTCCAAGGACACCCGACATTTTCTTCTCCATCACATTTTTGCCTTGAACCGATTGGAACTTCGTAAATCCAAGAAAACTGCAAGAAGAAACTCAAATTCATAATCGAAATCGAAGTCAAACTCACAATGAAACAGAAACCCAAACTTATCATCGAAATCGAAGTCAAACTCACAATGAAACAGAAACTCAAATTCAATACAATACAATACATTTCGATGATGAGTTGAATATTCAGTTCCATTGTGACTTCGATTTCGATGATGAGTTTAAGTTTCTGTTACTTTGTGAGTTTGACTTCGATTTCGATGATGAGTTTAAATTTCTGTTACTTTGTGAGTTTGACTTCGATTTCGATCTTGAGGTTCAGTTCCATTGTGAGTTTGACTTCGATTTCGATTATGAGTTTGAGGTTCAGTTCCATTGTGAGTTTGACTTCGAATTCGATGATGAGTTTGAGTTTCTGTTTCATTGTGAGTTTGACTTCGAATTCGATGATGAGTTTGAGTTTTTGTTTCATTGTGAGTTTGATTTCGATTTCGATTATGAGTTCAATTTTCGGTTTCATTGTGAGTTTGACTTCGATTTCGATGATGAGTTTAAGGTTCGGTTTCATTCTGAGTTTGACATCGATTTCGATGATGAGTTTGAGTTTCTGTTTCATTGTGAGTTTGACTTCGATTTCAGTGATGAGTTTAAGGTTCTGTGTCATTGTGAGTTTGACTTCAATATCAATGATGAGCTTGAGTTTCTGTTTCATTGTGAGTTTGACTTCGATTTCGATTATGAGTTCAATTTTCGGTTTCATTCTGAGTTTGACATCGATTTCGATGATGAGTTTAAGGTTCTGTTACTTTGTGAGTTTGACTTCGATTTCGATTATGAATTTGAGTTTCTGTTTCATTGTGAGTTTGACTTCGATTTCGATTATGAATTTGAGTTTCTGTTTCATTGTGAGTTTGACTTCGAATTCGATGATGAGTTTGAGTTTCTGTTTCATTGTGAGTTTGACTTCGATTTCGATTATGAATTTGAGTTTCTGTTTCATTGTGAGTTTGACTTCGAATTCGATGATGAGTTTGAGTTTCTGTTTCATTGTGAGTTTGACTTCGATTTCGATAATGAGTTTAAGGTTCTGTTTCATTTTGAGTTTGACTTCGATTTCGATGATGAGTTTGAGTTTCAGTTCCATTGTGAGGTTGACTTCGATTTCGATGATGAGTTTAAGGTTCTGTTTCATTGTGAGTTTGACTTTGATTTCGATGATGAGTTTGAGTTTCTATTCTATTGTGAGTTTGACACTTGACAGTTTGATAATGGAAAGTATATCATGTTCGTGGTGTTTATGGAAAGGGACTCCAGAAAAGTTTGGGAGTCATGACCCTCCTGACCACCCCCCCCCCCCCTTGGGTACGGGCCCAGCCTTGCATGACGTTAGCGTATCCCTCCAGGAATTTCAGTGTTTCTGTGAGTCATGGGTGTTTTCGCCGCCACTCAACCTTCAGTTGATAACTTTCTAGTCAAGAGAAAAGTCCTGCGGTGAGCCTCGTTCGCTTTTTTTTTTCACGTCGACCCTGCGTTCTCTCTGGACTGCGCACGACGAATCTTTCAGACGACGTCCAGTTTTGTTGCTTCTGATAATTTTTTCAACTTTTATTGTTCTCTACTGGAACTCGAAACCAGGTTTCCCATTATAAACGGTATTCCCCTCGTTTTTCCCCTGTTTCATGGTATCCAGAAGACACTAGACATCGTGTTTCCAACCTAAACGCATTTTCATAAAAAATGGACTTTTTCCGTTTCTCCACTGTGGTCTTCAATTATAGTAGTATAATAAGCACTCTGTGAATACACTCTCCCTTTCTGTATACAGAAACTCTCGGATTTCGTTTTGCGATAATGTATTCTCCCGAAACGCCGGCGTCGTCAAGCGCCTATTGAGCGTCATTACTCGGGGCAGCGCCGGCGGTCGGGTCTTGCGTAATTGCGCTTATTTGCTCTCATCTAATCAATGAAGTAACTCCGCCTCCCCGCTCGCCCCGCCCGTTTGATCTGTGGTAATGTAATTACTTACCTTATTAAGTTCCCCATGTACAATATACGTAAGGGCTTCAATTAGCGAGAAACGGGCGCTCTATTTACTTACAGTGTGCCAATCTACTGGCAACCTTTACCTTTCGACAGATAACAATGAATTGTTGCAACATTCTGTCCTGTTGTTGATAAGACTGTAGACGTTTCCATTTCATTAGAAAAACCTTCAGGTACTTCGAGGTCATTGCAAACGGGGTTTGGTGGGCGGTGGAAGATTCGGCCCAAGTCCGAAGAGATAATTACTCCTCGGATTATCACAGGTAAACAACTTCCCCTCTCTCGAGTCAGGCGATAAGCCGTATGGAAAACTCGGCCCATGATTCTCACTAGCAATGGAGCCTGTCACACCAGTGATTAGTGAAAGGGGAAGTGTGATGTTAGAGATCGTCGATGTCTCCGACCCGAAAAAAATATTCAAGTTTAAGAAGCGTCGCGATTTGGCGAGTGGAGAAATTGGTTGGCGGTAAGTTATACTGTTAACTGTTATAACTTATGAAAAATAGGTTGATATAATGAGTTCATCGTCACATTCTTGACTCGACAGGTGCTCAGTTGACCGTTGTAATGTAAACCTGCGAACTTTTGGAGCTGGTTACGCGGAAGTCCTCATCCGCACATATTCAGCTTCACTCGTCAACTTCTTGAGTACCAAAAAGAAGTTTTAATAAACATAAATAGTTGCTCGGTATCGAAATGAGGAACATGCATGAAAAACGAAATCCATTTTTTCCGCCAGAATGGTGCTGTTTAGGATGCGAAAATGATGTAGTGATGGTCTACAACGGAAAAAACAACATGTTTCCTGGTGAAAAACGCTGATGAAAAGGGCCCTTTTGAATGTGGCGGTTAACCGTATGACGTCACTGTGCGGACGCGACTGCACGTAGTTTCTTAACGTAACGGCAAAAAATCCGTTATCTCCGTCCGATCACTGCATACACGCATGAACTCGGATGAGGTTGCACTGGTGTTCATAGGAAGATGACATCACTGTGTAACCTTCTGGCTGGCCATTTTCCCGCTCGACTTCAAATCTGCGATTTTCCCTAAGCCTCCCTCCTCTTTTAATTACCTCTTTTCCGAACCGTCATCCACCATAACACCATTTTCGAAGCCTAACAAGGAATATTATGGCGAAAAAACAGTTTATTTTTACTTCCATATTTACAGAGTAAATGGAAGTATTGTGATCGTCCTAAAATCGAGAATCGGAACGGAGCTTCAGAAAAAACTTTTACTTATACACATTTACTCAGAATCACTTCCTGAACAAGTGTCTGTGTGTCCGTGTGTCTGTGTGTCCGTGTGTCCGTTAGTCCGTTAGTCCGTCTGTGGTCATTTACAAAAATGACCATAACTCCCTCAATTCTCAACCTTTTTTCAAATTTCTTGAACTGAAATGTTTGTCTCGGGAAGACCTAACACCCTGTTCAATCGAAATTTGGATAACGCACAGTACTTCCGATATTTTTGCATTTTTAGTGTTTTCTATTTTATTTTTTTCCGGCCACAAAAATGAACCGATTTGAGCGTTCTTGGTCTCAAAATCTTTGTTTTACCTTGCAGAATATGTGGATATTTTTTATATTCCGAAAATGAGGCGTTTTTCCATTTTGGGCGAATTATAAAATTTGCATAGTGAGTTTTTTGATATTTTTGACCTAAACACCCTTAGAAGCAGTCAAAATATGATCAAATCGTGTCACACTTTCACGTTTCAAAATATGGAAGTATTGTGTGTTATCTACGCACCACTGGTTTACTTCCATATACATACAGAGTAAATGGAAGTATTGTGATCGTCCTAAAATCGAGAATCGGAACGGAGCTTCAGAAAAAACTTTTTCTCATACACATTTACTTAGAATCACTTCCTGAACAAGTGTCTGTGTGTCCGTGTGTCCGTCTGTGGTAATTTACAAAAATGGCCATAGCTCCCTCAATTCTCAACTTTTTTCCAAATTTCTTGAACTGAAATGTTTGTCTCGGCAAGGCCTAACACCCCGTTTAATCGGATTTTGAATTACTCACAGTACTTCTGATACATTTGCATTTTTAGTGTTTTCTATTTTATTTTTTTCCGGCCACAAAAATGGACCGATTTGAGCGTTCTTGGTCTCAAAATCTTCGTTTTACCTTGCAGAATATGTGGATATTTTTTATGTTCCGAAAATGTAGCAATTTTTTTTGGCAAATTTTAAAATTTGCATAGTGAATTTTTTGATATTTTTGACGTAAACACCCTTAAAAGAAGTCAAAATATGACCAAATTGTGTCAAGAAATTTGCTTAGTGAGTTTTTTGATATTTTTGGCCTAAACACCCTTAAAAGCCGTCGAAATATGATCAAATCGTGTCACACTTTATCGTCCTTACTCACTGACCGTCATTAGAATGCGATCGATTCCGCACCGACGAAAGGTGCCCTGCCGCAATTTGGAGTTGCGCCACTGAAGGAGCAGACGCTGCGGCTTGCGTTGAAATGAGGGCAGTCGGTGGTTCTTAATCAACTGAGTTGAAATGGGGAATTCGAAGTTTAAACGGACTGCCGGTGCGAGCACTTTCTTAATTGGCGGTCCGCCGTATTCAAGTAACTTGCCAGTGAATTCTATGACAATTATAAGAGGCATGTGGGAGGCTCTTTCGATCAACGCGTTGATAAATCGCCATTTATTCCTACCCGTTGCACTCGAGTTGCTTGACCCTTCTAGGACGAAGGGAAAAATTCGGAATACGTAATCGAAATCACAGGTTATACGGGGAAGCCCTTGAAAATATGTCTGTCGTTAGCCTTTGAACCGGTTTTAGATCACTGAAACCCAACTAATTTTGACTTATAGGGAATGAAAAAGGTGTGAAAACCTTCGAGGAATCCAACGAGCTCAAGAAATTCAAAATCGGTTCAGTAGAACTCTCTCAAATCGGTAAAAACGCGAAAAAGGAGAAATCCCGTCGAGAAATTTCGAGCCAAACCGATAAAAAACAAAATTTTCGAAAAATTTGGGAAAAAACCCCCTATTCTGTGGTAAATCAAGCGAGAAACACGGGAAAAATACTAAAAAAAATCTAAACCCACGGCATCACCTTCAAAATTGAGTTTTTGTGTTTTTTTCGAAAATGGACCATACTAATGCCGATTTGGTCCCCTTAACCTTTTCCGATCGGATTGCCCGGACAATATGCATCGAGTTGGAGCAAACCACAACTTTCAGGACTACTTTCATCAAAATCGGACCAGCGGTTCAATACGATGTCCTGTCCACAAAATGTTGGCAAAATTTTGTGGTCAGGACTTCGTACCGAACCGCTGATCCGATTTTGGAGCGGTTGGTCCTAAAAGTTGTGGTTTGCTCCAAAGTTGGTGCATATTGTTTGGGGGATACGGTCGATAAGGTCGGTTAAGGGGTCGAAAATCCAAAAAAACTGTTTTGAAATTATGACTTTTTTGACAGTGTTTTCAGTGTTGGTTTTTCTGACAACAACTTTCCATGTTGTCACAACCGTAATTTATTTATTTGGTTTTCACACGGGGAACAGCCCAATTTTCAAAAAATGAAGAAAATATCGAGTTTAAGTTAAGTTAATATGAGTTATCCACAATGATTCTATTAAGAAGTAATTGGAAGAAGATTAATGGAAGTACTTAGAGTATCGCATCGCTTGCCGCTGTTATCACTTCCCTATCAGCCTCAGCTCATCAATTTTAAGGGATTACGTGAGTTCATCCCGAATAAACAATCCCAGTAGACGAACTACCGGAAATTTGATTCGGATTCTCTTTTGATAAGCTCCTATGTAGTTTTCTTTTACATCAGGGTAAAACTGAGAGAGGCTCATGATTATGGCCGACCTACGATATTATTAGGTCGATATAATTACAGGGCGAAAAACGACGTACACCTGATACGCCCGTGTACTGGCACCATTACCGACCAGTTTAGGTTTTACATTGTTGCGGACGTAGAGAGCGGTGCATCAATTCAAATTCGCAATTTGGCTATACACCCAGAAATTATTATTATTATTGCAATACCTATCTATTGAAAACAATTTAACTATAATATTGTTTATAGCTATTATTATTATAGTTATTATTAACTATAATATTTATAATATTATTATCGGTCGAAGAAGGCCTCCGGTCAGACGTTGCGAGATGATAGGAACAGGAAAATTTCAATCATGCAAACAGTAATTGTGGTTAGATAGCGCCCATCGCGTGGTCGAATATCGTACAGGTTCGTGCGCGTTCAAAAAAAAAATGCCACCCGTCCAAATACTATGAATTAATACTTCAGTGCTCGTAAAACCTCCAATTCCAACCGAGGATCAACAGCGGCGATCATGAGCGGTGAATCCGGGAATCTGATACTTGGAACTGTAATTTGGCCGGCATTGATTTCGATTTACCAACGATAAAGCTGAAGTGAACGGCGTCTACAGGTGGAAATGGAAAGTGAGTTACTATTTCGTATTTGAGCCGCCGATTGACGGTATCAGGATGACCCGGGGAAGGAAAACACAATTTCTGGCCATATCCCTACACCGAAGGTATTTAAAGGATGGCGGGGGAGGGGAGGGGAGGGGAGGTAATTGAAGGTGTAACTAAGTGAGCTATAGATGTAGAATTAAGAGTGGTTAGCTGTGTTTGAGATTGTTTGCCTCCTAGCACGCGACTCTCTCGTTACGTTTGCGTGCCCCTAGTAATGAAGTCACTTGGCCCTGTGCGGCGTGCTACCGAAAATCCCCGACTAAACCAAGTAGGTATACCTGCCCACTTCCACCTCCCGCCTTCCACACATGCACCCCATACCATGCCCGTTAATTGACTAAGTGACACGCTATGGCTCCAACATCAATCAGCGTCTTAGTGACTGCTTTGGAAACCAATCGCTACGTAGATGGCGAGTTTTTACTTCTTATTTCATTTCGAGACTTTCAATTTCTGACCCTCAGTTAGGTACTTTGCATCTGAATCGACACGGTCACCTCACACGTACGATATCGCACATTGAAAATAGCAGTGTGACAAGTCAAAAACCTGCAATTTTGGGAAAACGCGTTTAAAGTTTAGCGTTTCAGCGTAACTCGACTCAGGCAGTAGTGTAACCAGCGCTCCCTAGTGATAACGGTTGGAACTAGGCTTGTAACGATTCTATTTCCTTGTAGAGCTCGTTGAGATCTATCTGCCTGTGTGTTCAACTCAAAACTAGACATTTTGGATTTGTCACTCTCCTATTCTCAATACATTGAGACATCGCACATGTGCGAGATGTCCGAAACGTTGCATCCGCGGTTTCGGTTGAGTCTTGACACGTACCTACAGCTGAAATAGTTTTGGAGCGGGAACTTTAGGGGTTTGAATCATCAATTCTCGACCTTTTTTCAAATTTCTTGAACTGAAATGTTTGTCTCGGCAAGGTCTAACACTCTATTTAATCGGATTTTGAATAACTCGCAGTACTTCCGATTTATTTGCATTTTAAGTGTTTTCTATTTTATTTTTTCCGGCCACAAAAATGAACCGATTTGAGCGTTCTTGGTCTTAAAATCTTTGTTTTATCTTGCAGAATAAGTGAGTATTTTGGTTCATTTTTCTAAAGAAATGAACCTTTGTAATCGGTCAGGAAAAAAAAAATTTTAACACCCCCTGAAAATTTGTTGGTTTACGTTTCAAGGGGTGCAGAATCCGAATCTGCAATAAAAATTTTTTGTCCGTCCGCCGTACGCCGTACGCCGTACGGGGTTTTTCAGGGGGAAGGAGTTATCGAAAAATTTTGAAATTTTTACCAAAAATCAAGTTCTGTATCTAGTTGGTCCTAACGTCTCGGCAGAACCCTACCTTAATTTTAAGGCCAGTAAAACAGCTGTTGAAGTGGTAAAAAATTTGTCTTTTTAAGGAAATTTGCAACATAGGCATGTGAGGTATCATTTTCTATAGATTTTTCTATGCTGAATCGAATGAGACCATCGCCACGCCGGTAGCTTCAACCGTTTAGGAGTTATTGCAGTTTTAGTGAAGCAGTTTTGAGTTTTTTTAAATTCCCCCAATTCTTAATAACTCGAAAACTACTCGAGCCACAAAATTCGTTTTCCACTCGTTGGAATCCCCACAAAAACTTCTGTCCTCCCGATATCTTCAATTTAAAGAATTTGGTCGCATTACACAAATCAGCAAAACAAAAATTGGAAAAACTTGAGAATTTGGCCTCGGCTCTTAGATACGGTTGATTGATCTACTTACGACTACTAGCCTATTACACCAACAAGGTGACGCACTCACACTTCGACCAGTTGCGCTTGGCAACATGAGAGCGAGTCAGGCAGTCAGTCAGTCTGAGGCATGAGGCATTTTTAATTTCATTATTCAGAGAATTTAATAATTATTATTATTCAGTTAATTATGAAGGTAATTTAGAATAGATTAAATGGTAAATTTAACGGAATTGAACGATCAGCTGCGTTGAAAAAATGGATAGGTAAGTAAGTATTTATCAAGCGAAGAGGATGATTATTTTTTGCCTGGTTGAAAAAACGTTTTTCTAAATAACCCATCTAAAATACAAATTGATACTAAAATTATAGAATAATAACAGCTAAATTCTGTGTTTAAGGAGTACCGATATATCGTAAGGTTTGTCTTTGCAATCGAAAAATGAACCCCTGTGCAAAATTTGCAGAGTTCTTCGGACATAGCAAAAACTAATCTGCACATGCCACTGATCTACTTTTTTATATTCCAATATTGTGAAGTGCTTTTATTTTGGGCAAATTTTAAAATGTGAATAGTGAATTTTCTGATATTTTTGACCTAAACACCCTTAAAAGCAGTCAAAATATGATCAAATTGTGTCACAATTTTACGTTTTAAAATATGGAAGTATTGTGTGTTATCTACACGCTCAATCCCATTGTATAAATGGAAGCTAAAATACCGACCGAAACCCAAAAGAAAACCAGTAATGAGCTGTAGAGCTCGTTATAAGTTATAACTCATAACTTTTCTTTTGCGGTATGAAAATTTTAGTTGCCTGGACAGTAGCTCAATCCTGGACGACCAAGTATGTGTTAACTACTGGATTAAAAAGGATAGGTACTACTATTCGAGGTCAATGTGCAAACGCGTCATTCTAACCCGGACAATCCCGCAATTACCTATTTAGGACGCCTGGGCAAAGAATCAACAATGTTCTCCATCACGCACCGCAAGAATTTTCTTTCCTCCTCTCGTGTCAAATGTAAACCGCTTCCATCAGAAGGACAAATGGCCGGTTATTTTTCATAGCGAGGCCTAACGTCTGTGTTAGTCACACAAATGTGTCCCATAAGCGTGGCGAGGCAAGGCCCATTCTCCTCTAAGGCTTTATTGATTGCACCTTTTATTCACCGCTCAAGACTACCTCTGCTCTGTGTTCGGATTACTCAATTTTTATCAGCAACGACCGCGCACACAATCACCAGCAGTCAGTTTTATCGATTTTCCAATAAGCAGCTAAACGCCCGAAAGGACTGAACTTCCTGATTGACTCGATGATCAAACGAGGACAAAGCTAATATATTAGAGTACGTCACGGAATAATGTAATGTTTTTCTAACAAGTACCCCGTATAAGCAGTGAACAGAAGTGAACTAAAAGCTACCGCGAGATTTCCATGCGATTGTGATTGAGTTTGAACTGCCATATCATGTCAAGGGTCTGCCGAATAATGAATGGTCTGTTTGTGTTACAGGTTACGACGATATCATTCAAACGAACGGTGAGTGGAAAACCTATTCACAATATTTTCATTATGAATTATTGCGAGCGCATGAATGATGTTTCTCTGTGCTTCGTGCATTCTGTGAATCGAGCACTTTCCTAGCTGTTTCTACCCCTGTGCAAACTCTTTTCAATTGACCATTACCTAACCTATAAAACCGGCAAATAAATCTGCCGTTAGTAGCCCTATAGCTCAGGTTAATAATTTTGTTTTTCTGAGGAAATTTATCATATTGTAGGTAGCCACAATATAGCGACACCCGAGCTGCCAAATAGGCAATCTGGATTCAAAAAACCAGTGTTGTATAGATAATACGCAATACTTCAATATTTTGGTACGTAAATTTTTGACACCATTTGATTGAATTTTGAATAGTTTAGAGGCTATATGGACAAAAAAAGTAAAATCACAGCCACATTATCGGAATGTAAAAACGCTGCTAAGTAGATTAGTGACATGGGTACATTTTGATCAATAGATAACAAATTGATAGATGCTTTTATTTGCCGATAGAAAATCATTAGTGGAGCAATGGTGAATTCAATGATGCTTAAATGGTACGTTTTCACAATGATGATTAAATAGGTAAAAAAACAAAAAAAAACACTGAACGATTACACAAGACGGTGATACCCATTGACGAGGTCTCGGAGATACAACGGTTTCTACCTGGGATTTCCAAGAATCAGGACCTTCTTTCTTGGAAGGGAACAGACCTCTCACCTCCACCCTGCTCGTTAATTAGACTGTGAACGGCATTAATATAAGCTGGCTAACCATAAAACATTAACTTTTTAATAGCCAAATCGCATTTTTGCAGTTCTGAGCCATTAAACGGACGCCCTCATGTAAAAAGACGGTATCAATGGTCGGAATGCATCTGATAGAGAATTTAACACCCGACATTTTCTTCTGCATCACGTTTTTGCCTTAAACACATTACTACTTAGGCCGTAAAACCAAGAAAACCAAAGATTTTAATACCAAGAACACAAATCGGTTCATTTTTGTGGCCAGGACAAATAAAAACCGCTAAAAGTACTTATTCATTGGAAGTATTCAAATTCCGGTAAAAGGGCGATAGGTCTTTCCGAGAAAAACATTCCAATTCAAGAATTTGAAAAAAGGTCGAGATTTGAGGGGCTTTGACCACTTTTTTAAATGAAACATACCGTTTCATTTAGCCATTCAGCATTTATATGCTGACTATCCTATTATCCTGAATTCACTTGGCAGACAACCCAATACACCATTCTATCAGGCAATTGATCATTTTAAACGATTTTTCTTATTTTATACGCGAGCTCAAAATTCTGAAAATATACATTTTTTCAAAATTAGTTAGTAAGTAGTTAGAAAATTTCAGGTTAAGATAGAAGAACATTAAATGTTCTTCTATCTTAACCTGAAATTTTCTAACTAGAAGAAAGAAGAAAGAAATTAGAAGAAGAAAAAGAAAGAAGAAAGAACTAAGAAATTTTCTTGGGCGATTACAATTGTAATAAACAATTATAAAAGTTACGGTTATTTTTTCAATAACAAATCGAATAATTAACCAAAACGTTTACCCCACTCAGTTCGTGGTCATGTGTCTGAGTTGTGCCACCGTGGACAACCCTGCGGTCCTTGGGTTCATCTTGATTGCTTCAAGAAAGGGTATCAAATCGGATGAAAAAGTGTTATGAAGAGGCGTCAAGGGCTCACCACCCCGTGAGCGGAAACGGAACCTCGGAAATTCGGGGGGAAGAAATCGACCCGAGACGGTAATCGAGGATAAAAGTGTTAGATACTTCTCATGCTGTTTAGGGAGAGGCTTCCATCTCCATTCCAGGCTTCCATCCATCAGAAGAGAAAATCCATTAGCAACATGGCTCAATAGGCGCATTTCTATCGGTCGAATTTTCTGGAGAGACCGGGGGGTATTTTGACTGCTTTTGAGAGTGTTTAGGTCAAAAATATCAAAAAACTCACTCTGCAAATTTTAAAACTCGCCTAAAATGAAAATACACCGTGTTTTCAGAACAAAAAAAATATCCACATGTTCTGCAAGGTAAAACAGATATTTTAAGGCCAAGTACGCTCAAATCGGTTCATTTTTGTGGCCGTAAAGAAATAAAATGGAAAACACGAAAAATGCAGATGTATAGAAAGCACTGCGAGTAGTTCAAATTCCGATTAAAGAAGGTGTTAGGTCTTGCCGAAACAAACATTTCAGTTCAAGAAATTTGGAAAAAAGTTGAGAATTGAGGGAGCTATTGCTATTTTTGTAAATGACCACAGACGGACGAACGGACACTTTTTCGGGAAGTGATTCTGAGTAGATGTGCACAAGCAAATGTTTTTTCTGAAGCTCCGTTCCGATTCTCGTTTTTAGGACGATTACAATACCTCCATTTACTCTGTAAACATGGAAATAAAGAAGATTTCATTTAATGATGGTGGTAAACCTGATTTTTTTAGCCCCTAAATATTCGTATTTTTTCGTCGTCCGCTCTGGACGTAGCTGGAAAGTACAGTGCCTACCATTCACCATGTAGACCCTCCTAACAGATAAACGAACTATGTAGGTTCATTAATTAACCACAGAGGGTTAATCAGTGGCCCACTGCAATCGGACGGAGAACTGTTGAAAACTCATCAATTGATTTTCTGCCTTCGTTCAGCATTGGCTCGTTTTCAAGTTTTGTTCCCCCGCCAGCGGCGGATCCACAAAATTTGTGAGATTTAATCTCATTGGGGGATGTGGGAGGGGGGGGGATAGTAAATTAACTATAAATCTAGACCTCCATTTTCTTAAGCAATGTGTTGTTGGTATTGTTGGACTTGCATGTAGTAGGTCAAATTAACGATAGTCCCCCACCGTAGACTTGGAGTCAAAGCGAAAGATGTCCGACTTTTAGGACCTTTTTACTGCCATATATACAGAGCAAATGGAAGTATTGAAATATTCCTAAAATCGAGAACCGGAACGGCACTAGAAAAAACTTTTATTATACACATTTACTCAGAATCACTTCCTGAACAAGTGTCTGTGGGCTCCCTCAATTCTCAACCTTTTTTCAAATTTCTTGAACTGAAATGTTTGTCTCGGCAATGCCCAACACCCTGTTCAATCGGAATTCGAATAACTCACAGTACTTCCGATATATTTGCATTTTTAGTGTTTTCCATTTTATTTATTTTTTTCCGGCCACAAAAATGAACCGATTTGAGCGTTCTTGGTCTTAAAATCTTTGTTTTACATTGCAGAACATGTGGATTTTTATTCCTACAACTTAGCGTAATTTTAGGCGAGTTTGAAAATTTCTATAGTGAGTTTTCCGAGATTTTTGGCCTAAACACCCTCAAAAGCAGTCAATCATAATCAAATTGTGTCAAAAATGTACGTAGGTATCGAAATAGGGAAAACACTAAAAATTCCAATATATCGGAAATACTGTGAGTTATTCAACAGGGTTATTCGGGTGGTTAACTGTGGGTTATTCGATAAAACAGGGTGTTAGGTCTTGCCGAGACAAACATTTCTGTTCAAGAATTTTGAAAAAAGGTTGAGAATTGAGGGTTTTCTGAAGCTCCGTTCCGATTCTCGATTCCAGGACGATTACTTACAATAATTCCATTTACCCTGTAAATATGGAAGTAAAAATAAATATAGATGGATGCATTTTTGTAGGTAAAGTCCAGACGGAGAACTCGGGATGCCGAGGAGGAGACCTGCGGCCGTCGCTGAGCGAAGACGGCGACGACGGGGGTGGCAGTTTGTGCGGAGGCGGCCCGGACAAGAAGAAGCACCGCCGCAACCGAACAACGTTTACCACCTATCAGCTCCACGAGTTGGAGCGGGCTTTCGAAAAAAGCCACTACCCGGACGTGTACTCGCGCGAGGAGCTTGCCATGAAAGTCAACCTTCCTGAAGTTCGAGTCCAGGTAAATTTTAAGCACCAGCTAGATACCTATTTCGCGTAGTGTACATCGGGGGGGGGGGGGGGGCTACTGGCAGGAGCACAGGCGCATCTGCACCCCCAAGTCAAATGGAAAAAGAAAAAAAGATTCTCAATAACAAAAACAAAATCTTCATCGGAACGAAGCCTTGTGAGGAGGGACTAAGGGATGAAAAGGTCCAGGAAGAAAGACGGGGGTGGGGTGAGGGAGGATCGCAGTGCAAGGTCAAATTCGGCTTATGAATACGTCAGTAGTTCATCGTAAGGATAGCATTAAATGCTATCAAATTTTGTCTTGAAGTGGTAGTGAGCCATCAGAATGCTGCAAACACTATTCTTGGTGCATCGCACCACCGGTTGAAGTTCGTAGAAATGGATCAATCTTATCACCTTATCGATACCTGAAAGCACAATGGGCATAATATGTCCCAAAATATCAATTTTGAGATTTCGGTACCGAACAAATCTACTCATCAGGACCTATCGATCGCTCCAAGAATCCTGATCATTTTATCTATTTTTGGGGCCAAAAAACGATATAATAGACAAACGACAAATATTCAAAGAGCGTTTATCTTGGAGGTGTTAAGTGCTACCATAGTTCTGGTTAAACGAGGTTGTAGATCTTGGCAAGACAAACATTTTTATTTAGCGATTTTTTTTAATGGAATTGAAAACTATGGGAGAAATCTTTATTCATGTAAATTGATCAAAAACTTATTTTGCATTTTTCTCATTAAGCCATTTTTGGACATACCTACCTATGCCCTTTGTGCTATTAGTCTCTATTAATGTGAATAGAATAGGTTGGTAATATTAGACCGGCTTGCAGGTAATTAGTATTAATTAGTAAATAATTTAACTCGTTTTTAACAAATCCAGATGAGAACTAAACTAAATCCAAAACAGCACAATCATAGATAAGCTAATCTCTTGATCAGAAAACAGTTCTTATCATGGCAGACATCATACTCCTACAGTGCTTTAAGGTACCGTTATCAGCTCATATCCCGCCTCTAGCCTACTGAAATGTTAATTTGCTTGCTTAACATTTTTCCCGTTTTATAGCGGGTTTTGCTAACTACACTCCGACTACTCGGCAGCGTTTTTGGCAGTTATTTTTTGCTAATTAGTGGTTCATTAGTGATTTTTTCCGGACAATGTCCAAACAATGAAATCAACCGAGGGCCATTTTGAGTGAACTCGAGTGAATTTCTCGAAACCGATACATCTCTGATACTGACAGTGATTTGTAGACCAAAAGGTGAGCAAAACTGATCTAGGTAGGTACCTCATTTGTACGTAGTTTGAATTGATATTTGGCTGAAAAGAGCAGATTGTCAACAATTAAGTGTCTGATATTTCCTTTCCATTTGTTCCACGGATATTATGGTCTGTGTGCACCCCCTGGGTTTAAGAGCAGGAGCCGCCACTGGTCCACGTATAGTACCACCTTTTTTCGAACTGACCATAACCAACTGAGGCCGATTATTCTCGTATTTTGAAATAGCGAAAACTTCGCTGCGCCATTGGGAAAGGCGAGTACAACAAATCGTAAGGCGAGGTGGTGTTGTGAGATCGGATGTCGGATACTGGAACTGGAGTCTGGGAGCGTGTGCGCCTACCGCGCATGACACCGAACTTGAAGGGTCGCTTGTTCCCCCTTGTTACCAATTATGGACCCTCCATTCGCCCCTGTCATCTCTGCCTTTTCTGGCCCCCACCAGACAGCGCTCAGCTTCCCCGTTTTGCTGTACCCGTGATCTTTTCTCCAACAGCTCTCCCCTCCATTCGGCCACCCTTTCCCCTCCCTCCGCCGTTGCCCCTATTTACGAGGCTGCGTCGCCTGAAATCAATCCTAACCAGAATTACTGGGTACGCCCGCTTGCACAACATTTATCTAGGTTGATAAAGATCAATTATGATGTGAGACGATACTGGTGTTGGTAATCCAAACTTACGATGATCATAGATCAATCATAGTCAATAGAAGTGTGTCCCGGAGAATTTCGTTTTCAGGACTTCGTACCGAACCGCTGATCCGATTTTGACGCGGTTGGTCCTAGTAGTTGCGTTTTGCTCCAACTTGATGCATATTGTCAGGGGAATCTGATCAAAAAATTTCAAGGGGTCGAAATTCCAAAAAAAAAACCAGTGGTGCGTAGATAACACACAATACTTCCATATTTTGGACCGTAAAATTGTGACACAATTTGATCATATTTTGACTGCTTTTAAGCATGTTTAGGTCAAAAATATCAAACAATTCACTATTCAAATTTTAAAATTCGCCCAAAATAAGAGTAGGCCACATTATCGGAACATAAAAAATATCTACCCATTCTGCAAAGTGAAACAAAGATTTTAAGACCAAGAACGCTTAAATCGGTTCATTTTTGTGGCCGGAAAAAAATAAAATAGAAAACACTAAAAATGCAAATATATCGGAGGTACTGAATTCTCAATTTTTTGCTAATTTCAGTTTTGCTGCTTGGTATAATGCGACCAAATTCTTAAAATTGAAGATATTGGATGGACAGAAGTTTTCGTGGGGATTCCAACGAGTGGAAAACGGATTTTTAGCTCAAGTAGGTACTTCTCGGTTTATAAAGAATGGGGAAAATTTTAGAAATCTCAAAAATGTCTCACTAAAACTGCAATATATTAGTAGTATTAGTATATATAGTAGGTCCAACAGAATCTTGCCCCAGTACTCAAGTGGCATTTAAGGTTGACGGCTTACTTTTCTCAATTATTTTTGAACGTGACTGTTTCTACCAGTGTTATGGATGTTCCCCTGGATGGTACGAATGATTTACCCATCGTTAATGTCTTTATTTTGTCATTTCTTTATGCTTTCTTAGAGAATAGGAATTATAAAGTAGTTGTTTCACGTTATCGGTGGAAAAATATGGAAGTACCGGTTTGTCAAGACTTGAAATTAGAAGCATCTTTTAGAGAAATTAATGCTGTTTGCGAGCACGCAAACCGATTGTTTTGCACGACTTTGCAAGTTCTTTATTTTTCGCAAGTTCGAGACGAGAACCACAAAATTATTTTTCAAGAAAGGAAGTAGTTGATTCAACAAAGATTCAAATCTGAACTAGGCTTGAACATAGACGTGGTAAAACCAGGGTTTGGCACCACAAATGATGGCAATACTGCCAGAAAGTTTTTTGATAACTTTGAAAAATCCGCCGAAATAACTGGCATTGATAGAGAACTAATACAAAAATTTCATACACTTCTTTGTGCTCTTACGTCTGGGTACGATATAAATATATATGAGTTTCAAAAATTTTCCCAGGATACTGCAACATTGTACGTGAACCTTTATTCGTGGTATTTCATGCCGCTCACAGTACATAAAATTTTATACCATAGCCTGGATGTAATTGAACACATCGTCGTCTGAGGCGCAGCATGGCACATCTAACATTTGGCAAATTTTCAGGAAAAAGGAAAAATCAATTATTTTCGAATGCATTAACATAGGTATCCAAGCGTATCTAAGGGATATTTCAGTGGGTTCCACGACGAATTTAGCGAATCTGAAACCGAGCAGTGATGTGGCACAGAGAGTAAACATGATTTTCTGTTTTACCTAAAAACTGCCAAATTGTTAGATGTGCCATGCTGCGCCTCAGACGACGACATGGTCTTACCGATCGGAAACTTATCAGAGGAAGCTCAGGAAGCCCGTAACAAAGATTGCCAGAGATTCCGGGAATTTAATACGGGGAAGTGTTCCCGTTATGCCACGAATAGAGATTTACTTACAATGTTGCTGATCTCATCTGATCCAATTATTAATACATTTAGAAATATCATAGAAAAGAAAACAAACCCATTGCCGCCTGAAGTCAGTAACTTACTGGTTATACCTGACTCCCCATCCACATCCCTTGAGGAGGACCATTCACCTTCAATTAGTAGTACGTCTCGTCATTCTTTTAATCGATCCGCCCTTCGAATATATGTCTGTAGATTAAATTACATTGACCCACACATATGAATTTATATGCACTCATAGGCAGAACTAGGTGTAGGTAGTGTATCAACGAAACTACAATTTTCTAGTAGTACGATTTTTCTATTAGTTTCTATGAGTTTATTTTCTATTAGTACGATTTTATTATTGTTTTCTAGTAGTAGTACGATTATTACTTTTTTGACTTTCTTTTTTATATTTAAACTATACTTCTCAACTCATTGTTTGTTCATCCATCATTACATTGCATTGAAATCCACCTAATTAATACAGACCCAGAAGAACCTGATTTATTTTCTAAGAACTCGTACCTGTCATTGGAACAGTTGTTTATATTACCTTCTGTCGTCACCGAAATGGTCAATAAATATATTTTACATGCTTTAAAGTAGTTTGAACCTTTCTGTTGGACCTACTCCTTCGAGTTTCCGCTAATAAAAGGAATTTAGAACCGGTTTTCGTTGATTATGACTTCTTTCCACCTAAATCCATACAGTCGAAACACTGCGCGCCGTGGCGTGAAAATTTCTAAAATTTTCGAAAACTCCTTCCCCCTGAATAACCCCAACAAAAATTTTTTTTTATTGCAGATTCGGATTCTGCACCCCTTGAAACGTGAACCAACAAACTTTCAGGGGGTGTTAAACTTTTATTTTTCGTACCGATTACCTAGGTAACCGATTACATAGGTTCATTTTTTAAGAAAAAAACCTATTCTTGGATGTAATGTATGTGCTACGCTGCAACTCTTCCAGGACATAAGGACATAACCTGTACAAACCGTAGCCTACTCTGTAACCTGTAGCAGGCATTCGTATGTGAGCCCGCTCCAGAGTAGATGTGCTGTCCTAAGCTCTTGAATTGAACCTATTTTCGCTAACCTAACTAATACGTGTAATCTGTGTCTCGTTCTTTCGCCCGATCATAATATTGGAAACAAAGCGTTTCGCGTTCTGCCGAAAATCGCCTTGAAATCAGTAGCTTAGTGATCCGTAAATGATTTTTGGATAATCGACTGCGCTCTAATTTTACTTAACCGAGGTAAACTGTAAAAAGTTGTCACCTGCCCGAGTCGATTCTGCGTTGAGCCGCTTCCGAATTGTGTTTCTAAGTTATTCCGATAATTCGACCCGACCTCACCTGACGGGAAGCAGTATCATTGAAATGCGAGAGTACCTTTACCGACCAATTTCCCTCCGAACTAGGAATTCATTTATGCCTCAAAGTGAAAATATTCCCTTAGCATTTCCTTGGGGAGTCGACCAGGGGATTGCCAATGAAAGCTTACTTTATTCAGTTACGCTGCTCAACTTTTCCCCATTTGATGGATCGAGATGAAAATTAGGTAGTTTAGACCCCCAAGTTATTCGTGCTGGGGCCGTAAATCGTGACCAACGCTTTTTCTCGTGTTGAACTCGTCCTACGATTTTATTCCTTCGCTCTGAGCTGACCGCTCTGTGTTCGCGTCCAGTTCACTACCTATTGGGCTGAATTCTGTAATTGCGTCGTTCAGAAAATTGTTGGCGACACCGCAATACCCCTCATCGTCATTCTGGCTTCTTTTCAGGTATCGAAAAACCAGTTTTAGACGATTTTTCGTTCAATTATATTATGTAAATCGTGTTTTATGAATTAATAATTAATAAATACATTCTCGAGTATCATGCTGAATGTATTTTCTCCCCAAAAGTGAATTCGCCTGAAAATCGGTACAAGTGTCTGTGTGTCCAACTGTCCGCGTGTCCGTCTGTGGTCATTTACAACCAGTGGTGCGTAGACAACACACAATACTTCCATATTTTGGAACGTAAAATCGTGACACAATTTTATCATATTTTGACTGCTTTTCTTTTTTTTTACTGCTTTTCATATTTTGACTGCTTTTAAGGGTGTTTAGGTCAAAAATATCAAAAAATTCACTATTCAAATTTTATCGGAATATAAAAAATATCCACATATTCTACAAGGTGGAACAAAGATTTTAAGACCAAGAACGCTCAAATCGGTTCATTTTTGTGGCCGGAAAAAAATAAAATAGAAAACACTAAAAAAGCAAATATTACTGAAGTACTGTGAGTTATTCGAATTCCGGTAAAACAAGGTGATAGATCTCGCCGAGGCAAACATTCCGGTTCAAGAAATTTGAAAAAAGGTTGAGAATTGAGGGGGCTATGGTCATTTTTCTAAATGACCACAGACTTACACACGGATACACACACTTGTTCAGGAAGTGATTCTGAGTAAATGGAATTCAAATAACTCACAGTACTGCCGATATATTTGAATTTTTAGTGTTTTCTATTTTATTTTTTCCGGCCACAAAAATAAACCGATTCAAGCGTTCTTGGTCTTATAATCTTTGTTTTACCTTGCAGAGTATGTGGATATTTTTCATATTCCGATAATGTGGCGTACTTTTATTTTAGGCCAATTTTGAAATTTGCATAGTAAATATTTCGCTATTTTTGACCTAAACACCCTTAAAAGCAGTCAAAATACGATCAAATTGTGTCACAATTTTACGCTTCAAAATATGGAAGTATTGTGTGTCATCTACGCACAACTGGTTCTTGCGTGTTTTTGTTACGTTATTGCCCTTTATAGGCCCTGATGAAGATATTAAAATATAACGAAATCTCGGCGAAAGAGGCAGTTTAACAGTCGGCCCTACTCCCGATCTGCTGACAACCATACAGTTATTGACGATTACAATAATTGTTATAAATAAGCGGATATTTCCGAAGTGTAATGAACCGCCGCCTCGTGAAAGAACGGACCGAATCGCCGCAAGCTCAAGCCAAATCGTGTGTTAACCGCAACATTTTAGACCTCGTGAAAGCCTACGTGCCAGCGAGTAATTACTTCGTCAGATGTGCCGTTCGCGTGCCCTTCATTTGACTTGATATTCAGTAGCCTAATTCATTCAACCTAGTTGAATTATTATAACTTCTTAGCACTTTGCATCCCCGACTTGGCGAACAAGGCTCTTAGTGATTATACTAACTCTCGTTAACGACAAAATTTACGAGCTGCGCATAAATTAATTTTATCCGCCTTTTGGCCGTTCGCGATATCGTTCTACCAAACACGAATACACTTTGGTAATTCCGACGCTCAATTTAACGTTGAGGCTTTCAGAAGTGGGTGTAATTTCGGCTTGACGCGATAATGACATTTTCCTATGTAAGCGCCCTGATTGGGAGGAAATCGTTCGGATCGTGAATTTGTTAATTGGAAGCGCTTCGGAAAGCCGGATCATAATCAGTGTATTTTCTCTTAGCGGCCGTGCTAAATTGGTTTACTCGGGAGGATAAAGCGCGAAAACACCGGCTCGCCTCATTACCAAACTCTCTATTTCCCAAGTTTAGTAAGAACGTGCGTAGAATTTCATTCGATCGCATCTGGCACTTCGGTTGAACCGATTTCCGATTCCAACTGAAAAACATTGTAATCGATCCAGCCAAAAAAATAAGATATTTCCAGAAATAATGCACCAACGGGCAATTCCACCGATTCGGATTAGGGTCCGGAGTCTGGTGAAATTTGTCCATAACGATTCGAAAATTTTGATCGTATTATGACTACTTTGGAGGCTGTTACGATCGCAAATGCCAAGGAGCACGCTATTCAAATTTTAAAACTCGCCTAAAATCAAAGTACGTCAAGTTACCGGAATCAAAACCAGTGGTGCGTAGACAACACACAATACTTCCATATTTTGAAACGTAAAATTGTGACACAATTTTATCATATTTTGACTGCTTTTAAGGGTGTTTAGGTCAAAAATATCAAAAAATTCACTATGCAAATTTTAAAATTCACCCAAAATTAAAAAACGCTACATTTTCGGAATATAAAAAATATACACATATTCTGCTAGGTAAAACAAAGATCATATTTTGACTGCTTTTCATAGTTTGACTGCTTTTAGGTCAAAAATATCAAAAAATTCACTATTCAAATTTTATCGGAATATGAAAAATACCCACATATTCTGCAAGGTGGAACAAAGATTTTAAGACCAAGAACGCTCAAATCGGTTCATTTTTGTGGCCGGAAAAAAATAAAATAAAAAACAATAAAAATGCTTATATTTCGGATGTACTGTGCTTTATCCAAATTTAGATTAAACGGGGTTTTAGGTTTTGCCGAGACAAACATTTCAGTACAAGAAATTTGAAAAAAAAGGTTGGGTATTGAGGGAGCTATGGTCATTTTTGTAAATGACCACCGAATGACAGACGGACACACGGACACTTGTTCAGGAAGTGATTCTGAGTAAAATTTACATTTAATGTGTATAAGAAAAAGTTTTTTTTTTTTTTGAAGCTCCGTTCCGATTCTCGATTCTAGGACGATTCCAATGCTTCCATTTATTCTGTAAATACTGAAGTAATGAACAAGTAACCCGTTGCAGGCATCGCTACGTACCTAAAAGACTCAACTGATTTACTCGTGTAATGCGATCCGGTAAATTTTCTTCCCCATGGATTTTCACGATATTGTAAACGGATGTTAAATGTACCTATATTATTAGCCTCGCTGATTTTCAGTTTTGATTTTCTCATCAGCCCGCGTTACTGGAGGATATTTCAATCGCGATCGATTAACGAGTTTTCCATACCGCAACAGAACAACCTAATCGGTTTTATCATTGGGCGAGGACAACGCCAAGCTTTTCTACAACACCCACTCTCGAACCCCCCCTCCCCTCCCACACCCCTCCCCTCCCTCGCGGGTTCAAATTGAAGAGGAGAGAGGCCATTGTTGCTCCGTCAGACTCATCGCACCATCATCCTTCCATGCGGTTCGAAAGAAATTGAGTTTGACCGAAGAATTTCTATGCAATAACATTTAGCCTGCAGCGCTCTCACACGAGAGAACAGTAAAAATAAAATAACGAGAGAAGAGATCGGGGAAAAAGTTTATAAAACTGGAAGGGACGGCCACCGTGAGAGGACCCGCGAAATAAAAGGCCTCGTCGCGAGTGGGGAAAGGCAAAAAGGAATTGCCCAAATTGGATTCGTACAGTTGAATTGGCTGTAACAAGTTATTGTGTGTATAGCCGGCCCTCTCTTTCCATCTCCCTCTCCTCCTCTCTTTCTCTCTCTCTTTCCACCAATCATAACGCCCGATTTGAAAGTCAAATCCTACAACAACTCTCTCGCTCGCTCGCTATCTTTCTCTCTCTCAGTTTCATGTCGGTCCCCCCCCCCCTCACACCGCAAGCCATCACATCGTCGCGATATAACGGCTCTTCCGAGAGAAACCAATCGGACAAATCCCCAGTCAACCAATTGGACAATTTCTGTTCCCCATACAACTCAAATCAGTGGACGATTGTGGTTACCCGCTATAACCTCCCCTCAAATCCTATTTTCGCGTCTTTTGCATTGATTCATCTTTTATATGACGCCTGTATCCTGTCGCTCTCCTGAAAACCTCCCGCCTCGGGCTCAACCAGCCGGCAATTTAATCGCAGCTCGTTCTCCTCTTTTAAAGCGGATAAGTCCGCACTCCTTTCCAAATCTTCACTGCCCCTCCGTATAACTGATCAATTGGAGTTTGTTGGAAAATTAGTTCCAAGCTGCGGCTACCTGTTAAGACTGTTATCTCCGAGGGTTGCCCCCCCCTCCCTTCACCATTTCTTTGCAACTTACTTAGTATAAGCTTTCGAACTCCCATTTCAATGGTCACTACTTCCATATTTACAGAGTAAATGGAAGCATTTTGATCGTCGTTTTAATTATACACATATATTCAGAATCACTTCCCTAACAAGTGTCTGCGTGTCCGTCTGTGATCATTTACAACCAGTGGTGCGTAGATAGCACTCAATACTTCCATATTTTGAAACGTAAAATTGTGACACAATTTGATCGTATTTTGACTGCTTTTAAGGGTGTTTAGGTCAAAAATATCAAAAAATTCACTATTCAAATTTTAAAATTCGCCCAAAATTAGAGTACACCACATTATCGAAATATAAAAAATATCCACATATTCTGCAAGGTGAAACGAAGATTTTGAGACCAAGAACGCTCAAATCGGTTCATTTTTGTAGCCGGAAAAAAATAAATAGAAAACACTAAAAATGCGAATATATCTGAAGTAGGGGAAGGGGGGGTAAGATGACGAAGTGGGTAAGATGACGAATTATGATTTTCTCCTGATGTAAAATAGTTAGAGACACCGTTCCAGCGTCACCAGTGACCTATAGTGGTCCTACTCGTATGTCAACGGCGGACATTCGCGCCCCCGTCTCGAAACATGGTAGTTACAACAAAGTTCGATTTCGAAGATGTGTGATGTAACTTTTGCTCCACTTTTCCTAAGCGACTACGATTTTTTGGTAAGTCATTTTAATTTCACGTTTCAATATTCCGAATCTACAATTCGTAAGCTACAATTTCACTGGAAAATGAAGTCGTTTGCTTTGAAGCTGCATGTTGATGCACCAGTTTCAAAAAAATTTGGTGGGCTGGGGTAAGATGACGAATTTCTGTGTGGGTAAGATGACGAAAGGTTTGGGGTATCGTCATCTTACCCCCACATTACTTTTCGATTGTGAATTGTGTATCTAATCACAATTTTACACCATTCTAAACACACTGTTTCTCTTAATAATTAATTGTCTTGCAGGGATCGATTGAAAACCGATAATGGTTGGAACGAGAAGAAGCCGCTCATCAGCAGTGGAAATGTGACTTCTGCGCCCCCAATTGAAGATCTTATACATCTACTTCGTCTAAATTTCTGTTTTGAGTAAAGTTTGTATGATTTCCGTTCAAATTTTTGTCAATTTGCCATCTTAACCCCCCATTCGTCATCTTACCCCGGGCCACTCGTCATCTTACCCACAACGTGGGGTAAGATGGCGAAATTGACATTTTTCCGAAAATTTAATTTTTTGACATCTTTCAGTTGAATGTAAAATTTAAAAAAAATGTATGTTGTACTCAGATGCTCACTAAAACGAATAGTTCCATTTACAACTCGCCTGGCTGCTCACAGAGCCTAGAAAAAATCTTAGAAGCTTAGGTTCGCCATCTTACCCCCACTTCCCCTACTGTGAG
The DNA here is from genome assembly GCA_036186465.1 of Nesidiocoris tenuis. NCBI lineage: Eukaryota > Metazoa > Arthropoda > Insecta > Hemiptera > Miridae > Nesidiocoris > Nesidiocoris tenuis. The sequence continues at coordinate 30,308,066 of AP028910.1, read as the reverse complement.
TTATTCAAATTCCGATTAAACAGGATGTTAGGTCCTGCTGAGACAAACATTTCAGTTCAAGAAATTTGAAAAAAGGTTGAGAATTGAGGGAGTTATGGTCATTTTTGTAAACGACCACCGACGGACTAACGGACACACAGACACTTGTTCGGGAAGTTCGGTGAAATCTACCATTACAGCTGAACAAGGTGATTGTTGACTCTCTTTAGTTTTCAATTTATTATGTATGTTGTTATATATTTTTTCAATACTCTGGTCTCGACAAATCCTGTCCTACCTACCTATAGTGTGAATTTAACATGGTTAAATTGAAAAGATATTGTCAATTTAATATTTTGGACCGGGCGGATATAAACAAACCATGGACCGCCCTTATTTTTTTCGTACCATACTAAAAAAAATCTGGAAAATGGACGTACTACATTGTTGTTAGCTTTCGAAATACGCAGGTATGTTTCCATTCGTAAAAATATCGTTTATTTACCTAAGGTTGATGTGACCAAATGTCTAAATGTCATAAGTGGGACGCAGCATGAAATTGACAAAAGGTAGGGTACCTACTGAGGTAAAGCGCCCGTGATTGACCTCAAGGAAATTGATCCAGAAGTAAGCGGACCCGGTCCATTTTTTTAAATGAAACCAAATTTGTGCCAGCCAGTAGTCAGGAAAATCGTGACTTGGGATAGTTGTGTCGGGTCGATGACGATTTCTTTGCTATTAAAGTTACCTAAACCAACATTGCATTCGCTAGATGCACCTAGATGTTCGTGCAGGTGATAAGTTTAGAATCGGTTCAGCAAACTGAAAAAGCTCCATCCCAATTGTCAGAGATTTAGAAAATTTCCGATTTTAAAATTTCGAGAGTAGGTAATTTAATGTCAAAATTGCACTGTCCATATTTTTACTTACATATTTACAGAGTAAATACAATGGTGGTGGCAAGCTCTTAAACTTCGAATTCTCATTACCTAACATAAACCAGTCTCATTACCGCTAAATTTTCATTTTCTGGTCAATTACATAAATTGCCATAGCTCAATTCTCAACCTTTTTTCAAATTTCTTGAACTGAAATGTTTGTTTCGGAAAGACCTAACATCCTGTTTAATCGGAATTTGAATAACTCACAGTACTTCCGATATATTATCATTTTTAGTGTTTTCCATTTTATTTTTTTTCGGCTACAAAAATTAACCGGTTTGAGCGTTCTTGGTCTTAAAATCTCTGCTTTATCTTGCAGAATATGTGGACATTTTTTCATCTCTCTACAATTTGGCGTATGTTCTTTTTGGGCGAGTTTCAACATTTGCATAGTGAGTTTTTTCATATTTTTGACCTAAACACCCTTAAAAGCAGTCAAATCATAGTAAAATTGTGTCAAAAATTTACGTATCAAAATATGGAAGTATTGTGTTATCTACGCACCACTGGTTTTATTCAGTTTCCGTTTACATTGAGTTACCCTTATTGTGATGAATTCTCGCGGTGATTTTGTCAGTTGATTTGTTGCTGGACTTCATGAAAACCGCACACGTCGGGTGATGTTATCAGTCCGGAGTAGGATAAGCTCTAATCTCCTCGAATAGGCTCGAGTCTACTCTATTCGTAGAGTGCGGACCTCGAGTAAACCAAGGGCAGGTGGAGGAAGGTTGAAAAAATTGCGAGGGTCCATTACCCAATACGTAATCCATTTCTGCGGAAAAGAAAAGATGAAAAAGGAGGTTGGTTTAGGTATAGATGGGTTTGGTAGAAAAACCTCCCCTCGCTGTGCGGAGCTGAGTTGCTAAACACAAGAACTGTAAGTGGCTGTACTGCGAGTGTGAGAGAGGCGCCAGATGCGAATAGGAGGGAAGGCCTCAATGCCACAGCTACACACTACACGGAACATTTCGTACCCTCACCCCTCCCTCGCACCCCTCGCCCCTCACAGCCCTCCTCCCCCGCCCCCCATCCCACCATCCTTAGACACCCTCGAATGTAAAAATAGCAATCGTTCAAGCGTACAATTGCTTCACACGAGTGAACAAGCAAACTCGCTTTAACCCTCGCACCTTTTACTCTCCTCGTCTTCTTATTCTTTTCTCCGGCCCCTCCCCCTCCCCATCTCAGGTCGTGAAAGCCCCTAAACCCACTTTAATTGCAGAGCAATTCATTTTCTCCTAGTCCCCATCGCCAACTTTTTAGGCATCTTCTGGCGCTTTCATCTGCGGTGCCTCCCACATGTAACTGAAAACATCACATGTAGACGTCTCATTATCCTGAAACGCGGGGGAGGGGAAAGGAAACCAACTCTTTGAGCAAGACGAGATAAAATTCAATTAAGAGGTTTTAATTGAACGTGGACAGTTTGAAAGGAGTTTCAGTAAAAGTTTCCCCCCGAACGTTTGGTGCAGAAAGACAGGAGTACGTTGGACAAGAAGTAATTGGGAGAAACCTGAGAGCCATTTTTAACCATCTCAACCCATGGCAAGTTTGAAAATCGTGTGGGCTGCTCGATCTCTCAGTTATCATTTCCGCGCGCTATGGTACGCTGACAATTTCGGTTCATTATTCTCAAGAAATGAACCCTTGTAATCGGTCAGAAAATGTTTTTCAACACCCCGTGGAAATTTGTTGGTTTACGTTTCAAAGGGTGTAGAATCCGGAACTGCAATAAAATTTGTTTGGGGTTTTCAGGGGGAAGGAGGTGCCGTAAATTTATGAAATTTTCACCAAAAATCAAGTTCCATATCTAGTTGGTCCTAACGTCTCGACAGAATCCTACAAGTGAAGAACAAGTGTGGGTTTGTCCGTCTGTGGTCATTTTCAAAAATGACCATAACTCCCTCAATTCTCAACCTTTTTTTCAAATTTCTTGGACTGAAATGTTTGTCTCGGCAAGACCTAACACCCTGTTTAATCGAAATTTGCATAACGCACAGTACTTCCGATAAATTTGCATTTTTAGTGTTTTCTATTTTTTTCCGGTCACAAAAATGAACCGAGTTGAGCGTTCTTGGTCTTAAAATCTTTGGTTTACTTTGCAGAATATGTGGAAATTTTTCATATTCCGATAATGTGGCATACTTTCATTTTGGGCAAATTTTAAAATTTTAATAGTCAATTTTTACTTCCATATTTACAGAGTAAATGGAAGTATTGTGATCGTCCTAAAATCGAGAATCGGAACGGAGCTTCAGAAAAAACTTTTTCTTATACACATTTACTCATAATCACTTCCCGAACAAGTGTCTGTGTGTCCGTCTGTCCGTCTGTCTGTCTGTCCGTCTGTGGTCTTTTACAAAAATGGCCATAGCTCCCTCAATTCTCAACCTTTTTTCAAATTTCTTGAACTGAAATGTTCGTCTCGGCAAGACCTAACACCCTGTTTAATCGAAATTTGGATAACGCACAGTACTTCCGATATATTTGCATTTTTAGTGTTTTCTATTTTATTTTTTTCCGGCCACAAAAATGAACCGATTTGAGCGTTCTTGGTCTTAAAATCTTCGTTTTACCTTGCAGAATATGTGGATATTTGTTATATTCCAAAAATGTATTGTATTTTTATTTTGGGCGAATTTTAAAATTTTAATAGTGAATTTTTCGATATTTTTGGCCTAAACACCCTTAAAAGCAGTCAAAATATGATCAAATTGTGTCACAATTTTACCTTTCAAAATATGGAAGTATTGTGTGTTATCTACGCACCACTGGTTTGACCTAAAAACCTAAAAAACAAAAATTTTCTCTGATCAAAATTGCCCCTGGTTTAAGAATTACCCCTATGCATGTTAAAATTAAGCGTATAAATTCTCTTCTGATGAAAATCTTCAACTGGAGCACCAAAAATTTACCCAACCCATGTTTATCGATGACGATGTGTACCTGAGTTCTGTTGAAAATAGTCGGGATTTCATCAGAAGAATAATCCACGGCCGTCGATTCGTAGAAATAAAAAAAACCCTACCGGGGTCTTTCGGTTGGATGAACCGACTCCTTCTTCGAGAAATGGAAACGTTTTCCACACAAGAGTGACTCGATTCCAGTGTCGACCCGTGGATTGTAAAACAGGAGATTGATGCGAGTTGGCGTTGGGAATTACTGAAATGAAATGTTTCCTCTTCATAAATCCCTTCAAAGATGGAGAAATAGTAAGATTTCCGTGCCAGATGATATCAAAATAGCCTTCCGTGCTCGATGGTGCCTTGGTGGAGTGGGATCTCAAAGAGTAATGAAGACAGCGCTGGGAAAAAGAGGGTTAGCAATTGGAACGAGACGGAAACACTACATTCTTGACAAATGGCAGAGCCGTGAAACAAACAAAGTACGGGGTTAGTGTGCAGCTCCTTCAGTTGTAGCATGAAGATATCAGAAAAGGGGGGGGGGGGAGGGGATTGTTTCTAAATTGAGACATCCCTGCGGCAGAGACTTTGGCTCCAACTTCACGCTGCTTAACGGATTGCAAAACTTGACAGTGGTATCGGGGAAACTTTATATACACATGCCAACCTCACATTAGTCGCGTGTATCGAGCTAACAGTTGTCAGATAAACTATAAGGGTGATTCTCAAACTACGGGCCATTTTCAGTGGGCAAAGTTTTCAAAAATGCATCTTGTCTAAGGACGTCACAAAAATTTGTGGCGATTTTTAACCCATCTAAGGTTGAGAAAATGCACCTGACACAAATCAAACTCCATTTTTAAGCTCAAAATTTCAAAATTCCGAATTTTGGGCACACGGTAATTACCAATACTGACATGGTGATTACTCGTAGCTCCTTGTTGATTACACTTAGGCCCGTATTCACAACACTTCCTATGCTTAAGGGCCGCTCGATGCGCCAGCACTTCCTTTGCACATTTCATTGGTCAATTTCGAAAAAACAAACATTCCGTTACCATAAAACTCGCATGGTATGGAGACGAGCACAGAAATCTAGGTACTGTCAATCGCAACCACGATTTTCGAGGTTCCAATTTTAAGGTAGCAATTGAGCAGCCTTGAAATTGGGACCTCGAAAATCGAGGTTGCGATTGACAGTACCTAAGTTTATTATATATTTATTATTATATATATTTATTCCACATGAATTACACATTTCTGAGCACGTGAATTACATTTGCAACTTTCAAATGAAATAACTAGATTCTAATTAATCCTAGAATAAATTATAAATACACGCTCTAAACAGCTGTTCAAGCTCTTCAACATAATAAAAGAGAAGAAGTAATATTTTGAAAATTGTGGAAGTTATAACATGCCATGGTAATTACAAGAGAAAAGTCACTCGCCTGACTGAGAACCTTTGATGTGGGCTGTATCTTCTAAACTGAAAGAAGCCGGTCTGGAGCAGGTATCGTGAGCTCAAGCAGGGTTGCCACCTTACACAAGTTACAAGATGGGTTCGAAATATCCCACTTTCCGTGTCAAAATATCCCATTTGATTATTTTGCACGGTAATTACTTCTTTTTTTGGGACAAACATTGTTGACCCCTCTACACTCCCAGATTTGGTTAATTGGAGACTTTCTCATGATTTCTGATCATTCCACTCATCTACTTGAACAAAATTTTTTTCTCCTCCCTGAACATTGGCATTAGAATGCCAAAGGACAACTTTTGAAATCCAAAATCGAATTTTGGGACAGCCACGGTAATTACATTTTGTCACTTAGCATGCCTAAAATGTACATAATTATTGTAATGTGACCTAATTCAACAATTGTTTCTTCAAGATGAGACTCTCTTCTTTGATTTGAGACAAAGAAGTTTGGGATAACACGCTTTGGTAGCCATAAACCATGCCCGGACTTGATTATTGCCCGTAGTTTGAGAATCACCCATAAACGTATTTCAATTAGGTTCGTTTCGGTCGAATGGGAGCACCCGATTGCTTTAGTAACGGAGAGAATTAAATTAAAGGGATAAGCATAAGATTCCTGTGACATTCTGCGAGTACCTTTGTGAGGGAGGCCCTGCTGGGTCCGAATCGGCTCAGTTCTTGTATCCTGGTAAATATTTGCCTCTACACGAGCTTACGATCGATGGTTAAGTCCGGGGCTTATCAGACGAACCCCGAATCTTCCCAAATGCTCCGACCCTCTCCTTGAGGTCGGCAGGACCCGCCCGAGACTACTTCGGTTACCGAGCGTAAAGTAATACGGTGGTTTTGTTAATTTTCAAACGTAGGTACTTGAAAGCGACCAAAAATTTTAATGCGGGGTTCGAACCGCCTATTGCCTGGTCTTTGGCCAAATGACAATAGAATGAATCAATACTTCCAGGTAAGTGTAAATTAAGCCAAAACTTGAAAATTCCCAATTTTTTGAAAAAATTACCAATTTTCTTTATTGGTTGCAGAGTCGTTTTTTCAACTAAAAGAGAGTCAATCATCCACGAATGATTTTTTTTTTTTTGGAGTCAAATATCGGGGGTGGGGTCTCCAGATAAAACCCTGTCTCTTTCGCCGAGCTTTCGAAAAATAATATTTCCTTCATCAGGGCCTATAACAACCAAAAAGTCACAGTCAACAATATGGCACATTAATAAAACTCTGTCAATTTTAAAAACAACAGGAACAAGACTAGCATTATTTAACGAACGGTTATTTTTAAACCTACTTGGAGACAGGTCCATTCAGTCATATAATCACCGTCTAAATTTTGGGGGGTGATGTCCATGAATCTCAAACAATAAAAATTAATAGAAAATTTTTAAGGCCTTATAAAAATACTAAACCAGTGGTGCGTAGATAACACACAATACTTGACTGGACTATTTTGAACCTAAAATTGTGGGCATAGGTACCTGGTTGATCATATTTTGTACTGCTTTTGAAAGTGTCAAATTATTATCAAAAAAAAATAGGGTCAAGTGGGGTAATTATCAACATGGGGTAATTATGAACAAAGTATGTAAAATTGCGCTCCTGTGAGCAATGGAAACCAGTGGTGCACAAAAGATGTAAGCAATCGAATGTTCATTCTCTCATTGATAGGTTAAAACTTTTTTTTCTCCAATTTGGCAACGCCATATGACGCCATTTAAGGGTGTTTAGGCCAAAAACCTTATTAAAAAGTTTGTGAAACAGTTTTTTAGTGTTTGAGGTTCTTCCCTCTCCTGGCTGAAAAATTGTGTGAAGTAAAAAATATTGTTTTCAGTATTTTTACATGCGTTAATTGTTGCTTCAACAAAGGATTTAAGACTCAAGTTTTGCCATATCTCGTTCTCAGTTTTTACAGTAGCCAGAAAAAAATTAAAATACTTTTTTGGGTATGGGGTAAAAATGCAACATTTTTTTTGAGAGTTTTTTTGCACTTCTCGTCCATTTGTAGCAATCCAAATTCCGATTACAAACTAGGTGATTAGGTCGTTTGCCGAGACATGATATTTTGGGAGTATGTAAGTAAATGACTTGAAAAAAGGATCTTGGGGTGATGGTGAACTATGCAATGGGGTAATTATGGCCATCGTCTTTTAAATCGCATACGCCTAGACGGACACGTTCGTGACACACAGACACTTGTAATAGTGTGAAAGTGAATTCAAATGTGTATAAGAAAAACCTCTTTCTAAACGTCAAAATCGCTGTTCGATAATTACCCCATACCCTAGGGGTGATCACAATGAACTTCCATAATTACTCTGTAACATATGGAAGTAAAGACCATACAGCAGTCAAAAAAATTAACCAACAACTATCTCACAGTGTATTAGTGAATGTAAACCGGTTGTTTAAGAGAGGTTTCCAGGTGTCTACATGGACTAGGTACTTCTGAGCTGTCTATTGTAAAATTGTTGCAATTTGTTCATAATTACCCCACCTGACCCTATAGCATCAAATGTAACAACGGCAACAAATGTATAAATATATAAGAACACAGCTTTTCGAGATGAAATTTTACAGTAAAACTATTGAGTAGAAAATTCAATTCTAATAACACAGCCAACTGTACTATCTAGGAACCTCATGGACTCCAACTGCTTGTTATTGTCGTCAGCAGAAATGACTAGCAGGTGGTAGACACAATTGTGTTTACACCGCAATCAGGCTACAGCGCATGCCTTGTGTGTCATGATTTTCTTTTTCCTGCATTTTCCGAATTAATAAGGCTACAGAGCTCTGCTAAGATTTTTTATATTTTGAAGATTTTTTATATTTTTTAATATATTTTCCATAATTTGATAACTTGGCGTATTTTCATTTTAAACGAGTTTTCTAATTTTCATAGTGAGTTTTTTGATATTTTTAACCGAAACACCCTCGAAAGCAGTCAATACATGATCAAATTGTGCCACACTTTTACGTTTCAAAATATGGAAGTATTGTGTGTTATCTGCGCACCACTGGTTGTAAATGACCTCAGACGGACACACATACACGCAGACACCTGTTCGGGAAGCGATTCTGAGTAATTGCGTATAAGTAAAAGTGTTTTCTGAAGCTCCGTTCCGATTTTCGATTTTGGGACGATTCCAATGCTTCCATTCGCTCTGTAAGTATGGAAGCAACAATTCACGGTGGACAGATCGTTTTGTTGTTCCTTTTTAGTGAAACGACGGCAGTATCGTGTCAATTGGTGATTCGATAATAAACCACGCAGGTACAGCGAATTGGACGATTCTGTCGGGCGACAGGAATGTTATGAGTCCAATATAGGAAAGCCGGATGAAATGGTGCGATGAGCCGAACGAGGATAGGTGGAGGTGGAGGCTGAGGTCCTTCTTCAGACTCGAGTCGGTAGGAGAATCACAACTCATCGGCGCCTGCGTACTGAGTTGATTCTATTAACGACTCGGCCTGCAGGGTGGAAAGGGGGTGGGTTTTGCGGAGAACGGGCGAAAAGGGAATCGAGGCTCTGATGAACCGTCAATTTAACACATTTGCCGAACCTAATGAAATAAGCTCTCAATTTGTTCGTTATTAATCAAAGTTTTAATTAAAAGGGATAATAATGTTGGGCTGTTCCCTCCTCCGAGCCGTGAGTGTTATACCAACAACCGACTGCAATCAGCTTCCTCAATTATTCCCTTCTATTAACTCATTACTGAGGTTTTATTAGGTTTTCCCCTTGGCACCGTTCATTGTCCATTAAATGTTTAACCTCGTCACAACTCCATCTCAAATCGAATCTCCCTGATTGGAGAAGGATTCGTTCAATTCGCGTTCTTTTCATTCCAGCTTTGGATACCTACGCATTCAAACGAGCTGATTTCGAATTAGGTACCTAATCTATGTCATTGCTAGGCCTAGGATTTCCATGTATTCACGCATTTGTCCGTGTTGAAGATGATTGAATAATTCAAATACACAAATACGTGTCAGGACTCATGGAGTTATTTGAGCTGTACTTACTGCTACATATTTTCAAATTTTTTACTCAAATAACGCATATCTATTTCAAGCTGCGATCCACTGATCCGATTTTGATGAAACTGGTCCTAAAAGTTGTGGTTTGCTCAAACTAGGTGCATATTGTCCGGGCAATCCGATCAGAGAAGGTTAAGGGGTCCAATTTGGCATAATTAGGGTATATTTTTGAAAAAACGCAAAACCTCAATTTTGAAGGTGATGCCGTGGGTTTAGAATTTTTTGAGTATTTTTCCCGGGTTTCTCACTTAATTTACCATAGGATAGGAGGTTTTTCCGAAAATTTTTGAAAATTTTGTTTTTTATTGGTTAGGCTCGAATTTCTTGACGCGATTTCTCCTTTTTCGCGTTTTTGCCAATTTGAGGGAGTTCTACCGGACCGATTTTTAATTTTTTGAGCTTGTTGGATTCCTTGAAGGTTTTTACACCTTTTTCACTCCCTATTAGTCAAAATTAGTTGGGTTTTAGTGATCGAAAACTGGTTTAAAGACTAATTTTTAGCCTAAAAAAATATATATTTTTTCTTGACCCTTTGAAAAAATTTTGAAATTCCAGAATAAATATTATCTATCGAGTAGGTTTTGGGTAGGTACCTGGCACGAAAAAGTGGCAATTTGTTTTGGCCCTCCAAGACTGAGAAATGTGCAAAAACCCGATACCACACGGAATATCCAAGGATTCCGAATAATCGGAAACTGCATTTCGGTTCTTAGAAAGAGAACGTTTCGTCTAGCCGCCAACTTAATCGCGTCGACAGAAATTAGGAAGGGGGGCGTACGGTGCAGGTGCAGGTATGGGAGGGACGGATGATGTAAGGAGTGGTTGGGAGGGGTAGGGGTGCCGGGCGCTGGTGAGGGTTGAATCCCGGGAGGGGTGGGGGCAAGCGTATTTTCTTCTTGTACCTATTTGTTCATCGTTGTGAAAAAGTGCCATTCAAGTATCATTGAGCTCACCATGGACCATTACAGTAATGGAGTAACTCCACAAATGATATGATGATAAACCGACCTACTCCAACTATTTGAACTTTATTCTCTGAGATACACAGACAAATACCTAATGTACCCATGTCACTAATCTACTTAGCAGCGTATTTTTATTTAGGGCAAATTTTTTACATTTGAAGGGTAAGGGGAAAGAACAGGAAATGTCCATTTTTCCCAAAAACAAGCTTAATAGCGCATTTTGTAGGAATTCAAAGGTACTAACCGTATAGTGAAACTCCAAGGGGAAAAAAGTATAAATGTTGCCCTGAGAAGCAACAAAAAATTCAGTGTAAGGGGAAAAAACATAGAATTTAAAATACAAAACCTGCTTTTTCTCTAAAAGTACTTTTTGTGACATTCCTCGTTCCTTCCCCTTACCCTTCATTTGCATATTGAGTTTTTCATATTTTTGACTAAACACCCTTTGAAAGTCATAATATGGAAGTATCGTGTGTTATCTACGCACCACTGGTCGAAGATCTATGTTCATAGGTTGATTGTGATGTTAGCGGCGGGAATCGTGTTGTTCCAACCAACATACGAGTCGTCAAAACTGCTATCCTCTCCTAATCGAGCAATCCTGAGAAAAGTTAACCTTTTAGGATTAGAGAGACGCGGTGGAACCCGATAGGATCTCCCCCGGGGTAGGTAAGTCCAAGTCGGTGACGTGACCCTCACGTCACGCTACTTCCCTCACCCCCGGAGTAATTTATAATTAAAATCGGCTCGGCTCAGCCTTTCGAGTTTCATGAGAGCTCGCACTAAACACCACCTAATTATTTTCACCACTTATTTATTTTACGCCATGACAGCCGGGGTAGCACTGGACTCGTAGGTATTGAATCGTTTTGGGCAGTACCAACTTCGAGATATTATTATACGTGCAAGGGCCACTCAATAAATTAGCCTTATCAGCGGACAGGGGCGCCGGGGGCTGGAAATTATGAGTTCTGTACGATGATGTATAATTCGGCTGCAGTATGCTGGAAACGAGCGTGATATTATCGCTAATGCTAAGGAAAATAATTTCATTATTCCGACCCTCCTTGCACAGTATTCTTCGCGTTCTCGAGTGTAATTGATCCCGAAAGACTGTTGATAGCTTTGTACATGCGGATAATGCGAAATTGCCAATTACTGCTCGTTATGAACCAATTTTCTAATATCGTCAGCTAGCTCGCCAGATAGTCCAAAAAGACGCACAATTGTTTTGTTGTGAAAAATTGGAATAATTACCCACCCCCGATGAAAAAAAATCTCGCGATTACAAAAGAAATAAAACCCAATTGTGCGTATCACACAATACTCCAATATTTTGATCCGTAAATTTTTAGCGCGATTCGAGTATATTTTGACTGCCTTGGAGGCTGTTTGGATCGCGAATGTTGCAACACCAATAAAATGGTAACCATCAATTTTTCACCGTTATGGAAATCGATCCTCCTGGTTTATCCCAAATTCATGAAAAATAAGCAATCTTGATTTAAAATTGAAACAATGTGGGAACATTATTCCCATTAGCACATGAAACGTTACCACACTACATTGGTTACCATCAAATGTCAAGAAACTCACAATGCAAATTCAAAAGCTAACCTAAAAAATACGTAAACTAAAAAAAAGGTGCAAGGTAAAACTGAGATTTCAAGACCAAGAACGCCCAAATCGATTCATTTTATTGGCCGAAAGAAAATAAGATAGAAAATACCAAAACAGAAATATATCAGAAGAACTGTGAGAAATTCGAATTCCGGTTCAAAAAGGGTCTTACCGAGACTAGCATTCCTGTTTAAGAATATTCAGAAACAGAAACTCAAACTCAAGATCGAAATCGAAGTAAAACTCACAATGAAACTGAAACTCGAACTCATAATCGAAATCGAAGTCAAACTCACAATGAAACACAAACACAAACTCACAATCGAAATCGAAGTCAAACTCACAATAAAACTGAAACTCAAACTCAAGATCGAAATCGAAGTCAAACTCACAATAAAACTGAAACTCAAACTCAAGATCGAAATCGAAGTCAAACTCACAATGAAACTGAAACTTGAACTCATAATCGAAATCGGAATCAAACGACTCGAGTTTCTGTTTCATTGTGAGTTTGACTTCGAATTCGATCATGAGTTTGTGGTTCTGTTTCATTGTGAGTTTGACTTCGATTTCGACGATGAGTTTGAGTTTCTGTTTCATTGTGAGTTTGACTTCGAATTCGATCTTGAGTTTGAGTTTCAGTTTCATTGTGAATTTGACTTCGATTTCGATCTTGAGTTTTAGTTTCATTGTGAGTTTGACTTCGATTTCGACGATGAGTTTGAGTTTCTGTTTCATTGTGAGTTTGACTTCGAATTCGATCATGAGTTTGTGTTTGTGTTTCATTGTGAGTTTGACTTCGATTTGGATTATGAGTTCGAGTTTCAGTTTCATTGTTAGTTTGACTTCGATTTCGACGATGAGTTTGAGTTTCATTTTCATTGTGAATTTGACTTCGATTTCGATCTTGAGTTTGAGTTTCAGTTTTATTGTGAGTTTGACTTCGATTTCGATCTTGAGTTTGAGTTTCATTGTGAGTTTTACTTCGATTTCGATTGTGAGTTTGTGTTTGTGTTTCATTGTGAGTTTGACTTCTGACTTGTCTGTGGACATTTACAAATTTGGCCATAGCTCCCTCAATTCTCAACTCAACTTTTCCTAATTTCTTGGACTGAAATTTTTGTCTAGACCTAACGCCCTATTTAACCGGAATTCGAATAACTCGCAGTACTTCCGATATATTTTCAGTTTGAGTGTTTTCGATGTTATTTTTTCCCGGCCACGAAAATTGACCGATTTGAGCGTTCCTGGTCTTAAAATCTTTGTTTTGCCTTGAAGAATGTTTCCAAACATTCCAAGGATATTTTTCATATCCCGATAACTTGGCCTATTTTTATTTCAGGGAAGTTTTAACATTTGAATTGTGAGTTTTTTTTATATCTATGACCTAAACACCCTTCAAAGCAATCAAAATATGATCGAATTATGTCAAATTTTCACGTTTAACCATATGGAAGAACTGCGCGTTATCTACGCACCACTGGTTTCTTTGTACGTGAGTTTCAATTTTATTCCATTGAGATAAAACCGATAAGTTTTTCTCACTTTTTGCCGAAGTTATCCACTTATAGCGATATTATTATAGATATTTTTATGCGATTATAGCGATGTTCGATCGGTTGAATTGCGATGCCCTAAAGCTGTTTGACCGTAGTGACAAATGACTTTTTCACGCCGTTTGATGAACAGTTGGCTCGCCTAATAGAATATAGAGAGCAGTTTGTTCGACATGTCTGTTATGACCATTTTTTCCCCTCATATCGCATTATCTCAATACTGTGGAGCGGATTGATGCACAATGGCAGTACTTGACTCGAGGGAAAATGTCCAGATGGGAATGAGAGAGATGAGAGATCCATCTGTTGCCTCTCATCGCGGGTTTCAACCCCCTCGCCCATGCGCGACCCCTTTGACGCCGAACTGCGCCTGCGCCCCGGCAGAGTTAAAGAGTAATTGTCCGCACATTAGGTCCCCTGACGAGACCATTCAACGCGAATTTGATGATTTCATAGTTGATTCCCCGACCCACCCCGCCTTCGTCCTGACGTGTATGTGTGCCATCACCTTGGATGACGGTGCGGACCGTGAATAACCATCGTTCCATCAGTTCCATCCTTCGTCAGGCGCTCCGAATCCAATTTGGCTGGTTTAAATGACGTCAGGCTAAATTATTTCCGGGGTTACCATTTTGGGGAGTTCGCAATGGGAACGTCGAACAGACTCGGACCCGAGAAACGGAGAGAAAATTCCCAGCCGCCCGATTCATTCCGTCGACGATCGTCTACCGCTTTTGACTAATTGAGTGACTCAAATCGTCAATTTTCGACGAAACGTTCGGATTTTTCGTTAATTTCTCCCGTCATAGTTTGTCGCTGGCAGGTACACGGATTTCAGGCGCTTGTAAATTGGACATCACCTCAGTTGAATGGGGATCAGTGGTGGGCAGATAACACTCAGTACTTCCTCAAGTCGAATTTCGAACTCAATTGATTTTTACTTCCATATTTGAAGGGTAATCGTCCTAAAATCGAAAATCGGAGCGGAGTTTCGGAAAAAAACCTTAGTTTATACACATTTAATATGTATCATTATATTATAATAATATTATAATATAATGACATATTATGTCAGACGCTCCAGGGGTGAAACAGGGGCAAGTTTTTCTGCGTTTCTCTGAAATAATAGAGTTTTGTCAACAAAATAGTTTATGAACATATAAACCAACCATCCACTCACCTGAAATGATAGAGAAACAACATTCAAAGCCTCTATTTCAGGATTCTCTGTAGAATGTAGTGGAAAATTGAAGGAATTCACAATACAATGATAACTCATGGAAGAAGTCGATAACAAAAGTAGGTATCACTCTTATCATCCTTATCAACTGTCTGTCCGTCCCCTCCCGTGGCTGACACAACTGGAGAAAAACCGTGTGTGTGTCCGTCTGTGGTCATTTACAAAAATTGCCATAGCTCCCTCAATTCTCAACCTTTTTTCAAATTTCTTGAACTGAAATGTTTGTCTTGGCAAGACCTAACACCCTGTTTAATCAGAATTTGAATAACTCGCAGTACTTCCGATAAATTTGCATCTTTGGTGTTTTCTATTTTTTTTTTCTGGCCACAAAAATGAACCGATTTGAGCGTTCTTGGTTTAAAATCTTTGTTTTACCCTGCAAAATATGTTCATCCATATTCTTGTTATTTAGAAAATGTGGCGTACTTTTATTTTGGGCAAATTTCAAAATTGCATAGTGAATTTTTTGATATTTTTGACCCAAACACCCTTAAAAGCAGTCAAAATAATATTTTGATATTATTTCATATCATGATCATATCGATACCTTAAAGCACAAAGGACATACGTCCCAAAATATCAATTTTGATTTTTTTGTACCGAGAAAATGTACTCATCAGGACCTATCGATCGCTCCAAGAATCATGATCTTTTTTTGTCTATTTTTGGGGCCAAAAAACGGTATAATAGAAAAACGACAAATATTAAATATTTGTCGTTTTTCTATTATATCGTTTTTCAAATTTTGAAGAGCGTTTATCTTGGAAGTGCTAAGTGCTACCAATGTTCTGGTTAAACGAGGTCGTAGATCGTGGCCAGACAAACATTTTTTATTTAGCAAATTTTTTTATGGGATTGAAGTCCATGAGAGAAATCTTTATTTTTGTAAATTGATCAAAAACTTGTTTTGCATTTTTCTCATGATGCCATTTTTGGACGTATGCCCAATTGTGCTTTAAGGTATCGATTTTGCAAAAACTGCCACCTCCCCCCCCCCTCCTTTAAGGTTACTTTACCAGTTTTCGGGCCGGAAGCTTCCCCATATGCCCGGCCGGTTCGGCTCCGAGTCCGTGACTGACGATTATGGATTTTAACTCAATGTAAACAAATCCCGGTTAACGTGCCGGCTTTATAAGCTTCGCGTGTCTCGCCCGCCTTTAATCAATGTGGATATTACACATAAAAGGTGCCTCGGCTCCGTAGGTAATAACCGACCTCGCCAGTTCTCCCTCTCCCTCGCTCTCGCTCGCTCACTTATCCCCCTGCACTCCACCCTCCTCCTACCCCACCCCGCCCCTTCCCTTTCATCCCCACCGCCCCTCGTCTATCCACCCCCTCCTCACTCCCTCCCTCCCCCTCGGCTGATTAATTGAATTAGGAGTTGAAACACAAAACTTCGCTTTCGCTCCGGATCCCGCCAACTGAAGCTACCTGGGCTTAGCTGCCTTGACGCAAACTACCTCGTTATTCACTTTCGTTCAACTTCCCCCAGCCCCAATCATAAGGTATTCCTCTTAACCTACCTTCGTAATTTCCCCACTAAACGGAAACTTTCAATCTTCTTGTCTACTGCCAACTATTCCCAAGACCGAGGAAGCACGGAACCATTCACGGACGTTGAAAACGTTTAGCATTACCTACTCAGCCGTCTAGGTACCGCCGTTATAATTTTTACTTCAATGTTTACCGAGCGAATGGAAGTATTGTCATCGTTTTGGAACGAGTATCGGAACAATGCTTCAGAAAAAACCGTTTACCTACGTACTTATACGCATTTACTTAGAATCACTTCCCGAACAAGTGTCCGTGTGTCCTGTGGTCATTCACAACCAGTGATGCTTAGATAACACACGATACTTCCATATTTTGAAACAATTTTATCATATTTCGATTGCTTTTAAGGGTGTTTAGGTCAAAAATATCAAAAAATTCACTATGCCAATTTTCAAATTCGTCCAAAATAAAAGTACGTCACAATATCGGAATATAAAAAATATCCACATATTATGCAAGGTAAAACAAAGATTTTAAGACCAAGAACGCTCAAATCGGTTCATTTTTGTGGCTGGTAAATAATAAAATAGAATACTCTGAAAATGCAAATATATCGGAAGTACTGTGAGTTATTTGAATTCTGATTAAACAGGGTGTTAGGTCTTGCCAAGACAAACATTTCAGTTCAAGAAATTTGGAAAAATGTTGAAAATTGACTGAGCTATGGCCATTTTCGTAAATGACCAGAAAATGAAAATTTAGCGGTAATGAGACCGGTTTATTCTGAGATACTGTGTATAAGAAAAAGTTTTTTCTGAAGCTCCGTTCCGATTATCGATTTTAGGACGATCCCAATACTTCCATTTACTCTGTAAATATGGAAGTAATAAATATGGAAGTAAAAATGGCCACAGCTCCCTCAATTTTCAACATTTTTCCAAATTTCTTGAACTGAAATGTTCGTATCAGTAAAACATGCGACCCCGTTTAATGGGAATTCGAATAACTCACAGTACTTCCGATACATTCGCATTTTTGGTGTTATCTATTTTATTCTATTTCCGGCCACAAAAATAAACCGATTTGAGCGTTCTTGGTCTTAAAATCTTTGTTTTACCTTGCAGAATATGTGGATATTTCCTATATTCCTAAAACTTGGCGTATTTTTATTCTAGGCGAGTTTTGAAATTTGCATAGTGAGTTTTTCGATATTTCTGACCTAAACACCCTCAAAAGCAGTCAAAATATGATCACACTTTTACGTTTCAAAGTATGGAAGTATGTATTGTGTGTTATCTACGCACCACTGGTCTCGGAGAGGCCATCTGGTAACCCTACCTTGTTGGTGTCATAGGTCAGTGGTCGTAAGTAGAAGATCAATCAACCATATCCATGAACCAAGGCCGAATTCTCAAATTTTTCCATTCTAGTTTTGCTGATTTGTATAATAGGAACAAATTCTTTAAATTAAAGATAGTGGGGTGGACAGAAGTTATTGTGGGGATTCCAACTAGTGGACAACGAATTTTGTATCTCTAGTAGCTATCGATTTATTAAAAATTTGGAAAATTTTTTGGAAAACTCAAAAATGTCTCACTATAACTGCAATAAATCCGAAAAGGATGGAGCTACCGGCGTGGCGACGGTGTCATTCGATTCAGCATAGAAAAATCTATAGAAATTGATACATCACATGCCTATGTTGCAAATTTCCTTAAAAACACGAATTTTTTCTCACTTCAACAGCTGCTTTACTGGCCTTAAAATTAAGGTAGGGTTCTGTTGAGACGTTAAGACCAACTTGATACGGAACCTGATTTTTGGTGGAAATTTCAAAAATTTTCGACATCTCCTTCCCCCTGAAAAACCCCGGACGGACGAAAAATTGTTATTGCAGATTCGGATTCTACACCCTTTGAAACGTAATCCAACAAATTTTCAGAGGATGTTAGAAAAATTTTTCTTCCTGACCGATGACAAAGGTTTATTTCTTGAGAAAAATGAACCAAAACCAAGAGGGAGCCTTGTGTCTGAGGTATCAAGGAGCTCCTTGGTCCTCAGGTAATAAGTGCCATTGGCATATGACAAGACGAATCAAACGGCTGATTGGCAGAGTTTCTAAGGAGGAGGAGGAGGGATCCCCCGCTTGGCAAGGGGGGGGGCAGGCAATAATGAGCTTGTCCTTTGCAACTGGGTTGCGATAGTGTTGATAAGGGCGGACCGCGGGGGAGGCCTCGTGAAGTTGTCAGCCTACAATTAGAACGCGATCAAGGCCCCCCCCTCTGACAGAGGGGGTGGGAGCTATGAGCGTGTCCGAGGGCGGGAGCCGATAGTTTGCCTCGCCGGGCGGCGGCGGAGCGGGGGCCGTGTGTTTGTTTGCGAGGCACGTGACCGCCCGCCCGCCGCACGCCTCTTTATTAGCCTTCCACGACTTGTCTTTAATTAGGCCGGCTTTAGTTCCCCTTAGTTCGGAGGCGGGCCACACGTACGAAATTGCGACGGACGAATCGTCGAGTCGAAATCTCCGCGGGAGGCACGACGTCGAAGAAGCGGAACGTGTAAAAAAAATTTTCAACAAAAAATAAAGCCGAAAAGTAGATTGAAAAACTGAAAAATAAATATGCGAATGGGGAAAAAAATTTCGATAGCCGATTTTTGAATGATGAAGAAACTGTACCCCAACACTATTGTCACATTTTACCCGGAAATTCATTTTACTTCCGTATTTACAGAGTAACGGAGCTTCAGAAAAGACTTTTTCTTATACACATTTACTCAGAATCACTTCCCGAACAAGTGTCTGTGTGTCCGTCTGTCCGTCTGTGGTTATCATTAAATCGTGTCACAATTTTACGTTTCAAAATATGGAAGTATTGTGTGTTATCCACGCACCACTGCTTTTTTTCAATTCGGTTAAAAATGAGAAACATTCCTATCGAAGATTCCGCATGAATTTACCTAACAAATTTCAAATAAATTTTATTAAACCTTCGTGTAGATATTTTGTCGTCAGTCTGTCTCGGCGGAATGAAAATTCAACAAACCCTCCTGTTATTCATAATATGGGGATAATCGCTGACTGGTCATCACCCTCAACAAACAAAAGTGTCATTCAATCCTCCCACGCTTTCGTTTTCTGAGGTTAAATTAAACATTTCAATTCCTCCCTCGGGGGCAATGCGATCATTTGAAGGAACATCTGTCACACGAGGGAACTCCCCGCTGACGTCCAATTCTGCAACGTTAACATCCTCGAACGGGAGATAAATGGTAAATATTATCCAGTGACATGATATACGCCGAGAGAGGGTGGAAGAAGTATAATACTTTAAAATAATTGTAATCGCCCTAAAATCGAAAATCGGATCTGAGCTACGGAAAATTGTTCACTTACACAGCTTTATTCGGAATCACGTCCCGGACAAGTGTCTGTGTGGACGTGTGTCCGTGTGCCCGTCTGCGGTCAATACTTCCATATTTTGAAGCGTTAAATTGAGACACAATTTGATCATATTTTCACTGCTTTTTTAAAAGCAGCCCTTAAAAAGGTGTTTAGGCAAAAAATATCGAAAAATTCACAATTAAAATTCTAAAATTCGCCTAAAATGAAAAACGCCACATTTTCAGCATATAAAAAATATCCACATATTCTGCAAGGTAAAACGAAGATTTTAAGACCAAGAACGCTTAAATCGGTTCATTTTTGTGGCCGAAAAAAAAAATAAAACACTAAAAATGCAAATATATCGAAAGTACTGTGCGTTATCCAAATTTCGATTAAACAGGGTGTTAGGTCTTGGCGAGACAAACATTTCAGTTCAAGAAATTTGAAAAAAAGGTTGAGAAATGAGGGAGTTATGGCCATTTTTGTAAATGACCACAGACGGACAGACGGACACACGGACACACAGACACTTGTTCAGGAAGTGATTCTGAGTAAATGTGTTTAAAAAAAAGTTTTTTCTGAAGTTCCTTTCCGATTCTCGATTTTAGGACGATTCCAATACTTCCATTTACTCAGTAAATATGGAAGTAAAAATGCAATTTTTTGAAAAAGTTGCCTTTGAAGCCCGTTCTGATGCATTAGTTTTTCACTTAGGGCCCAAAACTGTATTTCACATATTGGTTCTGGTGACAGGTTATTTATTCCAAGAGGAATCAGGGGTTACAATCGTGTTCCCTTTTTCTCACAGGACTACCAAACTGTGTGACGGTCTTGACCAAATTTTATTTATTTTTTTTTTTTTTTCAGTTTTTCCGTGATTTCTAATTTTGGGCTTTGCAAAGTATCTCGTCATGTATATTCTCCAAAACTAGACCTTTTTTCGGACCAGTTTCAATTAGGGGTATAGGGAAAATCAAAGGTAAGTTTTCTGCCATGGCAAACCCCCAAATTGCAGTTTTTTCTGGAATCACCCACGTGTAAACGCCCCGTGTAAACGATGCGCTCAACGATGGGCATTGTAAATCCGCAGCTAACGTCATTACTTCCTCGGATTTGCGGGCTCGGGTTCTTTCGTGATTCGGAATATTCTGGAAGGCTGATACTGACAGGAGTCATTAATGCTGATCTTCCAGTTGGTTAGATATCAGCTGTCAGATGGGGTACCTCGTTTCTCTCATGCCGCAAGATCTCGTTACCTTTTGTAGTCCGATCTTCTCCAGATACTTTCCCCCCCCCTTCGCCCTACCTTTTTCTCCTTTTCGTCCTTCTTCTTGAAATCGTTTTACCTTTCGCACATTTTAAAAGGATGAATTCACCCTATCAACGGCTCAGCTTTTTTTGCGCCTATCCGTTAAAAAGTCCACCGAGTTTCATCACACGTGAGCTAAGATTCGCGTTAATGATCGAATCGCGCTAGAAATCTGCCAATATCGGCGAAGATAACACCAGTAGATAACACACAATACTTCCATATTTTGAAACGTGAAATTGTGACACAATTTGATCATATTTTGACTGGTTTGAAAGGTGTTTAGGTAAAAAAAATCAAAAACCTCTCTATGCAAATTTTAAAACTCGCCTTAAACAAAAGTACGCTACGTTATCGGAATATAAAAAATATCCACATATTCTGCAAGGTAAAACAAAGATTTTAAGACCAAGAACGCTCAAATCGGTTCATTTTTGTGGCCGGAAAAAAATAAAATAGAAAACACTAAAAATGCAAATATATCGGAAGTACTGTGAGTTATCCAAATTTTGATTAAACAGGGTGTTAGGTCTTGCCGAGACAAACATTTCAGTTCAAGAAATTTGAAAAAAGGTTGAAAATTGAGGGAACTATGGTCGTTTTTTATAAATGACGGACAGACGACAATGGTTTGCGTTTCTAATTACGAAGAATCCTAACCATTGGTGTGTAGATGATACACAATACTTATATGTACATATTATATTTTGATACGTGAGTTTTTGACACAATTTGATTATATTTTGCCTTCTTTCGAGCCTTTTTAGGTCAGAAATGTCAAAAAACTCACAATGCAAATGTTAAAACGCGCCTAAAATCAAAATACGTCAAGTTATTGGAACATAAATAATATATTATCGTATTATGCAGGGTCTGACAAAGATTTTGAGACCAAGAACGCTAAAATCGGTTCATTTCTGTCGCCAAGAAAAAATAAAATAGAAAACACCTTAGAATTTTCCAACATTTTGTCCAGCCACTTCGTATTGAACCGCTGATCCGATTTTGGCGCGGTTGATCATAAAAGTTGTGGTTTGCTCCAGCTTGATGCATATTGCTTGGGGAATCCGATCAAAAAATGTTAAGGGGTCGAAAATCCAAAAAAAAACTGTTTTTGAAATCATAACTTTTTTTACATTTGAACGTTTTTGAGTACTCAAGAGTTGATTCAGAGGATTCCCTTATAGGAGGTGCAAGTCCCAGGAAAATTTGCCAAATTTGGGGCATTTACAGGGAGTAAAAACGGTGTAGAAACCTTCAAGGAATCCAAAAAGTTCAAAAAATTCAAAATCGGTTCCCTCAAATCGGCAAAAGCGCGAAAAAGGAGAAATCCGATTGAGAAATTCAAGCCAAACCGATTCAAAAACTAAATTTTCAAAATCTTTCGGAAAAAAGCTCCGTTCCCATGGCAATTTAAGCGAGGAAACCGGGAAAAATACTCAAAAAATTCTAAACCCACGGTATCACCTTCAAAATTGAGTTTTGGTAATTTTTTTAAAATATACCCTACTTATCCCAAAGTGGACCCCTTAACCTTTTCCGATCGGATTCCTCGGAACATATGCATCAAGTTGGAGCAAACCACAACTTATAGGACTAGTTTCGTCAAAATCGGATCAGTGGTTCAATACAAAGTGGCTTGACGAAAGTTTTGGCCAAAATTTCGTCCAGCCACTTCGCATTGAACCGCTGATCCGATTTTTTTCGCGGTTGATCATAAAAGTTGTGGTTCGCTCCAACTTGATGCATATTGTCAGGGGAATCCGAGCAAAAAATGTTAAGGGGTCGAAAATCCAAAAAAACCAGTGGTGCGTAGATAACACACAATACTTCCATATTTCGAAACGTAAAATTGTGACACAATCTGATCATATTTTGACTGCTTTTGAAAGTGTTTAGGTCAAAAATATCAAAAAATTCAGTATTAAAATTTTAAAATTCGCCCAAAATGAAAAAACGCCACATTTTCGGAATGTAAAAAATATCCACATATTCTGCAAGGTAAAACGAAGATTTTGAGACCAAGAACGCTCAAATCGGTTCATTTTTGCGGCCGGAAAAAAATAAAATAGAAAACACTAAAAATGCAAATATCTCGGAAGTACTGTGCGTTATCCAAATTCCGATTAAACAGGGTGTTAGGTCTTGCCGAGACAAACATTTCAGTTCAAGAAATTTGAAAAAAGGTTGAGAAATGAGGGAGATATGGCCATTTTTGTAAATGACCACAGACGGACACACGGACAGACGGACACACGGACTAACGGACACACGGACACACGGACACACGGACACACAGACACTTGTTCAGGAAGTGATTCTGAGTAAATGTGTATAAGAAAAAGTTTTTTCTGAGGCTCCGTTCCGATTCTCGATTTTAGGACGATCACAATACTTCCATTTACTCTGTAAATATGGAAGTAAAAACTGTTTTTGAAATCATGACTTTTTTACATTTTGAGTTTTTGAGTGCTCAAGAGTTGATTTACAGGATTCTCTTTTAGGAGGTGCACGTCACAGGAAAATTTGCTAAATTTTGGTGTTTTTTTTTTTGGACCACTCCTTCTATGCGTTTTGCTGCTGATGGCGTACGGCATACGGCGGACGGACAAAAAATGTTTATTGCAGATTTGTGTTCTAGAACCTCTGAAACGTGAAAGAAAACATTTTCATGGGGTGTTGTAAAAATATTTGGCTCGACCAATTACATAGGTACCTACATTACTTCCGGAAGCAATGTACCGATATCTACATATTGTGCTAATAAATCAGATCGGAGCTTGCCCTGCTAGGACAGGTCTTGTAGACCTATCTACTATTTTAGTCCTAATTTGGAGGATAGAGGTTGTTAGCCTCGGTTATTTACGGTGGGATCAGGAACCAGGAGACTCCCCTTGCCACTCATCCGGATTTTGGACCGGTTCCTTGGGTTGCATCCGTATGCACATGGGCTTAGTGCCTTACCCACAAGGACAGGGGTTAATGATCACCCATCCCCCTAGAGCTAGCTCGAGAAGACACCCAACTCCCATTATCTAGTAGTAGTTATCTGCCGGATGTGGGATTGGGAGTTGCGTGTCTTCTCGAGCTAGCTCTAGGGGGATGGGTGATCATTAACCCCTGTCCTTGTGGGTAAGGCACTAAGCCCATGTGCATATGGATGCAACCCAAGGAACCGGTCCAAAATCTGGACGAGCGGTATGGGGAGTCTCCTGGTTCCTGATCCCACCGTAAATAACCGAGGCTAACGACCTCTATCCTCCGAATTAGGAAAAGATTCCGCTCCGTAGAGTGGCGGTGGTCGAAAGACCAGAAGTCGTACTCTACAGTTACTGTAAAGTACTATTTTAGTGCTCACATATCTTCATCCAGCCCTAATCAGAAGTACTAGCAGGTAGGGTAAGGGTGACATAGTTACCTTGTCGCATATCGTCAGCGACGGTTTAGCCACCTAATACGATCTGAGCATGAGCCCTTCGCCCTTAACGATCCACAATATCAACGGTTATGCCTCGTTAGCCACAATGCCCGTTAAAACGGTTCATTATCATTCGGCCGTGTGGAACGGGGGAGGGGTGGGGCGGGGAGCGGGGGGCAAAGGAGAGCCGCACGCAAAGTCTCTAAACGAATTAACGAACGATAACATCGCCTCGCCTGTCAGGGGGACGGAACTGAGAGATTTACATTGATTTCTTTTCGCCAATTTCCCACCCGAAAAAAGTTCCGAAGTTGAGTGCGAGGAAGAAACCAGCGGTCCGCACATAACGCACAATATTGAAGGCGAATAACAAAATAACCAGTGGTGCGTAGATAACAAACAATACTTCCATATTTTAATACGTACATTTTCGACACAATTTGATCATATTTTGTCTGCTTTTAAGGGTGTTTAGGTTGAAAATATCAAAACATTCACTATTCAAATTTTAGAAATTGCCCAAAATAAAAGTACTCCACATTAACGGGATATAAAAAATATCCACATATTCTGCAAGGAAAAACCAAGATTTTGAGACCAAGAACGCTCAAATCGGTTCATTTTTGTGGACGGGAAAAAATAAAATAGAAAACACTAGAAATGCAAATATATCGGAAGTACTGTGAGTTATTCGAATTCCGATTAAACAGGATGTTAGGTCTTGCCGAGACAAACATTTCAGTTCAAGAAATTTGAAAAAAAATTGAGAAATGAGGGAGTTATGGTCATTTCTGTAAATGGACCACAGACGGACTAACGGACACACAGACACTTGTTCAGGAAGCGATTCTGAGTAAATGTGTTCAAGAAAAAGTTTTTTCTGAAGCTCCTTTCCGATTCTTGATTTTAGGACGATTACAATACTTCCATTCACTCAGTAAATATGGAAGTAAAAACCGATTCCAGCTGGAAAATCCAAGCTTCACACTTTGGAAAAATGTCAAAAATATGATGAATTCAACTTCGGGGTTTTTCGGCACGAATCTTTGGATATTGACTAAGAAACATGAAATTTGGCGTTTTTTGGTCAACGTGGTCCATTTTGAGGGAGTGATAGGGAAAAATCGCGGTTTTGCAGGTTTCTTGGTTTTACGGCCAATGCACCAATATGTTAAAGCATCATTGTGTCCACCATTGACCATTACCCCACGCATGATATGTTGATGAACCGACCTACTCTAACTATTTGAACTTTATTTTCTGAGATACCCAGACAAATAATGTACCCATGTCACTAATCTACTTAGCAGCGTTTTTGTGTATCCGAAGAACTCTGCAAATTCTGCACTAGGGTTCATTTTTCGATCGCAAAGACAAACACACTCGTCAAATTCGGTCAGGATATGATCAAATCCTGTCACAATTTCTCGTACCAATATATGGAAGTACTTCGACGGTCCCACAGCAACACCCCATATCGTCATTTTTGCCAAAAATGAGTTATGCATATGGTTGGAAAGCTCTCTGCAGCACGGATTCAATAAAATTTGAAGTTCGATCGCAATTCCAATAGGATGGGCGCAATTTACGTATTGGATAACCACCTGTATCGTCATTGTGTCGGTAACGAGCTGTACTTTCAGCTATTTGGCATCGTTTACCGGTTCAGACGATGTGGCCTCGCATGTTCTTCAAATTTTACCGCAAGAGCGATTTTATTATACTGATTTTATAGTATTTTTTAAAGTTTTTTCCATCCTTGACAACCAGG
The DNA here is from genome assembly GCA_036186465.1 of Nesidiocoris tenuis. Lineage (NCBI taxonomy): Eukaryota > Metazoa > Arthropoda > Insecta > Hemiptera > Miridae > Nesidiocoris > Nesidiocoris tenuis. The sequence goes on along the minus strand of AP028910.1, from coordinate 30,281,955 downwards.
GTTTTGGCTTTCCTGAAAAGTTACCAAAATGAAGATACGGGGTGTTGCTGTGGGACCGGCGACTTATTGTGTGTTATCCTAGCACCGCTGGTTTATTTTATCGCACCGCCGATTTTCATAATCGTATGCAGGCAGTCCTCAGGAGGTGTAGGATTATGATAAAATATTATTTCTCGACGGGAAAGGTGTCGGAAGAGAAGAAAACGATTACGAGCTGCATGGCGTCATCTGAATGGGACCCCAAAAGATAACAATGCAATTCGTACCCAGACTCAGAAACCGTCGCTCCTAATGGAAGCCGATGTCGCCTCGTTGGGCATAAGAGACCTGACCGCGCGCCTTCACCCCATAAGTGGGGAGGAGACCCCTGGAGCGAGATGTAATGGCTCAAAGATACAAGATAACCATATAAAAACATCTGCTTCGACGCCAACCATCCCTTCCTATATGGGTACCCCTTCACGAGGTCTGAGCGAGCAGTCCTGAGGAGGAATCCTTGGTCGTCTTGGATACCTACATCTCCCCCTTTTTTCTTCCAAGCACATAACGGAAAATCGCATCATCATTCCTGTGCCTGATGATAAGGAACGTGCGTGATGTCAGTATGATGATGATGATGATCCGCATGCGTTTAGCATATTACTGGGTATACCGCCTTATTACTTGGCTCTTATCCTTAGTGGTTAAGTATCAGGGATGGCCATCGATGTTCGATACTATCGAAACATCGATATTTTGGCTCCGATGTTCGATGTTTTGCCATCGATGTTGAACCTCCCGATGTTATCGAAACATCGATGTTTTAGAAGCCGATGTCGATGTATTGGTGTTGTATGAATCACAACTTGTGACTCGTGAATCCGTGTTTGTTTCGTACTTCCATGTCCTTGTATTCCGTGCCGACCCAGTGGTTCTGACTGTAAAAATGGGAAAAAAATACTCAAAATTGTCAAAATTGACAAGGCATTGACAAAAATTTGTTGCAAATGGTGTTGACCAAATGACTGTGCTACTTACGATTTTAATAAATGGATGAAGGATTAATAATTAAGGAAGAAGAATTTTTCGACGCACTGCCGCGCTCCCCATTTACACAAGTTTACAATAGATAATTTAAAATTCGTTGTTAAATATCGATTTTTTATCAATGTTTTTAGTTCGATGTTTTACTACTGACATCGATGGTTAGTATCATATTTCAATATCGATACTAACATCGATGATTTGTTCTCCAATTACTAATCGATTAATGCAATCGAAGATTATTTAATCCAAAGTAATCGATTCCCTTATTAATCGTTACCTTAATAATCGATTAATCGAATGATGGATCACTTTTTCCAAGTAATTTATTAAATAATTACCGCCGCTGCAGCCGAGGAGCCTATAATAGACAGTAGACAATAATAATTGTAACGTATCCATAATTTAGAAAAGCCTGGGATAAAATTGGGTAGGTAGGTACAATTAAAACAACGTACTCAACTTGAACAAAAATGTAAATAAAAGTACTGAAAAATGTAAAAAAATGTTCAAAATGTAATTGCAGTATTGTGAACAGTATTGGAGTTAAAAATAATAGTTATTATAGAAAAGCAGTTTATTCGCTATATCTGGGGTTAACTAATTATAAAATCGGTCGAATAATCGCTACACATTAATCGATTGCTCAATTATTCGAACAAGTAAGCATCGATTAAAAAATAATCGATTGATTGACGTATTGATCGGTTATTTCGATTAATCGATGCAAATCTCTAGTATAATCATTCGGGAAGTAGTAGTGGAACCCCATGATTCGAATAGAAACTCAAATTGAGAGAATGAAAGTTGTCTGTTCCACGAGAGTTGACGAGTTTTTGAACCGGTTTCGGCGGTCAAGCCATCGTCAGTACAAATCCAGCATTGAGCATAACAACCACCTTATACAAGCGGTGAAGTGAAAGCAGCAAGTAAAAGGTCATAAGTGAAAGGTCAAAAGTGAAAGGATCCTCTCTTGAACCTAACAAGTTTCCCATCTACAGTATAGATTTGTATTTTAGTTGGGGATTTCGAAAAACCTTTCTTTCAACTCAGCAAAAAAGCTACACCATGCACTTGGCCTGATATCCATCAATCTTTTTAACGCAGTACTTCGATGAATATTGAGATAATGCTCTGCGTAATAATAGTTGAAAATGCACTATTTAACCTGCTCTTAATTACCTACATAAATTAACAGAATAATTATTAAATTATTTGAATAATGATTTGAAAAATGACGCATGAATGCCTCGAGAACCGTCGGTAAAGCGTGTCTCGCTCTCTTGTTGCCAAGCGCAACTGGTCTAGTGTGAGTGAGTTTTCATGTTGGTTCAACAGGCTAGTGGTCGTAAGTAGAAGATCAATAATTGATTAATTATTAACCGTTTTTAAGAGCCAAGGCAAAAAACATCTCAACTTTTTCCAATTTTAGTTTTGCTGATTTGTTAAGTACGACCAAATTCTTTAAATTGAAGATTTAGTTGAGGAAAAATATAAATAGTTGTAGTCGACGTTGATGAAGGATGTCCAAGTTCGAAGGGTATTGAACTTTATTTGGTCGGGGACGAGTAAAGGAGAAAAAAGTATCCGAATGAAGGGGTGGTGCACACTATTGTGCCTCCGAGCGATTCAATGAAGAGGTCGGCAAGCACTGAACGGAGAAATGCAGAGGAAAGAGGGATGAACCCAACTAACAAACCGAGGATTAATCCAGAGAATAAACAAGGCCTCGAGCAGCTGAATCGCCTGCAACATTGAAGTGGTTTGTCAAAGCATTCATCGAGCAAGTCTAATATAATATAATACCTACCGCATCATGTATTTTTAATTACGGGTCCATTTCATTTCGTGAAAGTCGTACAGCAAAATCCGAAAGGATTTTTCTGATTTTAAACTTAACATTAGGTAGGAACACACATTGAGAATAGGAGTGTGACAAGTCCAAAATTCCCAGTTTTGAGTTAAACTCACGGCTGATAGATCTCAACGAGCTCTACAAGGAAATAGTACCGTTACAAGACTAGTTTCAATCGTTAACGCTTGGGAGCGCTGGTTACTATCTGAGTCAAGGTGGGGGCCTCTGTTATGTCTAGTAACTGTTGACTTGCTTATTGGTAGCCAAAGAATCCGATAGATGCCAGGGAAATCGCATAAACAAACTGAAAACGATGAAGAAGAAGTGGAAGAAGGGCCTATGTTATCAAATGGATTATCAGTTAATATCATTTTTGGTTCTCGCAATGGAAGAAGGGCCTATGTCATCCAGCTTATGGTAATTTCTTTAATTTATTGGCACCTTTGTTTTTTCGCTCTCCTTCACAATTTATAAATCATGAAACCCTTCTTCCGGACACCTATTCAATTGTTGAAATTATCATTTCCGCGGCGCGTTAAAATATCCAAGTGAAAATAGCTGGTCGAGAATTGCAGCATGCATTTCACGATGACTACGTCTGTCACAACAGAGGCAGCTTGTCTCGAAAAAAAAAAACTTTCGTATGTGAGGCAACCTGTCGGGGGAGTCGAAACGATTTGGACAGCCCAGTCAGTCCGGTGACTTAATTGAGGTTCATCTTGATATAATTAAGACACGAACAACTTCCAACGGCTTGGACGTCGAAAGAAAACATGCTTCTCGAAATTGGACTTGTGCTGGCTTATGGCGGAGAGCAGATACAGCTGGACCAACAAGCCGTAGGTGGAAGAGGAGGCTTTTAAGATAATCACAGGCAACCAAGTTGACACTATCTCTCATCTGGGGCCTCTGCTCCATTCCAGGGCTGTTTTTATTATAAATTAAAATCGTCTTAAGGCCTAGTCGTGCTCAATTGACCGGTGGGAACAAGATTAATCTGGCTTAGATTCTTGTTTTACGTCACTCATTATTTTTGTAGCCTTCCCAACTTCAAATGTTTCGTTCATCGAGCTGCGCGTTGAGTTCAATTTTCTTCAGTTCTCACCAGAACGGGAATCAGACTACGTGTAGAATGATGATTTCGTCTCAGTCACGTGCCAGGTAGGATAGAAAAAAAGAAAAAAAGCGTTTTCGCTGATCAAAAATAGGTACCTACCTTTTCCGAATGATTGTCCAGAGTTTCATAATAACAGAGTAGTTAACTACTAAATAGTCAAGAATTCTTGACCTAAACAGCCTTAAAAGCAGTCAAAATATGATCAAATCGTGTTACACTTTTACGTTTCGAAATGTGGAAGTATTGTGTGTTATCTACGCACCAATGGTTTTAACATTTGAACAGAGATGTTTTTGACCTGAACACTCTCAAAAGCAGTCAAATATGGCCCTGATGAAGAAAATATACATTTTCGAAATCTCGGCGAAATAGACGGCGTTTTTCCGAAGACCCTACGCCTGATATCCGACTACAAATGTTTGCACTTTGAGTATTCCGGCTTTCAATGCCAAAACTCACGAGCAACTCGTTCGGGCGATTTTCGCTGGGACGTGTGAAGAATCGACGTCTTCATTAGCCGATTGGTCGTGCAGAAAGGAAAGAGGACAGACTCCGATGGCAGAAGCTGCGCCGAGAAGCTGTCATCACCCACGTCAGGATTATACAAACATTTCAAGAAGAGCTCTCTCAAAACCGTTGTTAACCTGTTTGAAAACACGTTTGACCTGTGAGCATTATGCCGCTAGTAAGACGCATTATGCCTGCAGAAGTGTCTCATTTCAACGAGGCTGCCTCCTCTTTTTCAATTCCAAGGCACCCGCTCCAACAAAGGTTCGATCCTTTTGAGGCGAAGAAGAAAGAGCTTGTACGGCACAATCCTCTCCAGCTTGGGAGAATTATCCCCGTTTTCTGGAAAAACTAGTCAGTACAGGACGGAACATACCTTCGGCCCCAGGCCCTTGAAATGTGCACCGCTACTCTCCTCTCGAAGATGTAAACTCTCAAGACGGTAAAGGATCAACTTTCGCAAAGGAAGATAGTTCGTCCGCTGTCAGGTCAGCCTTCCATTGTGTAATAGTTTTATCCTCTCAGTCGTTCCTTCTAAGGCTGTCGTGTATCCTGAGAAGAGTGTCATCACATTTCCATTAACTCCTTTGAGCAGTTTTTTTTTCTTTTTTTCAACTGAGTTAATTTCCATCTGATTCGTCTCATTATCATTGGATGTTTTCCAAACCCTATCCGGAATTTGGTTTAATTCGTATAATGGAACAAATAAGTAAGTGCGAACCATGTAGTAGGGCGATAGGGTATTTTCCCATGAAAACAAAATCTGAGTATCTTTGGGATCTTAACCCTGGTAATTTGACTTCGCATAATCATGGCAATCAGGAGACAACAGCAGTCTCGGATGGAGTGTTGCCACCCATGTCAAACGCAGGCTTCTCCCCCTTCGCAACCATCTCCCTGAAGAAATGGATCATTATTAAACCAGACATCCAAATTAGGCACAGCACGATGTGGGGAACTCTCATTGTTACAACTGGCGCTGGGGTAGGGGGCCTTCTGCGTCATGGGTGTGTTGCAAACATGGATCATTATAGATTGGTCACCATTCATCGGTGTAAGTTGGGTGAATGAAAATCCGTTTGATACGCAAGATGTCGTTGGTATGCATGAATCGTGTTTTGTGGTAGCTCAAAGTATAAATATCGGATAGGAGGTTCAGGCGGATAGTTATTTTCTGATATTTTGGTACATTATTTCCAGAAATAATGTACCTATGTAATCGGTCGGGAAATTGTTTTACTACGCCCCCTGAAAAAATTTTCTCTCCCGTTTCAGAGGGTCTAGAACACAAATCTGCAATCATTTTTTTTGCCATTCCGTCGTACGCCGTTAGCAGCAAAACGCATAGAAGGAGTGGTCCGATAAAAAAAAGAGCGTTTAACAAATTTTCCTTTGACGTGCACCAGGTGCAGGAGGAGGTCCTCCTATAAGGGAACCCTCTAAATCACTCAAGAGTACTCAAAAACGTTAAAATGTCATGATCAAAACAGTCATGATCCCAAAAACAGTTTTTTTGGTTTTTGACCCCCTAACATTCTTCGATCGGGTTCCCCTGACAAGCTGAAGCGTCCTCGGATAAATCGAGATTTAATATAATCGCAAAATCGGCATTTAATTAAATTAAATAAATTGTGAATTTTACCATGTTTATTTCTTCGATCAAAGCACTTCTGCCAGGATGTAAATAACATAGACTCAGATTTCGTCTGAATTGTTCTGAAATTCTCAACCGCGGAAATGTTGCTTTTCAAAGAAATGTTGCAAGACTGCCGACCGCTGCAATTACAGATGTCCCCTGCCAGTGGCGGTGTACCAACCTCTTCCTCTACTATAATTAGGGAGGGTATCCTTATCGTTACTATTCAGACATCACAATTTCACGGATCAAAGACGGAAACTTTGAAATGTTTTTGTTGTTGTCATCCGTCGGAGTGAATGGCCGGGTAAAGCAGGGAGGGGGAGGGGGGAAACAATGGCAAAAAGGGCGGGACAGCTGATGTTTCTCAGCAGGAGGATCTGCGTATTCTCTGCACGCGGAAATGCGCCGGGTGGCTGCGCTCCGGGCGGTCGACTCTGTAACCTCTCATTACCCGCGAGGGATTAGATTAGCTGCCCGATTTGCTCGAACTAGTACCTATGATCTATCTGCGTGAATATCGCAGGGCCGTCCAGAGCCAAGCCGGGCCCCGGGGATAAAGACTCGACCGGCCCCCCCCCCCCGGTCAATAAAAGCATTTTTTCTAATTTGCATATTAGTACGTAAAAGGCCCACGGGCGGGCCCGGGCCCCCTTGGGCCCCGGGCCCCGGGGATTTTGCCCCCCCTGCCCCCCCCTCTGGACGGCCCTGGAATATCGATAGTTGTATTATGATTACAAAGCACACGAGCCAGTATAAAATGATTCGTAAAATCAGATTCTCAGCATGGTGTAACTATAAATTATTAAATGAATTTTCCATAAGAAACCGATACAACTTTAACACCGTGCGTTCGCTTTCGTATTTTGGTTGGTTAGTATAAACGTTCGGGCCAAATTGATCACGTTGGGACTGATTTGGAGGATGATACTGTGCAGGGTAAAAAACTCACAAAACCCACTTTATTATTATTTAACAAAATTATTTTAAAACATGATTGCTGTGATCGGCTCCACGCATGCGGGTTTTACGGGAACGGAATGTGCGGTTTTTGAGATTGACAAATAAAATGGGTTGACTTTCTTTGGCGCATCGGACGGCTCCTATGCAAAGCGACCGCAGTGAATACGTCCCTCAGTCCTGATGTGTTCCTTTGAAAACCAGTGGTGCGTAGATAACACATAATACTTCCATATACTGAAACCTAAAAGTTTGACACAATTTGATCATATTTTGACTGCTTTTAAGGGTGTTTTATATCAAAAAACGCACTCAAATTTTGAAATACGCCACATTGTCGGTATATAAAAAGTTTCCACGTATCCTGCAAGGTAAAACAGAGATTTTGAAACCAATATCGCTGAAATCGGTTCATTTTTATGGCCGGAAAATATAAAATAGAAAACACTAAAAATCCAAATATATCGGAAGTATTGTGAGTTCAGGGGCTATGACTTCGACTAACGCCTGGTTTGCTCTCTTCATTTCATTTCCTCAGAAGATAAGGAAAGTTGTGGAGTGTAACTAATGTTCGTCCCGCAGAAAATTGGAAAATAAAATCGCTTTGATCTGATGAAAGTCTGCGTCTGGCAGACTGGAGTCTAAGGAACAAAACTCGACTGTGGCAATCGTCTTTTGTTTTTTTCATGAGATTAGAGGGAAAAAATATGCCAAAGCGGACATGAGAGCGAAGTTATGTCATGTGCAGAAGTCTCCCCTTCGTTCGCTAACTTGGGTACCTACTCGATTAACGTGACTTTTTCCTACGTGATTCGTCGGATTGCTAACGAAAACGGAATTGGAAAAACGTCTGATGTCCCATTTAGGAAAGTGGATCAGAAAAAAGTACTGCGAGTTCCTCTCCTCAAACCTTTCCGAGTTGAAAACTTTTTTGAGGAAATAGAATGGAGGATGATTGGCTTATTGACTTTATTTCAGAATCGTACGAAGCTTGTTATTTCAACCAGCCAGAAAATGCATATTGCCATACAGGAGCCAGTGGTGCGTAGATAACACAAAATACTTCCATATTTTGAAACGTAAAAGTGTGACAGATTTTGATCATATTTTGACTGCTTTTAAAGATGTTTAGGTCAAAAATATCAAAAAATCCACTATTCAAATTTTAAAATTCGCCCAAAATGAAAATACGTCACATTTTCTGAATAATAAAAACATCCACAATTTGTGCAAGGTAAAACAAAGATTTTAGGACTAAGAACGCTCAAATCGGTCCATTTTTGTGGCCGGAAAAAAAAATAGAAAACACTAAAAATGCAGATATGAAGCATAAAACCTCCAAAAGGGCCTAAGTGCCATTTTTTCAAAACCCGGTTTTTTGCGGTTTTGGGTCCTATGTGCCATGATACACTTCCACAAGAAGTTTTATTTTAACATAATTATATTATGTTATTTCAATGACACCAAGGCGCTCAACATGACAAGAGAGTTGAAGTCTATTCTTATCTATTTTATCCTATCAATTCTTATCTATTCTGCCGGATTTGAGAACATGAACCACAATGACACCAACTAGAAATGTTTAAGCAGTTCGACTCCACATCACCCACATGTGAACGCGATTGCGTTTTTGCGCACTAGAGGGATGCGTAAACGGACTTGACGCACTAAACGCAGACAGAAACGCACGTGTGAACCCGGCTTTACTGTTATTTTCGATTGTTTCATCGCGCAGCGTTCAAAATCGCTGAATTGGTTTAATTTTTGAACGGCACTTGAACTAATCGGTCATTATGTTGTAGGACCTACTTGAAATCCATTTGCTTGAATCTAATTAGCCGGCGCTGCTCAAGCCGGTTTCCAGGCCGTTCCCCAAATTTAATTCAGCGGACGGGGTTGAAATTGGTTTCCTCGACTAAATCCCTCGCATAATTAATTCCAAATTAACATTTCAAGGGGTTCTTTCCAATTGGCCTGAGTTGGCTTCTTTTTTCGTCAACCGTACGTTGGTTCAAATGGCTTTTTTCGTGGCACTTTTCGGATTAGCCCATGATTTACTTCAAATTAACCGTCTTTTCTGTTTTTCATCCAGGCACAACAGTTGTGTTTGGACTTGCGACGGTTAGGTTTCCGAGAACTATATTTCGTCATTACTGAGCAATGAAATCCTGGGAATCGCTCGTTCCATTGTTTTTTCTTGTTTATTGTAAAATCATTGTACGACATGGTTGACTAGATATTCGAAACTCTGAAGCTCGGCGCTATTGAAATGTTCAATACAGTGTATACACAACTTACTATATTAGACAACATTACTATATTATACAACATTATATGCCCAACTATATAATATATAGTTACTATATGCATTATATGCCCAACTATATAATATATAGTTAATATATGCATTATATGCCCAACTATATAATATATAGTTAATATATAGTAACTATATTATAGTTACACGGGTATAATACGTATCTATCAAAGTACCTAGCCGTCGAAGTGAAAATTTACCGTATTATACAGAATATGCGAATTGAATATACTATGAATATGACTGGAACTTAGTTTTTCAATGAAACTCGAACTGAAACGTTCACTCAAACTGAAACTTGAACACAAATTTAAACTTAAACTCAAACTTAAGCTTACATTCAAACTGAAATTTAAACTCAAACTTAAACTCAAACCCCGAATGAAACCCAAACTGAGAACGTCAACTAAAACTCAAACTGAAAATGAAACTCAGACTCAAACATCAACACAAACTTAAACTTCAATTCAATCTGAGACTCAAACTGAAACTTAAACTCGAACTCCAACGTAAACTCAAATTTAAGCTCAAATTCAAACTGAAATTTAAACCAAACTCAAACTAAAACCCAAAATGAAACCTAAATCAAAACATAAACTTAAACTCAAACTGAAAATGAAACTCAACCGTAACCTCAAACGCGAACTCAAACGTGAAATAAAACTCGAACTGAAAATGAAGCTCAAATTTAAACGTAAACTCAAAGTCAAACTTAAACACAAACTTAAACTTCAACTTGAACAAAAAAATATAACTCAAACCCAAAATGAAACTTGAACTCAAACACAAACTTATACTTAAACTCAAACTTAAATTCAAACTGAAACTTAAACTCAAATGCAAATTCAAACAGAAAACGAAACTCAAACTCAAACGTAAACTAAAACTCAAACGTACACTTTGTATGTATTGTATATCATTACACAATAATATTGAATTATTATTATGTATATTATTGTGCAATAATGTTGTATTTTCGATATCAGATATTATCCTTAAGTCCCTCGAGAGTTGTCTCTTCCTCTCACCTAGCTTCGAATAGAGCAAAAGCGACCACATACTTCTTTAAATTTTATTAACTAATAAACTACTAGTACTAGTACTTTAGTACTAATAGTTTAAATACTTTATATAACAAGTTTGAGTTGAATAACTAAGTTAATATCAGTTTACATAAGTTTATATTAGTTATTTAATTAATATAACTAGTTTAATGTACCTACCTTGTATCATATAGGTAGGTAATGAATAGCAGGTTTTGATTTGGAAATTTATTCAGCGCACTTTTGAGACCATTGCAGATTCGAATGGGTATAGCTACCAAGCCGTGCTGAAAAAATGGCTGCTCCATCGTGCTGCGCAAAAAGCATTAAACTCGGAAAATAAGTTGTAGGTAATTCGCTTCTCCGTAAAACCTTCCACAGCAGAGATGAGCTAAATGACGATTTTTCATTTTATTTTCTTATTACGCGCAGCCTCGACGTATCTTTGTAAGGTTTTTGATCAAATTAGTCGGCGGCGCAGATCTGCGGCCCCCGCGCACCGCCGCGGGGTGAAAATCGCTCGGTCGAAATAACCGGCGAAATGGGCGTGTATATACAACGACTAAATGACCGAGGGTGGGAAACTTACGTACTTGAACATTCGGGAAGGCGGAGAATGGGACCCCTATTATACCCAATCGCGTTAGAGAAAAACGTTGGGGAGCTCCAATCAGATTTGCGGGAGATTGCGGAGGAGAATTGTTGTGGATGGGAGGGGGTGGGGGGAGGGTTATTTTGAAAAGTGATTGTTGGTGCTTGCCTATCCATTGTCCGTAGGAATAACAGTTGCGAGTAATTACGGGCTAATGCGAGAGAAAAGATCCCCCGCCGCACCGCCCTCCCCCCGGCCCTCCGATGGCTTAGGCCTTTGTGTCACCTCGCCCCCTACGTACAAACCCCCGAACCCCCCGTCGACTCGACACCCCCGCCCCCGCCCCCGCCCCCCCGGTTCCAGGTTGCCAATCTCGGAGCCCCTCTTCATTCTATTACTTCCAACCCGCTCTTCGCCTTATTCTTTCGCTTCGAAAAGGGGAAAAATGAGTTTCATATGAAAAACTCTCTTTGGAAATTTAATAACCCGATAAAAAGAGTGACAGAGAGCTCTGCGCGGTAATCTCATTTTTGCAATTTCTTCAGACTAAATCGTATTTGATTTGAGATCGGCGGGAACATTAAAGTGGAGAAGCCAACGACAACGAAGTTCGTGAAGGGTGGACTTCTAAGCGGCTATTTCACCCTGAGTGGGTGAAAGAATGGGCGGGCGAAAGACTGGGCAGCTGGGAAAGGGCGGGTAGGTTGGTACCACTTCATTAAAATTGATGGATGCCTATTACAGAAGTGAAATCACTTGTCCTCCTTCCCTCTAAGATCTCGTCATCCCCTTTCAGTAACTTATTATCATCCGTTGCCCTGAACCTTCAAGTTTCGCGAAGAATATTCCCTATTTTTCATGCCTTTAGGCCAAGATTTCGAGAGAACTTCAACATTGAAAGGGTAGCAGAGCTAAGCAGTTCCCGATGGCTGTAATATAAGGTTATCCCCCACCGTAACGATTATGGAACGTGCGCAGATAGTTGGCAGTACCGTATTTTAACAAAAGAATCAGCCAGTCATTACTTTTTATTACTATACCGTCATAAAATTTTCCACAGATGTTTCGGTAGTTACGTCATTTTCCAAAAAATAAAAGTTACTTTTCCTCTTGAAGAGTTGTAAGAACTCTTCAAATGAACGATTATACGAACATTTCAGTCCAAGAAATTTGAAAAAGGTCGAGAATTGAGGGAGCTATGGCCATTTTTACTTCCATATTTACAGAGTACATGGAAGTATTGGAATCGTCCTAAAGTCGAGAATCGGAACGGAGCTTCAGAAAAAACTTTTTCTTACACACATTTACTCAGAATCACTTCCTGAACAAGTGTCTGTGTGTCCATGTGTCCGTCTGTCCGTCTGTGGTCATTTACAAAAATGGCCATAGCTCCCTCAATTCTCAACCTTTTTTCACATTTTTTGAACTGAAATGTTTGTCTCGGCAAGACCTAACACCCTGTTTAACCGGAATTTGAATAACTCACAGTACCCCGATTCGTGCTCTCAATTTTTTTTCCGGCCCCAAAAATGAACCAATTTGAGCGTTTTTGGTCTTAAAATATTTGTGGATATTTTTTATTTTCCGATAATGTGGCGTACTTTTATTTTGGGTGAATTTTAAAGTTTGAATAGTGGATTTTTTGATATTTTTGACCTAAACACCCTTAAAAGCAGTCAAAATATGATCAAATTGTGTCCCACTTTTACGTGCCGAAATATGGAAGTATTGTGTGTTATCTACGCTGCACTGGCTTCATTCATTCACTGACATTAATAAATGACCATGTACTTATTCAACACTTTTTCAAAAATTGTTACGGCGAACAAACGAAAACATACGAGTAAAATGCTCAACAATAAAACTCAATCGTCATGATGGACATTTCGAGACGCAACTATTTTTACCATCTAACACCGATAAACAGGACTATCGTTATCCTGATTCGAATTGTTAATTACATGGGAACCGATGGGTAATGAATTAACCGAAAAAACCGTCAGCCGAAGTGCCGGCTTGCCGGAGCGGTAGATAAGTGAGATTTATTGTTTGTAGATAAGCCGCTTCTCTACTGGAAGGACAGTCGCACGAATGGCAATCACAACGACCGGTCGATCGATAGTGGCATTCGAAATTGTAACGCGATTTACCATAATTATGGTCCGACATTGCTAATTGGCTGTTGCGCTTCATCCCTTGAAATTATCGGACGAGCAACGTTCGACCTGATTGTGTCCAGATAAGACAATAAAAAGAGAAGAAGAAGAACTGATAGTGGGAAATAATTTTGAAAAAGTATGCGATATTGTTTTTGCCTTAGCGAACGAATTCAAGGGCTCATAATCCACTGTATACGCGGTCTACCTTTTTTATTCATTCTACAATCATTATTCATTCTACCTTATTAATTCTTGTCAAAAAGGAAGGATGGAATGTTATAATTAGGGATCGGATCCGTGTATGTTTACATTTTCTTTTCCAGGCAATGTACCGATGTTTTTCTAGTAGACTTGTTCAAATTGGCATTTTCTGAACCGTTTAAGCCCACTTTTATTTCACATATTTTGACATATTCCGCTATAAATCCATATTTACAAATATTTAATCAAATAAAACACGTATTTTTAAATTTTCGGTAGTTTTTCATAATTTTGAGAAAATCGTTCTTCATCTAAAAACAGCTATCCTATTGTAAATCAATCGAGAAAGCAGGGAAAAATATTAAAAAATTCTAAACCTACGACATCACCTTCAAAATTGAGTTTTTTGGTTTTTTTCGAAAATGGACCATACTTAATGATCGACGGCGCAGTGGTGAATCCTAGTATCTCCATTTTGTTAAGACCGCCACTGTTTTGTGCCAGATTTGTGTTCTAGACCCTCCGAAATGTATTGCCTTCCTCAGGGCTTATAAATAATGTGAAACAAACAGGTATCAAACACAATAAGGTATCTGGCCCTAGTTATTAAATTTTCATCTAAACTCAAACACAAACATGCACTCACTTGGAGACCGGTCTAAGCGGTCACAATGTGACCATGTCATGACCACAACCGTCCAAATTTGAGTGTCCATTATCATCATAAACAAAGATAAGTTTAATCAACAATTTGGCTCACACAAGTTTAATCAACAATTTGATAACAATAACAAGAATCAAAACTAACTAGCAATTAAGAACACAACAAGATTGGATAGAACATTAGGTATTTTACCTGTTATTATTGTGTGTGAAATTTTAGGTATTCAAGCATCCAGCTTTGTTTCGCATAAAAATATATAGATTTACTAAAGAACTAAAAAATCTGCGAGAACTTAAAGAAACAAACAAAGAACAAAATTTAGGCAAGATTAATTCTCACCAGCGAATCACAACCACTAAAAACAAGGTATAAGCTGGTTATCTATTATTGATAACAGGTTTTTGACAACTGGTCCATAATCTCAGTCAGTACCAGAAATAGGTACGTCGTTTTTTCTCTACGTTGAAATTGAGGCCAACCCAACTCATGTATGAACTGTGTTTTATGTTCGTGAATGTGTGTTCAAATTATTCTGAAACGCTGATGCTGTAAAATTATTTGTAATTATTATCTGGAAATTGTACATTTTTGAATAAATATTTTGTAAAAAGAACAAATTAAAAAAAAAAAAGGCTGACCCAAGCCATTTGCTGATCTATCGAATTTAGGAATTTGGTAAATCGGGTGCAACAGGTCAATGCGGGAGGTCTGGGATGACGTGTACAGCAGCATTCGCATCGAGTAATTGAATTTCGACACGCGTCATTAACGACTTTGCCTTTCCCCCCTGATGGCCGGCCCAAGATAACTCAATTCGGACCCTCGATTTTAGTCAAAACAGTTCGAATTTCCTCGGCTGTTAGTCAAGCCATCAAGCAGTGGATATACTCGATCAGTAAACGATGTTTTCCCGAGGGGAAGGGGGGGGGTCCCCAGGGGTCGACTACCCTAAGGGAGTCAATTGGCGATTCAGATTAACGATTTGCGCTCCGATGGCCGAGCTGTGGAGTCCGATCACTTGGAAAACGTAGCCATTGAACAGTTTTTGATGAATTTTCTCCGATTGTTCTAGCCCGAGTGATTCTGTACTTATCCGTAAAGACATAGGTGTTGTTAACGTGGAAGAAAAATTTTTAACTAAGATTTTAAGACCAAGAACGCTCAAATCGGTTCATTTTTGTGGCCGGAAAAAAATAAAATAGAAAACACTAAAAATGCAAATATATCGGAAGTACTGTGAGTTATTCAAATTCCGATTAAACAGGGTGTTAGGTCTTGCCGAGACAAACATCTCAGTTCGAGAAATTTGAAATTTGAATTTGATTCATTTTTGTAAATGACCACAGACGGACTAACGGACACACGGGCACACAGACACTTGTTCAGGAAGTGATTCTGAGTAAATGTGTATTAGAAAGTTTTTTCTGAAGCTCCGTTCCGATTCTAGATTTTTGGACGATTCCAATACTTCCATTTACTCTGTGAATATGGAAGTAAATACGTTTGTCTGAATCCCCATCCAAAATACAAATTTCTACCGATGTTCTAGAATAATAACAACTGAATTCTGCGTTTCAGAAGTGCCTTTTTATCGTCGCTCAAGTGGCAACCTCAGCTATCTCAGTTTTTGACCATAACGGGGTTTTGATAGTTTCTTAATCGATTTTTCTCGGTGAATCGATTGGTGAAGTCAGATTTTTGACAACTCAAACAGATTCCGTGATAATCGCCGATATGGTAGCTGGATAGGTAGACAAAAAGTCTTGGAAACGGCTGAACACTGGCTTGATTCATCCGGAAATGAAATTACGCATTTCTGTGGAGAATAGCCATTTTCCCTCGTTTTTTCCCTCAAAAAATTTTTTCCCCTTTAGAAAGGCCGTTTTCCCTCGAAAAGGGAAATTTCCCTCAATTCGGAAACACTGAGTGACAGTGGGATTTCCCGTCTGTTGCAGGTCTGGTTCCAGAACCGAAGGGCCAAGTGGAGGCGCCAGGAGAAGATGGAGGCGGCCCGCATGGGCCTGAACGAGTACCAAGGAGGCGGCATGGTCGGCGGCCGGGTCGGCGGCCCCTCGCTCAGCCTGCCGGTCGACCCCTGGCTGGCGCCTCCGATCCTGACGGCCCTCCCCGGCTTTCTGGCCCACCCGCACACCGGCTACGCCAGCTACCTGACGCCTCCCGTGCCGGCGCCTCCCGAACCGCCTACGACGCCGCCCAACTCTCCGCCGCACAGTTCGCCCGACCTGCGGACGACGTCGATCGCCGCCCTTCGCCTCAAAGCCAAGGAACACGTCGAGTCCCTGACGAAAGGCCTTCAGATCACTTAGGTAGGTATGCTGCTGACGGCGGAGGATCGCGGAGAGCTGAGCTCAGCAGGCCGCCCGGACTGCTGATCCCCTCGCATCCCGGTTGTGACGTAGTTGACCGTCGCCAATAGGTTTCTTGCAGTTGTATCGCAGTCTCGTGATTTTGGTACACCATTTTTCCAACCGATGGAGAAAAACCGTAACCGGAGGTTTATTATTTGCGTCGCTTGTTTTTAATTGATTTTTTACTTAGTTCTTTTCAATTTTTACTCACTACATACCTACGTTGAAAACTAGTCAAATATTATTGAATAGGTTAACTCTGTACAAATTCATGAAATTGCACTCTTACGCTTATCCAAGTATACAGGTAACCGAGCATCCGAACATCGAACTGCCATAATGCTGCTTTGACATTATTTAAACAACAATATTTTTCGACAAAAACCAGTTGTTCGTAGATAACACACAATACTTCCATATTTTGAAGCGTAAAATTGCGAAACAATTAGATCATATTTTGACTGCTTCTAAGGTTGTTTAGGTCACAAATATCAAAAACATCAATATTCAAATTTTAAAATTACTCCAAAATAAAAATACGCCAAGTTGTAGGAATATAAAAAATATCCGCACATTCCGCAAGATAAAACAAAGATTTTAAGTTCAAGAACGCTCAAATCGGTTCATTTTTGTGCCCGGCAAAAAAATAAAATAGTAAACACTAAAAATCCAAATATATCCGAAGTACTGTGAGTTATTCAAATTCCAATCAAACAGGGTGTTAGGTCTTGCCGAGACAAACATTTCATTTCAAGAAATTTGAAAAAGAAGGTTCAGAATTGACGGAGCTGTTGCCATTTTTGTAAATTACCACAGACGGACACAATACTTACAATAATTACAATACTTCCATTTACTCTGTCAAAATGGAAGTAAAAATATCAAAAACTCGCAAAGACAGTTCTTGGGTGCAAACAATATTTACTTGGACCTCCGTATCTTCCGATGCTTAGAAAAATGATGTACCCATATCACTAATCTAATCAGCATGGTTTTGTTATTGTTTGAATGGGTTGTGAACAATGCATTCATATCTACGAAAATGGCTGTCGATTTAATGTCACGCGTCTTGAAATATTCAATAGCTACGAATTACAATCATTCGAACATTTGGCAGTAATTACGAATGGATTTCTATTCGCCAACTATCGTTATCGATTATTATTTCTTGGAAATTATTTATAGCGGACACAGCGATGGACGATCCTAGCACGTTCCTTATAGTAATAGATAATTGAGGTTTAGAAATTGTAGAGACCAAAATCAACCATTCGGTCGGTTGATAATTGATGATCAATTATATCGATCAATTATATACTGATATTGATCAATTATATATTGATATCGATCGATTATATATTGATATTGATCAATTATATATTGATATCGATCGATTATATATTGATATTGATCAATTATACATTGATATCGATCGATTATATATTATCAATTGATGATCAATTATGTACCATCGATTGTAGTCGGTTTTTATCATTTTCAACATCCGCTGATCGAATGCAATCGTGATTGATATGTTACGATGACTATCACGGAGGAATGTAGTTTTAGAAGTTGTCACGTGTAAATGACGCATTGAATTGAATTAGGCGCGGATTCGTCAAGTATTAATTGTATTTTACCTACGGAATTTCGGGCAACATTATTGCAAAGGAACCTGCGAGTTGTTCTTTCCTACAGCCGTTACGCGCATTGTACATTTTTATTGAAACACTGGTTATTGTAAATATTTAACACGTTGGATTCATGTAAAATCGACAACTAGTCGTACACTGTGTTTTGCCATGAACTGCTGTTTGGATTACCTTTTGTATTTAGCTTGTAAAGTAGAAATTTGTTATCCTCCCTGAATATTTCGCATTTATCGAAAATGCCTCCGCGCATGAAAGAGCAACATACCAGACATTGATATTAAGCGTGTATATTGACGAGTTACCCGAATAATTTGATACGATTTAATCACCACTCAAACGTAAGTGCGCGATTGTGCAATTCGTCTCTTTCGACTCTTTGATTTTGACTTCTACAGGATTGAACTATTCGAGAAAACGTTTCCCTTCAATGGCCTTACCTATTTTAACTGAATGTATTCTGATGATTGCTGACCCACTTGCAACTATATGCAGTCGATGGATTGGGTTTAGGGTCAACCGGAGTAAAACGCCTGTATCGCCGAGCTTTCGGCATATTTAATGCCATCTTCAGGAGTTGGTTGTTAGTTTTGTTAGTTAAAGAGTTTTTATTTTATCGTGTTGCCAAATTGATGTTGTTGAAATTAGGTTTTGAAAAATTCCATTTTAGTTTTTCTGCGAGACTAAGACAATGAGGAACATGCATGAAAAAAATAAACTGTTTTTTTGCCATAATATTCCTTGTTAGGCTTCGAAAATGGTGTTATGGTGGATGACGGTTCGGAAAAGAGGTAATTAAAAGAGGAGGGAGGCTTAGTGAAAATCGCAGATTTGAAGTCGAGCGGGAAAATGGCACACAGTGTGATGTCATCTTCCAGTGAACACCAGTGCAACCTCATCCGAGTTCATGTGCGTTGTGATAGTGATAGGACGGCGATAACGGATTTTTTGCCGTTACGTTAAGAAACTACGTGCAGTCAAGTCCGCACAGTGACGTCATACGGTTAACCGCCGCATTCAAAAGGGCACTTTTCATTAGCGTTTTTCACCCAGAAAAATGTTGTTTTTTCGTTGTAGACCATCACTACATCATTTTCGCATCCTAAACAGCATCATTCTGTCGGAAAACATGGATTTCGTTTTTCATGCATGTTCCTCATTGACGGGGTGGAAACCATGCGAGTGGTGAAAACTTAAATATTGCTTCTGAGCCCTGAAGATGCCATTAAATATGCCGAAAGCTCGGCGATAGAGGCGTTTTAATCCGGCTGACCCTAAACCCAATCCATTTAACTAAATTTTGTACTTTTTGTTTTTGTATAGTCGGCCGTGAACGTTGTTTAGACGATGGTACGGGCGGGGCTCGGCCACAAATGTCACCTACGTTTAGTTCATCGGTTTATTCTTCATCTTCAACGTTTCGAGAGGTTTCACTCCCCATCTTCGGAAGTATTAGCCTTATTGGTCACATACCAATTTGCTTCCTAAAAAGGCTAAACTCGAAACGTTTCGGTGAAATCAAAAAACTCTTTGGCACGCGAGTGGACCAACGCATTTGGGCGGGTTCGGAAGCTGCTAGAATCAAGATATGGCAACAATTCAAAATCGAGTTTTTGAGCATATTGTACTTACTGTCCTTCGTTTTGTACCTTGGTACCGGATGAGGAAAGTGAAAACCAGTGGTGCGTAGATAACACACAATACTTCCATATTCTGAAACGTAAAATTGTGACACAATTTGATCATATTTTGACTGCTCAAAAGGGTGTTTAGGCCAAAAATATCGAAAAATTCACAATTAAAATTTTAAAATTCGCCCAAAATAAAAATACAATACATTTTTGGAATATAAAAAATATCCATATATTCTGCAAGGTAAAACAAAGATTTTAAGACCAAGAACGCTCAAATCGGTTCATTTTTGTGCCCGGAAAAAAATAAAATAGAAAACACTAAAAATGCAAATATATCGGAAGTACCCAAATCCAAAAAATTATCCAAATTTCGATTAAACAGGGTGTTAGGTCTTGCCGAGACGAACATTTCAGTTCAAGAAATTTGAAAAAAGGTTGAGAATTGAGGGAGCTATGGCCATTTTTGTAAAAGACCCCAGACGGACAGACAGACAGACGGACACACAGACACTTGTTCGGGAAGTGATTCTGAGTAAATGTGTATAAGAAAAAGTATTTTCTGAAGCTCCGTTCTGATTTTCGATTTTAGGACGATTACAATACTTCCATTTACTCTGTAAATATGGAAGTAAAAAACCTTATTTGGTCAGGTAGGTGTTCACCCTTGAGTCCTTCCTCAAACTTCCTGGTTCCTATAAAACTGCATCCTGAGTTGGTGCATGGGCTGCTCAGGATGCATTGCTGAGTACTATTTATTATGTACCAACCACTTTAAGGGCAATGTGCGGATTTTCGTGGAAGTACGAGAAAAAATATTGCAATAATTGAGTAACAACAAGGTTCTATCACCATTAGTGAAACTTCGTGAATCGCAGTTTGCTGGACAAATAATCATTTGAAGAGATGTCATCCCAAAAACGCATTGTAGGGTATCTTACGTGAATAGTCCCTCTCATTGTGTATATAATGATTAGTTTTCATTACCCGAATTGTAATTGTAAATTAATAAAGTATACATGTAAATTTGCGAATTTATTACTGACGCCTCATCAATATTCACCCTTCATCATCGTAAAATAATGCAGTTGACAATTCAACAGCGAATGTCATGGACGACACTTCATAGTGGGGAAATTTGTTACTTGGGTAACCAGTGGTGCTTAGATAACACACAATATTTCCATATTTTGAAAAGTAAAACTGTGAGACAATTTGATCATATTTTGACTGCTTTTGAGGGTGTTTAGGTGAAAAATATCAAACAATTGCACTATTCAAATTTTAAAATTCACCCAAAATAAAAGTTATCCAATATAAAAAATATCCACATATTCTGCAAGGTAAAACAAAAATTTTCATACCATGAACGCTCAAATCGGTTCATTTTTGTGGCCGGAAAAAAAATAAAATAGGAAACACTAAAAATGCAAATTTATCGGAAGTACTGTGAGTTATTCAAATTCCGATTAAACAGGGCGTCAGGTCTTGCCGAGACAAACATTTCAGTTCAAGAAATTTGAAAAAAGGTTGAGAATTGAGGGAGCTATGGCCATTTTTGTAATTGACCACAGCCGGACACACAGACTCTTGTTCCGAAGGTGATTCTGAGTAAATGTGTATAAGTAAACGTTTTTTCTGAAGCTCCGTTCCGATTCTCGATTTTAGGACGATTACAATACTTCCATTTACTCAGCAAATAAGGAAATGAAAAAATCAGTAGTCAATTACCCCCCTTCAACTTGGAGCCAATGCAAGAGGGTGGAGGGCTAAAACTGTCGACATTTTGAACCTTTTTCGTAGTTTTTTTGCCTACAAAGTGAAAACTCTGCGTAGAGGAAAGACGTTTACACAGCAAAGAGAAAGCTGTTGAAATTACCTAAACGGACCATTTTTCAGATCCTTTTTATTTTTATCCTATTGACTTTTAAATTATGGCAATTTCTAGAACTTGGCTTTTGTAATTTTTTGTACGAATTTTTTAGTTTTTTGGCCAATTTTGATCAGAAAAGTGACAAACAGGCAGGCTCTGGAAGTAGGCATATTTAGAGCCTAAATCTTGAGAATGGATTAAAAAATAATAATGATATAAAAACACTGCTAAGTAGATTAGTGACATAGGTACAGTATTTGTCTGGGTATCTCAGAAAATAAAGTAGAAATAGTTGGAGTAGGTAGGTTTATCATAATATATTTTGTGGAGTAATGGTCAATGGTGAATTCAATGACGCCAAAATGGTAAGTTTTCACAATGATGAATGAATAGGTATAAAAAGAAAAAAAAAACATTGAGCGATCAAACAAGACAGTGATACTCATTGAAGAGGTCTCATTGGGACAATGAACTTATGCCTGGGAATTCCAAGAATAAGGACCCGCCAAATCAGTTTTGCGGTTATGAACCTATAAACGGACGCCCTCGTATAAGAAGTTGGTATCATGGGTGGGAATGCATAGGGAATTAAACACCCAACATTTTCTTCTGCATCACGTTTTTACCTTAACCCCATAGGTACAACGGCCGTAAAACCAAGAAAACTGCGAGAAATATGCGATTTTGGCCTTATTACTCTTTAGAAATTGACCACGTTGACCTAAATCTCGAAAAACATCAAAATTCAAGTTGTTCAGTCAATATCTAAAGATTCCCGCCAAAAAACCCTGAAGTCAAAACCATCATTTTTTTGAAATTTCTCCTAGGATTTTTATGTGAAATCGGTTTTTTGCGTTTTTCCCAGTCCGGGAGAGTCTCAGATAATTGTAAGTTTTTTGTGTCATGCGTCACCTAGAACCTACTCAAAAATATTTTTTAAAATTTTATTTAACAGGGGGGGAAAATATTTTTTTTAGGTCAACAATTAGTTTTCAAACCAGTTTTTTATCTCTAAAACCCAACTAATTTTGGCTCATAGGAAGTGAAGAAGGTGTGAAAACCTCCAAGCAATCCAACACGCTCAAAAAATTCAACTTCGAGATCAAAGTCAACTTCGAGTTCAAACTCAACTTCGGGATCACAGTCAACTTCAAGTTCAAACTCAACTTCGGGATCACAGTCAACTTCGAGTTCAAAGTCAACTTCGAGATCAAAGTCAACTTCGAGATCAAAGTCGACTTCGAGATCAAAGTCAACTTCGCGATCAAAGTCAACTTCGAGATCAAAGTCAACTTCGAGATCAAACCATTTTCCATCATTTTCATTTACCTGAGTCAGTGCTGTCTGAATAAAAAAACAAGCAGAAAGAAAAATTGAAGTTACTTGAATGAATTTGCATTTGGTCTCTGGTTGGGCCAATTTTATTGAGAAATGATATCGTTCTTTCTACGTTTGTAAGGGGGAACACCCATAGAAAGTATCGAATGATACCCATGGTATCGAGTACTTATGTTTCGATAAAATATCGATATCAGTACTGAGACTTCGATACTCATTGGATACCAAGTATCGAGTATATGGGGTTATCGAAATGTCACAACTCGCATGGCAATGTTGCAAATTTCCTTAAAAACACGAATTTTTTCCCACTTCAACAGCCGTTTTACTGGCCTAAAATTAAGGTAGGGTTTTGTACACCGAAGTTTCAATAAGTTTTCAAGTTTGAAGTGGTAGTAGTGGTGGTTTGTAGTGAGCCATAGAAGATGGTAAGAGTTGACTTGCGAGCGGTCACTGCCGGCATTTTCGTACCACGGTTTGTTTACAATAAGGTACCAGTGTTGCCAAGGTGTGGCCGTCAAAACCCCCTGCGGCAACGTCAAAAAAAAACCCCAAATATGAAAAAATCCCCGAAAACCCCAAAAGTTAAGGATGAATAATTCATTTTTAAGCATTAAAAATATAGGTACTATTTCTCATAAAACATACCTAACTCCATAATATACAACTAAAATTTTAAATATTACCTAAAACTATAAACTATTTATTACTAACTCTTTCTGAATACTTATCAGTAAAGTCAGTAAATTAACATACTAAAACACCAATAAAAATTAGGTTTGTACCTACCCACAAGTTGGTACATCCCAAACCCAAATGGCTTTTATTTGAGTACCTATCTCTCAATTCAGTTAGCTGTGCAGTGGCAGCCTTAGCTGTAATTTATCTGCAGCACTTACCTGGTATTTCTTCATTTTTATACTTTTTTCTAGTCCCTCTGACTTCCACAAAAACCCTCAAATTTGGGGGGAAACCTCCACAACTTGGCAACACTGTAAGGTACCTACCTAGGCAAGTTTCACTTCAAGGTCAATCGATGCCGAGTTGAATCGAGAAAAATCAACAACAATACCGTTTCAATCCACCATAGCTTCTGAACGGATCAATCGATAATTTTCCGGCAGCCACCAATCGATTCAAAATTTAATCGAGAATAAATGAGATTATGTGAGAAAATGCCGATAACCCAACAGTTTTCGAGCCAAAAATAGTTTTTGTTGGACAAGCCAGGGGCCCCCGTAAGGAACACACAGGAGACAACAAGTTCTGTAGGACGAAAATGTGCCATCGGCCGCTAGGCGCGCCACCGTCGAGAATTACCATCTTCTATCAGAATGCTTACAACGCGGGTGCACTGCGCCCTGTTGAAATTCCTATCGATCCTATCACCTTATCAGTGATAGGAAATAGAAATCCCGCCTTTAGCCAACTAAAATGTTTTCTTGCTTGATTGCAATAATTGCAAGACTATAATACTGCCGTCCTTAGTTAAAACGTCCTATCTAATTTTTTTCGCTTTTTGAGTTAAGGACGTGGTTGTATAGATTTTGACATGACGCGTCTGATGGGCCAGGTTAGAAAGTCCTATCTTCATTGGAAAGGACTGAAAAATGGCTTTGTCCTATCTCACTTTTGTCAATTTCCGCCTCCATCCAAGAACAGAAAGTCCTAACTTGGTAGTCCTAGGCTAAAAAGTCCTAAGTAGCAGAAAGTTAGGACACTTTGACCTTGTATAACTGAAAAAATTCAGTAACTTGTGCTAGAATAAATCGTCCTGAGTGGTCTCAAATAAAGGAGTTAGGACTTTCTGGCCTAGTGAGTAGCAAAGCTGTGTCTGTCATGGATGTGGGCAAGATATTCATCTTCGAATACTGAGTTCCAAAAACTACTACTACTAGGTTAAAAAGTCCTATCCTAGGTATAAAAACCAATGTCGTATGTGGCCTAAGGCACACGACAAGAAAACGAACAACAACAACAAAGTCCTATCTTCGACTTCTTGCACTTCAATTGATAATTTCTACCTGCTGGTTTAATATTGAGGTTTGTTGACAACCGACAAAGTTGGGGGGTGATGTCAAGGAGCTATCGTGAAAATTCCAAATAGCTAGGGTTAAAAACGTGGACGGTGCAAACAATCTCACTTAACCGCGTTTTTCTCAGAACGCAAAAAACTGAGATAGGACGTTTTAACTTAGGACGGCAGAATAGTTATAAGATAATAATAATAATTATTATTATTGTCCTCGTTCTATAGTGGGTGTTGCTAACTTACACTCCGATTTCTCGGCAGCGTATTTGGCTGTTATTTCTTGCTAATTAGTGTTTCATTAGTGATTTTATCCATACAATATCAAATCAACTGAAATGAAATCAACTGAAGGCCATCTCGAGTTAACTTGAGTGAATACCTCGAAACTGAATAATATTCCATATTATGGAAGAAAACATCTCTCTGGTACCTACTGACAGTGATTTGAAGACGAAAAAGTGAGCAAAACTGACCTATCTCATTTGCTCTTAGTTTGAATTGATATTTGGCTGAAAAGAGAGGAGTGTCTGATATCCCCCTTTGGATTTTCTCCATGAATATTAGGTATGGTCTGGGTTTAAGAGCAGGAGCCGCCGCTGGTTGTTAGTTTATCTATTTATTGTTAACATTTCCATCGCGTGTTGCCAGTCTGTTGAGCGCACTATTGTTGTTTTAGGCCCTGATGATGATTACAAATTAATCGAAAGCTCGGCGAAAGAGGCGTCTGTTTTCTGGTTGACCCTAATCCCGATCAACTGACATCAGAATCAACTACGGGTCGATATCTCAACATTCAATATATATCGACGGCGAAGTGGTGAGATCTCGTATCTCTATTTTGTTAAGACCGCCACTATTCCTATGGTACCCTATGTAACCACATTGAATTTCCATGACATCTCTAATGTGCACGTGCAGGTACGAAATTGGAGATACGAGATCTCACCACTTTGGCGTCGATATATTGAATATATATAGACGAGGGGTGAAGTGAAAGCAGCAAGTGAAAGGCCAAAAGAGAAAGGATTGAACCTGACCAAATCATCAGTGTTGGTTTTGTACTGACGATGGCTTGACCGCCGAAACCGGTTTACAAACCCGTAAACTTTCGTGGAACAGACAACTTCCATTCCCTCAATTTGAGTTTCTAGTTCCAATTATGGGGTTGCACAACTTCTTCCCAAATGATTCGGTTCCAACTATTCCTAGTTCCACCGCTCAGCCACTAGAGCTCGCATCGTTAATCTGTATCGGTGAATAGGGACCGAGGTAACTTCTCATGGTTCAAACCGAACAACGATGATAATCCACGGGTGGACTCACCCGAGCAGTTTTCACCGTCTTAATTGAGGAGCGAATGTGGCGCCGCAAATGAACGCGAGGAACGTTAGGAGTGCAGACCGACTTGCGGCAACCGACGAAGAGGGGAGGCCACCCTCGCCAACCCTCAGAGAAGCCCCTTCCACCCCTTACACGGCACTCATCCATTTACTCACACGTACCACTACTCTCTCTCTAAGTTCACACTTGATTAGCGACTACAAACAGCCATTACCATTTTATTAGGTACCGCTCTCGGCTGAGGAGGAGGTTCAGGAGGAGCTGATCCTGCTGTATTTGTAGGACCGAGAGGAGCTCTTTTCCCCTCTCTCGCACACCGGTCCCCTAGCCGAACTGCGGCGTGCAGGGGCTGGGATGGGAAGGAAAGGCGGCGACCTCCGGCAAAGTGGTATTAAATACTCAGGCGCCTTTGATCACCCTCCCACATCTGAACTTTAAATGAAAAAGCGCACCCAACCATTCAGGCTGACTAACTGCCCCGCCTGCATCTCTATATTGGTCGACTTCTCCTTCGCAGCTCAGACGGCCGTGGGCACTCACGCTCCTGAAACACTGGCGCCTTCCAGCCAATAGGTACCTCAAATCTTGAGGCAACTCGATCGTTTAAGGGTGTGCGGGAATGATAACGTCGAGAGATAGTTTTTCGGTTCATTTTTCCCAAGTAACGAACCTTTGTAATCGGTTAGGAAATTATTTTTTTAACACCCCCCGGAAATTTGTTTATGGTAGATGATCGACCCTAGAGGTGTTGTAGTTGTTGGATCAGGGATAGTGTCACCAGTAAAACGCAGTCTCCTGTGCCAAGCTTTCGGCAAATGTATTGCCTTCCTCAGGGCTTGGAGACCGGTCTAAGCGGTCAAATGACCTCTACTGTCCAAATTTGAGGATGTGTCCATTTTTTTAACTGTTTTTATTGTGTGCAGAGTTTTTTGGTATTTTTAGCATCCGGCCCTAGTGGGTATACAAAAATATATAAATTAACTATGTGTCAGGATTAAAAACAATAAAAACAAAGTACAAATTATAAGATGGATAAAAAGAAGAAAGCTTGGCACAGGAGACTGCGTTTTACTGGTGACCCTATCCCTGATCCAATGACAATTTGTTGGTTTACCTTTAAAGGGGCGTAGAATCCGAATCTGCCTTAAAAATGTTTTGTCCGTCCGCCGTACGCCGTCCGGGGTTTTTCAGGGAGGAGGAGTTGTCGTCAATTTTCGAAATTTTCACCGAAAGTTTACACACATTATTCATCCTATATAACTTATTACTAGGGATCGGATCCGTACCAATTTGTTAACATATTTTTTTCTAGGCAATGTACTGATGTTTTTCAAGTAGACGTGTTCATATCGGCATTTTCTGAACAGTTTAAGCCCACTTTCATTTCAAATATTTTGACATATTCCAATATGAATCCATATTCACAAATACTTAGCCCACAAAAACACATATTTGCTCATTTTGGGTAGTTTTTCATACTTTTGAGGAAATCATTCCTCATTCAAAAACCTCTACCCCATGGTGAATCAAGCGAGGAACCCGGGAAAAATACTCAAATAATTCTGAACCCACGACATCACCTTCAAAATTGATTTTTTGTGTTTTTTCGAAAATGGACCGTGCTAATGCCGATTTGGACCCCTTAACCTTCGACCAACCGCTGATCCGATGTTGATGAAACTAGTCCTAAAAGTTGTGGCTTGCTCCAACTTGATGCATCTTGTCCGGGGAATCCAATCGAAAAATTTTTAGGGGTCGAAAGTCCAAAAAAAACTGTTTTTGAAATTGTGACTGTTGGCCCCTACATTTATTTTTTGACACTTGAACGTTTTGGAGTAATTTAAAGTGATTTTCTCACCCGAGGTTCACAACTAGAATAAATATGCTACATTTTCGTTTTGGTTCATTTTTCTTAAGAAATGAACCTTTGTAATCGGTCAGGAAAAAATTTTTTTTAACACCCCCTGAAAATTTGTTGGTTTACGTTTCAAGGGGTGTAGAATCCGAATCTGCAATAAAAATTTTTTGTCCGTCCGCCGTCCGCCGTACGCCGTCCGCCGTACGCCGTCCGCCGTACGCCGTACGCCGTCCGCCGTCCGGGGTTTTTCAGGGGGAAGGAGTTATCGGAAAATTTTGAAATTTTTACCAAAAATCAAGTTCCGTATCTAGTTGGTCCTAACGTCTCGGCAGAACCCTACCTTAATTTTAAGGCCAGTAAAACAGCTGTTGAAGTGAGAAAAAATTCGTGCTTTTCAGGAAAAAAGCAACATAGGCATGTGAGGCATCATTTCATATAGATTTTTCTATGCTGAATCGAATGAGACCATTGCCACGCCGGTAGCTTCAACCGTTTAGGAGTTATTGCAGTTTTAGTGAGGCATTTTTGAGTTTTCCAAAATTTCCCCAAATCCTAATAACTCGAAAACTACTCGAGCCACAAAATTCGTTTTCCACTCGTTTGAATCCCCACAAAAACTTCTGTCCCCCCGATATCTTCAATTTAAAGAATTTGGTCGCATTACATAAATCAGCAAAACAAAAATTGGAAAAACTTGAGAATTTGGCCTCGGCCCTTAGATACGGTTGATTGATCTACTTACGACCACTAGCCTATTACACCAACAAGGCGACGCACTCACACTACGACCAGTTGCGCTTGGCAACATGAGAGCGAGTCAGGCTTTAACAATGGTTCTGAGGCATGAGGCATTTTTAATTTCATTATTCAGAGAATTTAATAATTATTATTATTCTGTTAATTATGAAGGTGATTAAGAATAGATTTAAGTGAATTTAACGGAATTAAACGATCTGCTGCCTTGAAAAGATGGATAGGTAGGTATTCATCAAGCGAGAAGGATGATCATTTTTTGCCTGGTTGAAAAAACGTTTTTCTAAATCCCCATCTAAAATACAAATTTATACTGAAATTATAGAATAATAACAACTAAATTCTGTGTTTAAGGATTACCGATGTATCGTAAGGTTTGTCTTTGCAATCGAAAAATGAACCCCTGTGCAAAATTTGCAGAGTTCTTCGGACATACCGAAAACTAATCTGCACATGCCACTGATCTACTTAGCAGCGTTTTTTTTTTTGAATCGGGCAACTCTTTTCATGCGTTTTGCTGCAGACGGCATACGGCGGACGGGAAAAAAATTATTGCAGATTTGTATCTAGACCCTTTGAAACGTGAAAGAAAAAATTTTCAGGGGGTGTGGTAAGAGAATTTTCCCCGACCGCTTACATAGGTTCATTATTTCTGGAAATAATGTACCATAATGTTGTTGTAATGTTCATTTTGCGCTTAAACCTTTTTTTGAAAATATTTCAACCTTTTTACATACCTATTTTCCACATATTTCAAGAAAATGAATACATGTCACACATTTGTCATTTTTAAATACATAAAACTCCGATCCCTACTTATTGCGCATGGCAGCCTGCGTCGAAAGCGTTTTCCTTTCCTGAAAGAAACGCCCGTTTGTCGAAGGTTTCTCACAGTGTGTACTCTGACATGGAGGAGCTACAAGACGATGGGTCTCTTCATCAGACCGTGTCTCAAGCTAATAAACCTAGATCGAGGACTCCTTCATTTCCATCGCTTTGGTAATGGTAAACGTCTTTATAGGCTACCCCTGTCGCTATGGGACTGGTGCGCATAGGCACGGGGGATCTGTCGACTGAGATGGAACCGGGGATGGCGAGGAAAAGTCCCATTAATTTGGAATATCCTCCTCTTTCTCACTTTATCTGGCGCAGGTTCATCAATTCCGTCTCTCTCGGTACGTTCCAGTGTTCGGGGTTCGCAGCATCGCCGGAAGGGCTCAAGTTATTACAAAGTTACAAATTGCCTTTGGTTGTAATAACCGTTTCCGCTGTTTCCACAACGGTTAATGCTCTCTTCCCTTTTAACTGATAAGCTCTTTCCAGCCTCATTTCGCGTGTTACTTTTTACTCGATTAATATTCCGTCTCGCAAGGATCGCGAAAATGACGACAGTTATTACGAAAGGCAGCTCTGGCTCATTATAATCCTAATTCCGACTTTAATATCTTCCGGGTTTTGTCGAATAATATTTGATCGTTTCTACCGGATGACGAAACACCATCAGATCGGTGGGAGCGGCCTCCATTCGTAAAAACGTCTGCAATGATGTTTAAACTTCAAAAATTACGTAGTTAGGTACATCATTTCTGGAAGTAATGTACCTACCAATATCATTAATATAACCTAATAGCATTTTGTACATATTTTTCATAAACCAGTGGTGCGTAGACATCACACAATACTTCCATATTTATTTTCCATAGGATCGGAGCTTCAGAAAAAACGTTTACTTAAATACTTTTTCTACTCGAAATCACTTCCTGCGTGTCCGTCTATGGTCATTTACGAAATGGCCATACATCCTTCGATTCTCAACCTTTTTTCAAATTGTTGAAATCGTTGAGCGGATATTACGGGATTAGC
The DNA here is from genome assembly GCA_036186465.1 of Nesidiocoris tenuis. Lineage (NCBI taxonomy): Eukaryota > Metazoa > Arthropoda > Insecta > Hemiptera > Miridae > Nesidiocoris > Nesidiocoris tenuis. Next base: position 30,251,174 of record AP028910.1, on the reverse strand, counting down.
CACTTCACGTATTAGATCATTTCTTCTCGGTCTCTTTGGAGAGATGGTAAATAATGGGACGAAAAAAGAGAAATCGTTTTTTACCGGCCCCTTTGTTGGGTGAACGAGCAAACTCGCTATGATTGTAGAGTTGAACCATTACGCCTCTTTCTTTCCAATTTCCTCCAGTGAATCACCACCAGGGGCGCTATTGGTGGAATGGTGGGGCTCTCCTCCCTCTGCAGTAAGAAATGAGGTAACAAAGATGTTTCATCGATGTCTTAGATACTCCAATATTGGCGAGAGCCGCCATCACCAGCCTGCGGCCAAGTTACAACGAGCTTTTTCTGCAATAGTATTCCTCCTGCTATTATATCACCGTACCATAACGGAGATAAATCACTGATTAATAGTGATTCAACTAATTATTGTTCCCATTTATTGATTGTTATTGCTCTCACTAACTGTTGAAAATACAACTGCAACACTGCGATGACGTCACGACTCGGACGCGGGCTCCTCTCTCCCTCTCTCGAGCCTCTCCGTTCGATGAATATGGACGCACTTTTTCTCGTGCTTTTTGTTCTTAATTCTTTTCGTAATAAAACGTTCAATTAGATGAATACTACATTTCATCATTCCTGATTAGTACTTCAAACTCAGGTAAATATAATAATTTACGCTTCGATCGACTGAATATTGCGATATGAGCTCAGCTTGGCTTGTGTGCGGAATGCAAGCCCAGGTCCGCTCTAGTTCTCTGTCTAGTTCGAGTTGGTTTTGGCCGTCACATTATTTTACGTCGTGACACATTAAATCGTTACTGTCAGACCCCCCTGAACGGACAAAACGTGATTCGTTTCGAGTGTCAATATTTATCTTTATAAATCGTAATTCGACGTCCACTGAAGCCGTTCCTCCCCTCCATGAAACTACGCAGTTCATGGTGGTGAAGCAGTGAAAAAAGATGTTGGGCATCCGTTCAGGTGTACAGTTCGTTTCGTCTCCTGCATAAATCCATGGTCGCAGAAAGTCCCTCCAAAACCGTTCCATGCATTTAGTATTTCGTTGGGTCTGACAGAATTTCGTCTAAGCTCGGCCCTAATCTCGAACGAGCATGGAAATTTCGAAGTTCAAACCGTAAACCGTCAGGGCCTTGCTTTCTCGTAAGAACGAGATCTATCATACGTTAACTTTGTAAGGAAACTCCATATTGTTTGGAAATTCCATGACGACAACCGTTCGAATTTGAAACCGAATTTAGTGATAAACCGTACTATTTCGACTGTGGCGAACCAAAACCAACAATTTTTAATATAAACCGTAATTGATACAAACTCGTCAATATTAATGGGAACTAGCAGCTGCCTGGATAACAAGCAGCAAATGACTAGGATTGGGTGAGTAAGAACACGTTTTGGTAACAACTTGGTTTATTTATTGAAAAACCGTTTAGAAATTCGCAATTCGTCTGGAGTACCGTTATGGGTTTTCATTGCCTCCGCTCATTTTTGACAAGGCGATGGTGCGTCGTGAACGGGAGGCGCGCTGGGGGTCGGAAAGCGCAGTTGTAAGTCAATCGCCTGTTTTACAGGTGTTACAATCAGCGGGCCGACTTCAGTGCGTATTCCGCCCTGTTTCAGCACAACTGTAACCTTGGTTCTCCAGAAAGCTCTCCCTTTCCTAACTCATGCTTTTATTTAGTCGAAAATAAAACCAAAAGCCGTTTGCCTACGTTTCCAAACCCAAACAATTCGATTTCTCATTGTTGTCAAATAACACGAAAAGGAAGGAAAGTACCTAGAGAAACTTATCGTATGAATCAAGTAACTGTGATCGTACAAACCAGTGTTGCCATACTCGAAGAGTCGGAAGTTCGTACGAAGCAGCTGAAAAGTCTGTACAAAAGTCCGTACGCCTGCTACACTCAAGTTTGTAAAATACGATTTTCATATTTGATTCTGCATTAAATGCATAGACTGCAAAAATTAAAAATTTTTATTAGTTGGTACTTCCCTTCCTCCATCTCGATCCGTTTAAACCGTTCTTGAGGGTTTGAAAATGTGCTACAACCACCAACACATTTCGAAACCGTATGTTGAGAATATTGTTCTAATAAACCGTATTGAATTTGTAAACCGTCTTGCGTATTGAATTCGTTAGTCGTAGTGAATTCATAAACCGTATCGAATTTGTAAACCGTATTGAATTCGTAAAACGTATTGAATTCGTAAACCGTATTGAATTCGTAAACCGTATTGAATTCGTAAACCGTATTGAATTCGTAAACCGTATTGAATTCAGCGTTTGAAACCGTACGTCCGTTGTTCGTCTATTTACAGACCGTCACCATGAACGAAGACGTCGAGAAACGCATCATCGACGAGGTTAAAAGGAGAGAATCCTTGTTTCGACGTAGACTGACGTTATCGTTCTTGAGTGAAGCCCAAGATCTGAAGGAATCGATGAGGCAAGAATTCTCTCACAAAATCGACGCGCTTGCTGCTAAATATCAGCACCGAATTGATAACTACACGACTGATTGTGATCATGAGGCAATACTTAACGATCCTCAACCCAGAATCGTTGTGCCTCAGCCCTCGACGTCTGGCCAAATTCCGAACCTCGATTCATCTGGAAGACGGGATTCCAACTTACGATTCAGAAACGGTGACAACAAACTGAACCCTGAAACAGACTACTCGTTGTGGAAGGGTCGTTTGGAGCTTGAACTCAAAGCAAAGGATTGCATGTTCATGCTAGATCCCTCAATCCCACCTGCTGAAGATTATTCGCCGAGGGAACTAGCCAGGATGAACAATGCAGTACTTTCATACATATGTTCAAACTTGCCTGAAGACAACCAGAGGCTAATTAAAAGATGCGAAACCCCAAAACAAGTGATCGAGACTCTTGATTTACTCCGAGAACCTACCACCGGTTATCAAGTATTTGGACTTCTTGACCAGTTTGTAAACATTCGATTTGATCCGACTAAAGAATCAGTGTTGGAATTCCTGGCACGTTTTGACGATCTTGTTGAACGAATTCGTAAAGTACCGAACGCTAAATTCGATGATTTTCTCGTTCGACATGGCCTCATCACTGCTATTGGCGAGGCATGTCCGAAGATCAAAGACCACGCTCTCGATAAACCGAACATGACGATAAAGAACATCCATGACGAAATGCTCCAAGAGCATGGCTTTGTTGAAGAAAACGTTAGAAGAGATGACCGGCGAGAGAAAGCTCTCCACGCTTCAACAAAATCGCAAAAACGACCTGCTCCAACTCAAAAACAATTCAATTCAAAACGACTGAAGACCAGCTCTGACCTCTCAAAACCAACATGTTCCAAGTGTGGTATTTTGGGACACGATTCAACAGCCTGCAGACATACTGGACGAATGTGCTACAATTGTGGCAGCTTCGAAGGACACTTGTCTTCAAACTGCCCAGAGCCGCCGACAGAATACACGATCAGAGCACGGGCTAAGGTTAAACAGACCTCCAAAAGGACTGGTGCAGATCAGCGTCGAGCAGGGACTTCTGCGATCCCAAGAAACCGTAAAACGAAGCGCGGCATAAGGATGCCGTATCGCCAGGCGCTGAAATCCAAGGACGGCAATCTCAATCTGACTATCGACCTTGACTCGGACACCGAAGATTTACCATTCGACCAGCAAATGTGTTGGGTACTATGCGAAGAACCAGAAGAAGACCGTGGCCATTCAGTAGCAGCCATTGCCACAGATCGTCCGAAAGACCAGCTGGACCCCGAACGCTCATCAGGGGCACTGATGTCACTGTTTGAAGGTAAATCCAGAAATAGGTCTATGCTCTATTTTGTTGCTGATTCAGGATCCACTGAACATATTGTAAACAATATAAATGTCTTTGCTAGGATTAGAAACCTTCCACGGCCAAGACACATTTCCTGTGCAAATGGTAGCTCCGATGCAGACCTGGTTATTACTAAAATTGGAGACATAGTTGTCTTAAATGAAGAAACTAACACTCTTAGCCTTCTGCAAAATGTGCTCTATGCTCCAGAACTCCTGGAAAACTTGTTTTCAATTCGCAAATTGATCAAAAATAATATTTCAGTTAGGTTTAACTATCAGTCAGTTATTATTGAGGACAGTTTCACCCATGAAGTAATCAAAACTGGGTTCTATGACGGCCGCTTCTGGTGGGTGTTGTTCAAACTTCCTCTTGCAACTGCGACCCCTGAACAGAAAACTTCTATATTGCTTGAGATTGACGACTTAGTTAAGGCAAAAGACATTGGCTCAACCACGTTAGTAGCGTCAGGGATGGGAGGGGGTGTGGCTCCATTGGTTAAACAATCTTCTGACCTAAACACTCCCCAAGCTAGCGGAAGCAAGCAGATTCGACTTGACACTGTTTCAACTAAAATTTGTGCCGAGCCACAAAATAAAATCGCCTCAACTCCATCACTGACCAACACAAGAGATAACCCTGGGTACAAATGGCACGTCAGACTGAACCACTGCTCTAAAGGTTATCTTGAAATAGCGAAAAGAAAGTTTCCTGAATTGAAAAATGTTGAATTCAATAACGACATATTGGACTGTGCTGACTGTAAACTAGCTAAATCCACTAGGAAACCCAGCAGCGAAGTTAGACACCGATCTGATGTACCATTCCACAGAGTCTATTGTGACCTTATGGGACCCATCAAACCCTTATCCTATCGTACTCAATGCCGTTATGTCATCACTTTCACAGATGATGCCACTCGATATGCCTCGGCATTTGAGATCACTAACAAAACTAACGTCAATCTTGCTTTGTTGAGTTTTCTCGAAGAAATCCGAAAGTTGAAAGGGCCTGATACGAAAATTGGGGAAATACGTACTGACGGGGGAACAGAATTTAAAACAACTGTGATGAAGAGCATTCTGGCTAGGGAAAATATTGGGATAACAGTATGTGAACCTTCCACCCCCACTCATAATGCTTGTGCCGAAAGACTTAACCGTGAGTTAGAAGAGAAAATACGCGTTAACCTTATATCGTCAGGAATGCCTGGTTACTTCTGGGCATATGCCCTGAGACACGTTCTCTTTATTCATAACAGGACGCCAAATTCTTCAATAGATTTCAAATCACCTTTTGAAATGCTCATGAGTAGACTTCCCACGTTGAAATTTATAAGACGATTTGGCTGTGAGGCGTATGTCCTCGATAATCATGCCAAGTCCAAATCTAAATGGGCGCCTAGGGCTGATTTGAGTTTCTTGCTAGAATGTGGGGAAACTGGGTACACGCTCTTCAATACAAAAACAAAAACCATTGTTCGTTCTAAGCATGTTGAATTTATCGAAAATCGCGTCTATTCTGACTACTCCAACAAACTTCTTAACCATGACAAACCATTGTTCACCAAATCGGAATTAGAATCCGAGTTCTCAGTTGAAACAGACGTCCTACCATCCTCAGTAGTTGACAATACTGACAGCGACATGCAGATGGGTGAAAACAGCCTATCACAGACTGAAGAACGGACTGACTACAATGAATCAATTCTTCAACAACCCATCCAAACTGCTCAACATAAAAATCTGGAAGTTATTGGTGGTACTTCTGAATACGACTTTTATGAGGAAGATAATTTAAATTTGCTCTGTCTTGCTGGGGAGTCTGTATTCAATAATGAACCCCAATCCTACTTTGACGCAGTTACCAGCCCAGATGCAGAACAATGGGTGGATGCAATCAACCAAGAGTTTAAGGCTTTGGAAAAATGCAACACATGGAAAATAATTCCTAAAGATTTAGTCCCGAGAAACTGTAAAATTTTAAAGTCTCGGTGGGTTCACCGCCGTAAAATTGAGTCAAACGGAACAGTGAGGTACCGTAGTCGTCTCGTTGCCAAAGGCTTTGCCGACAATAATAGTTACGAACTATCCGAGATCTATGCACCTGTGGCTAGGTTGCCTGATATTAGGTTTATTCTTGCTGTTGCTGCAAAATTTGACTTAGAACTGTATCAGTTTGACATTAAGACTGCCTTCCTGAATGGAACCCTGGACAAGATTGTTTATTTAGACATCCCTGACGGGTATTGTGAATATCTTGACAAAGATCCCTCCTTCAAAAGTAATAATGTTTGTGAAGTACACAAAGCCCTGTATGGGTTAAAAGTGTCACCTAGGCGATGGTACGTAAAGTTTCATGATGTTATCCTCACTCTTGGCTTCAAACAGTATGCTTTCCAACCGTGCATTTTCACTTGGGAAGACAAAGGAAAATTTTCTATCATGTTAATTTATGTTGATGATGTTCTCATTGCTTCGAACTCAACATCCAAAATCAATGACGTTCGGGAATCATTAAAACGAGAATTCGACATTACTGACCTTGGAAATCCAACAAAATTTCTTGGAATCGAAATACACCGTGATAGAAAAAGGAGGACGATATCAATAACCCAGAAAAAACACATAGAACATGTTTTAAACAAATTCGATCCTGATAGTAAAAAAGTAACTTCTACCCCTATGATTCCAGATATAGACAGTATGTCTCTTAAAGACGATTCCAAGCCAGTTGATTCCTCAGTCCCGTTCAGGCAGGCAATAGGATCATTGTTATACATTCAAAATGGCACAAGGCCTGATATTGCTTTTTCTGTCAATTGGTTGAGTCGAAGGCAGTCGAAATTCACCCAAGCTAATTGGGAAGCTCTTATCCGAGTGCTTAGATATCTCCGGGGTACAATCGACCTAGGCATAACGTTTTCCGGTAAGACCGATGAACTGCACTGTTATGTAGACGCCTCCTTAGGCCTCAAAGACGCTGACGGTCACTCAACGACAGGTTACGTGATAACCTTATTTGGTGATGTGATACTGTGGAAAAGTAAGAAGCAAAATCACGTTGCCCTTAGCGCCCCCCAAAGTGAATTTGTGGCTATGAGCCAAGCAGCTAGGGAGTTAGCTAGCCTAAAAAATATGTGCAATGAGATACTGCACCTAAACTTGATTCCTACTATGTTTGAGGACTGCAAGCCTGCCATTAGACTGGCTGAAGTAGACGAATCATCGTCTATGAAGCACCTTGTTAGGCTGTGTTACTTATACGTTCGTGAAGAGTTTAAAAATGGGAACTTGAAAATCACTTGGATTCAAACAGATCACCAACTTGCTGACACTTTTACAAAGCCACTTGCTAAAACCAAATTTGTACAATTCAGAGATATTATGCTTACGATTGTCAACAAGTCATGTTCTAACTCATGTTCCTAATTTCAGATAGACTCAGTTGAATATTGAATACGTTGTGTGAAACCGTATCTTCTGACCATGAGTCTGAAGATGACCATGAACCATTCAAACCGTAAACCGTTCAACGTAAAGCATCCAAACGTGAAGAGACGTCATTGACACCAGGACTCAGGCTTCTTGCTTCTTGATGGCCAATAACGTGTGACCATCGTGTATCTCCTGACCATAAGACATGAGATCTGGTTCACTCCTCGCCCTGTTCCAGTTGGGAGGGGGTGTTGAAAATACAACTGCAACACTGCGATGACGTCACGACTCGGACGCGGGCTCCTCTCTCCCTCTCTCGAGCCTCTCCGTTCGATGAATATGGACGCACTTGTTCTCGTGCTTTTTGTTCTTAATTCTTTTCGTAATAAAACGTTCAATTAGATGAATACTACATTTCATCATTCCTGATTAGTACTTCAAACTCAGGTAAATATAATAATTTACGCTTCGATCGACTGAATATTGCGATAAATATTGCGATACTAACATTTATCGTTCTCATTTCCATAAGCAAATTGCTTAGGTAAGCATGAATAGGGGAAAGATGATCTGAGCAAATTCGACGCCAACCATATCACATCTGAGAACAAATATCGCCTTGTGTTTTGGCAAATAAAAGCACTCTTCTTCTTCTTCTTCTTCTTCTTCTTCTTCTTCTTCTTCTTCTTCTTCTTCTTCTTCTTCTTCTTCTTCTTCTTCTTCTTCTTCTTCTTCTTCTTCTTCTTCTTCTTCTTCTTCTTCTTCTTCTTCTTCTTCTTCTTCTTCTTCTTCTTCTTCTTCTTCTTCTTCTTCTTCTTCTTCTTCTTCTTCTTCTTCTTCTTCTTCTTCTTCTTCTTCTGCTTCCTCTGCTTCTTCTTCTGCTTCTTCTTCTGCTTCTTCTTCTTCTTCTCCTTCTCCTCCTCCTCCTCCTTCTTCTTCTCGTTCTCCTCCTCCTCCTCCTCCTCCTCCTTCTCCATCTCCTCCTCCATCTCCTCCTCCTCCTCCTTCTTCTTCTAACTTGGCAAATAAGTTTCTCCCTCGTTTTCGGGCCCCGGTATAGTCGCTCGATAGATTTACCTGGCTAAAATTAAAGGGATGCAGTTGCCGTGATGAAAAAATATGAAACGGGTGTTGTGCGAAGAAGTTCAAACCAGAATTTTCTAAAGCCGAGAAATTGGTTCATTCTCGAAGACAGAAAAAAAGGTAGTCAATATTTTGAAAATGCCTGCTGATCGAAGTCCCGGCCTGACAGTATGATAGGCCTTGTCTATAATATAGAGTTTTGAGTCCATATTATGGACTATCAATCTGGACGAGTTCCAATACACTTTAGATGGACTATTTTTATACAAGTTGAAAATTGATGCTAGCATACCAACTTTCGTCAATGTTTACCGACGGCCTCATAGTCAATAACATAAAGTTATTCTGATTTAAAAAAAATGCGAAAGATGGTTTAATTGTGCTAACCTTAATTAATTGGGCTATCACGAGAAGTGGGTTTAGCCCTCGAACTCCGATAATTTCCAGAAACCCCGGACTCTACCAGGGATGGCATGGCTTACAAGGATGGATTCCCTACACAATGCATAGAAGGTAATGGCATCCGCGCCTGATGTCAATGTTCTTAGTAGGGCCTTCTGCTATTAGAGACCTCAAGATCTGTTTGCTTGTAACAACTGGGCAGCAACAGCGTAATAGGAACTCAATATTTTAAATTTTGGTTTTGGCTATTCTTCGAATTGTGATATATAGGGGGACGTTTCTATAATGAAGATCCTACATATGTTCCTCTGTCCTGCATTATTGTTGAGTATAAACTTATTGAATATACCTACCACCGGCTAGAGATCGTTTCTACGCTTATTTTTAATTTCCACTCAAAATTGAAATAATCAAAACAATAATTTGTATCCCTTCTGAATGCCACATATTTCACTTTTACGATTACCCCGTGAACTCGATCTTGTTTCCCTAAAACGGCCATAGCATCCTGAATCCATTAAGAACATTCAATTTTTGACTATATCTCCTAGAACTCACAATAAAACAGAAACTCAAACACATAATCAAACTCGAAGTCAAGCTCACAATGGAACAGAAACTCAAACTCTTAATCGAAATCGAAGTCAAACTCACAATGAAACAGAAACTCAAACTCTTAATCGAAATCGAAGTCAAACTCACAATGAAACAGAAACTCAAACTCATCATCGAAATCGAAGTCAAACTCACAATAAAACAGAAACTCAAACTCATCATCGAAATCGAAGTCAAACTTACAATGAAACTGAACCTTAAACTCATCATCAAAATCGAAGTCAAACTCACAATGAAACTGAACCTTCAACTCATCATCGAAATCGAAGTCAAACTCACAATGAAACAGAACCTCAAACTCATCATCGAAATCGAAGTCAAACTCACAATGAAACTGAACATTCAACTCATCATCGAAATCGAAGTCAAACTCACAATGAAACAGAACCTTAAACTCATCATCGAAATCGAAGTCAAACTCACAATGGAACAGAAACTCAAACTCATCATCGAAATCGAAGTCAAACTCACAATGAAACAGAACCTTAAACTCATCATCGAAATCGAAGTCAAACTCACAATGAAACAGAACCTTAAACTCATCATCGAAATCGAAGTCAAACTCACAATGAAACAGAACCTTAAACTCATCATCGAAATCGAAGTCAAACTCACAATGAAACTGAACCTTAAAGGTTTTGAGTTTTTGTTTCATTGTGAGTTTGACTTCGATTTCGATGATGAGTTCAATGTTCAGTTTCATTGTGAGTTTGACTTCGATTTCGATGATGAGTTCAATGTTCAGTTTCATTGTGAGTTTGACTTCGATTTCGATGATGAGTTCAATGTTCAGTTTCATTGTGAGTTTGACTTCGATTTCGATGATGAGTTTAAGGTTCTGTTTCATTGTGAGTTTGACTTCGATTTCGATGATGAGTTTAAGGTTCTGTTTCATTGTGAGTTTGACTTCGATTTCGATGATGAGTTTAAGGTTCTGTTTCATTGTGAGTTTGACTTCGATTTCGATGATGAGTTGAATGTTCTGTTTCATTGTGAGTTTGACTTCGATTTCGATGATGAGTTGAATGTTCAGTTTCATTGTGAGTTTGACTTCGTTTTCGATGATGAGTTGATTGTTCGGTTTCATTGTGAGTTTGACTTCGATTTTGATTAAGAGTTTGAGTTTCTGTTCCATTGTGAGCTTGACTTCGAGTTTGATTAAGAGTTTGAGTTTCTGTTCCATTGTGAGCTTGACTTCGAGTTTGATTATGTGTTTGAGTTTCTGTTTTATTGTGAGTTCTAGGAGATATAGTCAAAAATTGAATGTTCTTGATGGATTCAGGATGCTATGGCCGTTTTAGGGAAACAAGATCGAGTTCACGGAGTAATCGTAAAAGTGAAATATGTGGCATTCAGAAGGGATACAAATTATTGTTTTGATTATTTTAATTTTGAGTGGAAATTAAAAATAAGCGTAGAAAAGATCTCTAGCCGGTGGTAGGTATATTCAATAAGTTTATACTCAACAATAATGCAGGACAGAGGAACATATGTAGGATCTTCATTATAGAAACGTCCCCCTATATATCACAATTCGAAGAATAGCCAAAACCAAAATTTAATATTGAGTTCCTATTACGCTGTTGCTGCCCAGTTGTTACAAGCAAGCAGATCTTGAGGTCTCTAATAGCAGAAGGCCCTACTAAGAACAATGAAACTGTAGGTGAAACAAAAACTCAAAACCTTTAAGGTTCAGTTTCATTGTGAGTTTGACTTCGATTTCGATGATGAGTTTGAGTTTCTGTTTCATTGTGAGTTTGACTTCGATTTCGATGATGAGTTTAAGGTTCAGTTTCATTGTGAGTTTGACTTCGATTTCGATGATGAGTTGAAGGTTCAGTTTCATTGTGAGTTTGACTTCGATTTCGATGATGAGTTGAAGGTTCAGTTTCATTGTGAGTTTGACTTCGATTTCGATGATGAGTTGAATGTTCGGTTTCATTGTGAGTTTGACTTCGATTTCGATGATGAGTTGAATGTTCAGTTTCATTGTGAGTTTGACTTCGTTTTCGATGATGAGTTGATTGTTCGGTTTCATTGTGAGTTTGACTTCGATTTTGATTAAGAGTTTGAGTTTCTGTTCCATTGTGAGCTTGACTTCGAGTTTGATTAAGAGTTTGAGTTTCTGTTCCATTGTGAGCTTGACTTCGAGTTTGATTATGTGTTTGAGTTTCTGTTTTATTGTGAGTTCTAGGAGATATAGTCAAAAATTGAATGTTCTTGATGGATTCAGGATGCTATGGCCGTTTTAGGGAAACAAGATCGAGTTCACGGAGTAATCGTAAAAGTGAAATATGTGGCATTCAGAAGGGATACAAATTATTGTTTTGATTATTTTAATTTTGAGTGGAAATTAAAAATAAGCGTAGAAAAGATCTCTAGCCGGTGGTAGGTATATTCAATAAGTTTATACTCAACAATAATGCAGGACAGAGGAACATATGTAGGATCTTCATTATAGAAACGTCCCCCTATATATCACAATTCGAAGAATAGCCAAAACCAAAATTTAATATTGAGTTCCTATTACGCTGTTGCTGCCCAGTTGTTACAAGCAAGCAGATCTTGAGGTCTCTAATAGCAGAAGGCCCTACTAAGAACAATGAAACTGTAGGTGAAACAAAAACTCAAAACCTTTAAGGTTCAGTTTCATTGTGAGTTTGACTTCGATTTCGATGATGAGTTTGAGTTTCTGTTTCATTGTGAGTTTGACTTCGATTTCGATGATGAGTTGAAGGTTCAGTTTCATTGTGAGTTTGACTTCGATTTCGATGATGAGTTGAAGGTTCAGTTTCATTGTGAGTTTGACTTCGATTTCGATGATGAGTTGAAGGTTCAGTTTCATTGTGAGTTTGACTTCGATTTTGATTAAGAGTTTGAGTTTCTGTTCCATTGTGAGCTTGACTTCGATTTCGATTAAGAGTTTGAGTTTCTGTTCCATTGTGAGCTTGACTTCGAGTTTGATTATGTGTTTGAGTTTCTGTTTTATTGTGAGTTCTAGGAGATATAGTCAAAAATTGAATGTTCTTGATGGATTCAGGATGCTATGGCCGTTTTAGGGAAACAAGATCGAGTTCACGGAGTAATCGTAAAAGTGAAATATGTGGCATTCAGAAGGGATACAAATTATTGTTTTGATTATTTTAATTTTGAGTGGAAATTAAAAATAAGCGTAGAAACGATCTCTAGCCGGTGGTAGGTATATTCAATAAGTTTATACTCAACAATAATGCAGGACAGAGGATATGTAGGATCTTCATTATAGAAACGTCCCCCTATATATCACAATTCGAAGAATAGCCAAAACCAAAATTTAATATTGAGTTCCTATTACGCTGTTGCTGCCCAGTTGTTACAAGCAAACAGATCTTGAGGTCTCTAATAGCAGAAGGCCCTACTAAGAACATTGACATCAGGCGCGGATGCCATTACCTTCTGTGCATTGTGTAGGGAATCCATGGTCCATAGCCTTGTAAGCCATGCCATCCCTGGTAGAGTCCGGGGTTTCTGGAAATTATCGGAGTTCGAGGGCTAAACCCACTTCTCGCGATAACTCGAAATCGAAGTCAAACTCACAATGAAACTGAACCTTAAACTCATCATCGAAATCGAAGTCAAACTCATAGTGAAACAGAAACTCAAACTCATAATCGCTCATCATTTTCACAGAATTATGAGTTCTTCACAGTTTGAGTTTTTGACTTCGAATTTAAGTATTAGTTCCAGTTCCTGTTAGTCAGTTAGTTATGAAATTGAGTTTATACATAGTAAGTTTGACTTCGATTTCGATTCAGACTTAAGGCCGTTTTCACAACACTTCCTAGGCATAAGGAGCCGCTCGATGCGCCAGCGCTTCCTTAGCACATTTCATTGGTCAATTTCAAAAAAACCAACATTCCGTTTCCATAAGTTTTCCTGGAAGGTTTGGATTATTTTGGCATTGCTTTTGGCTTGTGGCTGTGAACCTCAAAGCTGGATTCCGCATGTCCAGATTGGCTTGAGCAACGTCCATGCCAACTCTACCTTAACCCTTTTTATTTAATTATTTGCTTTTTTTTTTATTTAAAATTGCTTCATAATACTTTTTCATTTTAATTTTATTTATTCTTATTTTGTTCAAATTTGTTGTTTATCGTTTTCAAGTACCAATGATGGTTCAATAACCGAAACCGGTCTACAATTGTACCCTAATAGTGGAATAGACTATTTGTTTTCTCTCATTTTTTGAGTTTTTATTCTGTCAGTATGATGTCTGAAACAGAAGTGATTTATTTTCTTATATCATTATTCCAGTACATGTGGCCACTTGGATGTTGGCGTCCGATACACTCCAGGTGGTAAGTGTCACTATCCAACAGATTGCTTGTTATGCTGCCTATAGGTAAAACTGGTATGCATCTAACGGGAACAATAGCTAAGGAACTGCGTTATCATAACTGCCCTGCGAAGGTGGTAAAACGAACCAGTAACAACCTCTGCCGTCGGGGTCGATCCATTGGTTGTGGTGGATTGTTGAAGATGGCAGCACCTTCCTGATACGATGCTGGGGGTGGTATGAATGCAGCCTCCCTTTTCATTGGTTTGGCTGCTGAGCCGTCAGATCGCACGCACATCAGGGGTTCGAATACTGCATGTACGTGCAATGATGGCCCTCGTCTTGAGTCAGCTCTAAGATGGTCGAAGATAATGGACGTGTGCGGGAAGATGGGATGTACCTACTTACCGACAGTGAATCTGCTAAACCTTGTATGTTGAGTTTTTTGGGACAATTATGTTTCGAGCTATACTGGTGAAACAACTAAAGGCGCATCTCCTCGAAACAAGAAAATGGACTCAATCTGCTTTTTCGGCGCTCATTCACTACCCAAAAACTGGTAGTGGGGTCGAGACAATTGAAGACCACAGGGGGAAAACGAGAAAAGTCCAGTATTGCTGATATTTTGTTTCTAACTTCCCCTGTTTTTAACTTTTCTCGTTCTTCTCCGGGAACTCGAAACCAGATTTGCCATTACAAACGGTAGGTATTCAACAAAACAAAGAAAAGACCAAAACAGAGAAAATCTGCATAAATAACAAACGATAACATAGGCACATTATTTCTGGAAATAATGTACCAAAATTAATAACAACAATGAACAAAATACCTTACAGATATGCATAGGTACCCGATAGTATCCTGAGGATGTCCATTCAATTGGACACTCGGTGGTGGGAAAATAGTCCTGGCGTCCATTTAGATGGACAACACTCAAAAATGTATTTCACTACGAATTTCCCTCGTATCTTTAATTTCTATGAACTCACCGTATCCAGAAGACTCTTGGCAACACATTTTTATCAAAAACTATTCGAAAATAATATTTTGGTATATTATAATTGGCATATTATGGTATTTAAGCGCTAAAACTTACCGAAAATTGTTTAGGCTCCATGTTGACTGATAACAACTGATTGAGATATCATAAGAGCGATGCAAATCAGTGTTACCGCAGTTCCCTAGGATCGAAAAAATACGTAGAACCGGGGGAAAAACTAAATCTTCGATAGTTGGGGCCTGAGGGACATTCAAAGCCATGTCCATTTAAATGGAACAAGTGTCTGTGCGTCCGTTAGTCCGTCTGTGGTCATTTACAAAAATGACCATAACTCCCTCAATTCTCAACCTTTTTTCAAATTTTTTGAACCGAAAAGTTAGTCTCGGCAAGACCCTGTTTAATCGAAACTTGGATAACACACGGTACTTCCAATATATTTGCATTTTTAGTGATTTCTATTTTATTTTTTCCGGCCACAAAAATGAACCGAATCGAGCGTTCTTGGTCTTAAAATCTTTGTTTTACCTTTCAGAATATGTGGATATTTTTTATCATCCGATAATGTGGCGTATTTTTATTTTGGGCGAATTTTAAAATTGGAACAGTGAATTTTTTGATATTTTTGACCTAAACACCTTAAAAGCAGTCAAAATATAATCAAATTGTGTCGCAATTTTACGTTCCAAAATATGGAAGTATTGTGTGTTATCTACGCACCAATGGTTATGTATTTAAAAATGCCAAATATCGACGGCTAAGAACCAGCATGACACAACTCAATATCCCTACCAAAGGATTGTGGCGTTTACGTTAGTTTTTCAAAAAACTAATAGTTCCATCAAATCGGGAGCGAAAATTTGATTCGGAAAGTGCACAAATCTCAAAATGGAATATTTTCAAAAAAAAAAAATGTATAAGCGCAAAAAGGAACGTTCCAACAATAAGATTTTGGTATATTATTTCCAGAAATAATGTACCTATCTATCTAATCGGCCAGGAAAATTTTTTTTACACCACTTGAAAATAATTTCACTTTGAAGGCGGACAGACAGACACTTGTCGAGGAAGTGATTCTGAGTAAATGTGTATAAGAAAAAGTTTTTTCTGAAGCTCCGCCCCGATTCTCGATTTCAGGACGATTAGGAACTTCCTGCAGAACTTCCGTTCGCTTCGCAAATATAGAAGGGAAAAGGATGAAAATTAATCGTAGCGAAGGGAAGATTATGCTGAATTTTCGACTCTATTCAGTTTGTCGACGATCACCATACTCCTATTTAATTCGTGAATGTAGGAGTGAGAAAAAAAAAATCATACCTACATGCGTCGACATTTCCCTCGTTTTAGCTCAGTTCAGGTAGACCGACGCCGATAAGCAAGTTATACGATCTCGTCATTACAATCTTCACTCACAATCTCGCACAATGAACCCTGCCTCCAACAACCGACGGGTATTATAGCAAGGTAACATGAATTCTCAATTATCCATTCACCAAAGTTCCTCAGCGAACTGGCGGAATTGATAACTTTTGCTGCGAGGCGAACATTCAGCTACTCGACTCTCTTTCCTTCCTCCTCCCGTCGCGTTTCGTGATTTAATAAAACTCCAAGTTAATTTCGAGAGCTTTGATGTGAAGCTGAGCACGCGGCGAGGATCGGTCCTTGCAGTTCAGTCAATAAGATCAGTTGCTGTGATTCTCCACCCAATCGTTTTCCTTGCCATTGTCCGTGGGCTCTGGTCTTCGTTATAACGGTTTATTAGTAGCTAAATTCCCTGTACCCTGAGGCCCCCTCCGCACCACCGCCACCCCGTCGCCCCCGACACCTCCCCGTACCCTCTCCGGAGGCGGCACGCTCCCTTTTCCCTTCGGCCAACTCCATTCGGATCAAATCGACCGAATTATCATATTTTAATTGACTATATTCCAGGCCACGTGTCTGTTCCCGACCGTTCAGCGCCCATTTCACAGTTTGATGATCCTCCAAGGAGCCACTTAACAGTGAAACTAATGAACATCTAATTGTCCTTCATTCTGGCATTGTTCAGTGTGTACATTTTTAATCCGTCGCGTTAGGTGCTCAGGACTGTAAACATTGACGCGTATCGTCATTGCAATCCGGTAAAAAAAAACGTTTAAGGGTTTTACATTGTTATCTTTTTATATATTATATTTTTACTTCCATATTTACTGAGTAAATGGAAGTATTGTAATCGTCCTAAAATCGAGAATTGGAACGGAGCTTCAAAAAAAGCTTTTACTTATACACATGTACTCAGAATCACTTCCCGAACAAGTGTCTGTGTGTCCGTCTGTGTTCATTTACAAAAATTGCCATAGCTCCCTCAATCCTCAACCTTTTTTCAAATTTCTTGAACTGAAATGTTTGTCTCGGCAAGGCCTAACACCCTGGTTAATCGAAATTTGGATAGCTCGCAGTACTTCCGATATACTTGGGTTTTCAGTGTTTTCTATTTCATTTTTTTCGGCCAAAAAAATAAACCGGTTTGAGCCTTTTTGGTTTCAAAAACTGATGTTTATTTCAATAAACAAAGTGGGTCAAGAGTTCATCCCACACATCACATTTTCGGGCGATTGCAAATTGGGCGCAAATCCGTGGGGGGACATGTAAATTGGGCGCAGCCCACTCGCCCTGACCCTTGTTGCTCGTGGCAAATTGGGTGCAACCCAAAAATTACCTGCGAAGAAGGAATAAGGGATTTGTAAATTGGGCTCACATATCTTGGTTTAATAACATCGCAATATTTCATCACAGGTAAGTACAAGTGTATCACAGCATGATCGTCATAGTAGGTAAGGTTGATAAATAGTACTAGTAGTCGTATAATCTTAACATTAATATAATTTCTATACCGAGCGTAGTGATGGCTCAGTCTGGTGACAAGGTCATAAGGCGTGAGGGCACCAGTCATGTACTGTTCGAGTTTTTCGGTAATGAACTCTTGCCGTTTCCTGGTATGCGCATTTTTGGTTTGGGGAATGTTGGAGCAGCTATTTATTTTTATCAGTACTTCCTTCTGGAATTCTAATAATTGTTGGCAGCAGTGGCGGCTCCTGCCCTTAAACCCAAAGGGTGCACTTAGGCCATACGATAATATATTATGGAACAATCGCGAAGGGAATATGTTATCATAAACAGTGTGCTTTTCTCAGCCAAATATCGATTTCAACTAGGTAAATGCAAATTAATAGGAAAGTTTTGCACACTTTCACGTCTCATTATCATAAAATGAACACCGAAAAACGTTCACGAGTGATAACAGAAGTATTTTGAGATGATTACCATCTATCAATTTTCAAAAACCCTATTTTGTAAAAGTTGGAATTGAAGTATTGTCAGTTGTATTTCCGAGTCGTGGAGCGATTTTTAGCTTTTACCTTCAGTAAAAGTCCTTCCAGTGGAGGTACGGAGCGGCCGGGTTCCACGATTGCTATTTTCTCCTCCAAAGTAAACTTAAAATAAGTAGATCAGTGGCATGTGCAGATTAGTTTTTGCTATGTCCGAAGAACTCTGCAAATTTTGCACAGGGGTTCATTTTTCGATTGCAAAGACAAACCTTACGATACATCGGTACTCCTTAAACACAGAATTTAGCTGTTATTATTCTATAATTTCAGTATCAATTTGTATTTTAGATGGGTTATTTAGAAAAACGTTTTTTCAACCAGGCAAAAAATAATCATCCTCTTCGCTTGATAAATACTTACTTACCTATCCATTTTTTCAACGCAGCTGATCGTTCAATTCCGTTAAATTTACCATTTAATCTATTCTTAATCACCTTCATAATTAACTGAATAATAATAATTATTAAATTCTCTGAATAATGAAATTAAAAATGCCTCATGCCTCAGAACCGTTGTTAAAGCCTGACTCACTCTCATGTTGCCAAGCGCAACTGGTCGAAGTGTGAGTGGGTCACCTTGTTGGTGTAATAGGCTAGTAGTCGTAAGTAGATCAATCAACCGTATCTAAGAGCCGAGGCCAAATTCTCAAGTTTTTCCAATTTTTGTTTTGCTGATTTGTGTAATGCGACCAAATTCTTTAAATTGAAGATATCGGGAGGACAGAAGTTTTTGTGGGGATTCCAACGAGTGGAAAACGAATTTTGTGGCTCGAGTAGTTTTCGAGTTATTAAGAATTGGGGAAATTTTAAAAAACTCAAAACTGCTTCACTAAAACTGCAATAACTCCTAAACGGTTGAAGCTACCGGCGTGGCGATGGTCTCATTCGATTCAGCATAGAAAAATCTATAGAAAATGATACCTCACATGCCTATGTTGCAAATTTCCTTAAAAAGACGAATTTTTTACCACTTCAACAGCTGTTTTACTGGCCTTAAAATTAAGGTAGGGTTCTGCCGAGACGTTAGGACCAACTAGATACGGAACTTGATTTTTGGTAAAAATTTCAAAATTTTTCGATAACTCCTTCCCCCTTAAAAACCCCGGACGGCGGACGGCGTACGGCGTACGGCGTACGGCGTACGGCGTACGGCGGACGGACAAAAAATTTTTATTGCAGATTCGGATTCTACACCCCTTGAAACGTAAACCAACAAATTTTCAGGGGGTGTTAAAATTTTTTTTTTCCTGACCGATTACAAAGGTTCATTTCTTTAGAAAAATGAACCAAAAATTCTATTGAACTACCTTCACGTAATTCATTTTTATTATACCACAGAAGAAAAACAATGTTCTCCCTTCCGCGATTTTTACTAAATCATATCAGTTTTCGAACTGATAAGATAAGATTACCTCGATTAGACCACATTAGATCGCATTCAACCGGCGGTGCAATCAGAAAATCGGCGCCTGGACGGTCAGTGAGGCATTGGCTGGCTCACTAACACTTCAAAAAACACACTACCACTAAGACCGTAGTCTACCGTAAGCACCAACTTATCTTGTGCATTACTAGTTCATGTACGAGCCGCCATGCAGTTTAGCGTTAGTGTAGCGAACCTCCTCCTTTCCGTCAGTGATCCTGAGGCTTTGCCAATGACGTTGTTGTTTTTCAGAGAGGATGAATGGTGAAGAGTTAAGAGTAGTGTGACAGTAATAATGTTATTATTAAGGTAGGTCACAGTTTTTTTCTTTCTCAATTTTGGCCAGGGGGCTCCTCTGCTCCTGCCAGTAGGTAGCCGCCCTTGAGCGTGAGTACTTGCCGTGTATTCGCATATCCACTGTCTGCTACTATCAGGCCATTCCCAAACTCTCCTCTTTCAAGGCGACGGCGGAGATTCGACCTGTTGAATATAGTTTGGTCATGGACTGAACCAGGCCATCTTGCCACTATGTCCATAATTCTCAGGTCCTCAGAACTCACTGTTTGGACGTTGATACTAAAATAGCCTTTCCGATTTCGAAAGTTCTCTGCCTGGGGCCCACCTGGGGACTGAATCCTCACGTGGGTGCAGTCGATTGCCCCTATAATTCTTGGGAGTCTTCCACGATCATAGAATTTTCTCTGCTCCTTACTGATTTGCGCTGGAGTGTTTGGCGTAGTAGCGAGGAGCAAGACGCGAAATGGCGAAGGACACACCCGCCTCACGATTAAACTCGCCTGCTCCCCAGAGCGTAGAACCGTAGGGTTAGCAAAAGCTGTACCATAGGAGTAATCGAATGATTGCGGTCAGTTGTCGATTCAAGATTTCCCTCAAAGAGCGTCAATAAGTCGAGAACTGTCTCACGAGGCAATCTGAAGCGGCGGAAGAAATCTGCATCATCCAAGACTGAAAATGGTCCACTCTAGCCTTGATCTGAAAAAGTTAAGTAGGTTCCATCAATTTTATAATGTTGAGATTATTTTTGGTAACAGCCAGAGCTCAGCTTTCGCATTCAACCAAGAACGATTGGGTGGAAACGAATCCAGGTGATCATCAGTGAGTAACCCAACAAAAAAATACTGGGCGAGGTTCGTCGAATCCTTCTTCTAGTAATATAGTTATATATTAGTTTTTACGTCGGCTGTGCAGCATGGAAAGAAGAGGATATAGGAAGGTTGAGATTTGAACGCTGTGCTTTTTTCGTTGTTTTTTTACCTCTTTTTATCAGTAGGTTTGAGTTACACGGTCTCCGACTCCAGGAGACAAAATCGAGGTATAGCTCCTCATCGGATGAATAATCTGAATCCATCACTCACCGGCGTAAAAAATATAAAATTAATGAGCAAAACAGATCAGAAAACTTGAAATCCAATGGACGGTAATGGCGTTAATCAGTCAGTTACGGCGTTAACTGAGCCTCGAAGCGTCGGCTAAAGTTAGCTGTCAGCTAAGCCCTAGCCGACGAATGATAAAGAGGTCCCAGCTGACTAGCGCTAATCGATGAGTTGAATCCCACCAGGGTTGATAAAAAAGGAATCCCATTACCGATTAAAAATTCCCATTCCTTTGAAAAAATGTAATTGCAATTCCCATTCCAATTCCTGTATTGGTAATCGAAACTCCAATTACTTTTTTAATTACATGTAATGGGAATGGGTTTTTTGAATTCCCATTACAGGAATTGGAATGGAGTAATGGGAATGGAGTAATCCGATTACTCGCCTGTAATCAGATTACAAGCGTGTAATTAGAATACACTGCATAAACATTGATTTCTCTGTATTTTTTGACGCTGAATCGAACGGTGACAACGCCATGTCTCTCCTACAGCTGAAAACGAAGTTTTAGTGAATTTTTGGGAAAAAAATGAGCTCTGTAGGTCGATCCAACATTTTGCATTACCTCATTATTTAGTACTGAGGGCATGAGTCGTTTTTCAAAGGTTTTTTTGGCGGGATGATCTTAACCAAATTCAAGTGTTCAAATTAAGTGAAAAAACTAAAAGAAAGAATTGAATCTAAAAATGTATTGAAGCAACAGTGTATGAATTAGGCATTATCAAATATGTAACATGTAGGTAAGTATTACCTATGTTCCTTGTATGCAGGAAAAAACCTGAAGCCAAGGGTGCAGGTACTGGGAGGAGAAAAGAATCACTACCGTTTCAATCTGTCATTTCATTAGGTGCGGTCAACATTACGTCTGTAACTTGTTTTTGTTCGCGCCCATATATATGCTTCCATGAACTTTGGGCTGAACGCTACAGGAATGAAAAAACGGATCGGAGTCACCCGGTCCTCATGTCTACTCTTATTGCCTTCTTTTGACTCTCAACTTTGACTCAGAAGTTTAATTCATGATCCTGCTCGATCTTAACAAAGTAGAGATACGAGGATTTACCACTTCGCCGTCGATATGCCAGTTGTGTTTCTGTCGTGTACCTTTGAAAGTTCAATCAGTTTGCCTGTTTGCGAATCGCGATGAATGTAAGTGACTTGGACAGTAATGGATCGGTGGATTCCGATTACGAGGAAGAGGGAGCCCTTGGTGACGCCGAAAAATCAGAGGAGGCAACGCAAATAGACAATGCAAGGGCTGAAGAGGATCATTCGAGTGAAATTAGTAGGACGGGTGTGCAGCATCGTATGGTAATCGTTGACGGTAAGTTTTACTCGTACATTACCGAACGATCCAATGATAGAAAGGTCGTGGCTGCGTGTAAGAAGTGCGAACCGAAAGTCGTTGAGATCAGCGGAAAACCTTTCGTAACATCCAACTTTGTTAAGCACCTGAGAAGGGCACACGGGGCCGAGACCGTAGCGGAGTACAAGGCGTATTCGCAACAAAAAAAATTAAATAGGCGAATGTGTCGTTTTCCGTATGTTGGCGGTTGTGTGAGGGTGAGAGTTAAGGCACGACGTACTCTCGAAAGATTTATTAGCTCGGGCGCCTTCGGCCATTCGGCCATCTTCAGGAGCATCAATCTTAGGAAGTCCAAGTAGGAAATCATTCTTGAACGCAAATAGAGCGGCGCGTACACCTGCTCGTCGTCGGCTATTTGGCTTTGGGCCAGTTACACAGACATGCCGTGCGGCATGCTGGTCGAATAGATACAGTCGGTCGCCCGTCGCAGGGGTCGTCATTATTTTAGAAAGGTGGTGCGGAACGGTGCTTTTTCCGTGAATTTTCGGAGAATTTTCCCTTGGATGCAAGGTGTCACTTAGTCCGCATGGAATCGCAATCTGCTGCAGGCCGCATAAGAATTAGTTCCCCTGACGAGTCACGCGTAGGTCGGCGCGCTTTCGCCCCGAGGGGCCTCCCTTTCCGCCCACGATGGTAAAAAGGTTTAAAAATCCAATAGTTATAAAAGAGCCAATTTTTCTCAAATCGCACGCTTTATTTAAACATGACATTTGCGACAAATTTTTAAAAGCAACAAATTACAACAAATTACTCCGGTTCAAAAGGTGTAGGAAGTAAAAAGTATTAGTGGAACAAGACTTTTCGGAATGATATCACAATGTTTATAACCATAACTATAGTTATTAGTGGAACAAGAAAATTATTAGTTAAGAAAAGTTATTAGTGGAACAAGACTTTACGGAATGATAGTACAATGGTTATAACCATAACTATAGTTTACTCATATCGGGTAATAACAATCTTTTCTCCAGTTCTCATGGCATAAATACTGGCATAAATGCCGCGGATTAATTCCGCCTTTCAGCCCTGGATATGTTTCCATGTAGTTTTGAACCGAGATCGTTCCACTTTGCAAATCCCGAATTCGTTTTTTCAACGTCTTTTTCCAGAGCTCCAAACACTTGGACCATGGATCCTTGTTGGCCTTGAGCCATTCCATATCTTCACTGTCTGTGGCGGAATTTTCCTCGTTTGAACTATCTGGATCACAAAAGAAAATTTAATTTTAATCTCTACGTGCTGAGATTAGTTGAATCGGTAAAGTTCACAAAACGTGCCAATATTACTGTACCTCCATCTTCGTCAGGCGTTGGCTTCTCCTTTTTCTTTCCGCTAATAAGCCCGCAACTTATCATACTTCTCCGTAGGTTGTAGAGTTTTGTCAAAAACTTCCCCCTCCCTACGGATTTCTCCCTTTTTTGATCCAGATCGCCAATCCACAATTCCTGATAAAACAAAAAGCAATATTGCTTGCTCTGTCTTACTTTAAGAGTCTAATAAGTACTTATTAGACTCTTAAAGTAGGTAAGACAAAGGTTGAATGGACTTTGAGACGGATTTGGCTGGCCGAAATGTTATGCACGCGAGAACATTATTTCAAAATCACGAAAAGAAATCGAACTTGCCTTTTTTTCGTTTGGGAAAACGGACTTTAACCCATCATACATCGCAAGGAGGACGTCATTTGGCAGAGACCTGAAAAAAAAACGGCCTCTCATTTTTTGAGTTTTCATTCGGGCATTGAAAGTTGTAAAGCGCCACTGGCTTGTAATGGAGCGGGTGAAGCATTCGAGACAAGAGGTTTGACAAATCGTCAACTGAGTATCGCCTGCCCTGAGATCATAGAATCGACAGTCAAAGGTTCAGAAAAATAGAAGGGCTGGAGAAGCACGTAAGGGGGTGAGGGTAACGAGGGGCGATGAATACAAAAGACAGGGTGGGGACAGGAGGAGAGGCTGGATTAGAGTTAAGTGGACAGATTTGTCTGTATTATGCCCTGATGAATGGGGCAAAGGAGTCTGAACTCCCATTGTTTCACAGAGCTGGTAATATCTATTATTACCAAGAGCTAAATGGGCAGTCGGTACTCTTCACCCTCGGAAAGGTGGCGAAGGGGGTGGGGGTTAGGTATAGCAGGGCTGCCAATCTTTTCCGCCTGATATTTCGGACTCGGACGATTGTCTCGCCTTTTTGAGAAGCTTTTCATTACGCGCATGCCCTTACACTTTTCAAGCGAGACTGAAGCGTAACGCCAAAACAAAAAAAATCGGAAATTTTAGAATTTTTCAAAGCGTAAAAAAAACGTTTTTTGAAATGTCACAGTATCGAACCACTGACCCGATTTTGACGAAACTAGTCTTGAAAGTTGTGGTTTGCTTTAACATGATGCATATTGTCAATTTGGCATAAGTAGGGCTTATTTAAAAAAAAAAACAAAGACTCAATTTTGAGGGTGATGTCGTGGGTTTAGAATTTTTCGAGCATTTTTCCCGTGTTTCTCGCTTGAATTACCATAGTAAAGGAGTTTGTTTCCGAAAAATTTTGAAAATTTTGTTTTCAAATCGGTTTGGCTCGAATTTCTTAATGCGATTTCTCCTTTTTCGCGTTTTTGCCAATTTGAGGGAGTTCTACTGAACCGATTTTTGGTTTTTTGAGCTTTATGGATTCTTTGAAGGTTTCTACACTGTTTTCACTCCTTGTAAGTCAAAATCGGTTGAATTTTAGTGTGTGTAAAAAAGATGTATTTTTGTAATCCTTTAGAAAAAAATTTAAAATTCCAAAAAAAATATTTTTGAGTACGACGCAAAGCAAATCGGACGCTCCTCTGCTGTGGGCATTATGTGCAACAGAAGAGCCCCGAGCCCACCGTCTGCAGCATCGCACTTCAGAATCAGGTCGAGCGCAGGGTTAAATTGTACAAGCACCTCATCTGATGCGATTGCTTGTTTGACCCTGTTGAAAGCCGTTTCACAAGATTGGTCCCATGAAAACCTGACGTCTTTTTTTTTAAAGGTTATACAAGGGTTTTAAAATTATTGATACATTTTTAATGAATTTTCCATGGCAAGTAACCATCCCAATAAATGCTCGAAGTTCAGAAATATCGCAGTGTTTTTTTTTTTTTTTTTTTTTTTTTTTTTTTTAATATTTTTATTGCGCCAAGTATAACTTATAAGCAATATTAGTTTGATAATTACGGTAATTGAGTCTGTGGTAAGGCTAAGATACTCAACCTAGCTTACATTGTTTCTGGGTTATTGTGCACTAATGTTCACTAAGGATCACTGAGGTTGGGACTCACTGAATACACTATGACAGCTCCCACTTCCACAGATCGTGAGGTTTTGTCCTCTTCAGTCGTCTGACGAGGCCGTCAACGTCGAGTAGCTGGACTGCTTCTTCGTTGACGTGGCCTATAAGCCTCTTCTGATGGGCCAGGGCTTGATTCCGTATTACTTCATCTACCAGTGGGACTTTCAGTTCCAGGTGCAGACGAGCATTTCTTGTATAGCGATACGCATCAACAATTGAGCGTAAAACATTGTTTTGAAAACGCTGAATGATTTCACGGTTGCTAGGAGCGGTGCAACCCCACAGTTGTGCACCATAGGTCCAGACAGGCTTGAGGACCTGATTGTACAAAGTGAGCTTATTTTGAATGGACAGTTTTGATTTACGTCCAATAAGCCAGTACATTTTCCTGAATTTGGCAGTAAGTTCAACCTTCTTCTTTTTGATATGATGCTTCCAGCGAAGTCGAGCATCCATGGTTATTCCTAGATACTTGGCTTCGTTGGCGTGTGGGATCACCTGTGCATTAAGACGAAGTGGCAAGTAGTCAATTCTCTTATTGGTAAAATCGACATGAACAGACTTCATCTCATTCATTTTAATTCTCCATTTGGTTGTCCAGTTCTGAAGATTCTTGAGTGATCTTTCTAATTTAGGTATGGTATCATAGTTTGTTTCACCAACGGCAAGGATAGCAGTATCATCTGCAAATGTTGCCAGTGTATTTTCCTCTCTTTCTGGGAGATCGCTGGTATACAGGACGTACAAGAGTGGGCCAAGTACGCTTCCCTGCGGGACGCCAGCTTGAATCCTAGTTGCGCCTGAGCAGGCATTTTCGTATCTAATTCGGAAGAATCGATCTGACAGATAAGACTGCATTATTTCAGCATATTGTGCAGGCAGCAATTTTTTGAGCTTATAATTCAGACCTTTGTGCCAGACTCTGTCGAACGCTTGCGAAACGTCGAGAAAAACCGCCGAACATACTTTTTTGTTTTCTAGTGCCTGTTCTATGATGTAAGTGATCCGGTGCACCTGATCAATGGTTGAATGTTTGTGCCGGAATCCAAATTGATGTGCAGGGATTAGTTTCCGTTCTGCCACAACTTTAATTAGCCGTTTGTGAATAAGCTTTTCAAACAGCTTCGATAAGACTGGTAGAAGAGAGATGGGGCGATATGATGACACCTCTTCAGGGGGTTTACCAGGTTTTAAAATCATAATAACTTCAGCAAGTTTCCATAGTTGCGGAACATACCTGAGTTTAATCGCTGCGTTGATGATCTGAGTAATTTTGACAATGGCCTTACGGGGAAGGTATTTCAAGATTTGACCTGTGATCAGGTCGTATCCAGGAGCCTTCTTTGGGTTTATCTCGGAGTTGATAGTTTTTTGGACTTCTTTGACAGTAACTAGTGGAATTTTAACATCTGTATCAGTGAGCGGAACTTCTTCCAGTGGGGGTTCGTCAGGACTACCAGGGAACGGTTTGAAGGTATTTGCTAAATGACGTGAAAAAATATCTGCCTTCTCCTGATTGGTCTTAAACCATTCGTTGTTTGTAGGGTTTTTGATGGGTGGTGCTTGGACAGTAGGCCTCTTGAGATGCTTCGTTGCCTTCCACAGAGAGTAGTCGGTGTTTTGATGGCTAGTGAGGGACATGATGAATTCTTCTTGGGTTTCTTCCTGTATTTCATTCATTATCGACTTGAGTTCATTGGAAATCCGGTACCATTCCGATCTAAATGTTGGATTCCTTGTATTTTGCCATTTTTTCCTAGCTTTACGTTTTTCTTTGATTATTTCGATGATTTCTCGTGGGTAGTTTAACCCAATAAGTTTCTTTCGAACTTCAGGGGTGTTTTCCAATGCAGTCGATTGAATATCATACACAAGTTTTTCAAGTTCACTGTCAAGAATGGCAGGAGTTGCAATGGTGGTTCCAAGGTTGATGAACTGATTAATGTCAACTTTGAACTGGTCCCAGTTTGTTTTTTTATTCACAAGGGCTGGATTATGAGGTTTTTGGATGATTTTCTCACTCAGTGTTAACGTTATGGGTGAGTGGTCCGAACTAAGGTCAAAAGACTCTTCAATCACAGCATAATTTGCTGAAACATTTTTCATGATGAAGAAGTCGAGCAAATCAGGTTTTTTAGATACATCTACAGGCCAGTGGGTAGGTTTGCCTGTAGACAACGGTGTGCAGTTGTTTGACTTAACATAGTTGTAGAGTTCTGTTCCGCGTGATGTGCTGAGACGCGAACCCCAGTAAGTATGTTTGGCATTGAAGTCTCCACCAATGACGAAACGATTGCCTATCTGGTCAAAAGCTTTCTCAAAGTCCTCTTCATAGACAGTAGGTCTTGGCGGGCAGTAAATGCTTGCAATCGCTATTTGATATGATTTAGTATCGACCATAATAGCACATATCTGGAATTGTTCTGTTTCAATTTTGTTGAGTTCATGATGTTTTAAATTTTCTCTGACCAGCACTGCACTACCACCGCGTGCCTTATTGCTCGGGTGGAGAGCTCGATAGCATTTGTAGCCTTTTATGGTAATGTATGATTCTTTTGTAAAATGTGTCTCACAAACAAGACAAATGTCAATTTTATTGAGATGAATGAATGCCTCGAGCTCAAGCCTTCTGTTTTTAAGCCCATTAGCATTCCACGACATAATTCGTAGACTCTTCATTTTGATTGTTTCTTGAAAAATGAAAGGGAGGACTTAGGCTTATTTTCAAGAACTCCCAATCTATGGCTTACGTTAGCCAGTGTGGCTTCCATTTTGCTCTGATTTGCAAGTATAGTTTGCAATATGATTTTAATATCTTCCTTGTCATTTGGCAGAGGGTTTAATGACTGGGGAGTTTTTGCTCTTGCTGCCATTGCATAAGAGTGCTGATAGAGACCAAATTGCCTGTGTTTCTCAGCAATTGGCGTTTTCACTTCAAATTTTGGTTTTTGTGGCTTATTTGAATTTAGAGGAGTAGTGGTCTTTGTTTCCTGAGTCCTAGATTTATGTTGCAGGGCAGCTTTGATTGCAATTTCACACTTTCTATAATTTGCTGTGTGCGGTCCGCCACAATTGGCACATGTAGGTTCAGTAGATATGGGCTTCCTGCAGACTTTTGTTTCATGGGCTTCACCACATTTAACACAACGTGGATTCTTCTTGCAGTAATTTTGAGTGTGGCCAAATTCCTGGCACCTCTTGCATTGAGGAACAATTTTGACAGGATTCAAATGTTCAAATTTAACTTTAGTGGAATACAGTTTAATTACTGCATACACTTTTTCAGGGTCAGTCCCTGCCTCAAACTCCACTATATACATGTCAAGCGGGTCCTTGGTTTTGAATTGTAATTTTGGAGTAACCTTCAAGACTTTAAGATGGGGATACTCATTCTCTATGGCTTCGTGGATGATGGTTGGTTCAATTTCTCTTGGGAGTCCTTTCAGCATAACAGTAAAGGGCCGCCCTTGTTTGTCTTGAAAGGAATGGAAAGGATAGTGTTTGTTTTCAAAAAATTGACCACAGCTCGATATCCGTCTGAGCTACTGGCGTTCACTCTTATTTCACCACTAGCCAGCTTTGCTAGTGTGATAGCTGAATCGATAGCTTCCAGCTCTGTTTTCAAGGTTACAAAACTGTTGCCGTTTTGGAGGGGTCTTAGATAGACTGGAGGCGGTTTGAATATCTTAGGTTTTAGCTCAACTTGTACTTTATGTGATTGTTTTTCAGGAGTATTATTTTTCCGTTTTCTTTTTCTGCTGGGCACGGGTATAAATTGAACGTCATCGTCTCCTTCATACGTCTCCCCAGTTTCGACCGCAAGTAGATCTTCATCTGTGGTGTAACCATCTTCATTTTTCGTAGTTTTATGCTTCATGATTTTTATTTCATGATTGAGTTGACGAATTTGCTCATCACTCGCTTTGATTTTCTTTTCCTGAGCCGTAATATTCCCTTGAAGCCGTGAATACAAGGTTTTAAGCTCAGAAAATGATTTTCTTTCATAGACAATAATATCATTTGTCTCTTTTAGATATCCAGTTAATGATTCAATGATTGTGAACAACTCACCGATTGGTTTTTGGACTGGTAGAGATTGGAGTTCATTGATACCGTTCAGCTCAGCCTTCGCTGAACCTGACCCCATGAAAACCTGACGTCTTTTTTTTTAAAGGTTATACAAGGGTTTTAAAATTATTGATACATTTTTAATGAATTTTCCATGGCAAGTAACCATCCCAATAAATGCTCGAAGTTCAGAAATATCGCACAGTGTTACATCTCAAAAAATGCAATTTTTGAGTTAAATACACAGTGAAATAGCGCTTGAAAAGCTCTACATAGCAAGAAGATAGTTGTACCTCTATCTTGAAAATTGGCCGCTAGAGAGCAGATGAAACGGTGTCCCCCGACGGGAAATTTGGCTTATAAGTTGGAAGAACATGGTTTCATCTTTAGTTGTCCTCCAGCTACGGCGCACAGTATTTCGACTATGTGTATTTAGGTGGAAAAAAGTAAGATTGTAGAAATATCATTTTCTCTACGAGAGTAAAAGTCCAAGGTCTCAAATCCGCAATAATGAAATAGTTTACTCGCTGCTTGTCTCAACTGGATTGTCACCACTCAGATAAAGACGACTAGGTGAGTAGGTTCAACAGAATCTTGCCCCAGTCCTCAAGTGGCATTTAAGGTTGACGCCTTACTTTTCTCAATTATTTTTGAACGTGACTGTTCTACCAGTGTTATGGATGTTCCCCTGGATGGTACGAATGATTTATCCATCGTTAATGTCTTTATTTCGTCATTTTTTTATGCTTTCTTAGAGAATAGGAATTATTAAGTAGTTGTTTCACGTTATCGGTGGAAAAAGATGGGAGTACCTACCGGTTTGTCAAGACTTGAAATTAGAAGCATCTTTTAGAGAAATTAATGCTCTTTGCGAGCACGCAAACCGATTGTTTTGCACGACTTTGCAAGTTCTTCATTTTTTCATTTTTTCAGATGCACTTATCGCAATTTCGCGGAACGAATTTTTTGAACAATGGAGAAAATATCCTAAAACTGTTAGAAATGAGGAAATATACAACTACGTATTGTGTAAACACAGACTCAACGTTTCTGATAGTGGAAGACTGAAGTTGAAAAATAGTATTCGATTGTTTTCATCAAAAATTTCTGATTAGTGGAATAGAGTGGGATGTCGAGTAGAGAGATTCATCTCTACGTATGAGACTTGGCTAAATGAAAACAATTTATTGTTTTGTTACTCGGCAAGACCTCTATGTGCAGGCAGTAGAAGCTCCTCCAACATCCGAACAATTTTTCGGTCGCCCTTCAAAAAATTTTGTTGATTGTGGGAATAAAACTAAAATAAAGAGGGTACAAGACATAATCAAAATCTTCGGAGTTGCGGAGTAATAAAACAATAAATTGTTTTCATTTAGCCAAGTCTCATACGTAGAGATGAATCTCTCCCGATTTTATTATAAGTCAAAATTATCGACTTATAACTTTACCATTTACGACTTGAAAGCTAAGGAAGGGCATTGCAATGTGCGGCATGAGGGAGACGCTAATCGTGGTGCAATTGAGATAGCCACCTGCGTTTTTAAATTCATTGAACAAAAAGCAACGAGTACATCGAACGAATTGCAATTCACATTCTATTCTGACAATTGCTGTGGCCAGCAGAAAAATAAGTTCGTCATTGTGATGTACATGTACGCCTTACACAAATTCAAGAACGTCAAGAGCATAACGCACAAGTTCTTCATCCAAGGCCACACGCAAAATGAAGGCGATACAATACATTCTGTTATCGAGAAAAATATAAAGCTTGCTAGCAAGTCTGGTCCTATCTACGTCCCTGCACAGTACGTGCAAATAATTAGAGGAGCGAAAAAAAATCGTCCATTTTTCCGCGTGAAGGAATATGGCTTTGGAGATTTCATAGACTTCAAAAGGTTGACTGCTAAGCTTGGTAACAACTTCACGCAAAATACTAACAATGAACAGTTCAGATTCAACGATATAAGAGTTTTGAAGGTTACTCAAGACAGCTTGTTCAAATTCCATTACAAGACCACGTTCAATGGACGTTTTGAAACTGTCGACATCTTTCAACCTCCAAGTCAAGCACAGTCGAAGAACACAGGCTCTCAAATACAAGATGGACCCAAGCTGAGAACACGGCAGCATCTAAGAAAAACACAGAAGACTGATGCGGAGAAACTCAACATTATAAATTCATGGCGTGAAATCCCTGCTTATACTGCTCCCACAGGAATCACTTCAAGAAAAAAAGAAGATCTCATGTCTCTACTTGAAGATAAACACATTCCATCCACCTATTATGACTTTTACGATTCGTTGGTTGTGAAAACCCCCTAAAAAATCTAGTTGATATTCCAAAGTGAATTTTTTAAAGTTTCTAAAAATGGTTACCTGGTATGTGAATGAGTGCCATAAAGATTGTTGTAAATAACTATGAAAAATGTCTTAGTATTGGAGTTTACCAAAGTAAAATTTAAAAATTAGCGATAAAACAGTAACAGTGATAAGTTACTTACTCAAACTGTGGACTCACTATTAGACTGCTCCCACAGGATCTCTTCAAGAAAAAAAAAAATTTACTACTTATATACGTTTACCACCTCGTTACATTGTTTGAATAAAATACTCACGAACAGTTGAATAATTTTATTGGTTTGGTCCCCTATTCTACTGAATACGGTAAAATAGAAATGCATAATACAGGTTTTTTTCAGTCAGGTCAAAATTTCCTCTATTCTAGGAACCGGGTGTTCCACATCCTCTAGATATGGGTTCAACGTGACCTCAAAGTTCAACGTTCAATGTTCAGCGCAAACACGGATTGTATTATCGGGCTTAATAACGGGTACCAGCGGAGTTCCCCACTCAGCTGTGTCGATCTTGGAAATTACTCTCATATTTTCAAGCTTCGTTAACTCTCGAAAAGCATAATATGCTGAAGGGTTGCCGAAGCATAATATTGCTGAAGGGTTACCGAAGCATAATATGCGAGGGTGAAACGGCAATAGTGCCCAATTCAATTTCGTCCACTTTTCAGGAGAGCCATAAAACTGATTCCTAGCGTATATATGCAACTTATCCTCAACTTTTTTCCTCCATAGGGGTTCTATACTGGTTTGAAATGAAAATTTTATGTTTTTTTATGCTGGATCACTTCGGATCATAAAATTCATCGATTTGGGCAGTGTTGATGCAGTGTTTATGCAACATTCTCCAATTTGGGCACTGTTGATCGAGTGTTGATGTAGACTATTGGTCATGAATAATCCTCGTTAAAATAGAAATTGAGCTAGAATTAGCAACATACATAGGTTTTCCAAGCCGAATTGAGGATTTTCCATGTCAAATTAGAAATTTCCCAAACCAAATTGAGAAATTTCTATGGCAATTCGATAGGAAAATTTCCTATCTGGATGCATGTCAAATTGAGAGTATTCCTAGCAAAATGAGAACTTTCTTAACTTTCCTAGAGGCCTTTCGATGCGCCAGAATAAATTTTGTACATTATATTGGTCAATTTCAAAAGGTAGCTAGCGAGAAATCTTGAAATTGGGACGGCAAAAATATGGTTGCGATTGACTCTGCCTCGGTTGCTGTGATCGTCTCCATACCATGTGAGTTGCATGAGAACGGTAAGCATGTTGGTTTTTTGAAATTGACCAATAAATCGCGCTAAATTTATTTTGGTGCATCGAACGGCTCCTATGCAAAGGAACTGCTAAGAACATAGCCCTTGATTTTTACTTTCTGAAGGTGCCCACTCACTATCCGACTGCGGATGCTGTGTTGAGGATGACCATGGGAACGTGGTTTTGTACCCCAATGAAATTTAGTTGAGTTGTTTATTGATTCATATTGAACAATTAAAACAATGAATTGCCTTGGCCCCACGACCTGCAATCGGATAGTGCATGGCCGACTTTAGGTACATAACTAGGTAGTTAATTTTGTTGGTGTGTTGAAACCAAAATTAATTTATTTATGGAGGAAATTAGTTTTTCCCAATGTGGAGTTATGTACCCTACCAAGTTTTGAGTTTGGTACTTGGCCAAGACTTCGAATAAAACTGATTCACGCATACTGTGAATCATACGTGTCTGGCGAGTCCTGAACTGATGATGGGGGAGAGCGTCTCCTCTTCCCAAGCCAAAAGCATAGGATTGGGCACTGTTGATTGCACTTTGGAATTGGGCAGTGTTGCTTAAAGCGCTTTTTCTCGTATTTGCACCGTCCGAATTTAAAATTTGACCCCACCGTTGGATCGAGCGCGAAATTTCCCATAAGATGACGTTCTTAACTCAAAACCGCCAAAAATTGAATTGGGCAGTGTTGATCCTGCACCCTCCATATTATGGAACGGGGCGGGGCATGAAAAACCGGGGTGTGCAGGGCGTTTTCAAATTCAATCGTATCTTTGAAAATTTGTACCTGCCCAAAGAGCCGTCGAACAAATCTGAAAATTCCGAGACCAAGTTTCGTTTAATTTTACCTTAGCTGTTATTACTCGAATCCAGAGAATGCTGTTCCTGTAGGCTGCAGTTTATACCAAACTTCTGAAAAAATATCCTGGTTTTCGACAAGCAATTTAACTAGAAATGGCTCAGATTCACAATCTCAATCCCATCCTCGTCGCCACTGTTGAGATCCCGCCTTGGGATCCCGAGGGAATTAGAAATAATAGAAGAATAAGGAAAGGAACAAAATTTGTCCTGCATTTAATGCAGCTCGACGGTTGTCGGTAGAATCAAAATTATATATTTCTGGTAACAGGTTATGAGGTTACTTTTTGAACCAGTGTTGCCACAAGTACCTATAAATCTCCCACAGTTGGAATTATACCGACTCGAATTACACATAGTACTTCCTATGTATCATACTCCTAGGTGTCAGAATTTAGAGGACTACTCCATCTTCTCGGTACTTTCACCTATACCTATATTCAGAAACATTCACCTAGCCGAAGAGTATCTACCTACTTCAACCTAGATGCTTCAGACCGCAGCGGCGACGCCTCCACCTTGACTTGGAGATGGCCTCCAGTACAGATGACTGGCTACACTGCGCGCGCCACCGGCTGATCGTGAACTTTACTCGTTCGGCGTACTACCCCCGTTGTTCTGTACTCTCTTGCTACAATTTGTTCTCTTCCCTTTTCTGCGCTCGTTCAGTCTTCGTGCAACTTAAATTTTTAAGTATTATCCGAATATATCCATTCATTCCAGTGCGATCATATTTAACCCGTAATCTTTGGAGAAGCAACGCTCGGTGAATAATGCAATAATTTGATGAATTTTATTGCTGCTGAACCGTTGTTGTTTTATCATCAACACTAGGTCATTCTGAATTTATTTTTTCTCTCTGTCAAAGTTAACCGAATTGGGTAGCACACAGTACTTCCGAGGTATTGACACTTATAGGTTCTTCTGAATTTATTTTTACCTCTCCGTAAAAATGAACAACTTGGTTCATTAACAACTTGGTATCGTTATTTTTGAAGGAAAGGCATTCGATTTGTAAGAAAGTTCAGAAAATAAAGGTTTAATCGCATCACGTGTTCACAGCCACGACATCCGTGTACAACAACTTCATACAGCATTAGGTCGGGGTGGTTCACACTACAGCAACAGTGAGAGCTAGCGGTAGCAAAAACGGCTAACCGTCCGAATACAAAATTGATACTTCAACAGTTGAATAATCACAATACTACCAAGGCTCTTACTAGGCATTAACCAGTAATGCTCTTGTAAATTTTTCCTTTCGGTAAGAATGAAAATGGATTCAGGTACAAACACTACACAGTATTTCCAAGTTATGGACACTTTTCATTTCAAAAGATAATTTTGGATAAGACCTGTGAACGAACAATGAAGAGATTTTGCAAAAATAAAAGAGAAATGAAGATGTCAATGGCCGTCGCCTCGCCTTTCCCGCAGTGGCTTTTTTTCGTAGTTGTAAGCGCCTGGTAGTGATCCGGGTGAAAATAATAAAATAATCAAATTGTTCACTAGAAAAAAGTATATTAAAATAAAATGTCCTACCTAGGCACTCAACGGATACCGACCTCTGGAAATGAAATTCGCCTCGACACACTGTGACAATAAATAAATGGAAAATAAAACTTCTGACCTTGTTGATGAAAATTAATAATCCCAAAAATCACTTGACACTTTAAGCACTCGAGAGAACGTCCGCGAGGGGAGGAGAAAGACTGGCTATCTACCCCCAGGCTCGGGCCCTCTAATCGCACCTAATGAGGTGGGAGAGATGGCCCTTATCTGAGGGCAAAGTCGCTGCCGTGACATAGTACATCCAAGAGTAAAGCTTGTTGCAGGTCCTGGAAGCGAGCTCTGGATGCTTATTGATGAAATTGGCCATAACGGAGTAGCATAACTGCTTTTTTCGCAAGACTGTCAATTCGCCAGTGTTCATAAATTTTACCAACACGAAATCGTTCATCTTGAAGGAATGAAGATGAATCCAGACACAAAAAAAAGACGCGTCACTTATCCAGAACGAACGAAGATGAATCACACATCACACGCAACACGATTCCACTTGCACGTTGCACTGCTTGGCAGAAAGTTGTTTGCAGTGCTGCCCGAA
The DNA here is from genome assembly GCA_036186465.1 of Nesidiocoris tenuis. Lineage (NCBI taxonomy): Eukaryota > Metazoa > Arthropoda > Insecta > Hemiptera > Miridae > Nesidiocoris > Nesidiocoris tenuis. The sequence goes on along the minus strand of AP028910.1, from coordinate 30,214,982 downwards.
TCCCATATTTCCCGCTCCAAGCCTACAAAGTTCCCGACACCCGTCTGAAATAATGAGGAACATGCATGAAAAACGAAATCCATTTCTTCCGCCAGAATGGTGCTGTTTAGGATGCGAAAATGATGTAGTGATGGTCCACAATGAAAAAACAACATTTTTCCTGGTGAAAAACGCTAATGAAAAGTGCCCTTTTGAATGTGGTGGTTAACATTATGACGTCACTGTGCGGACGTGACTGCACGTAGTTTCCGTAAAGTAACGGCAAAAGGCAAATGGCGCAGTGACGTCATACGGTCTCCTTTAATTTTTATTATTTGGATTCTTCGTGTTTTTGTCGTTTCATCGGAAGAAAGTCGTGATGAGTGCTCCTAAAAGAAGGATCAATGTGTTGGACGGTTTCCAAAAATCCACGGCTGAGAACATTCCACTCGTCGATTTTGAAGCCCTATGAATAAAACCCAGACTACGTTTTGTCTGAAGTTCGCGGGGCGAAAATCGAAGGTTTGTGGATTATTTATCTGTTGTTTTATCCTAGCTGGTATGAATGAAGGCTGCATGTAGGTATTTACCTATACCTACTTACCTACCTACTTGTATTCACTAGAAATGCGGCCGTCCTGTAGACGATTTGCCTCCGCTCCTCTTTTAATTATCACTTTTCCGAACCGTCATCCGCCATAACACCATTTTCGAAGCCTAACTAGGAATATTATGGCGAAAAAACAGTTTGTTTTTTTTTTTCATGCATGTTCCTCATTTTCCGACTCATTTTTAACTCGCCAAAGTACGAGGAATGAATTTTTTATCAAAGAGTAGGCATTAAAACCTTTGTAGAAGGGCAAATGTAGGAAAATCTATTTTCAGGTTACATGATGTCTACATTCTAATCTTGAACATTAAGAAGACTAAGATTTTTTAAGGAAGAATTCGATTTTAATGAGAGACGGACGATTTGATCCGCCCAACTTACTTAAATTACCCGATTTTCACCTGATTCTTTTATTTCTTTCCGACAATCTATATTTTTCGACAATCGGGAAACTACCCGGCAATGGCAGCTTTGGTACCTACCTAGTTCTTTCCAGAGTTGAAAGTACTCAAGTACATTTGTACTCAAGTACTTATTTCAAGTATACTTGAAATCCCTATAGTGGAGAGGGGGGCACAATGAGACACTTTTCACTCGGCGCGCCCTAGATCCTAGAATAATGCCTCAAGAAAGCTGAAATTTCGAAGGTAGTTAGAGCAACTCTTTGGCTTCAAAATGGCATTTCGTGAAACCGCCGTAAACGGGTTATTTTCTAAGAAATTCAACATTCAAAAAATTCGGTTTTTCGTCTCACTGTGCCCCACCCCCGGGGCACAATGAGACACCCCCGGGGCACAATGAGACACCCCCGGGGCACAATGAGACACCCCCGGGGCACAATGAGACAAGTGGGTAAATCCATAAAAAATCATTGTAAAAACAGGAATTAATGTTCATGTTGTTCTACGTTTTTTGTTCAAAAATGTTCAGTTCCTCGCAAAAATTTTCTTGACAAAGTAGGTAATATTTTTTTAAATTCTTAGTTCAACCTTCCTAAGTCAAGGAAATCAGTTCTTATTTCTCAAGAAATGACTACGCAAACAATGACCAACCCTAAATATTGCAAAAAAATATTAACAAACAATATTGAACAAAATTCACTTAAAAATAAAAATTAAAAAAAAATTAAACCCCTCCGGCACTCAAATGCACAATAAGATGGTGTCTCATTGTTGCCGTCTCATTGTGCCCCGAGAGCAATAGATGATTTTTTGAAATTTTGAAGAAACGAGTAATCTGAGATTTTTTTCAATATTTTTCCCGTAATCTACGCACTTGAATTATTAAATGAGAATTTTTTGGCGAAAAACAAAAAATCATGCATTTAAGGGTTAACATTGAAAATTTAAATTTTCTATTGTAAACTTGTGTAAATAGGAGGGAAGGAGCCAAAGAGGTCAGATCTCAGATAAAAACAAATAAATCAAATAAATATGTGGTGGGTGTGGGTAAGGGATGCTGAACACTTGGTAGGAATGGAAGTGTACATTTTACATTATTAATCCTTCACCCATTTATTCAAAATCATGAGTAGCCATTTGGTCAAAACCATTTGCAGCAAATTTTGACAAAGTCGGTCCACCAAACACTCTTTGTGTCTCATTGTGCCCCCTCTCCCCTATCCCCCCAGGGTTACCCCTATTGATGGGGGTAGGGGTCGGGGGTAGGTGACGGGGGTGGTAGGTTCCTCCTCCTCCTTGTTCACCTCGTCATTCGCACTTAGGTCTCATTGTCGCGCGGGATCCGACCGTCCCTTAATGGAGGCGCCATTTCAATGAATCAAACCGCTTGAAATTTTTCGAGTGGGCCTTATAGCTCGGCCGGCCTGAATAGAGGGCCCAATGAGAGAGCGAGGAGGAGGGGAAGAGAGGCCGGTCGTTTTCCTCCTTTTTCCTCATCAGCGGCGCGGATCATTTTCATGGCTTTCATATTCTTCGATCGCTCCTTCCTCCTTCCTCGCCTTCCTCCTTGTAGGCTAAATGCCACATGCTATTTCCTCCTCTCGGCTATTAGACCGCCCCATTGTTCCGCGCGCCCTTTCTCAAATCCGCCGCCGCCTCGTCGGACTCTTGCCGCCTATCACCAAACAGATCTTTAAAAGCTCAATCAGGACCAGCGCGGAGCCGAGCGCCACTTTCTTCCTCCGAGCATTAACCAACCACTTAGGAATCAGGCGCGGCTCCGGCTCACACTTGGCTCCTTTGCGCCGCATGATGCGCTCGTTGCGAGCCCCACCCCCGCTCGAGCGGCTCTCGAGAAGCGCCGAGCCCCAAAACAATGCGCTCCTCTGATTATCAGCCTTCGTTCCGCCACGAGGGGCTTCTCGACTTTTCCACCTGCTGCTGATGTCATATTGTCATCCCTGTCGCACCGCTCGACCCCTCTCTGTCCGATCCCTTCCTCTATTATTCGTCGACACTGTGACGTCCAGGCTTGCCAGCTCTACCTATAATTAGGTTGATTCACAAATAACTGTCAATTTTCAATTTGGAAAAAATTGAAATTTCGCCTCTTTGAAAAATCTCCCAGGACCTTCCTAAGATTGAAAACCAGTGGTGCGTAGATAACACACAATACTTCCATATTTTGAAACGTAAAAGTGTGACACAATCTGATCATATTTTGACTGCTTTTGAGGGTGTTTAGGTTATATCAAAAATCATAAATATGATAAATGTCATAATATCATAAATATGATAATAATAATAATAATGTCATAATGTCACAAATATCATAAATATGATAAATATTGCAGAAAACTATGCAAATTTTGAAATTCGCCCAAAATGAAAAATGCCACATTTTTGAATTATAAAAAATATCCACATATTCTGCAGGGTAAAACAAAGATTTTGAGACCAAGAACGCTCAAATCGGTTCATTTTTGTGGCCGGAAAAAAATAAAATAGAAAACACTAAAAATGCAAATATATCGGAAGTACTGTGCGTTATCCAAATTCCGATTAAACAGGGCGTTAGGTCTTGACGAGACAAACATTTCAGTTCAAAAATTTGAAAAAAGGTTGAGAATTGAGGGAGCTATGGCCAGTTTTGTAAAGAACCACAGACGGACTAACGGACTGGTGGACATCTCTCAACGCTGGACGTGCATACCAGACAGCTTACCAGGAACAGGAATTAATTCAAACTTATATTAATTATTCTATGATTTTGATGATTGCTTGCGACATTGAACCTTTAATACGCCCATGTTATGAGTTGATTCAGAATTCAGGCTGCAAATTATGCAATATTTTTGATTCTAGATTTGAAGAATTGGGTGCTTCTCCCAGTATTTTTTTTCAGGATTGATTTTTCAATCTGCCTTTTGACCTTTGTTCTGGAAGTTAGAATTCACTTCTTGAGAAATTGATTGGATGTAATAATGGGTATCTGCCTACCCCAGATAAACATACCTACCTTCATTTTTGTCAGGCATCAAAGAATTCTTGTCTCATACCAAAAACAGTTTCTCTTAAATGGGTTGTATATGGATTATATGGCTATTGTGTGTCTATTGGTAATTTAATGAATTCCAGAATGGACGAACATCTTGGGGCAAACAGATTCATTACTGCTGCTGTTGCGTCAACGAGTCAAACATCTTCAACTTCCTCCAAGCAATCGATCAACAAGTCAGCTACACAAAATTCGACGTCAATCAACGAGTCACCTTCATTCCAGCAGATCAACACTGAAAAACCATGGTCTTTGCTGAAAGAACGCAGAACAACCACCGTCAGCGAGCCAATTTTGGGAACATTTCTCAGGAGAGATCTTCGCTACCGTATTGTTCGATTGATGTTTTTCTGTAAATCTCAATTTGATTTAAGCCTGTGAGGACTTAGGGGGGACTGTCAGGGAGGTGTAATTCCCACAGTCTTGCGTATACTATTCTCGAGAAGTTTTACCGCCTTTTTCTTTTTTTGGCGGACTTCGTGTTGCGTAGAAGCTTTCTCCTCTTCCCTGTTCTCATCGAGCCTTCATTGTGTTCATACGTGTATTTTTCATTCTATAAAATTTCGTTTGGATATTGATGGTTTTAAAGTAAGTTCATTCGATTCAACCTTTTACCTATTAAGAAGAGGATCCAAGGTAAGTCAATGCACATGCAATATTATTCCCCATTGTAGGAAATGGAGGAATATCGCGATAAAATGGTCATGCAAATTTTGCATGAGGTTGATAGATCAGGTTATATGCACGTATCCATGAAAGTTCCTCAGGTCCCGACCTCAGTTATGGAACGACTTGTATGTTTTTATTTCCATATTTACAGAGTAAAAATGGAAGTACTGGAATCGTCCTAAAATCGGATCGGAGGTTGCTTAGGTATACACTTTTACTCAGAATCACTTCCTGATCATGTCTGTGTGTCGGTCTGTGGTCATAAATGAAATTTGCAAAAATCGCCATAGCTCCCTCAATTCTTAACCTTTTCTTCAAATTTCTTGAACTGGGGTGTGTGTCTGAGTAAGACCTATCACCCTGTTTAACTGGATTTTGAATTACTCACAGTACTTCCGATATATTTGCACTTTTAGGGTTTTCTATTCTACTTTTTCCTGGCCGCAAAAATGAACCTTGTTTTTTTTAGCATTCTTGGTCTTAAAATCTTCTTTTTACCTTGCAGAATACGTAGATATTTTCTATATTCCAAAAACTTGACGTATTTTGATTTTAGGCAAGTTTTAAAATTTGCATAGTGAGTTTTTTTATGTTTTAGACCTAAACAGCGTCAAAAGTAGTCAAAATAAAAAAAAATTGTGTCAAAAATTTATGTATCAAAATATGAAAGTATTGTGTGCTATCTACGCACTACTGGTTTAAAATTGATCAATAAAAAGTGCAAAATTTATTTTGGTGCATCCTGTGCAATTTAGTATTTATTTAGTATTTATATAACCTAAAAAAACGTCATGAAAATGGTATAATATTCCGCAGTGACGGCCATCACTGATCGTGCTTCCACATAGGTAGATGTTTCGTAACTATTAAGAAGTACCTACCTAGGTATGAAGTACCTATCTCCTCTTCGTTTTTTTTTTTTTAGATTTGATGAGGGTGATATCAGAAATGAACTCCAGAAATTCTCTTTCCCTCAAACGGACCATTGAGCGTGAGTATCTTTCTTACCATTTCTCCCAGAACTAGGGACCGGAGGTGAATAACGAAAGGTACTAAATCTGTAAAGAGCATGTACCTACAAAACCTTAACCCTTCTGGTGAAGTTGTGAGCATAAAAAAAATTTCTGATTTGGATAATAAGACCAAATTCTTTAAATTAAAGATATTGGGTGGACAGAAGTTTTTGTGGGGATTCTATCAAGTGGCAAACGAATTTTGTAGCTCTAGTAGTTTTTGATTAATTAAGAATTGGGGAAATTTCAGAAAACTCAAAAATGTCTCACTATATTCCCAATAAATCCTAAACGGTTGAAGCTATCGCTGTGGCGATGGTCTCATTTGATTCAGCATCAAAAAATAAATAGATAATGATGCCTCACATTTCCTGAAAGGCACGAATTTTTCCCACTTCAACAGCTGTTTTACTGGCCTTAAAATTAAAGGTAGGGTTCTGTCGAGACGTTAGGGCCAACTAGACACAGAACCTGATTTTTGGTGAAAATTTCAAGATTCTACTTCCCCCTAAAAACCCCGGACGGCGGACAGACAAAAATTTTTTATCGCAGAATCGGATTCTACACCGTTTGAAACGTAAACCAACAAATTTTCTAGGGACGTAAGAAATTTTTTTTTTTTTTGAGCGATTACAAAGGTTTAATTAATTTTTATTTAACGAGGGTTTAAACCAAAACTGCAGTGTTGAATTGTGATCAATGATTTTCAGGTGAAGTGAATGATCTTGACCAGCCTGGAGGCAGTAAAGCAGACGAAATGACCAAAGATGGTGGGTTCAAACGTTATTACCTGGCTGACAAATCAAGGGTGGCCTCCCAACAGGAAGAGTCAGCGAATTTTAATATTTTGTTTCAATCATTTTCAGATGCGACAAATAATGAATTAGTTCTTTACCAGTCTGATGACAGTGAGGCAAACCAAACGGCTAAAGATGGTGAGTTCAGGCTGATTGAATCCTGACTCATGATTATTTGGGTGATTCTCCGAAAGCAGGGAAATTTGACTTCCATTTTATTTATTATTTATTAATTATTTTATTCATTATCATTTATTATTTTAATTAACAGTCTTCTAAAATTTATATCTGCGGTCATCGGCTTCTTTATCCCATCAACTCCAACAATTAATAATTTGGGATGAATCTAGGTCTGAAATACACCCGTAGGCAAAATAGGCAAAATAAGAAAGAAAATATGAAGGGTTCAATTTCTGCTCAGATACCCGCCCGAAACTGCAATTTTCCCCCCCTTCCAAATTATATAGTAGATAAAAGTCATCATTCTAGCTAGCCCTTTAGGGGCGTTCATTGACTAGACTACTGAGCTAATGAAAAAGTGCAGATTTCATTTTAGGCTCCATTTTTACTTCCATATTTACTGAGTAAATGGAAGTATTGTGATCGTCCTAAAATCGAGAATCGGAACGGAGCTTCAGAAAAAACTTTTTCTTATACACATTTACTCAGAATCACTTCCTGAACAAGTGTCTGTGTGTCCGTCTGTGGTCATTTACAAAAATGGCCATAACTCCCTAATTTCTCAACCTTTTTTCAAATTTCTTGAACTGAAATGTTTGTCTCGGCAAGACCTAACACCCTGTTTAATCGGAATTTGGATAACGCACAGTACTTCCGAGATATTTGCATTTTTAGTGTTTTCTATTTTATTTTTTTCCGGCCGCAAAAATGAACCGATTTGTGCGTTCTTGGTCTTAAAATCTTTGTTTTACCTTGCAGAATATGTGGATATTTTTTACATTCCAAAAATGTAGCGTTTTTCCATTTTGGGCGAATTTTAAAATTTTAATACTGAATTTTTTGATATTTTTGACCTAAACACTTTCAAAAGCAGTCAAAATATGATCAAATTGCGTCACAATTTTACGTTTCAAAATATGGAAGTATTGTGTGTTATCTACGCACCACTCGTTATAGGTATTTTGCCTCATATAAGGCTCTTTCAGCCTCGTCAAAGAGGCATTTTGATGATTAAACTTGATGTTTCAGGAGGGTTGCAACGCGGACTCGAGATTGTGGAACTGAAGAAAGGAAAAAAGATTCGGCATTATTGCAAGTTCTGCCAATCTCTGAAAACGAACATTGAGCGGCACTTTCGTTTAGTTCACATCAATGAACAAGAAGTGAAGGCTATTGTGGAAGCTGAGGGAGGAGTGGCGAAATGTCTGATGAGGAGGTTGAAAGCAGATGGTGATGCCTCTAACCCACAACCTGTACCAGAAAATAGTCGAAAAACAGCCAGAGTGAAATGTGACAAATGTCGGAAGGATATCTCATCTCACAACTATTCACGGCATCTCAGGAAATGTGACCCCGATGGAATTTTGGCTCCAGCTCGACTACAAAATGAATTTTCGAATCCTGTGCCACATAGGCTGTTGAGCAGTTTTCAGTTCCGAAACGCGAATGTCAAAAAAGAAATTTTCAAGGATCAAGACATCATCATTTTCGCAAACTTGCTGTGCGATAAGTATGCAGGAGAAGCTCATCAAGAGAAGCATATTGCAGCACTTGTTCGTACAGTAGGGAGGATCCTATTTCTAATGAAAGAAAAATGCCCTCAAATAAAAAATGCTGCTGATTCTTTGGACCCTGCCTACTTTTCAAACGTTTTTGTCCCTGTTGTTAAAGAAATGGGAGGAATCGGAAAAGGACCTGGAGGGGGATACTCCCACCCCTCAGTACCTGACCAGTATGGCCGTATCTATCGGAAGTTTTCCAAAATAGTCAAGGAAAACGCATTAGCCTCAAGAAACCAAGAACGCCGAACCAGGATCACCGACTGGATGGATCTGTATGACGGAAGCTTCTCAGATCGCGTCGGCTATGTAGCCCGGCTACAGTCCGCGAGACGTTCCCACGATCGGAAAGATGCTGTACCAGTGATGGAAGATGTCCTCAAACTTTCAGACTACATTACGAAACAAACTGAAGAATCGATGAAAATCCTCAATGAACGATTTGAAATCCACTCATACCTGACTCTAATGAAAGCACTCCTCATCCAGTTATGGCTCTTCAATCGTAAAAGGGTCAGCGAAGTCGACAAATTACTGCTGACGGACTGGAACGATCGTCGTTCGGTGGACGAAAACAGTATTGAATACAGAACTCTACTACCGTCAGAGCAGCTATTCGCCAAAACCTTCAACAGGATAACTGTGCGAGGAAAGCTGGGTCGGCCCGTTGCTCTTATAGTAACAAAATCAAACGAAGAAAGTTTGAATTTCCTCATTTCTTTGAGGGAGGAGGCTGGTATTCCCTCTGATAACCCCTACATTTTCGCAAAAGGCTCATCATTCATGGAGGGTACTAAAGTCATGCGGGACTTTGCTAATTCGTGTGGGGCCAGTCAACCAGCTCTTTTGAGAGGCACAAAGCTCAGAAAACAGTTGGCCGTTTCTTTACAATATATAAACCTCAATGAAGAAGACCTCCGCCAAGTCGCACAGACTTTGGGCCATACCGTGGATACCCATATGAAATTTTATCGAAAGCCAATGCCAGCTCAGCACCTTGGCCGAGTAAGCAAAGTATTAATGGCCTTGGATCGGGGCAATATCGGTGATTACAAAGGGAAAAATTTAGATGATATCAATCCGAACTATGCCATTGATTATGAAACACCTGTGGACACCAACATTGACAATTCTTCTCCTCATGAATCTGAAGAAGAAAGAATGGTTGATCCATCAATGGAAAACGAGGCAGCAGGAGAAGATGAAGAGGATGAGGTATGTACTCCGAAAAACGCTGCCCCTGTCCCATCCTGCTCCACAACCCTTGCTGGAGAGGATGGCGACTGGGATCCTACCATGCATCAAGACGAAGAGGAGGAAACCGATGAAGAAGAAGAAGAAGAATTTAACGCTGTGCGAAGAAAAAAGAAAATGAAATTTCCGGCTGTAGATAGCGAAGAAGAGCAGCCACAAAAAAATACGTTCAGAAATGTTGTCCGGCGTCGACCCAGAGAAGGCAACAACCGTCGAATTGCTTGGTTGACCCCGATCAAGCAACAGCTTAAAAAAATATTCATTGAAAATTTTAAAACGGGCAAACTACCGACTTTGCCCGAATGCGCGGAAGTCATTACCAAGAGCGGAGCTAAGATTCCCACCTTGAAACAGGCCTCGCCAAAACGGCTGAAGGCACTAATCAATAATATGATGGTTAAGGAGAAGCAGAAGAAGAATGTTAAGGCCCGGAAGATGCTAAACATTTGATTCGATGTTTAATTATTCGATGTTCCTTTGATCAGTTCCTGGTTCCTTAAAACAGTTTATTTTCAAAATAAACCGCATTTCTGTTTAAACCCTTAATCATTCATCCATGAACGCTCCGAATAAAATTGTCCATAGAAACCTACAGAAAAAGAAAGAACTCATTCACAGTGTTCATGGATATTCGATGTACAAACTAAATTGATGAACCCACCTTGAGTAGGTGGTCAAACTTACGGGTGTAGCTACACTTCCCTCGATGTGCACCTCGGGTAAGAGAATCCGCTAAATTCACACCAAAGTACTCAAAAAACGCTGCCAAGTAGACCAGTGTGCACATTAGTTTTCGGTATACCCGAAGGACTGCAAATTTTGCACAGGGGTTCATTTTTCGATTGCAAAGACAAACCTTACGATACATAGGTACTCCCCAAACACGGAATTTAGTTGTTAGTAGATCAATCAAACGTATCTAAGAGCCGAGGCCGAATTCTCAAAATTTTCCTATTTTTGTTTTGCTGATTTGTGTAATACGACCAAATTTTTCAAATTGGAGATATTGGGAGGACAGAGGTTTTTGTGGGGATTCCAACGAGTGGAAACGAATTCTGTAGCCCTTGTAGTTTTCGATTTATTAAGAATTGAGGAAATTTTGGAAACTCAAAAATGTCTCACTAAAACTGCAATAAATCCTAAACGGTTGGAGCTACCGCCGTGGCGATGGTCTCGTTTGATTCAGCATAGAAAAATCTATCGAAAATGATGCCTCACATGCCTATGTTGCACGTTTCCTGAAAAGCACGAATTTTCTACCACTTCAACAGCTGTTCAACTGGCCTTAAAATTAAGGTAGGGTTCTGCCGAGACGTTAGGACCAACTAGATACAAAACTTGATTTTTGGTAAAAATTTCAAAAAATTTTGATAACTCCTTCCCCCTAAAAAACCCCGGACGGCGGACGGACAAAAATTTTTTATTGCAGATTCGGATTCGACACCCCTTGAAACGTAAACCGATAAATTTTCAGGGGGTGTTAAAAAAATTTTCTCCCGACCAATTACAAAGGTTCATTTCTTAAGAAAAATGAACCAAAATCAAATATTAAAAAAGTCATGATTTTAAAAACAGTTTTCTTCGGGTGTTCGACCCCTACAATTATTTTATCGAATTCCCGAGACAATATCGATACCTTAAAGCCCAAAGAGCATATGTCCCAAAATATCAATTTTGAGATTTCAGTATCTACCGAAATAATCTACTCATCAGGACCTATCAATCGCTCCACGAATCATGATCCTTTTATCTTTTTTTGGGGCCAAAAAACGATATAATAGAACCAGTGGTGCGTAGATAACACACAATGCTTCCATATTTTGAAACATAAAATTGTGGCACAATTTGATCAGATTTTGACTGCTTTTAAGGGTGTTTAGGTCAAAAATATCAAAAAACATACTATGCAAATTTTGAAATTCGCCCAAAATAAAAATACGCCTGATGATCGGGATATAAAAAATATCCACATATTCTGCAAGGTAAAACAAAGATTTTGAGACCAAGAACGCCCAAATCGGTTCATTGTTGTGGCCCGAAAAAAATGAAATAGAAAACACAAAAATGCAACTATATCGGAAGTACTGTGTGTAATTCAAATTTCGATTAAACAGGGTGTTAGGTCTTGCCGAGACAATCATTTCAGTTCTAGAAATTTGAAAAAAGGTTGAGAATTGAGGGAGTTATGGCCCTTTTTGTAAATGACCACAGACGGACACACAGACACACCGGCACACAGACACTTGTTCAGGAAGTGATTCTGAGTAAATGTGTATAAGAAAAAGTTTTTTCTGAAGCTCCGTTCCGATTCTCGATTTTAGGACGATTCCAATACTTCCATTTATGGAAGTAAAATCTGTCAATATGGAAGTAAAAACGACAAATATTTAAAGAGCGTTTATCTTGGAAGTGCTACCAAAGTTCTGGTTGAACGAGGTTGTAGATCTTGGCCAGACAAACATTTTTTATTTAATTGTTGAGGTGAGGGAGAGAGCAGTAGCCCATCGTACTCTCATTTTGCTTTAATCTCCTAGCGCTTTCGCCCCGCTGGGCCTCTTCAGGGAGCGACATTTTTTATATGTGATGGTATTCCCACACAGGGGCACCGTTATCTTATGAGTCACGACGACGGGGGGGTCGTCAGTTGTCAGGAGTAGTAAAAAAAGTACCTTTTAGGATCATTCGCGTCAAAATCAGATCAGTGGTTCGGTAAGAAGTCCTGTCCACAAAATTTGTTCAAACTTTGGTCCAAAATCTGTTTAAATGTCCGCAATATGATCAAATCTGTGGAAGTACTCTGTTTTTCTAGGCTCTCAAAGATACAGCTCAAAATGCCTCACGGGGATTTGTTCCCCCTCTCTCTATTGGAAATTTGCAGCCTGGCAACAATTTCTCCCTAAGAGGCAATTTGAGGGAATGATGAGTCATTCTGAGCCCAAAATATTCCTCAAAATGCCTCTTTGATGAGGCTGAAAGAGCCTTATATGAGGCAAAATGAAGCTGAATATACCTAGGTATATTCAGCTTCATTTTGCTTTTTTTTAGTATAATATACTATATGAGGCGTTGATAGCCAGAGTGGACCATTCCACACAGGTGTTGAACTGAGAAAATCGCATTTGAAAATTTCGACTAATTTCATGTGATTGATTAAGGGCCTTGTTATGGTGTTTTGAATAAAAAAATACAAGCATTCTTGGGTGAACAGATGACTCATGAACCATAGGGACATTTCTACAAGCCACAAAGTCCACTCTGGCCATCTAAATCGGCGGCCTATTTGCAGACGGACCATTTGAAAAGTTGCGCTCTCTCTTAGCACATTAGAGAACGAGTCAAATTTTAATAATAATTCGATAGATAGAGCAACCACAGACCCATTGCACTGTATAACTCATTTTCGGCCAGTTTGTGGAATGGTCCACTCTGGCTATCAACGCCTCATATATAGTAATATATTTAGTATATATACTATATATATAGTATATGTATTTGGGGGGTATTGTATTATATGTATTTGGGGGGTGAAATCATTTTTTAAATTTTGTTTTTCAGAAAGAATGGAATATATTAGGAATTGATAGTTAATTGGCGCCTCTTTGACAATCGACACGCATCTTTGACAATCGATGCCTTTTTGACAATCGATCTTGTGTTATCTAATCTCATCAGCTTACCTAATCTTGTCAACTCTCGAGCCTGCCTCTCCGTATCAATTTGCGCGTCTTGTTGTCGTGATTTACTTAGTTTTGAGGTGATTTTTGTGTTGAACTTATTCAAAATCATCGTGATGTCGGACGATTTTGATTCTGATAAGTGTTCCGATCAGCCAACAACGCCCAAAAAGAGTAGGCAATCCAAATCCGTTGGAAAGCTAAATTTTTTGGTCACTTCAAAAATTATCTGTTTCATCCTTTCCTTGAAAACCTATATTATTTTTACTTTAACCTTTTTTAATCTTTAGCTCTTGTGTTCGTTCAATTATCTGTGAGTTCCTACAAATACACAAATTCTGTTATTCTGTATGTGTGCGTTTTGTGTTTGTGCAATTTCCGTTTATTCATCTATACAATAAAATCATACCTATAAACCACGAAAACAGTCGAAAATATTATACTATATTTTTTCTATACATACTATACATTTTTCGTCTTTTTTTACCAAAGTTACTATATTCCACTGAGACTTTTCTGGTAACCCTACTTTCAACGGATTCAACTCGTCTGTTATCATTAAGAAAAATTCAATTTAGCACCTTAAAATATTTTTACAGTAGTATACAATGGATTGAAGAACGAGTTTTCCCTTCCATGCCCCAATCAAACTCCTCACCATGGCCTTATTGATAATGTGATGTGGCCATGGCACTGACGATAAGGACATGGGAGTGAAAAATAAATCTTGATCTTCAAGTAGTTTTATTCAGGAACTACGTTGATGGCTCCACCAAAATTGTTCACTCCAGCAGAAATAAAGGAGCGGAGAAGGCTCCGGGAAAAAGCCCGGAGGGAAAAAATCGACAACGACCCAGTCCTACGAGAAGAAGCGCGCAAGAGGGCTCAAAATCAGTATTTGAATAAAAAATTGAAGGGTCAAGTGAAGCCGATAGCACAGCTTTTCGCTTTTTGACCTCGCGCCTCTCGAAAATTGAAGATGCGAATTATCTCACTTTTTTGAAAAATAATTTAAGATAAATTTTCACAAATTTACTTTAAAAATTCTTCGATTCCTTTATTTTACACAGACATTCCTATTTAATTTCTGAAAAGGAAATTTAATTTATGCTACTAACAGGAAATGTTCCTAGGAATTACTGTGATACGTCCGTACTAAGTGAATCCGTGAAGACTGCGAATGTGATAAATTTAATAAATGTCATGTGATTTGCCATGGCAAATCTAATGACTACATATGACAATTGTGTTATGAGTCAATAGCGACTGCCAAGACATATTGCTTCAAATTTACAGAATAGACCCCCCGGACTTCTACGGGTAGTTTCCAGAAATCTTCCAAGATCTCATAACAAACATGAATAGGACGAAAAGGCATGATGTATTTATTTGTTTCACGTTCCAGTAATGATGTTCTCGAAGTTTGTTGGAATATCGAAAAGCAATTTGTGATTATGTTGGCATTCGTGATGGAGCCACCCCTCTCCTTCTCCTCAGTACCTCTTCACATCTGCGTGCGTTAAAATGTCACTGTGTGTGTTTAGTTCCATCGCCGCCTGTTTTCGCCATTACTTATACATAATGTTCTTTCGTTATTGAATTAATTCACACCAACTCTACGCTCGCTGCTACTCTCCCAATACCTTCAATAAAGCTGACAGAAAAATCTTTGCAATTTTTTTCCACTCTTTCCAATTTTTGACGACCATTTTGTCTGGATTGTGTTCTACTTCACACACGGTCTATCCTCGGTTCGAACGAGGGGATGTAGGTACCTAGACTGAAACTGGCCTTTGATTAAGTTAGACTTTGAACTCAAGTTAAGTGATTAGCAAGGATTCGGATGTCAATATTTGAGTTAGTCTTCGGTACACGTCTGACCGAAGTTTGGCCCTGGCCCTTTCGAAACTTGGACGAGCCTGTCCTACGTAGTCGTCGTTGGAACTTGAGCTTCCGAAAATTACTCCTCTGCGCGTACTGGAAGGAATATTTATTCATATTACGGTACGTTGTTGTTAAATGTGAATACAATTATAATAATGAACAACCATTCACGCTGCGGCCGAACAGTGCCATGGCAACCGAAACGAAAGCATCACGCCTCGAACAGATTTCTGGAGAGTAACATGTTTTTAGAAGTCAAAATGTTTACATCGTATCGGCCGACTCCTGTTAGTTTGAACAACAGTTGCAATATAATTACTATAATATAGTAGTGCTAGGTATTATTACCAACTAAACCCCAAATAAAGCCAGATATTTCAGATTTTGAATCTACTTGTCTTAAAACGTAAAAGGACCAAGTTTCGGCGAAAAAAATAAAAAAATTACACGATCACATACCTGTGTGCATTATTCAGAAAATAATAAACCAGAAAAGTGAGAGAGCTCATTTAGTTTATTATTTTCCAAAAAAGCTGAATGGCTGATTTTATTAGTGATAAACTTGAGGCAGCACTCCGCGGACACCCTCCAATTCGAAAGCTCTACACCAAATTCGTGTTCTTTGAATGGAGTAATCGGATTGAAGAAAAGTAATCGAATTACCATTACTCCATTCCGATTCCTAAAATGGTAATCGAGATAACGATAACTTTTTCCGACCCCAAGTAGTTGTAATCGTTTTTTTGATTATCATTACATGTACTCGGAGAAAGATATTGAAATTTTGATTACCTTATCAGTAATTGGAATGGTAATTGCGATTACCTCGAAAGTAATTAAACGCCAATACTTCGAAATTTCAGTCTTCTATTCATGGGAATGTTCACTATTCTAATTTATGTGAAATGTGATGGAAACTATCGGATAAGACTAATTCTCAGATAAGAATATTTCTTATCTTAAAGAATTATTTCTTATCTTAGAGAATTATTCATTCCTCCACAAGTTTGATTCATCTCATCTCTGTGCGAGAGCATACCAGGTGCCAGTGATCGAATAGACCTAGTGAGAAGGTCACTACAGCCTGTCAGCAATATGGTGGACCAGGCGTCAGGGCGATAAGAGATTGCGCTGCCTTCGCTCCTGTCGATTTTTCACAACCCCCATCAAAGGTACATTCCGTCATTTAAGTTCTGATACCTCCTAATCCACATTTTTGTCAAAATGGGTTTAATATGCGTATGGCGCGGCTGTGCCGGAGCGATAGGAATAATCAGTTTCGATCCTTAATCAACAGATCGTTCGCAAGCTGCAAAAATGTCGACACCGCTTAATCAGTTTTTTTTTTTGTCAGCCACAATTTTCTTAATTTCAATAAATTGAGCATCGTTCATGGTTTCATATTGGCACGAAGCCATCATGATACAGATACTAACTTTTCAGAAAGAATCGCGTGATAATTTCGGAAATGAACAGTTTTTTGTCTCTCCTGAAAAATGAATCAATGTGGATTAGGTGGTATCAGAAAGTGACGATTTCAGGTTCATTTTTCTTAAGAAATTAGCCCTTGTACGGTCAGGAAAAAAATGTCCCTCCTGAAAATTTGTTGGTTTACATTTCAAGGGGTGAAATATCCGAATCTGCAATAAACTTTTCGAATCCGTCCGCCGTCCAGGTTTTTCAGGGGGAGGATTGTTCATTTCATAGCGTCCCGCTTTTGGATTTTGGTCATCTTAACCATAGCTTATGTAAGGAATAGAGAGATTTGTCAAAAGTAGATGGTAGGACTGCGGGCCTACCTGCGGGATGGGAACCTCCCGATTATTAATATCAATATTGTGATTTTGTAATTGAGACGTACTTAGGCCCGATTGTTCAGTTTAAATTGTTCGAGAATAAATTCAGTTTAAAAGTCAAATTAATTACTCGCGTCTAAATCATTTTTCCCGACTGCCTTTATCTTCAGCTTAACCCAGATCAGTAAGTCCTGGAACATATTTGTGTAAGTACTATTTGTCAACTATCTGTAACCGTGTCTAACATGTAAATTCATAACAATCCTAGCCCTAGTTATAAATATGAGGTGAATTCACAGCTTGTAATTTTCATGGACCAGCTGCGTCGGGACATTTATCGAGGCCTAAATCCCCAACACAGGAGGAGCTACTACCCTAATCCAGGAGTGATTAGTTTGATGAGGTAGGTGTGTTTCGAGGGAATTTAATCAAAAAACCTCCGATGGGTGTCGATCAGCCGTGAACCTGGGTTAAGTACACACTTATCCCCATTCAAGAGGGATACGATAAAACGTTGGTATATTTTTATCGGTAAACGCCAACAATTATCTCTGTATATTAGCTAATTACCGGCGATAAATGAGATCCAACAGGTGTTCGGCTGAGCCATAGGAGAGATAAAAATTTCGTCGTTCCTCCTGTTTTCATTGTTAATCAGCGGCTCCCGTTCTTATCTGAATTAACTCATTTTAGCCTCGCCACTGATATAGGGCATAGAGATTTTGGCCTGTATTAATTTGGAATTAAAAACATCTAATGATAAACAGTGAATGCGTGTTTCACCGGTTGGTGCATTGCCTTGAAATTTGATAGACCGTTCGCAAAACCAACTAGACCATGGTTAAAACTCGGTATTAAATACTCGGTATATCAAATTTTGATAATTGGGGAACTCCCAGAATAGCAACCTGATTCTGACTGTTAATTTTGGAAAAAAAACCTTTAATCCGACTGTCGATATAATTCGAAAAATGAGAATAAAAAAGAGAAACCGACTCCTAAAATTCGCATCAATTACTATAGAGTGAAATATACAAATCGAAACCAGCGGTGGGAAGATGGCAAACAATACTTTGAATAAAAACTCAAACCAGTGGTGCGTAGATAGCACTCAATACTTCCATATTTTGAAACGTAAAATTTTGACAGAATTTGATCATATTTTGACTGCTTTAGGGTGTTTGTCAAAAATATATCAAAAAATTCACTATTCAAATTTTAAAACTCGCCTAAAATAGAAATACGCCAAGTTATCGGAATATGAAAAATATCCACATATTCTGCAAGGTAAAACAAAGATTTTAAGACTAAGAACGCTCAAATCGGTTCATTTTTGTGCGCCGGAAAAAATAAAATAGAAAACACTATAAATGCAAATATATCGGAAGTACGTTATCCAAATTTCGATTATACAGGGTGTTAGGTCTTGCCGAGACAAACATTTCAGTTCAAGAAATTTGAAAAAAGGTTGAGAATTGAGGGAGCTATGGCCATTTTTGTAAATGACCACAGACGGACACTTGGTCGGTAAGTGATTCTGAGTAAATTTACACATTCATGTGTATAAGTAAACGTTTTTTCTGAAGCTCCGTTCCGATTCTCGATTTTGGGACGATTCCAATACTTCCATTTACTCTGTAAACATGGAAGTAAAAAAAAAAAAAAGCAATCCGAGGCCAACATTTTGACACCTGAAACAATCGAATCATTGTCTGAGCAGAAAAAATAGAAAATATAAAAACTTCCAATATTTCGGAAGCACTGATGAGATCAATCAGCAGAACTGGTTGTAAATCGACGGAATTATGGCAATTTATGTGGTCGTTGTCAGACGTAATGACCTACCCGCACAGAATTTCGTTCAAAAAAGTAATTGAGAGTCAAAAGTGCATGAATAAAATGCCCAATCAGTTCGTAGCCGCATTATCGTTAGCTTGCGAGTTTTCAGTTGAATACCGCATTTTGAGGTCGCGGTGGCTTTCGGTTTGTACGATCGATTATCCTCGGCAGAAACAGAGGGATATTTGCTTTTGCATGCCATTGGCACTGCAAATAGCTGTTCTCCCGTCGCCGGTAATTAGCCAACTAAGCAATTGGTTTGAAGAGAGCGTCATCGTCTCCTTGTTTCCACAAGAAGTAAACAATTTCGGCGTGCAAGTTAAGTTGAAATCTCCGGAGAAGGGTTGGAGGTTTTCCATATCCGGCCCAAAAGTGGGGGCACCCTACCCTGCCTCACCAACATTCATCAGACATCAAAATCTCGAGACATTGTTTTACGCTCCGATTTTCGCCAGCCGACCCAATTCAAATAATGATTGATCTCGTTTCATCCGGAGCTTTCCCCGGTTTCCTCTCTTTTTCATTTCATCCGCCTAAATATTTTGTCATTCGTTTCCTTAAGTGGGATAATTCGTTTTAGAGTTCTACACTGTGCCGCTAAGAGTCGGATCCTTCAGAAGGCTGCTGGCGTCAATCGATCAAGTCCCAGTTTGATTTCTAATCCCGAAAGCCATCGCCGCAATTGAGTTGTCGCGATTTCCAGCAAGAAGGTAAACTTCAAGCCCCAAACGAGAAGGCACAATTGCATATCGATACCTTAAAGCACAATTGGGCATATATATATGTCCAAAAATGGTATAATGATAAAAATGCAAAAGAAGTTTTTGATCAATTTACAAAAATAAAGATTTCTCCCATAGTTTTCAATTCCATAAAAAAAAATTCGCTGAATAAAAAAATGTTTGTCTGGCCAAGATCTACAACCTCGTTTAACCAGAACTTTGGTACCACTTAACATTTCCAAGATAAACGCTCTTTAAATATTTGTCGTTTTTCTATTATACCGTTTTTTGGCCTCAAAAATTGATAAAAGGATAATGATTCTTGGAGCGATCGATAGGTCCTGATGAGTAGATTCTTTCGGTACCGAAATCTCAAAATCTATATTTTGGGACGTATGCCCTTTGTGCTTTAAGGTATCCGTATATATTTAAGGTATAATTGCACTAAAGGATAAGTTGATGAGTGCTCCGCAGGAAAATAGGGGTAAAAAAATTGATCAAGGTCAAATATTGATGTGAAAAGTTTTCTTTAACGGAAAATCAGATAATGGAGAAAATTGTAGGTATCTATCCGATATCCAAAGAAGCATTAGATAAACATTTCCAATCAGATGTTTACATTCAAATTTGATAAAAATACTACCGTGGTGAGTTCAAGCTGACACTGACACTAAAACTGAAATATAAACTAAAACTAAAATTCGACATGAAACTCAATCTTAACCTGAAACTCACACCGTCACTAATAGGTACTGAAACTCGAACTGAAATTCGGCATGAAACTCAATCTCAAACTGAAACTCTAACTTAAACTGAAAATCAAACTGAAACTCAAGCATAAACTCACACTGACACTAAAACTGAAAATAAAAACTCGAACTGAAATTCAAACTGAATCTGAAAGGCAAACTCAATCTCAAACTGAAACTCAAACTAAAACTTGAACTGAAAATCAAACTGAAACTCACACTGACTGAAACTGGAATTGACTGACTGAAAATGACTCAAACTGGAATTCGGCCTGAAACTCAAACTGTAAATCGGACTGATACTGGAAATCAAACTTTATCTCACACTGAAATTCAAACTGAAACTGAAACTCAAAGTGACACTTGAGCAGACACTGAAACGCAAACTGAAATTCAAACATGAACTGAAACTGAAGCTAATTCGCTCACTCAAACTCAAAGTCTAACTCAAAGTCAAACTCAAACTGAAGATGAAACGCAAACTCAAACGGAAATTCAATTATAAACGTCAATCTGAGTCTAAAAACTGAAACTCAAACAGACACTCAAATTCATTTGAAATTAAAACCTCAATGTGGAAATTCAAACTCAACGTCAAAGTGAACTTCAAGTTCGAACTCAACCTGGAACTCAAACTGAATCAGTTTATGTTAGTTGATATTCAGTTTCAGTTTAGTTGGAGTTTCTGTTTGAGTTTCAGTTTTAGATTGAGTTGAGTTTGATTTTCAGTATCAGTGTGAGTTTCATTTTCAGTTTGATTCTGGTTTCAGGCTCATTTTGAGTTACAGTTTCAATTCACTTATTGAGTTTCAGTTGGATTTTCTTTATCAGAGTGAGATTTGTTTTCAGTTTGAGCTTGACTTTCATTATCAGTGAGGGTTGCATTCACAGTATCTGTAAAGAGTTTCTGTTCCAGCTTGAGTTTGAGTTTCTGTTTCAACTCAATGCGTTTGCATTTCAATTTCAGTTTGGGTTCGACTTTGAGTCTCTGTTTGATTTTCAGTATCAGTGTGAGCTTTGTTTTCAGTTTGAGCTTGATTCTTAGTTAGAGTTTGGTGTTCAGTATTTAATTTTCAGTTTGAGTTAGCATTTGCGTTCGATTCTCAGTTTCAGTGTCAGTTTCAGCTAGAGTTTAATTTTCAGTTTCAGTTTGAGTGTCAGTTTGAGTTTGATTATGTGTTTCAATTTTAGTTAGACTTTGAGTATAATTTGAGTTTGATCTTCAGTATCAGGGTGATCTTCATGTTCAAGTTGAGTTTGATCTTTTATATCAATGTGAATTTCATTTTCAGTTTGAGTTTGATCTTCAGTTTCAATTGAAGTTTCAGTTTGAGTTTGACTTTGAGTTTCAGCTTGAGTTTCTGTTTCAAATCAGCGTTTTCGTTTCAATTTTAGTTTGAGTTCGACTTTGAATCTGTTTCATCATCAGTTGAGTGTGAGTTTCATTTTCCGTTTGAGTGTCAGTTTTTCAGTTTCAGTTTCAATTTTAGTTGGAGTTTCAGTTTGAGTTTGAGTTTGACTCAGAGCTAGAGTTTGATTTTCAGTACCACTGTGAAATACATTGTCACTTTGAGATTCAGTTTTATTTCCAGTTTCAGTCTCAGTTTGAGTTTGAGTTTCACTTTGAGTTCAGCTTAATTTCGCTATGAGTTTGACTTGTAGCTTGAGTTTGGGTTTCAATTCGGTTTAAGTTTCTCTTTGATTTTCACCATCAGTGTGAGTTTCAGTTTCCGTTTGATTTTCATTTTCAATTTCAGATTGAGTTTCAGGTTGAAACTGGAACATCCATCGATTATTAATTATTATCGATAAATTATACCAAACCAATGATCAAATCGAAAGAAGGGTAAAATGTGGTTCAATGACCTTGAACGGTTCAAAAATGGGTTAAACTCAACTCTCATGAATCTGAAAAATGTTCGCAGTCTGCTCCAAAGACAGTCCTGGGCTCTCACTGAAACTTCTACAATTTCAAACGGTGAAAGCTCATCGATTCAGCATGAAGAAATCTATCCTCTGCAATGTCTTTCTTGTTCGTTGGAATTGTTTGGGAAATCAGCACCAAGATTTTTATATAGCGTCCGTAATAATTATATTTTATTTAGGTAATAGTAATTATTTTATCTAATTATTAGATAAAATTGAGTGTCTTGGTGAGCTCCCTAAGGTTGGCCACATATCGGCCGATTGCTGAAATTTATTTGGTTCAACGTCGACGCCGCCTCGTCCAATCACTGAAAATTTCAGCATTTCGTCACTAAAGTTCTAACACCACCTAACTCAATTTTCCCAAGTTTTCAGGAGGTACAAAAAACTAATTATTTCAACTTGGAAATGCGTTCTCCGATACGTTTTCAATACGTTCTCACAATCTCGAAGGGTCTCTAAATTGGATTCTACTCTTAAATTTCAAAAATAAGCACTAACCTCGAAAACAGCTGAGTTGTTGTGGTCCAACTATTTTTCGACAAAAATTGAGTTAGGCGGTGTTAGAACTTGAGTGACGATTTTATGCATTTTCTTACCCCCTCCTCCTCCAATCGGATAGTGTATGGCCGACTGAAGCAATCCAAAATCACTTGACTTATCGGGATGAAACTTTCGGAATGTTGCATGTAAACCTCAAGTAAAATTTCAGTTTTTTTTACTCCTTTGGTTGAGATTTCCAACGGGGACAGCCTATTGTCCAGAACGCGATCATTTTTATGTTTATAAAAATATCAGATATTTTTAACAGATTCTGTTGGTGTGGTACCTACGTAGAATCGCTTTATGCATATAGTGCGGACCTTAGCTCCGATTTTTACTTCCATGCTTACAGAGTAAATTTACTCACCATTCATGGAAGTATTGTAATCGTCCTAAAATCGAGAATCGGAACAGAGCTTCAGAAAAACTTTTACTTATAGATAGTAGAAGTGAAAAACCTCGTCTGTCTTAATTTTTGATAAAATGAGGATCTGAGCTCTATGGGTAGTATTTGAGTCATAGATCCATCAAGTTAAGGAGGAGTTAAGGATTCCTCCGTTTTCGTCTCATTTCTTCTCTGTGGCGATGTCCAATAACCTGTAAATCAAAACCTTCCAGAGGTGTTGCAAAAACTAGCACGTTTTTTTGGCACCCTGACAAATTTCTGATTTTGGACTTACAAGGATTTACACTTTCACTCAGAATCACTTCCCGAACAAATGTCTGTGTGCCCGTGGGTCTGTGTCCGTCTGTGTTCATTTACAAAAATTTCCATAGCTCCCTCAATTCTCAACTTTTTCAAATTTCTGAAATGTTTGTCTCGGCAACACCTTGTTTAATCCGAATTTGAATAACTCCCAGTACCTAATTTTGATATATTTGCATTTTTGGTGTTTTCTATTTTTTCCGGCCGCAAAAATCAACTGATTTGAGCGTTCTTGGTCTTAAAATCTTTGCTTTACCTTGCAGAATATGTGGATATTTTTTAAATTCCGATAACTTGGCGTAATTCTATTTTAGGTTAGTTTTAAAAATTGCATAGCGAGTTTCTTGATATTTTTGACCCAAATGTATCAAAAGCAGTCAAATATTAACTAATTGTGTCCACTGACACTTTTTCGGTTGAACGTTTTTTTACTTCCATATTTACAGAGTAAATGGAAGTATTGTGATCGTCCTAAAATCGAGAATCGGAACGGAGCCTCAGAAAAAACTTTTTCTTATACACATTTACTCAGAATCACTTCCTGAACAAGTGTCTGTGTGTCCGTTACGTCCGTCTGTGGTCATTTACAAAAATGGCCATAACTCCCTCATTTCTATACATTTTTTCAAATTTCTTGAATCGAAATGTTTGTCTCGGCAAGACCTAACACCCTGTTTAATCGGAATTTGAATTACACACAGTGCTTTCCATACATCTCCATTTTTCGTGTTTTCCATTTTATTTCTTTCCGGCCACAAAAATGAACCGATTTGAGCGTACTTGGCCTTAAAATATCTGTTTTACCTTGCAGGATATGTGGTAATAGGCAGCGCAGTCATTTTATCCTGGAGCTTTGAGCTACAATTTCGGGAGTGGTTTTGCAAATACGCATCTGTAACCAAAAATCTATAGAATATGATATCTTTAGATTAAATCCCAAATATTTTCTCGCTTTTAACGTTGACTTCGGAGTCTCTTGTCTCCAGGTAGTGCGAAGGTCGGCATTGCTGTAGTTGACGGGCGAAGGATTGAAAAAATTCAAGACGGAACTTTTTTTTTTGTAACAACGCAAAGATTCATTCGATTATATTCGGTTTTCACACAAATTTAGTCCACGTACACCTACAGGAAGCATCTCGTGTTTCATAATATTTTCTACAATATTTTTTTTTGTCAAGAGTTTTGCTCGGCGGTCCAAAACAGTTCTATCTTAATGGTAATTTTACATGCTAGTTCATGATAAATTCGTTCCAGCATGTGACCCGTGGTTCGATTGCTGGAACGACCTAATAATAACTTAATTATGGAAATCCTGCCATAAACGAGACATGAATAACCGTTGTTTCACTGTGAGAACATTCCATCAGAATATGTAATGAACATGTTCTTAGGACGATGCTAGTCGAACATGCAACTCATATTGTTGAAAACAAAGCAATTTGTACATTCCATCATCTAACTCATTTATAGCACATGAAGATATTAATAGGTTACACTAGACACTGGTTCTTGCCTATTATGAACGGCCAGTCATGTTGATTGATTTCAAATCGATATAGGTATACATTTTTCAGAAACTTGAAATCCAAGTACTTGATCGTACTTATCTCTGTAGGAGTTACCTACTCGTATCAAATACCTATACATTTTATAGGTAGTAATGCGCCGAATCTGAGCTTTGAAAATCGATATATTTACATTGTGTAAGGAAGGAATTAGCCTGCTGCTGATGAACGATTCAATAGTAATGCAATGCCTGAAAGAGAAATTGTGAAAAATCCTTTATTGGTCAAACTCGAAATTGGAGGTTGTGAAAAGTTGCTCAATTGTAACGTCCCCAATGAATCTGAGAACACGTTTACTTTGTAAATATGGAAGGGAAAACATCCCAGTTCAAGAAATTTCAAAAAAGGTTGAGAATTGAGGGAGTTGAGTAGGGGATTTACTGACATACGGACGCATAGGCATTGTCCATAAAGTCATTCATTGGGTAAAAGTGCGTGAGTAAACGTTTATTTCTGAAACTAGTTTCCGATTTACGGTTTTTGGATGATTACAATACTCTCATTAACCCTGTAAATATGGGAGTAAAAACTTTGTAAAATTTACTGTCTGAACAGTCATAATCGTCATCATAACTCCCTATGGGCATAATGACCCATACTGAAATCTTGATTTCCCTTTTTTCAAATTTCTAGAAGGAACGGAAATGTTTGACTCAGTTAGATCTATCATCCTGGAATTAGAATTACTCACAGTACTTCCGATATAATATTAGCAATTTTAGTGTTTTCCATTTCATTGTTTCCAGGCCACAAAAATGAACCGATTTAAGCATTCTTGGTCTCAAAATCTTAGTTTTTAGGTTGGGGTTTATCCTTGGCGGGGGGATGGTGCATGCCAGGAAGAGTGGGGGAGGCAAGTATACTGTCCGGGCTGTCCGATCGGAAAAGGTGAAGTGGGTGGTCCAAATGAGTCCATACTGTAAGGTCTATTTTCAAACAATCGCCTTGATGTCATGTGTTTTGAAATTAATAAAGCGCATTGTTCAAGATTATCAAGCTGCGAAGTAAGCCGAACATAATTCATCGATACTCCAAAATTTGGCGTTATCATTTAATGATACTTCCAAACGGGCAAATTTTATTACATTATACGATCCGCTAATCTTCAGCTTCTAGCAGGAAACAACGGTTAGGCCATATCAGATTCTGTTACTCATTTTACTTATCTAGACTTCATTCTGGATCGGGAGAAACAATAATGTACCTATACACATCTGCGTCAAGAGCTGGCCGCAGGTAATGAATAAATTATTTATGGCCAGCAGAATACAAGTATGAACTGTACAATTTTCCATAATAAGTACAAGAAGTGAGAGAGCGCTGCAGTTCATCAGTTATTGACATTGAATTTACACCGTGACGGCCCACAGTTTCGCGATGAACCGGTGAAAAGCAATCAGTAGGGAAAAACAATTAGTGATGTTGGGGAGTTACGTATTAACGGAGTCCATAGTTCTGTAATATTTCATTTTTTGCTTCCATATTTACGAAGTAACGTTATAACATTTTTGTACTTCTACTCAGAATCATTTCCTGAATAAGTGTCATTGTGTCCGCCTGTGACCATTTACAAAAATTGCCATATCTCCCTCAATTTTCAACCACACTAGTACATCAGTACATTAGTTTCAAAATTCTTTCAAAATTCTTCTAACCGGAATTCGGATGACTCACAGAACTTCTGATTTATATTTTTGGTTCATTTTTCTAAAGAAATGAACCTTTGTAATCGGTCAGGAAAAAAAAATTTTAACACCCCCTGAAAATTTGTTGGTTTACGTTTCAAGGGGTGTAGAATCCGAATCTGCAATAAAAATTTTTTGTCCGTCCGCCGTACGCCGTACGCCGTCCGCCGTCCGGGGTTTTTAAGGGGGAAGGAGTTATCGAAAAATTTTGAAATTTTTACCAAAAATCAAGTTCCGTATCTAGTTGGTCCTAACGTCTCGGCAGAACCCTACCTTAATTTTAAGGCCAGTAAAACAGCTGTTGAAGTGGTAAAAAATTCGTCTTTTTAAGGAAATTTGCAACATAGGCATGTGAGGCATCATTTTCTATAGATTTTTCTATGCCGAATCGAATGAGACCATCGCCAGGCCGGTAGCTTCAACCGTTTAGGAGTTATTGCAGTTTTAGTGAGCCATTTTTGAGTTTTTTAAAATTTCCCCAATTCCTAATAACTCGAAAACTACTCGAGCCACAAAATTCGTTTTCCACTCGTTGGAATCCCCACAAAAACTTCTGTCCTCCCGATATCTTCAATTTAAAGAATTTGGTCGCATTACACAAATCAGCAAAACAAAAATTGGAAAAACTTGAGAATTTGGCCTCGGCTCTTAGATACGGTTGATTGATCTACTTACGACTACTAGCCTATTACACCAACAAGGTGACGCACTCACACTTCGACCAGTTGCGCTTGGCAACATGAGAGCGAGTCAGGCTTTAACAACGGTTCTGAGGCATGAGGCATTTTTAATTTCATTATTCAGAGAATTTAATAATTATTATTATTCAGTTAATTATGAAGGTGATTAAGAATAGATTAAATGGTAAATTTAACAGAATTGAACGATCAGCTGCGTTGAAAAAATGGATAGGTAAGTAAGTATTTATCAAGCGAAGAGGATGATTATTTTTTGCCTGGTTGAAAAAACGTTTTTCTAAATAACCCATCTAAAATACAAATTGATACTGAAATTATAGAATAATAACAGCTAAATTCTGTGTTTAAGGAGTACCGATATATCGTAAGGTTTGTCTTTGCAATCGAAAAATGAACCCCTGTGCAAAATTTGCAGAGTTCTTCGGACATAGCAAAAACTAATCTGCACATGCCACTGATCTACTTAGCAGCGTTTTGGTTCATTTTTCTATAGAAATGAACCTTTGTAATCGGTCAGGAAAAAAAAAATTTTAACACCCCCTGAAAATTTGTTGGTTTACGTTTCAAGGGGTGTAGAATCCGAATCTGCAATAAAAATTTTTTGTCCGTCCGCCGTCCGCCGTACGCCGTCCGCCGTACGCCGTCCGCCGTACGCCGTCCGCCGTCCGGGGTTTTTCAGGGGGAAGGAGTTATCGAAAAATTTTGAAATTTTTACCAAAAATCAAGTTCCGTATCTAGTTGGTCCTAACGTCTCGGCAGAACCCTACCTTAATTTTAAGGCCAGTAAAACAGCTGTTGAAGTGGGAAAAAATTCGTGTTTTTCTGGAAATTTAAAACATAGTCATGTGACGCATCATTTTCTATAGATTTTTCTATGCTGAATCGAATGAGACCATCGCCACGCCGGTAGCTTCAACCGTTTAGGAGTTATTGCAGTTTTAGTGAGACATTTTTGAGTTTTTAAAAATTTCTACAATTCTTAATAACTCGAAAACGACTAGAGCCACAAAAATCGTTTTCCACTCGTTGGAATCCCCACAAAAACTTCTGTCCTCCCGATATCTTCAATTTAAAGAATTTGGTCACATTATACAAATCAGCAAAACAAAAATTGGAAAAAGTTGAGAATTTGGCCTCGGCTCTTAGATACGGTTGATTGATCTACTTACGACTACTAGCCTATTACACCAACAAGGTGACGCACTCACACTACGACCAGTTGCGCTTGGCAACATAAGAACGAGACAGGCTTTAACAAAGGTTCTGAGGCATTCTCAGAGGCATTCTGAGGCAACGTTTTTCTAAATCCCCATCTGAAATATCTACCAATTTAAACTGAAATTCTAGAATAATAACAACTAAATTCCGTGTTTAAGGAGAACATATATATCGTAAGATTTGTCTTTGCAATCGAAAAATGAACCCTTGTGCAAAATTTGCAGAGTTCTTCGGATATACCGAAAACTGATGTGCACATGCCACTGATCTACTTAGCAGCGTTTTTATATATATGTCGCTGCCAGCCTTGGCACCAACCCTGACTACATTCAAAAAAGAGCGCGCCGATGAATCGAATTGCTCCCCCTAGCCACAGACGGGTGTGATCTGGCTGCTTCTACGCCGCAGGACCAGAAAAGAACATTCTAGACTCGAGAATCGGATTTGCGCAGTTCAGTTGGAAAGGATATAGTGCCGACGCGTAGTTGCTGGTGGTTGGTAAATTCGGAAGGTGGCTAGGCGGAGTATTTTCAAGTGTTCATTCGGTTTTGATTGATATTGATTGATTGAGTTTGAGTAATAGATCATTGAATTGTAGTTTCTATGGGAATCTAGTCATCCTGTCCCCAGAATCCGACATCAGAAGTGGGATAGTGAACCGTGCATACTTCAAGCTGGCCCAGTTTGGAAGGGCATACCATGCCGTGGGTTTGTTTTCGTTTGTTTCAGGACCTGTTAGTTTGAGGCTAATTTTTTTCTCGATCTGCTCGACCTTGACGAAAATGGACCGGGAAAATGGGGCAGAAAGTGCCGAAATTCCCGTGGATCCCCCTCCCCAATTCGTGGATCTACCGGGTGAGTCAGCCAGCCATAACTTTGCTACGACGTCACAACCAAATTCACAATCTCGCATACGAGGCTATGAGACCTCAGATTTTGATGAAGAATGTGTAGATTTTTCACCAGTGAGACGCAGTTTTACTCCTGAACTCGACAATCGATCTCAGGATAACAGATATCAAAACCTAGAGATGTCTAATGATATTATTCATGCGCTTATTCACGGACAGACGCAACAACTGACTTCGTTTTTAAACCGCCTTGTTGCAAAACTCCCTCAAAATTCACAGAAATCTCAAATCACACTGCCAGAATTTAATCCAGATCGTGATGGTGCTGACCCTAGGTCTTGGATTTCCACTGTCAGCATGTGTTTAGCAGAAAACCCATGTTCCGGTAGTGAGCTGATTTTGACACTAGGGAGAGCACTAAAAGGGAGCGCATCTCGTTGGCTTTCTCAAATCGCCTACCCCGAAATTGTTTATGATGACTTTAAGTCACTTTTCCTTGCTCAATTTGATGTAACTCACACTACTGCAGCCGTACTCAGTTCCTTAATGAACAGAACCCCCAGAGAAAATGAAAATTTGGTTCCTTTTGCTTCAAAAATGTTGAACACACTCATGTCTCGCCTAAGATTGGCTAATCTTGAGGAAATATCCATTGCTTTTCGTTCTTGCTTGTGTTTCGAAATTCGACAACCGTATCAAACATGTTGCCTACGCCCAAGATATAAAAAGCCGAGAAATTTTTTTACGTGAGCTCAATGCAATTTCTCATGTTAAGCGTCCCTTTTCGGACGACGCCCCATACCATGAAGCCAAACGCTTTAAGGATTCTACTCGCCGTCCGAATTCTTTTTTTCATGGTCATCGACAACTTGCTCCCACGGCGGTTGGGAGATTTGACAAAAACCTTCACCAGGGTCGACCAGCTACACCAATGGCTGGCACATCTCGCTCATCAGCCCAACCTCGTCACCCGGGCTCACGAAAATGTTACGCCTGTGGCAAACCTGGTCACCTCGCCTTCCAGTGCACCAGTGGATCGTCCTCGTCTGGCCAAGGTTACAGGCCGAAAGCCGGGCCAAAGGAGAAAAACGTCAACTTATGCTCTGCCCGTCCGTCTGGCTACCTCACGCACAAAGGTGAAAAAATTTCAGTTTCATTTTGAAACTCAGTGAAACTCGGCGCTCAGTGCTCACTCATGCGCAGTTGCATGAGGGAGAAATTTTCTGGTCCCTTGTTTGAGACGCCTATTGCACTTAAAGGTATCGGTTCCTCTGGGGTAATTAGCCATCAACAAATTGTGGTTGAAATTGTTGTCAATGATATTGAGGTCACTATCTGTTTTCATATTGTGCCAGATGATGCAATTCCATCAGATATTATTATTGGGGAAGATATTTTGCCTCTAGGGGTTAAAGTAATTTTGACTGGTAATAATTGCACTTTCATGCCCGTTGACTTGAATTTGTCCAAGTCGCTCGATCGTAAAATACAGCGTCTGGTTGCCATTGATAAAACTGAAAATCCTCAGGAAAGTGCACCTTCTTTGAATATCATGGCTACACATGATTGCCTAACTGATGTAAATCCCGTTCATGACTTCAGTAATATTCTCACCGATATTGACCCCGAAAACAAACCAGCTCTAATGGAAATTTTGAAAAAGTATTCTAAATTCTTTACAGAAAATTTGCCTTACACTAGAGTCAAATCAGGTGAAATGCAAATTCGGCTATTGGACCCCTCCAAGTATGTCAACCGTAGGCCGTATCATTTGTCAGAAGCTAACAAGAAATTTGTCAGAGAACATATCCATGATCTTGAACAGGCAGGCATCGTAAGGCCCAGTAGAAGCCCTTTCGCGAGTCCAATTCTTTTAGTGCCCAAGAAAAATGGCAAGACGCGTATGTGCGTCGATTATCGCGAGTTGAACCTCAACACGGTGTCTGAGCATCATCCCTTGCCCCTAATTCAGGACCAAATCGATCGACTAGCTGGTGTTCGGTACTTTGTTGCTCTCGACATGGCGTCTGGTTTTTATCAAATTAGGCTCCACCCAGACTCCATTGAAAAAACAGCCTTCGTCACTCCGGATGGGCAATGGGAGTTCCTATCCATGCCATTTGGGCTAAAAAAAAAATGCGCCTAGCGTTTTCCAGCGATGTGTTCTCGCTGCGCTTGGAAATCTTGCTCATGATTATGTTTTGGTTTTCATGGATGATTTGCTCGTGACTGCAGCTACCATACCAGAGGCTCTTGAGAGACTTGATCATGTTCTTGGTGTTTTGACATACGCCGGGTTTTCTCTCAATCCTTCCAAGTGCGCTTTTATTGTAACTAGGGTCCAATATTTGGGATATGACATAAGTGAAGGTGAAATTCGTCCTAATTCTAAAAGGATTGATTTGCTTACCGCATTGCCGTCCCCAGATACAGTTTCCTCCTTACGACAATACCTTGGCTTAGCTTCGTACTTTCGCCAATTAATCCGTGGTTTCTCAACAATTGCTGCTCCCCTCTACCGCTTGCTTGGTTCCAAAACCAATTTGATCTTAAACCCAATTTGATCCAAATTTTAAAACCAAAACCAGTTTGATCTTAAAACCCTTATTGAACCCCCCCTTATTGAACACTTGACCTCAGAACCTCTGCTGTCAATCTTTAACTCTGCCTTGCCTGTCGAGTTGCACACGGATGCATGTTTGGTCGGGGTCGCTGGTGTTTTGCTACACGTTGCCAACAAGAAACCCCGAGTTATTGCCTATTTTAGTCAGCGTACTTCCCCAGCCGAAAGTCGATACCATAGTTATGAGTTGGAAACCATGGCGGTTGTGAAAAGCATTCACCACTTTCGTACTATGCTCCAAAATGTCAGCTTCACTGTTGTGACTGATTGTGCTTCTCTGAAGGAGACATATTTGAAACAGAACCTCAACCCTCGAATTCATAGGTGGTGGGGACTTCTTCAGTCCTTTGATTTCAAAATTGTTTATCGACCTGCCAAAAATCTCCAGCATGTAGATTATTTGTCTCGCCATCCAATTCAATCAGAAAGTGTCATTTTAGCAGACCTTGACGACAATTTGCCTCCTGATAGCGTAGTTGATCAAACGAATGTTTCCAGTGTTGAGACCTCCTCTATTGTTGACAAGTCGGTCTTGCATAGACAAAATCATCGGGGTAAAATTATCAACCTGACCACTATGTCTGATCAGTGGTTGCTTTTGGCGCAGCAGCAAGATGAGGAGTTGGTTGGTTTGGTGAATAAAGTGAAAAACAAACAACTACCCGATGACATCTTGAAAACATATGAGTTGCGTTCTGGAATTCTTTGCAGAATTATTCAGCGAGGTTATAGGACTCGTTGTTTGCCCATTGTTCCTCATGCGTACAAATATGCTGTTGTCCACAACGTCCACGAATCGTTGATGCATCTTGGATTTGACAAAACCTTGGAAAAGGTAGCTGACTTTTATTGGTTCCGCCATATGGCTACCTTCGTTCGAAAATTCACGGATAGTTGCCTCACCTGTAAGGTGGCTAAACCTCCATCAAGAAAAAGGCAAATTGAGTTGCACCCAATCCCCAAGTCCTCAATCCCTTGGCACACTGTACACATTGATATCACTGGAAAGCTCAGTGGCAAAAACGACTCTAAAGAATATTGCATTGTCATTATTGATGCCTTCACAAAATTTGTACTCTTAACACTCACTTCTAAACTTGATGCCGCCCATGCCGTTTGATCCGTACGCTTTGCTATGTTTGGTCCACCTAGTGGAGTAGGTAGTTCCCGATCGAGGCACATGTTTTTTTTAGCAATGATTTCCAGCAATTTTGTGCTCGTTATCAAGTTGCTGACTAGTGAATAACAATTTGCAGGTGGCGTGAACCCTGAAACTGGTTGAAACTGCTTTGTGTTGCGTTGACTTTGTTTCTCGCGCTCAGTGCGTACAAACTTTGCGTTCTATTGCTTCTTACTTCCTGCTCTTTTGGCGATGTGTTCGTCATGATCATTACACTGTTTTGCTTCTTGGTTCATCACTCGGTTATGTTTTTGCGACTTTTCGTTTTGCGTTATTCCTTCTTACTTGCTGCTCTTTTGGCGATGTGTTCGTCATGATCATTACACTGTTTGGAAATTAATGTGGATTACAATTTCTTGCTTCGCCTGTCGTCTCTGTGTGAGTGGTTGAACTGAGAGTGAGTCTGTGTGTTTGTGGATGTCCTTGTGGATGGTAGTATTAAACCTAAGTAGCACTGTCCAACTCCTTGGCTTCAGTAGCAGCCCTTCGGCCTGGGTGGCACTCCTCTAGCCTAGGTGGCACTCCTCTAGCCTAGGTGGCACTCCTCTAGCCTAGGTGGCACTCCTCTAGCCTAGGTGGCACTCCTCTAGCCTAGGTGGCACTCCTCTAGCCTAGGTGGCACTCCTCTAGCCTAGGTGGCACTCCTCTAGCCTAGGTGGCACTCCTCTAGCCTAGGTGGCACTCCTCTAGCCTGGGTGGTACTTCTCTAGCCTAGGTGGCACTCCTCTGGCCTAGGTGGCATTCATCTAGCCTGGGTGGCACCAATATGGCCTACTTGGCTTCTAATCAGTTAACCCCTCTCTGTAGTTCTCTTGGGTCTAAGTGATCCTCTTGGGACTAAGTGGTTCTCCCAAGCCTAGGTAGTTCCCCTCAGGCCTGTGTGATGATTTTAACGCTTGTGGTATGCCTTACTCAGATTGTCCTGCCCGAGTGGTGTAGTCGGAGGATTGCCCGGCAATAGTGTGATTGAATGGTGATTACTGTATGGTCCCTCCATTAGCTGGTAGTGTGTGCTACCCATACTTCAGGCTGTACTGTCTGTGTGGTGGCTGGTGTCAGGCCTGGCCGAGTGTCGCTGCGGTGTCTTGCTGCCGCTCCGATTTGGCGATCTGATGCTGCTCCGAGTTTATTTTTTGCAGGACGTTCGAGACGCACGTCTGTCAGGAAGGCCGTGTCGCTGCCAGCCTTGGCACCAACCCTGACTACATTCAAAAAAGAGCGCGCCGATGAATCGAATTGCTCCCCCTAGCCACAGACGGGTGTGATCTGGCTGCT
Source organism: Nesidiocoris tenuis (assembly GCA_036186465.1). Lineage (NCBI taxonomy): Eukaryota > Metazoa > Arthropoda > Insecta > Hemiptera > Miridae > Nesidiocoris > Nesidiocoris tenuis. Next base: position 30,180,528 of record AP028910.1, on the reverse strand, counting down.
TCTACGCCGCAGGACCAGAAAAGAACATTCTAGACTCGAGAATCGGATTTGCGCAGTTCAGTTGGAAGGGAGATAGTGCTGACGCGTAGTTGCTGGTGGTTGGTAAATTCGGAAGGTGGCTAGGCGGAGTATTTTCAAGTGTTCATTCGGTTTTGATTGATATTGATTGATTGAGTTTGAGTAATAGATCATTGAATTGTAGTTTCTATGGGAATCTAGTCATCCTGTCAACAGAATCCGACATATATACAAAAATTAACCGATTGGAGCTTTTTTTCTTAAAACCTTGGCTTTATCTTGCAGAATTTGTGGATATCTAATGTACATATCTAATTTAATCCGTATTCACACTTGAATTTCTGCATGAAATCAGAAGATGATCGCAAAATCATCAATATTTTTATACGTACATTTTCGACACAATTCGATTGGACTACTTTGGAGGCTAATTGAATAAAAAATGTCAAAAAAATCACTACGCAAATTTTGAAACCCGCCCGAAATCAAAATACGTCAAGTGACCGGACTATAAAAAATATCCACGTATTCTGTACGGTAAACCTAAGGTTTTGAGACCAAGAACGGTCAACTAGGTTCAGTTTTGTGGCCAGGAAGAAATTAAATAGAAGACACTGAAAGACCTAATATATCGGATGAACTGCGAGTTATTCGAATTCCGGTTAAACAGGGTGATAGGCCCTGCAAAGAAGAACATTCCAGTTAAAGGAATTTGAAAAAACGTTAAGATTTGAGAAAGACATGGCCATTGCTGTAAATATACAACAATGTTTGTCTGTGCTCATTTATGAGCACAGACACTTGTTCAGGAAGTGATTCTGAATAGAAGTGTCTAAGTAAATGTTTTTTCTGAAGCTCCGATCTGATTTTTGATTTTACTGAAAATGGAAGTAGTAATTATCTCAGATGTTTGCGGTTACAATATTTAATAATTTTATCAGTTTTTTGCTCCAAATGCTGATCAATTTTACGTTCCGCGATCCGATCAAGTCAAGGGGTTACTTATATCTGTAGGAACGTTGCATGAGCCACTTCACATAATATTGCGACCATTATTATCATATAATTAGCAAACTATTGATTTCAAGTTTTTTTTCTTTTTGTTGTTGGTAAGATCCAAAAATTCTTATTAACGCTCGTATGCGGCTTAGAATTCACCACAGATTCGGAACAATCACGTTCTCTCACTTCACCGCGAAGGTGCAATTAAACGTGTGCACTTTTCGCGCTATAATTATCATTCCATCACTACTTTAACTGACTGTACAGAGAAAGCCTTTATTAGCTCAATAACCGAAAACAACTCATCATTTGAGATCAGACGAATTATGACTAACTATAAAAAAGACGTACGATTGTAGCCGTTGGGACGAACTAGACTCAACATGTTTGTTTAGTCCTTGGATTCTGGTGAAGTCGGCGTCGGGTAGAAGACATCGTGTTTAAGGTAAAGCTGAGGGGGAGGGGGGTCTTGTGACCGGGGGCTTGCTGGGGGCGTCGTTGGCGAAGGGATCCGCCTCGGCGGGGGCATGAAAGGAAGCCCTGGTACTCCGGAGAGCATGTAATGCGTGAGAAGGGCCTGCAGAGGAGGACCGACGACTGGACCCTTCGCCCAGGGTAGTCCCAGCATCGCTGCCGGTGGTACCCACATCGGTTCGAGATCGACGCCATAACCTGGAACAGAAAAATTCCTCGATTTGATATCTCACAATTAGATACATTCGCGATTTGCTTTTGACAAGGTGCGACTGTGGGCGATGGTAGGGTAAAAGCAACAGTCATTGGCCACCTCAATGTAAAAGGCGACCCGTTTTTACTTTCATATTTACAGAGTAAATGTAAGTATTGGAATCGTCCTAAAATCGAGAATCGGAACGGAGCTTCGGAAATAAGTTTTACTCGTACACACGTACTCAAAATCACTTCCCGAACAAGTGTGTGTGTCCGTCCGTGGTCATTTACAACCAGTGGTGCGTAGATAACACACAATACTTCCATATAGTTCGAACCCTCTTCTTGAGCGCGGCAGGGCACGCCCGGGACAACTTCGGTTATCGGGCGAAAAGCCAACGCCTGGAACGGCGGTTTACTTTACTACTTCCATATTTTGACACGTAAAATTTTGACACAATTTGATCAAATTTTTACTGCTTTTAAGGGTGTTTAGGTCACAAATATCAAAAAACTCACTATGCAAATTTTAAAATTCGCCCAAAATAAAAGTACGCCACATTAGCGGAGCATAAAAAATATCCACATATTCTGCAAGATAAAACTAAGATATTAAGACCAAGAACGCAAAAATCGGTTAATTTTGTGGCTGGAAAAAAATAAAATGGAAAACAATAAATATGCAAATATATTGGAAGTACTTTGAGTTATTCAAATTCCGATTAAACAGAGTGTTAGGTCATGCCAAACAAACATTTCAGTTCAAGAAATTTGAAAAACGGTTGGGAATTGAGAGTGCTAAGGTCATTTTTGTAAATGACCACAGACGGACACACGGACACTTGTTCAGGAAGTGATTCTGAGTAAATTTGAATAAGAAAAAGTTTTTTCTGAAGCTCCGTTCCGATTCCCAAATTTAGGAAGATTCCAATACCTCCATTTACTCTGTAAATATGAGAGTAAAAATGGCCATAGCTCCCTCAATTCTCAACTTTTTTCAAATTTTTCGAACTGACCTATCACCTTGTAAAATGAATCCTTGTGCGAAATTTGCCAAGTTATTCGGATACTCAGAACAATAATGAACACAATGTGTTCAAACGCTTCAAAGAAGATCATGTCTTATTAATTAATATTATTATATAATATTAATATTTTATAATGATATTAATTAATATGACATGATCTTCTTTGAAGCGTTTCTTTTCTCAATAGGTTGAGGACTAGTTATGTGATTAAGTACCAAAGTTCGAGGGGTTGGCTCGCCACCGGGTAACCAAAGTTGCCACGGCCGTGCCCTGCCGCCCACAGTACGGAACCGGGGAGGTCATGTTGCTCTAGCCTCGCAGCACTTATATACCAACATCTTATGTAGGTACTGTTGTGGACAAAAATCAATCTATCGTTATAAAATTTTGAACATTTTTGTTCCCGGAATCCCATCCTCTTCGCCACTTTTATGTATAATTAATTATTAGCGAATTAGGGATTAGAATCAGATTGAGCACGTGTACTATATTTTCACAATATTAATTAGATAGATACAAAAGCGAAAGGTTATTATAGATCAGGTATTAATTATCTTATCACAGAGAGACATGATGAGAAACATCTTGATCAGTTATGTGAGACATGAGGACACATCAGTAAACCACTAAACTGATGTTGAATGTTTGAAAATTTAACGCCAATGCCAGGAAAATGTATAAAAATTTAACGTCGACTGTCTTAAAATCTTAATATTATGGCTTACACGAAAACGATCGAAACGGACTACTGAAAGGCTCTGCTCGGTATCATTGAACGATTAACGTCGGTACGATGCCGCCCATTCGTTAACAATTAATCCCAAGACCAGATATCATAGTTAAAAACTGATATTCAATAACAGAATACATGCTGTGCCGCTCCCGAGGTGTTGGACATTATGTTCTTACTCTTGAAACCAGATGGTGAAATGGCCGGGGTTTTAGAGGGGTGCAACTTGGCGTAAGCGTAACTCTCCAATAGACACAGAGGTTCTTTCTCAAGTTAGGTGAGGAATAATGACCAAGTAGGTAACTTTTTTCACATTCTATCCGTTGGGGCCCGACTGTGAAAACATCAACCGAACTATTTCGTACACGCTCGTTTTGTGAAGCGGCATGCAATTATCTCATCAGACTCCGCAGGTGATCATTTGAACTCAGGCGGCTGATTTCCTCCAATGTCGCTAGCATAGCCCAATTAGGGTACCTCAACTATGAAAGCTGCAAAGAACTACAGTGTAAACAGCTTAGAGGTGCCTAAAGCGAAGAAAGGCTCTCATTACTCGGAATTGAGAAGCATAATGTTCTAACGCTACAGAATATCACAAAAGGTGAACAAACAGATTTACCGGGCACTTTAAAAAGAGCCTAGAAGGAAATCTGCTTAGGAAGTTTTGGACCGTACGACCCTCGTGATCCGTTTTCAACGAACTCTTATTACGAAAACTTGAGGGGTTACGAAGGATGAATACCTTACCTGCGTAAATAGTCATAATTGAGTAACCACGAAGAATTGAATGGAACTGAATTGGGATTTCCTGAAAGTAGCTACCAAAAACTTCTTTGACCGGCCACGTAACCAGCTTAGCTCTCACACACTTCCTTTGGGCTGGTAGGTACCTATATTTATCCCCACCTGCTAATTACCGCCTTCCCAACTGAACTCTGCTGAACCTAGCCTGAGCCTAGATGTTACAATGTTAACGTTTACTAGCCACTACCACGACTGAAACCTTTCCCAAAATAGTGAATTTGAAATTATTCAATTTGAGTCCGCCACTTGAAAGTACTGGAATACTGATGGCAGACTAAGTTTGTTACTTCTATATTTACAGAGTAAAATTTACTCTTCCATTTAATGGAAGTATTGGAATCGTCCGAAAAACGAGAATCGGAACGGAGCTTCAGAAAAATGTTTACTTATACACAATTACACAGAATCACTTCCCGAACCAGTGTCTGTGTGTCCGTGTGTCCGTCTGTGGTCATTAACTAAAATGGCCATAACTCTAATTCTCAACTTTTTTTCAAATTTCTTGGACTGAAATGTTTGTCTAGGCAAGACCTAACACCCTTTTTAATCGGAATTCTAATAACTCACAGTACTTCCGATATATTTCCATTTTTAGTGTTTTCTATTTTATTTTTTTCCGTCCACAAAAATAAACCGATTTTAGCGTTCTTCAAAAATTAACCATTTTGAGATGCCCCGACATTTTGTCGGATATTGTTCGATGGTAATATTTCTGAACCAGTGGTGTGTAGATAACACACAATACCTCCATATTTTGAAACGTAAAATTGTGACACAATTTGATCATATTTTGTCTGCTTATAAGGGTGTTTACGTCAAAAATATCAAAAACCTCACTATGCAAATGTTAAAATTTGCCCAAAATATAGGCGGTGGTGCGTAGATAACGCACAATATTTCCATACTTTGAAACGTAAAAGTCTGACACAATATGACCATATTTTGAGGGTGTTTAGGTCAAAGATATGAAAAAATTCACTATGCAAATATCAAAACTCGCCTTAAACAAAAAATATCAGAATGCATAAATATCCAAATATTCTGCAAGATAAAATAAAGATTTTAAGACCGAGAAGGATCAATCGGTTTATTTTTGTGGACGGAAAAAATGAAATGTAAAACACTAAAAATTTGAATAAATTTGAAGTAGTTTCAAGACCTAACACCCTGTGTGATCCGAATTTGTTGGATAAATTACAGTATTTCCGATTTATTTGCATTTTTAGTGTTTCCTATTTCATTTTTCCGGCCACAGAAATGAACCGATTTGAGCGTTATTGGTCTAAAAATCTTTGTTTTACCTTGCAGAATATGTAGATATTTTCTTTATCCCGATAACATGGCTTGTTCTTATTTTAGGCGATTTTTAGAATTTGAATAGTGAGTTATGTGATATTTTTGGCCTCAAAAGTAGTCGTAATATAATCAAACTGTGTCAAAAATTTACTTTATTAAATGGAAGTATTGTGTGTTGTCTGCGCACCACTAGTTTCTTACTTCCATATTTTCGAAGTAAACGAAAGTATTGTAATCAGACTAAAATCGAAAATCGGACCGGAGCTACAAAAATAACTTTCACCGATACACTTTTACTCAGATTCACTCCTTACCACTGGTTTTCCGTGGTTTTTGTCGCTTGACAGACGCCTCAGTTACCCGAATCGTCCATATTGACACCTGAGCCCCTCTGGCGAGGCCGTCCTATTTTCTTTGCGGTTCGGAATCAGCCAGCTCGACAAGTTTCATCAAGCCCTCGGGGTCCGTCGGAGGAAAATGCTCAGCTCGAAGGCAGAACAGGAATCTGCTCCTCTTTTCTAATCGTTTCCTCTCCTTTATTCGCCGATGGCCAGGATAGAAGGGATGAGCAGGAAGGAGAGATTTTCGTTCGTATGGCGGACGGGAGTGACTGACTGGTGATAGGGGGTTATCTGCATTTAAGAGACTCGGAAGCGATTCCCTTGACGTGTAAATGAGTTGGGAGCGATTAAAAGTAGAGACACGCTCTTTTGTCTCGTCTGTAAGACCGCCCACGGGCCATCCCCTCCTTCTGTCAGGTTCAGGGGCCGTATCACAGCAGGCAATGGCAGACACGATCTTCTTTCTGACTAAGTTCCTTTGGCGGATCGATTCTCCCCCGAACATCCTTACGAGCTAAATCAGACTATTTTCTTTGTCCCGAGTGTTTTCAGTTGGTACCAGCTCAAAGTGAATGATTGGCTTGTGATTCATTCTCAGCTTCACGTTCAGCCCTGCGAATATACAATTTGTAAAAAACTCGTCGAACTAGATTGACCATACTACGATGTAAACACATAAAACTATGAAGTAGAGCTAGAAAAGTCAATTATTGGATATGAGGTGAGGAAATTTTTACTCCAGTTGACTCAGACGAAGCGGATTTTCAACTAGGTACCGTAAAGTGGTCAAACTTGGAACAGGGGGGTAACTTGGAACAAAACAACTTGCGTCCACCATTCCTCATTTATCGTCCATAAAATGAAAGTTGAAGAAGGAGTAAACATCAGGTTGTTCAGACGTGGTTTCAGTGCTTCTGATCAGTGTTGCCATATCAGAGGTTTTCCCTCCGTTCCAAGAGGTTTCGAGGTGCCTAACAGAGGGAAAATAAGGATAGTTGAGGGACCCCTCTGTTCTAGAGGTTTTAATGAGACTTTCAGAAGGATTTCAGAGTTTTTTTTAAAGGCCAGAAAGTGTTTTTGCTGCTTTAAAACCACAGAAAAAGAATTGTGCTGCTCGAACACGAAAGTGTTCATGTTTTGGTATAGAAGATCTTTAACTTTTGCTAACATTTATGTAAATATGAGTTTCAAGCAAAATGTCTTTGTATAAAAGAAACTTGAATTTTTGCACCAGTTATGTAAGGATTGATTTCAAGCAGTGCCATCTCGAAGTTGACTTTGATCTCGAAGTTAAGTTTGATCTCGAAGTTGACTTTGATCTCGAAGTTGAGTTTGAACTCGAAGTTGAGTTTGATCTCGAAGTTGACTTTGATCTCGAAGTTGACTATGATCTCGAAGTTTACTTCGATCTCGAAGTTGAGTTTGAACTCGAAGTTGACTTTGATCTCGAAGTTGACTTTGATCTCGAAGTTGACGTTGATCTCGAAGATGAGTTTGATCTCGAAGTTGACTTCGATCTCGAAGTTGACTTTGATCTCGAAGTTGACTTTGATCTCGAAGTTGACTTTGATCTCGAAGATGAGTTTGATCTCGAAGCTGAGTTTGATCTCGAAGTTGACTTTGATCTCGAAGTTGACTTTGATCTCGAAGTTGACTTTGAACTCGAAGTTGACTTTGATCTCGAAGTTGACTTTGATCTCGAAGTTGACTTTGAGCTCAAAGTTGACTTTGATCTCGAAGTTGAGTTTGATCTCGAAGTTGAGTTTGATCTCGAAGTTGACTTTGATCTCGAAGTTGAGTTTGATCTCGAAGTTGACTTTGATCTCAAAGTTGGCGTTGATCTTGAAGTTGACTTCGATCTCAAAGTTGACATTGATCTCGAAGTTGACTTTGATCTCGAAGTTGACTTTGATCTCGAAGTTGAGTTTGATCTCGAAGTTGTCTCGACTTTTTTCATTTCAACGAACTGTTTCTTACATTTTTCAAAAACAACAGAAACGCCCACCTCTACAATGTAGGGTCTGGTTCGATCGTGGTGTTATTGAGAAGGGCATAAGGTGCCAGTAGGTTTGGTCGAATTACGGTGAATCTAAGCAACACGTTGACCACTATCATCCAAAAGGCAGGTGGATGTGAATCTGTGGCATCCAGAGCAGTGACGGGGCAAGAAAGAAACAATCGCACTTATCAGCCTAGTTCTTCTTCACTGATCAATCAAAGCAAGATATCAACCCTGTTGTTTCTCAGTCGCAATAGTTATTATGGGAGTGCGTAGCGTCAATGCGTCAAAAAAATGTTTCTACCACCATAGTGCTATAGGTACACCCAAAATTATCTATCGAATGACTCAAGTGTAAGAAAACCTAAGACGAAAAAGTTAAAAGAATTTTTTTATTCGGTGAATATAATCATCCCAACCCACCAAAAAGCTTTCGAGTCGTATGTACTCGCTATTTGAAACGATCCGAGCCGTTACGTTCGATTTTTGGCAACGCCTTCGGTTCAGTAGCGTCCGTAAACCTACATTTTCATTTGTCTTCTCTCTTCGATCAGTCTATAAATACTGAAGACGTAAATGCAAAGAACGAAAGAGGATTTACTGGAATAAAACGGTTTGAAGAGCGACAAAGGAGCGGTTAGAAGTCAAGACCAGGAGCATGCTAAAGACCTGCGCAAATGACGGGATTCCCCAAGGGGTACGTCGGGTTTACTCGAAGTTATTGAGTCACTCCGGGAGAGAAATGGATGTAGTGTTGACAAACTCTGCGGAGCCCCCCGGGTCAGCGGTGGAGGAAAAGGAACAATTGAAAAGACTTTATTGGAGCCTGAGGATTCGTCCAAACAACCTCAGCCCGACCCCAGCCCTCGATCTGCTGCTGTACCCGGCATACGCTACTTTCATCGCACCCTTGCTCTCTTTGGGGGAGGCAGCTTTCCACCCTTGGCAACCTTTCATCGTATACGTGATTCCGTATCAACGAAAACTCCCCGACCTACGCTTCGCTGATCCGAACATGGACGGTAACCCGGCAGTAATAAATCTACTGATTGCACCGCTCATGTCTGTCTGTACAGTTTCATTTGAGAAATGTGCCAATGGGGAATTTTCGTCGATTTTGTTTACCTATTTTTTTTTTAATCGAAGGTGCTCACTCTGAAATGTCGAAAATTGGTATTCCGACGGCCTGAATCCGTCCCCAAAAATTTAGGGATTCTAAGACAGGTTATCCTAACAAAAAGAGCGGGCTACCGTGACCATGTTATGACGCAAGCGGTTTACCTGTAGCCTCGACTGTCATCTTGTAGTGCAAGAGTGGTTAACCTGTGAACAGTTTACATTGCCACTACTCTACAAGTTTCGTGAAGGTAAACAAGTCGCGTGTAATGTTGCAATCAACATCCCCGGCTAATTCAAAGCCAGTTGGCATTGGCACTGACATTTTTTTCACATGGTTATTTCTAGCAATATGGAGTACCCTATACCCAATTGATATTTCTAGGGGGAAAGATTCAAAATTAAAAATCGACGTAAATTCCCCACTCTCTTCTATCATCGGCTCAGAAACAATTGTCATGATAATAGTAGCGAGATTAAGGGGGTGCGGCAATAATTTCTGCGACGACCGGGGAAAAGGTGAGATAAAATATCCCGTATTTAAGGGAAAGAGGGGAAAAAAGTAGGGAAAAGTAGTTGAGAAGTGGGATTGATTGTCTTTGTTGGATAGGTTGAATATATAGGTAGAGAAATTGTACTACCTTTGTCTAACATAAAGAAACATATTATGTTTGGAAAGGTCTTAGTTACATTTCAGTCCAAAAATTTGAAAAAAGGTTGAGATTTTTGTAAATGATCTCAAACGGACACGCAGACACTTGTTTGGGAAGTGATTCTGAGCAAATGTGTAAAAGCTCCCCTTTTCAAAAAAGACTTGATTTATCGGGACTTCTCGTGTTGTCTATTTTATTTTTCCTGGCCACAAAAATGAAACAATTTGAGCAATCATGGTCTTAAAATCTTCGTTTCAATTTTAGAATACTTGGGTATTTTTCATATTCCGATCACCCGACGTAATTTGATTTTAGGCAAGTTTCAAAATTGGCATACCTAGTGAGCTGTTTGGTTATTTTGACCTAAACACCATCAAAAGTATTCAAAATATCGTCACATTGCGTAAAACATTTACGTTTCAAAATATGGAGGTATTGTGTGATATCTACGTACCACTGGTTTCACAATTTCTACCTACCTTGCCTATGAAGGTCCTAGTGATCAACTTCGCCTAATTATCATTTGCAGAGCGAGGGCACTTGAGTTGAATTCTCAGGCTCCGCTATTTAAAAATGTTTGCTCATTAAAACACTATACTGCCGACAGAAAGAAATATTTTCGTTTCGTACCTGCGGAAGAATTATTTTTCTTTTATTGAATCGAAAAGTAAGGGGGTTGCCGACGGTGGATCCCATTGAGCCGTAGAGCTCATTTACCTCCTACAGGATGTCAGGTCGGATATGGAGATACAGAAAACAAACAACCCCTGATAGGACGAGCTCAGAGAGCACGGAATTCGAATCCACTCGAATTAATCCTTTTTCCGTTGATAAGCCGGGACAATCGCTTTATTGAACCGAGTCGAATGCTTGCTGTACATAGTCGGGGGCCGCTCGAGCAAAAAAAAAAGCCAAATTCGTATAAAAGCAAACCACTTGGCGAAATTTGGAATGGAAGGATCGACACTCGAATTAATGGTTGATGTCAGCCCACCCAGGGATGGAATAGTTCATGGTTTTTTAGTTCCCTTGATGGCCCCTGATGGTTTTTACTTCCATATTTACAGAGTAAATGGAAATACCATTGGAATCGTCCAAAAATCTCGAATCGGAACGGAGCTTCAGAAAAAACTTTTTCTTATAGGTAGGTACACATTTACTCCGAATCACTTCCTGAACCAGTGTGGGTGTGTCCATCTGTGGTAATTTACAAAAATGACCATAGCTCCCTCAATTCTCAACCTTTTTTCAAATTTCTTGTTCTGAAATGTTAAACATTTCACAAACTTTGTCACAAACTCACATTAAACAAACTTTATTCTCGGGAAGACCTTACGCCCTGTTTAATTGGAATTTTAATGTCTCACAGTACTTCCGATATATTTGCATTTCTAGTGTTTTCTATTTTATTTTTTCCCCGGCCACAAAAATGAACCGATTTGAGCGATCTTGGTCTTAAAATCTTTGATTTACCTTGCAATATACGTGGATATTTTTATTATTCAGAAAATGTGGCGTATTTTTATTTTAGGCGAGTGCATAGTGAGTTTTTTCGATATTTTTGACCTAAACACCCTCAAAAGTAGTCAAAATATGATCAAATTGTGTCACAATTTTACGTTTCAAAATATGGAAGTATTGTGTGTTATCTACGCACCACTGGTTTCAAATTTCATGAACTGAAATGTTTTGTACTTCCAGTATATTTGCATTTTTAGTGTTTTCTATTTTATTTTTTTCCGGCCACAAAAATGAACCGATTTGAGCGTTCTTGGTCTTAGAATCTTTGTTTTATCTGGCAGAATGTGTCGATATTTTTCATATTCCTACAACTTGGCGTATTTTTATTCGAAGAAAGTTTTAAAATTTGCATTGTGAGTTTTATTTTTTATTTTAGACCTAAACACACTCAAAAACAGTCAAAATATGATCAAATTGTGTCACACATTCACGCTTCAAAAGATGGAAGTATTGCGTGTTATCTAACCACCAAATGTTTCAGGAGACACGAAAAAGCGATTATCACGTCAAAAAAGGTTATTGCGATTACTCCAAGCCACGATTGGGCGAATATTTTTATATACTGAATATTATTGAAGGTGGCAAACTTGTACTTTCTAGCTGCACCCCTCCGCCCCACATACATCTGAATGACGTCAGTTTAAGGTTATTTTTGTTTACCTGCTGGATGGTCCGACTGCACATAACCCGGCGGTGCTTCCCGGCCCATTGCTTTCTCTCGCTTCCGCCATTTGGCTCGGCGGTTTTGAAACCAAACCTGAAAAAAGAAAATCGTAATGTATGGCCATTTTTTAGGAACCAGAGATGTGCAGATAGCACGTCAGATACTCTTGGGGTTTAAAAAGCCCCCATAGGTCAGTTTCCTGATCATTCCAGCAATGGCTGCCAGGATATTTTTTATTTGTAATTGTATTTTCGACTTTCTAGTTGTCCATGCCTCTGTTTAAAGTCGGTTTCTTTTTTCTGCGAACCATTTTTTACTCCTCGCTTTTAACCGACTTCAAAAACGAGGCAACGCAAGTTGACATGTCGTAGGGATTTCTTTTTGTATGCCGCATTTTTCGGTACGTCTGTACTTTTCTAACGAGGCCAATTTTGAGCCGATTTTGAAAATTCTTTCGCTGGGATGTTGAAGTAGTCTCCCAATTGGTGCAACTGTAACCATTTTTCAAGGATTAATATCAATGGCATTACCGCCAAAATTGCAAATCAAAGACAAGAGAAGAATATTTTTGGAAATTCGAGATTTCGCGTCTGACGGCTTTCACCATATTTACAAGGTAATTGTAAACCACCAGCGGTGGTTGTATAACACACAATACTTCCATATTTTGGCACGTACATTTTTGACACAATTTGATTACGTTTTGACTGCTCTTGAGGGGTGTTTAGGTAAAAAATATCAAAAAACCCGCAATGAAAATTTTGAAACCAGCCTAAAATAGAAATACGCCAAGTTATCGGAGTATAAAAAATATCAATATATTTTGCAAGGTAAAACAAAAATATTAAGATTAAGAACGCTCGAATTGGTACATTTTTGCGGCCGGAAAAAAATAAAATAGAAATCACTATATATGCAAATATATCGGAAGTACTGTGAGTTATTCAAATTCCGATTAAACAAGGTGTTAGGTCTTACAGAGATGAACATTTCAGTTCAAGAAATTTGAAAAAAGGTCAAGAATTGAGGGAGCTATGGCCATTTTTGTAAATGACCACAGACGAAGTAACGGACACACGGACACTTGTTCGGGAAGTGATTCTGAGTAAATGTGTATAAGGGCAAAATTTTGAGTTAAAAAGATTTTTGGTTGTAGCGCCACCAATACTAATCCTGAAAAAATATTGGTTCCATCAAATAGCGTTCCCACCTTAACATTTCAGTGAAAGAATTTTTCAAATCGGATCAAAATTGGCTGCGTGAGAACGGGACAAACACGCCGAAAAAACGACGAAAAAAATCTTCACGTATGACAAGTCAACTTGAGTAACCTTTTTTTTTTTAGGGCGGTTAAAGGCTACATTAAACCTCACTACGAAACCTTTATAACCCTCTTGGAATGAAAGTACGCTTAGTTACCGAAAGGACAAATGCCTACAAAATTACGTCGATTAGTGTATTCCAGCTCGAATCAAACAATAGCTTCCTAAATCGAGTTTTTCATTTCAATTAGGCAATTACCTCGAAAGGTTTTCCCTCTCCTCGTCAGACAACTCCACCCAACCGGGACAGGGCTAATTGAGGGGAGAATTCGTTTAGGGTTCATGATCACTAGGGATCGGATCCGTATTTTTTTACATATTTTTTCTAGACACTGTACCGATGTTTTTCAAGTAGATGTGTCCATATTGGCATTTTCTGAGCTGTTTAAGCCCACTTTTATTTCACATATTTTGACATATTCTACTATAAATCCATATTTTACAAATATTTCATCCAATAAAACGCATATTTTTAAATTTTTGGTAGTTTTTCACAATTTTGAGGAAATCATGCCTCTTCCAAAAACCCCTATCCTATGGTAAATCAAGCGAGAAACCCGGGGAAAGTACCCAAAAAATTCTAAACTCACGACATCACCTTCAAAATTGATTTTTTGTGGTTTTTCAATTATGGACCCTTAACCTTTTCCAATCGGATTCGCCGGACAATATGCATCAAGTTGGAGCAAACCACAAATTCCAGGTCACATTTATAGTTTCATCAAAATCGGATCAGCGGTTGGTCCTAAAAGTTGTGGTTTGCTCCAACTTGATCCAATTGTCTGGGAATCCGGTCAAAAATTTGTAAGGGGTAGAAAACAAAAAAAAAACGTTTTTGAAATTATGACGTTTTGTCATTCGAACGTTTTTGAGTACTTTAACGTGATTCTCTCACCCTAGACGCACAACTAGAATAAATTTGTGCTAAATTTTATTTTTTTAATTTCAAATCTTACATTATTTTTGGAAACAATGCACCAAAGTCTTGATTTAATGTTCATTTTGCGTTGAAACATTTTTTTGAAAATATTTTGACCTTTTTACATATTTTTTACATATTTCACGAAAATGAATACATATATATGTTACATATTTGGCAATTTTAAATACATAAAAATCCGATCCCTAATGATCACTAAACCATGGAAGGAAGAGAAGTTCTTCTTCCACGAACAAATACGACAATGAGGAACATGCATGAAAAAAAAAAAATAAACTGTTTTTTCGCCATAATATTCCTCGTGAGGCTTCGAAAATGGTGTTATGGTGGATGACGGTTCGGAAAAGAGGTAATTAAAAGAGGAGGGAGGCTTAGTGAAAATCGCAGATTTGAAGTCGAGCGGGAAAATGGCCAGGAAGGTTACATATCTTCCTATGAACTCCAGTGCAACCTTATCCGAGTTCATGTGTGTATGCTGTGATAGGACGGCGATAACAGATTTTTTGCCGTTACGTTAAGAAACTACGTGCAGTCACGTCCGCGCAGTGACGTCATGTAACCGCCACATTCAAAAGGGCCCTTTTCATTAGCGTTTTTCACCAGGAAAAATGTTGTTTTTTCCTTGTAGACCATCACTACATCATTTTCGCATCCTAAACACCATCATTCTGGCGGAAAAAATGGATTTCGTTTTTCATGCATGTTCCTCATTGCATATTCTTGAGCATGTTTTAAAAATGCGCGTTTATTGGCTAATTTTCAAAGGGGGAACTGCGGCCTTCAACGGAAAACCAGTGGTGCGTACAGAACATACAATACTTCCATATTTTGGAACGTAAATTTCTGACAAAATTTGATCATATTTTGTCTGCTTTTAAGGCGGTTTAGGTCAAAAATATAAAGAAAAATCATAATTCAAATTTTAAAATTCGATTAAAATAGAAATACGCCAAGTTATCGGATTATAAAAAATATCCTTATATTCTGCAAGGTAAAATAAAGATTTGAAGACCAAGAACGCTCAAATCGGTTCATTTTTGTGACCGGAAAAAAAAGAAAACACTTAAAATGCAAATATATCGGAAGTTCTGTGCGTTATCCAAATTTCGATAAAACGGGATGTTAGGTCTTGCCGAGACAAACATTTCAGTTCAAGGAATTTGAAAAAAGGTTGAGGATTGAGGGAGTTATGGCCATTTTTGTAAATGACCACAGACGGACACACAGACACTTTTTCAGGATGTGATTCTGAGTAAATGTGTGTAAGAAAAAGTTTTTTCTGAAGCTCCGTTCCGATTCTCGATTTTAGGACGATTCCAATAGGTACTTCCATTTACTCTGTAAATATGGAAGTAAAAATGACCATAACTCCCTCAATTCTCAACCTTTTTCAAATTTCTTGAACTGAAATGTTCGTCTCGGCAAGACCTAACACCCTGTTTAATCGGAATTCGGATAACGCACAGTACTTCCGATATATTTGCATTTTTAGTGTTTTCTATTTTATTTTTTTCCGGCCACAAAAATGAACCGATTTGAGCGTTCTTGGTCTTAAAATCTTGGTTTCACCTTGCAGAATATGTGGGTATTTTTTACGAGTATATTCGAATTCCGAATATATATCCTCGTATATTCCGAAAGTGTGGCGTTTTCCCGTTTTGGGCGAATTTTAAAATTTGCATAGTGAGTTTTTTTATATTTTCGACCTAAACACCCTCAAAAGCAGTCAAAATATGATCAAATCGTGTCACACTTTCGCGTTTCAAAATATGGAAGTATCGTGTGTTATCTACGCACCAGTGGTTCTGCAAAATCCGAGTTACATCTCAATTCTTTACCGTCGATAAATTGATAAACTAGCAGTATCGGTTGCAGGTAATTGAGTTGAAGAATGATAAGAGGAGGAGTAGGATGAGGAGGAGAAGGAGGAGGAGGAGGCGGGCGTGCGCGGGGAGGGGGCGGTTGGAAATGCGGCAGCTCCTCCCCGCCGCCGCATCTGGCCGAGCGTCCGGCCGGCGGGGAGGAAGTCATCGATGCTAAGCGGCTAGTCGATTCCCATTTCAATTGTAAAAGTGGCCGGTAGTTGAATCTGCTCGACGGCGGTTAGTTCTCGGAAAGGAACGGATTGAATCGCCTGGAACGGAGCGGCGATGAGGAGGGAGGAGCGGCGATGAGGATAGGCCGCTATCCCGGTAAGTTCCGCCAGCGGGAATGGGATTATTAGGGGGCCGAAGGGCGGAACGGGCCGCCGGGCGGTTTCCATTAAATAGAGATCTCGATTCTCCGCTTTCGCCGCCGCCCGGATTTCGCGAGCGTAAAATGTCGTAAAATGCGAAGCGACGGTTGGCCGAGAGAGCAAGACTATTTGGGCATGTGATTAGTCTCTTTGTTGGGCTCCGGAGGCCGAGCCGAGCGGCACTCCTCCTCCGCCGCCCGCTCCACAGTTCCCAACAATAGTGCCAATTGGCGGGAACAATGGGGCTCCAAATGAGGGTGGATTAGGTCGCCCCCCTTCCCCCCCCTTCTCCGCCCTTAAGTGAGCCGCTCCCAACAGATTAATGCACTTGGAATTGGCCCCAATTAACCGCTCGTAATTCGCTCTAATTTTCGCGCAGTCAACGCCATCGCATTAGAGCGCGGCCGCCCCGGCGGCACAAAAGATTAATTATGGCCGCGCTCTGGAGCTGCCCTCTACCGCCGGCTTCCCGCAACCGCCGCCTCGCGACGATCGACCGCCGTTCGCGCGTCGCGAACTATCGAGGGAAAATTTCCCCGTTCTAAGGAAACTATCCCGTCTTGACGACATTTTGGTACCTACATTATTTCCAGAAATAATCTACCTACGTAATCGGTCGAGCGAAATTTTTTCACAACACCTCCTGAAAATTTTTTTTCTTTGACGTTGTTTCGAAGGTTCTAGAACACAAAATTTGTGTTTATTTTTAAAATTTGTGTTTGTATTTAATATCAATAAACATTTTTGTCCGTCCGCCGTACAAAACGCAAAGAAGGAGTGGTCCGATTTAAAATATGAAAACGAAAATTAGCAAAATTTAATTTAATTTATCCTTGATGTGCACCTCGGGTAAGAGAATCCGCTAAATTCACTCTAAAGTTTTAAAACGTTCAAACGTCAAAAAAGTCATAATTTCAAAAACAGTTTTTTTTTGGTTTTCGACCCCTTAACATTTTTTGATCGGTTTCTCCACACAATTTGCACCATGCAAGTTAAAGCAAACCACATTTTTAGGACCAACCACGCCAAAATCGGATCAGTAGTTCAATACGATGTCGTGGCCACAAAATATGGTCAACATTTCTTTTATTTTAAATTTCTTTTAATAAAATTTATTCTGAAGAAGAATAACTCACAGTACTTCCGATTTATTTGCATTTTTAGTGTTTTCTATTTTATTTTTCCCGGCCACAAAAATGAACCGATTTGGGCGTTCTTGGTCTTAAAATATTTGCTTTACCTTGCGGAATATGTGGGTATTTTTCATATCACGGTATCTTGGCGTATTGTGATTTTTGGCGAGCTTTAAAATTTGCATAGAGCCTCGACATTTTTGATCGGAACACCCTACAAAACAGTCTAAATATAATCGAATTGTGCCAAAAGTTTAGAAACGGGAGTATGGAAGTATTTTGTGTTATCTAGGCACCACTGGTGGTGAATGACCGAGGACGGACGGAGAGTGCGAGTTAAAAGTTGTTACTGGCGCTCTGATCCGATTTTCGATTTTCGGACGATTACAGTATTTCCATTTACATCGTACGAACGGAAGTGAAAAATTGGGAAAATAGAGGTATTTAGGATTTTTGCCGCTGAATACTAAGAAGGCAATACTCGTATTCGTCAAAATATCGAATTCTAGGCTCTTGATCGTCGATTCGTACGGATCGATCGGCTTTTACTGTCGATTTCCTACGACTTTCCAAAACGAGGCATACTGGAGTACTTGAAAGGTTCCAAGAGTAGTAGTTCACCATGTGTGTACGATGAGCAGGTCGTCATCATCATCATCAGACCTTGGCTATTGTTGTTGGTGTGCAATCATAACTGGAAATTCAATAAAGTCTAGCTTCAGGTTCAAGTGGATTACCAGGATACACTCGGGCTGACTTCAATAAATTTATTATTCTCGTCTCCGTTGAACAACTCTTCGCCAGATATTATATTTCCTATACGGAGAGGGAGGCGGTTATTAGTGACAAAAGGTTAATAAAGAGCCCATAAAGGGAGAATGAGTCTTGAGGAGACCTCTTGAGCGATATTTGTTGGTCATGTGCTGACGTTGAAGCCGAAGTAGCAGGGGGGTGGTCCACTTATCCTTTCAAATTGAAAAGAGGCCACCCCCACTTGCCGAGAGTGGCCAGCTGTCGTACCACAGTAGCAATACTCGCTCTACCTACTTACCTACCTCTACCTATGTACCTACACTTATACTATAAGATAGCATATTATGCTATCACCACCTCCACTACCTTATTGTTGCAGTGCTCCTACTCGAAACTGTAGGTAATTGTTTAAGAAACCGTGCGATTTCGAATTCCGAAATTCCCTTCGCCGGATGTTTTTACTGTAGAATTCTCAAAATACAACTGTTCTCTTCATAGACCGGCAACCGAGTGGATTTTGGCCAGTGAACAACTCAAATTTCACCATAGTGGCTGTTGGTTCATTTACAACGTTCACTTCCATATTTACAAAGTAAATGGAAGATTTGTAGTTGTACTAAAATCGAAAATCGGATTGGAGCTCCGAAAAAACGTTTACTCATACGCTTCCATTTTACAAATTGTGGTGCGTAGATAACACAAAATACTTCCATATTTTGAAACGTAAAATTGTGACACAAACTGATCATAATTTGACTGCTTTTGAGGGTGTTTAGGTCGAAAATATCAAAAAAATCTCAGAAAATAAAAAAAACGCCAATTTATCGGAATGCAAAAAATATCCACACATTCTGCAAGATAAAACAAAGATTTTAAGACCAAGAACGCTCAAATCTGTTCATTTTTGTGGCCGGAAAAAAAATGAATAGAAAACACTAAAAATGCAAATATATCGGAAGTACTGTGAGTGACATTTTAGTTCTAGGAATTGTATAACAATAATTCAATTTACTCTGTAAATATGGAAGTAAATTAGATCCCACAATTTTCAACCTTTTCTCAAAATTCTTGAATTGAAGTGTTTGTCTCGTCATGACCTAACACCCCGTTAAATCAGAATTTCAATAACTCACAGTAGGTACTTCCGGTATAATATTATTTGCATTCTTTCTTTCAGTGTTTTCTATTTTATTTCTTTCCGGCCAGAAAAATGAACCGATTTAAGCGTTCTCGGTCTCAGAATCTTCGTTTTACCTTGCAGAATATGTGGATATTTTTATATTCCGAAAATGTAGCGAGTTGTTTTTTTTTTTGAGAATTTTAAAATTTGCATAATGAATTTTTTGATATTTTTGGCCTAAAAACACTTAAAACAGTCAAAATATGATCAAATTTTTTCAAATATGTACGTTTCAAAATATGGAAGTATTGTGTGTTATCCACGCACCACTGGTTCTATATGGCTGTAACTTAACGTATTTTGGTTTTAGGCGGATTTTAAACTTTGCGTAGTGTGTTTTTTCACATTTTTGATCATTTTAGCCTCCAAATCAGTCAAAATTAAATGGCACCACTGGTTTTCATTTTTATATCAACAGAATACAGAAAAGAAGGGAAGGGTAATATGGACAGCCTTAAGGTTTTTACGACATCGTCATTTTTCCTTTGTACTGCTTATCCAACAGTTTACCATTCACTCAAATCAATAACAACTTTTGCCAATGGATCAATTAGTGGTAAAGAAAGATTGAATTTACCGACCAAATCCTAGATGAGTAGTTCAGCCGATTTTAGGGCATTATGGACACTCCAGTGATAGAAATATACGCAGTGCCAATTTTCTGCCAAAAATGATTCGAATGATTTCGCCAAGAATCGATTTTCTATACTTCATACAAACTATACTCATGAAATAATTAAAATAAACATTATTGGCTGAAATCCCATTTGAAGATATTATAATGTAACATTGATATTATAATATAATGAAGATATTATATGATATTATAATATTGAAGATATTATAATATAATGCTATATTACAGCATTGGAGCCAATACTTAATGAGGTGAAGCCCAGCGGTCCAAGAGGTTATCCGCCAGGCATCGGACCGAGGAATGGAGTTTGAATCGCTAAAATTTAGTATATTAAAATTTAGAGTTACTAAAATGTAGCATTCAATGCTGAATCTCAATAGCTTTCAAGAAACGTCAACTCGTGCGCCTAACGAGTATTAAGCTATATTTTAACAAATGCAGTGCCAAGTTGTTCAGAAAAATCATTTTGATAACACACAATGCTTCCATATCATGATACGTAAATTTTTGAACCGAAACAATTCGATTTTGGCTCACTTGGAGGCTACAAAGATCAAAAATGTGAAAAAACACTCTATGCAAAGTTTAAAACCTGCCTAAAACCAAAATACGTTAAGTTACAGCAATATAAAACCAGTGGTGCTTAGATAACGCACAAAATAAAATAAAAATACAAAAATTACCGGAATATGAAGAATATCCACATATTTTGCAAGGTAAAGCAAAGATTTTACGAAAAAGCACGATGGAATCGGTTCATTTTTGTAAAAAATAGAATAGAAAACACTAAAAATGCCAATATATCGGAAGTACTGCGAGTTATTCAAATTCCGATTAAACAGGGTGGAAGGTCTTGCCTATACAAACATTTCAGTTCAACAAATTCGAAAAAAGGTTGAGAATTGACGGAGTTATGGTCATTTTTGTAAATGACCTCAGACGGCACCCATACAGTTGCTCAGGAAGTGATTCTGAGTAAAAATGTTAAGTGAACATTTTTTCTGAAACCCCGATCCGATTTTCGATTTTAGGTCGATTCCAATGCTTCCATTTACTCAGTAAATATGAAAATAATATCGATACCTTAAAGCACCAAGGGCATATGTCCAAAAATGGCATAATAAGACTTATTAGAAGTCAAAAACTTAGTTTTTGATCAATTTATAAAAATCAAGATTTCTTCCATAGTTTTAAATTCCATAAATAAAATCGCTGAATAAAAAATGTTTGTCTGGCCAAGATCTACAACTTCGTTTAACCAGAACTTTGGTAGCACTTAACACTTCCAAGATAGACGCTCTTTAAATATTTGTCGTTTTTCGATTATATCGCTTTTTGGCGCCAAAAACAGATAAAAGGATTAAGGATGATTCTTGAAGCGATGAGTAGATTCTTTCGGTACCGAAATCTCAAAATTGATATTTTGGGACATATTCCCTTTGTGCTTTAAGGTATCGATGTGTTATTAGCTACCTTTAGAACCTTTCTGCGAAATAATTCTATTCGCCTGCTAAAATGGCTCTATTCGGCGAATAAGTGCGATTGACGAACCAGCCCTGAGAGATTGACAATTCACGGAATAGCCTTAAGACTAGTTCCGACCCTTGGGGCGGCAGGGCACGGCCGTGACAGCTTCGGTTATCGGGCGAAACGCCAACAACCGGAACGACGGTTCACCTTACCTCTGCTGACGTCAGTCTACCTCTCAGCAATTCAAATCTCTCAACATCGACATCGTGAGCCCCTCGTCAATTCACAGTCCACGTCCTGCCTTGATGACGTGATCTGGAAAATGGTTTTCGATCTGATTCTATTAAAAGGAATGAGGCGGATAACATTTCATTCGACACATCTGAATAGGTTGACTCAGTTGTTCACAATTGACCTTTCACCGTCCCATGGACCGTACGATGGGGGGCTAATGCGAAACCCAAATCAAAGCTCCTGCTTTGCGAGCTGTTACATTGTTTAGCGGCTGCTTGGTAACGAGTACGTGATGTCACTGACATGCGTGCGTGCGAGAGAACGAGGGAAAAAGTGCGAGCGAGAAGTCAGCTGGCAGCGGTGTGCGTGTCTCTGTGTGCACCCTGTAGCGGGTACCCATTTATTGGCAAGTGTGTCCGAGTGTGCGTGTGTATGTGTCTGCGTGAGTGTATGGCTGAGGGGCGAGTGAAGGAAGGGGTCGCCTAATACGTGGCTACTCATCCATTGTCCGAATACCGTGGCTGGGAATCTCTTGCATGAGATCTAACCATGGTTGCCGAGCAGGGCCAGGGTAGGTACCTCCTAATTGCCTACTACTCCCTATTGTGATGCCGTCGACTTGCCTCGCCCCTCGATGTATTCCCTTCTTCCGCGCCGCGTTTTATGTGTGACCGGCTACTAATATGTTAACCATTAACCCCCCCCTCCCCGCTCGAACTCTGTCTGTCAGTGCACCTCTAAAAGGTCCTAATCTCCTTCTTCTCTTTCTTCTTTATCCGCCGTCAATTAAAAACGAGTAATGTATCGTGAATAAGCCGCTCGTTCGCTTCCGATCCCTTCGCCCGCTTCCGGCATCTATGGGGGCTGGAAAAATCTGATTTTAATTGACATCATAAGAGGTCGAGTGCCTACGATTGGTATCTACGCGCATTATTCATGTACGGCAGTAGACAGCGCAGGGCGTAACGTTTTCCCAAGACCTGAACTTCAAAGATGAAGCAGAATCCATAGTATTTTCAGGGCCGGTTCATCAATGAACTTGAAGCTACATTTGAGGCGATGGTTTCCAAAACTGCCCACGTTCGATTTCGCAATTTTTCAGGAAACACGAAAAACACGCTTCAACTCAACCGATAACCCGGGAAACGCGACGTCTTTTACATTTGACTCGTTCGGCATCCATAAAGAGTGCAGAAAAGTTGAGCTGATTTGAACTGACTTTAATTTTCAAGTAGACTAGAGAGTCCGCCCTTGCGGGCTTCGCCCGCCAACCCCCATTCTGAACCTGTCGACCCGCGAATTTTGCCAAATTTCGGGTAGTTCAATCGATTTTGGTTCGATGAGTGGGTGCGGGTAGGTAAGTGGAGTAGCATAATCATAGTATAATTACGATTTGTATTCCGCGTTTGTTGAAAATCCGTTCCTAGTTGTTTTTACCTCGTTATATAGGTAATAAATAGGTAACATATTATGTAAAGAAAGTCGCGCCGGATTCTACCCATCGTTTTTCTTCTCGCCCTGTGTCATCCACAGGAGAGGACGGCCGGACAGTTGATAAGGATGATAAGAGTGATACCTACTTACGTTATTGACTTATGGATGAATAATATTGTCAATTCCATCAATTTTCTACTATATTCTAGAGGGACCTGAAATAAGGGCTTTAATTGTTGTTTCTTTGGTTATTGCAGGTGAGTGAATGGGAAATGATAATTATGGTTGTTAAATGTTTATAAATTATTTTGCTAATAAAACTTTGATTATTTCAGAGAAACGCAGGACTGCCAGTTTTTCACCCCTAGAGCGTCTGACGTATTGTATATATGTTATTTGCTTGTTATTTTACCTTATTTTTTTCAACTTTACCAGCAGTTATACCTACTTGGTGATGATCCGAAACGTTTGCAGATGTCCGAGGAAAAAACGTCCGAGGTTTTTACGTTAACTGGGCATAATAGCCGTTCGAGATGAAATGACAGCCTGCAAACTTGGAAGAACCAATTTGAACAATCAATTTACCCCTAACGCGATCTAGAAGGTGTAACGTGACCGAGGGGTAAAATCTCATCCGGATGAGGCCCCTCTTCCCTTTTACCAAAGCCTCCTCCGTGGAAGCGGAGGTACACACTTTGGCCAAGGTGTTTCTCCTAGGTGTTGACAACACTTGAGTGGGTTTCAGAGGCTTTCGCCGTAGAGAAAATAACCCCCTAATCATGGACAATGGGGCGGGATCGGTGCACATTACGGCAGGACCCCCAGGGAGGCACCAAACTGAGACGTACAAAACCCTGTGGGACGTCGCGTCGACGTTTCATTGTGAAAAAGGAGGCAGATCCAACCGACCAGCTAGGCATACCCTCTCAAACGTGCGGATAATGGCCTAAGCCACATCCGACATTATTTCTTATCCCCCCCTCCCCCCAGCCGCAATTTCCCCTCCTCACCCGGCGCAACCTCATCCAATCCCTCATCCGAACCGTTGGGCAGATCAACGCCAACAACAGAAAAAGGATATACGAGCCGCAAGCAAAATACAATGTGTCCGATCTGGTCCCAACCGTCTCTTGCTGTTCGGGCCGTTTAGCGTACCTCAAAGCTCCGAAACGACGACACATAATACTTCCACAACAACATGTGGCACGGCCTACTATACTCTTTGTACCCGCAGTGCAAAAGTTCTCAAACAGCCAAAACGCCTGAAAGTTGAGGCTTATTTCGTCGGTTTTGGGATCGGTCAACAAGAAAAGGAACTGAAGATGCCACTCGAGATGGCACTATGCCGACCTGTCACAATAACACATTACCAAGGAGAGGGAGGGATGACCTCTTGCCAAAAAAGATCAACGCTCTTTCACCGCCAAGAAAACACTCAGAAATCCTGACGTGCTGTATTGTGTTCATAGTTTTCTTCCCATCCCTTTCAAGTACATGGATTCCACTCAGATCCTCGTTGAAGGGCTGATAAGTTTCCAACATTAATGTTGAGAGGGAAGCAGTGACGTCACAATAAATTAGTTGATGAGTTCGGTGTTTCAGTCGCCGAATTCCGGTAATTCTCGAATATTCGAAAAATCGCTCGTATGCTTTGAAAAAGTCGTAAGGCTGAAAAAACTTCATAACTTATATCCAGGGATCAGATCGGTATTAAATACAATAATGATAATGATGATAATGAACAAAAATTCGTAACATTCCGGCCCATGGGTATCCCATAGGAGGCCTAGGCGAGCAAATCAGAAGCTTACAGCACCCAAAATTGCTCGGGCTGTCCGAAATTGTTTCCGAAAGCAATAACGTGTATCCTCTGTATGCCTGTGTTTATGAAGTGATAAAAAAAAGCACGTAAAACACATGATCACTCTCCGACGACGCGTTATGACAACCTACAGATGATGAAACAAGATCCGGAAATTGAAGACTAGTCGGAAGAATTTAATTTCAACAAAAAATATTGCAAACCTCTTCACCGGGAAAAGCCCGGCCTTCGGGCCATAGGTACGTGATAAAATTCGGTGGGCCACAATATAAGCCTGGATACCAGAGGGCGAATGATTCGCTTTATATTGGTTTGCAGACGCGGCGGCTGCGTCTCGCTGGCGTATGAGCGGAAGGGGGGGGGGGTGTCATAATATATGACCGTGCTAGTCGGTCATAGATAGACCATTAGTTCATCAGTGGAGTCCATGGCCAAATCACACATTACACGATGCACACCCTCAACGCATATAGAACCCCATCATCAAACTGTTTGATTTGAGCTGATTACCATCGAGTCGATGTGATCATAGAATGGATTAAACCAGTCTAATTAAACAACGAACAAACTACTGTACTGCTATCGGGCTGCAGCATGATTCTTGTTGGTTCGACTGCTTTGCTGACGCTTTCAAATTACTGGAAAATAGCAGCGCATTTCGGCCCTTAGGGTGGGCGACGTCATGCGAACTGACGACAGTTAAAAGGTGAAACGACTGAAATTTAGTTACCCTGATCGAGACAAATTACTCCAGCGGTGCTTGGATAACACGCGATACTTCCATATTTTGATCCGTAAATTTTTGGCACAATTCGATTATATTTTGACTACTTTGGACGCTGTTTGAATAAAAAATGTCAAGACACTCACTATTGAAATTTTAAAACCCTCCTACAATCAAAATACATCAAGTTATTGTAATATAAAAAACATCAACATATTCTGCAAGGTTGAACCAAGATTTTGAGACCAAGAACGCCCAAATCAGTTCATTTTTGAGGCCGCAAAAAAAATTGAAAACACTAAAAATACAAATAAATCGGAAGTTGTCGTATCCGGTTATTTGTTTTAGTTGAGTTGGGCAACCATTACTCCATGGCTGACCCCTAAAAAATATTGCAAATAAAATTCATTCTTAATTCTTCTGCCCAATCCGAATAGAACAGAAGTACTTTGAGGTATTCGAATTCCAATTAAACAGAGTCTTGCCGGTAGAAACATTCCAGTTCAAGAAGTTTGAAAAAAAAATTTAGAATTGAGGGCCATTTTTGTAAATGACAACAGACGGAAAGACAGACACTTGTATCCCATTTTCTATCTTGTAGTTTGTTAATTAAATTTTGCAAACCTATGGGGAGGGGAAGGGTAAGTACCAAAAGTAGAATGATTACTTACCCAACATTCAGTTAAGTTTTCAGTTTAGTCAAAATTGGATCATTGGTTCGATGCGAAGTGTCGTCTATAAGTGTTTGTTACAGACGGGACTTCGTATTGAACCGCTTATCCGATTTTGACTCGGTTGGTCCCAAAAGTTGTGGTTTGCTCCAACTTGATGCATATTGTCTGAGGAATCCGGTCAAAAAATTTTGAGGGGTCGAAAATCCAAAAAACCAGCGGTGCGTAGATAACACAATACTTCCATATTTTGATACGTAAATTTGTGACAGATTTTGATCATCATTTGACTGGTTTTAAGGGTGTTTAGGTCAAAAATATCAAAAAATTCAATATTCAAATTTTAAAATTCGCCAAAAATAAAAGTACGCTGCATTATCGGAATATAAAAAATATCCGCATATTCTGCAAGGTGAAAATTTGGTCGAATTACACAAATCAGCAAAACAAAAATTGGAAAAAGTTGGGAATTCGGCCTCGGTTCTTAGATACGGATGATTGATCTACTTACGACCACTAGCCTATGACACCAACAAGGTGACGCACTCACACTACGACCAGTTGCGCTTGGCAACATAAGAACGAGACAGGCTTTAACAAAGGTTCCGAGGCATTCTCAGAGGCATTCTGAGGCGACGTTTTTCTAAATCCCCATCTAATATCTACCAATTTATACTGAAATTCTAGAATAATAACAACTAAATTCCGTGTTTAAGGAGAACCTATATATCGTAAGATTTGTCTTTGCAATCGAAAAATGAACCCCTGTGCAAAATTTGCAGAGTTCTTCGGATATACCGAAAACTGATGTGCACATGTTTTTTTCTACAAGGTAGAGCACCACTGGTCCTACATGATTTCATAAAGATTTGGGCCTAATAGGTGATTACATGACCTAATTAGAATAGGCTGAATACCTAAATTCTCACAACCTACAAGTGTCACAGAGTGTATGTGCCAACTTATCATATTATTTATACCCTTAAACCCAGCATTAAAAATAAAAAATAAACATTTAGACTCAGGTGACTCTCTTTTTTAATAGTAATTTAAGGAAAAACGCAAAATCCGGCTCTAGATCATAGAATCAGAGGGTTTTTTTACGTGTCACTTAGGTTTGTCCTCACGCCCTAGTTTTTTTTAATCTTCCGCCAAATTTGCGGAAGATATTGGGAGGACAGAAATTTTTGTGGGGATTCCAACGAGTGGAAAACGAATTTTGTGGATTGAGTAGTTTTCGAGTTATTAAGAATTGTAGAAATTTTGAAAAACTCAAAAATGTCTCACTAAAACTGCAATAAATCCTAAACGGTTGGAGCTACCGGCGTGGCGATGGTCTCATTCGATTCAGCATAGAAAAATCTATAGAAAATGATGCGTCACATGCCTATGTTTTAAATTTCCAGAAAAACACGAATTTTTTCCCACTTCAACAGCTGTTTTACTGGCCTTAAAATTAAGGTAGGGTTCTGCCGAGACGTTAGGACCAACTAGATACGGAACTTGATTTTTGGTAAAAATTTCAAAATTTTTTGATAACTCCTTCCCCCTGAAAAACCCCGGACGGCGGACGGCGTACGGCGTACGGCGGACGGCGTACGGCGGACGGCGGACGGACAAAAAATTTTTATTGCAGATTCGGATTCTACACCCCTTGAAACGTAAACCAACAAATTTTCAGGGGGTGTTAAAATTTTTTTTTTCCTGACCGATTACAAAGGTTCATTTCTATAGAAAAATGAACCAAAATATCCGCATATTCTGCAAGGTGAAACGATGATTTTAAGACCAAGAACGCTCAAATCGGTTAATTTTTGTGGCCGGAAAAAATAAAATAGAAAACACCAAAAATGCAAATATGTCGGAAGTACCGTTATTCAAATTCCGATTAAACAGGGTGTTAGGTCTTGCCGAGACAAACATTTCAGTTCAAGATTTTTAAAAAAGGTTGAGAATTGAGGGAGCTGTGGTTATTTTTGTAAATGACCACAGACGGACACACGGACACTTGTTCAGGAAGTGATTCTGAGTTTATGTGGATAAAAAAAAGTTTTTTTGAAGCTCCGTTCCGATTCTCAATTTCAGGACGATTCCAATACTTCCATTTACTCTGTAAATATGGAAGGAAAATGAGAAACTTTAAAGCATCTTATCTCTCCCTCGGTCACTTAGATTTGTGCCCTTTAGTCTGAATCATTACGGAGCCAGAAGAAGGAACGACGACCCCCCAATAGAAACCCAAACCTCTTTAGATCGTTAAATGCTGTCAACAGATGGCAAAACCTTGATGCTTGGATTTAATGCTGTTAGCCATTTTCAATTCCCTGGGCACAACTTGACAATCACACTCTCGATATTGGATTAGTTCCCGAGATCTGGTTGATTCATAACGAAGTGCATTAATAAATAATACGTTTGGTTAGGTGGATCTAATTGTCCTCGAGGGAAAGTCGCCGGAGGGTACCGTTCAGGGGGCGAACGATTCGCCAACACTGGGAGGGTTTGTCTTTGCAGCAAGATGACTCATATTCGAACGATTAGGGTGTGATTGGACTCGATTAACCCTCGATCAATTAACCCCATTCGGGATAATAGGAAATTTGAAGAAAATTACCGAAAAACTTAACCCTCTCCAAAAACATGCGTGGAAATCTAAAAATTGAAAATGCGAATATAGCATTTTGACAGCCATTTTGGGAATAATAAACAATACCTAACGTGGGCCCCTTTCTCCTGACACAAAATTCCCTTTCTCGAACATCCAATTTTCAACTCGGTACCTTCATTGATTTTAGAGTAGCATAATTGCAAAGAAAATCAAACTCATAATAAAACCGTAAGTCAATCTCACAATGAAACAGAAACTCAAACTCATAATGAAACTGGGAGTCAAACTCAATATGAAAGAAAACTAAAATTCATAATAAAACTGGAAGTCAAACACACAATGGAAAGGAAACTCAAACTCATAATCAAACTCGAGGTCAAACTCACAATTGAGAAAAAACTCAAACTCATAATCAAACTCGAAGTCAAACTCAAATTGAAACAGAAACTCGAAGTCAAACTCACTGAGCACAGTTATCCATGGATAAGAAACTCAAACCCATACCCAAACTCGAAGTCACACTGAAGTCACAATGCAACGGAAACTCAAACTCTCAATCGAAATCAAAATCAATCTCTCAATAAAACAAAAACTTCGAAGTTATACTAGAAGTCGAAGTCACTGGAAGTCTGTTTCAATCAAAATCGAAGTCAAACTCACAATGAAATAGAAACTCAAACTCTCAATCGAAATCGAAGTCAAACTCTCAATGAAACTGAAACTCAAACTCTCAATCGAAATCAAAGTCAAACTCAAATTGAAACTGGAACTCGAAGTCAAACTCACTTTGGAAAAGAAACTCAAACCCATACCTAAACTCGAAGTCACAATGAAACGGAAACTCAAACTCTTAATCTAAATCAAAATCAATCTCTCAATAAAACAGAAACTTCAAAGTTAAACTAGAAGTCGAAGTCACAATGAAAAAGAAAGTCATCATGCTAGAAAAAAGAAACTCATGCTACTGTGAGATTGACTTCGAGATGGGTTATGACACAAGTTTTCAGTAGTGAGTTTGACTTCGAGTTTCTGTTTCAATTTGAGTTTGACTTATATTTCAATTGAGAGTTTGAGTGTCTGTTCCATTGTGAGTTTGACTTCCAGTTTTATTATGAGTTTGAGTTTCTTTTTCATTGTGAGTTTGACTTCGTTTTTAATTGAGAGTTTGAGTTTCTGTTTCAATGTGAGTTTCTGTTTCAATGTGAGTTTAACTTCGATTTCGATTGAGAGTTTGAGTTTCCATTTCATTGTGAGTTTGACTTCGAGTTTGAGTTTCTGTTTTATTGTGAGTTTGACTTCGATTTCGATTGAGAGTTTGAGTTTCAGTTTCATTGTGAGTATGAGTTCCCATTTCAATGTGAGTTTGACTTCGATTTCAATTGACAGTTTGAGTTTCCATTTCATTGTGAGTTTGACTTCGATTTCGATTGAGAGTTTGAGTTTCTGTTTCATTGTGAGTATGAGTTCCCATTTCAATGTGAGTTTGACTTTGTTTTTAATTGAGGGTTTGAGTTTCTGTTTCAATGTGAAGTCAAACTCCTTCTATTTCGATTGGCAGTTTGGATTTTCGGTGAGTTATTAAATTTGCACAGTGAGTATTTTCATGTTTCTGGCCTAAACGCAATATTTTATCGAATCACAATTCAACGTTACACAAATATGGAAGTATTGCGCTTTATCTACGCACCGCCGGTTTTGAGAAGTACGAACATGCACTCACTTGCACTCGGGCTTCGCTGAGGTCGAGTCGCATGGCGAGCTCTTCTCTCGTGAACACATCGGGGTATTGCGTTTTGTCGAAGGCCGTTTCCAGCTGATGCAGCTGGTACGTGGTGAACGTCGTCCGCGATCGGCGGATTTTCCTCGGCTTCACCTCGTCCTCGGTTTCGAGTCCTGGCGAGGATCCGTCTTCAGCTCCGTTCCGGCCCGAGTTGCTCGTCGAGCCTTCGGGGGCCACGCCGCCGACGTTACCTGCACCACGATTCCATCGGTATCAGATTCAATCTATTAAGGTGGGCCGTTTATTGAGGAAATTTGAAGGGTACACGGGAAAAAGGGTAAGACTCCACATTTTAACGATTTTGAGATTATATCGCCATCTAGTGGCTTTCTGGGAGTAGTTTGAGGTAGTGCATTGACATTGGGGCTAGAAGATTTCGTTGCTTCATAAACATAGGGAAAAGAAAGACCATACTGGGAAAAAGGGTTTCATTCCATGCGGTGGTCGGGAAGAAAGATCATACTCCAATGAAGGCGACAGCTGAAACTCTCAGATTGTGGGGAATAAAGGTATCATTCCATACCTTTTCCAGCTATACATTTTTCCGGTGTAAATGTATGTCATAAAGTGTTTTTTTTTTTTTTTCAAGTAAAATTCATACAAAATGGTTATAGGGTGTTGTTGGCAATTTATAACAATTCCAAATTGAATACGTTACGTACAATTAGTTATTAAAGTTTGTTTTTGAATTGCTGAACATTTTGTTTATTTGGAGTCTTACCCTTTTTCCCGTGGACCCTTCATTTTCTCTCATACACTTGGAAAAAGTCGTAAGTCCGAAAAAAATCTTAAGTCCATTCAGGACGTGAGCTGTTAGATAATCGTCAATCAAGCGGCAACTTGCTATAAATCAATTTTTGGCTAATTTGAGTTAGACCTTGTTTATTTGGTAAAACAATGCTGTTAGACGCAGTGACTGATAAGAATTGTTAGACGCAGTGACTGATAAGAATTTTTAGACGCTCTGAAGTGTAGACGGAATGATATACTTCGCGAGAGTGTGACGTCACGTTTTCGTGCCGTTAGGTTGGCAGCAAGACTCTGGCTAATAACAACCTTGTTATCATGGGCGGAGACGCTGCGACGGCGAGTATTTTGAGTTTAGCAGTGATTTTTTGATGTCTTACAATCATGGCACTCAAGATTTTTGATTTAATCGAGGCTTTCGGAAGTGAGAAAGGTGTTTTTCGGAAAGGTGAACTGAGTTACGAGGCGAACCACGTACTCCAAGTTACTTACGACGGCGCTGGCGGTGAATACGGTGTGCTGAGGGCCAACCCAGCCAGAGAAAAGGATTTGAATAAAAACTCAAAAAATGAGAGAAGAGAAATAGTCTATTCCATTATTAAGGTATAATTGTATACCGGTTTCGGTTATTAAACCATCATCAGTACTTAACAACGACTCGTTAACGTTACAACGAGTCGTTGTTAAGTACCTACTGATGATGGTCTAACCGAGACCGGTCTACAATAATTGTCTGCTATAATTATTATACCTTAATAGTGGCTATTTATACCTTAATAGTGGACTATTTCTCTTCTCTCATTTTTATTCAAATTATGGGATTCCACAATTTCTCCGCGAGTGATTTAGTATCTAGAGAAAAGGATTCTATAATGTTCTGTAAATTATCCTTTTTTTCCTTATTACCACTGAGATCGTACATTTTTCGAATTATATTATTTTCGTTCCTTATGATCATGAAGTTCCTTATGCATATCTCTAAAATAGCAAGGTGACGCGTTTCAAAGAACTACCTAGGTGCAATTTTTCGAAAAAAATTATTGTTACTCTACTTTTCAATAAATTTGACTGTCTTCAGTTCCTGTTTGTTTGCTTTGAAATAAAAAATAATACTTGAAGCTTTTTTTTTCTTCCTACTCTTACAATACTAGATCCTCGGTCGTCCGTGTCTTTAAACAGGGAACAGAAGAAAATTTACTCATGTCCAAGACATTCCATCAAGAGTGAGAACAAAGAAAAGGTTAGGGTAGGTATAAGAGCTCTTTATAGGAATCTTTTTATCATAAAAAATACTTGAGACAGGTATGCATTCAATAACAATACACGAAAAGAAACGAGATGCAAAAAAAATCCAGAAACAATGCGTACAACCAATAGACTAGAAATCATTCTTCTTTGTTTTGGGTGTCCAGTGGCGATTTAAGTGGAAGTCGAGGATCACTTTTCAGTCTGCCTACCACTCGCTTAATTTCGATTCGTGCTCTTGCAATGCCAGGCAGAGGGTTAGGTATTGTGGATTTCAAGTCCGCGATATCATTCGAGGGTGTCACAAGATCACTCGAGGGGGCTACGCAAGTCTTTTTTGTTCTTCTCCTGAAAAATGAAAAAAAAACAAATTGTGATAGTGACATGTAGAACCGTAGGTATTTACTTGCGTACATACACTCGTATAGCTACTTCGAACCAACTTAGCGACGTTTTGATCACAGACCCGGCGCTCTGATGAGAGCACGATGTTTCAGCCTCTCCTTACTCCCTCAATTTTTGTTACAAAACCCACTATCTACCTATTTTGAGGATGCTTTCGTTTTGCGGAGATGCTTGGGTCTACCAGGTAACGTTCGAGGATGGATGAAAGGAAACTACCTTATTATTCTAGAACGATGTGAAGTAGGCATGTCTTAGAACAAGCTTTTTCTCATACACATAGCTCTCAAAACTAACTGTTCAAGAAAGACTACTTATTCGCTTGTTGTCTCCGAAAATGTGCTGAGCAACTATCCAAAGCATAGGCTCCGGATAGAATAATGAAAGGAATTGACACAAAAAAGTACAACTGAACAAGTGAACTTACCTGCTCATATCACGCCAACGCTTGAAAGTTTTGGATCCTTCGGAAAACGGAGAAACTGGCATGTTTCGTGCATTTCCCGATGATTACAACCATACGTGAAGCACTGAGACGTGTTTCTCGCAGTCATAATAGTTAATAAGTAATAAAAATGAGTTTAAATAACTGAACAATCATGCAGCCCGCACCTGAACGGCACTGAACGAGGTTTGTTATGAGCCAGAGAGGTCAGGTTACCCTGGGATAACAACCGATCGACGTAAACTCCCTAGCGCAGCGTATACACCCAGAATTGCGAGAAGACAGAAGCGTTGCGACGGTTGCGCGCCTAGCGGCCGATGGCTTATGATTGCCCTTTATGATTGCCCCTGTCTCCTGTGTGTACGTAGTTGGGGCCCCTGGCTTGTACAACAAAAACTATTTTTGGCTCGAAAACTGTTGGGTTGTCGGCATTTTCTCACATAATCTCATTTATTCTCGATTAAATTTTGTATCGATTGGTGGCTGCCGGAAAATTATCGGTTGATCCGTTCAAAAGCTATGGTGGATTGAAACGGTAGTGTTGTCGATTTTTCTCGATTCGACTCGGCATCGATTGACCGATCGGATCGTGTCCAAACAAACTGTATCTGTGCGTGCCGAGTCGTGTGGTTACCGTTATAATCTAAATTTTATCAAGTAATTTTATTTTGCTCGAAATTTGTGTTCAACTTTCAAATACGAGTTCAAGTAAGAGTTCGAACTGCGGCGTCGTCGGGTGCGCCTCCGCTTGTGTTAAAAAAGAGCCCGGCGTCCGATTCTATAGATTCCCGTATCAACCTTGAGAAAAAGAGTTAAAGGAAAAATGGATCAGAGCTAGTTCCCGAAATAAGTAAGTTGTGCTCGTAATAGTGAGTTTTTTATAATTTTGACCTGAACACCCCCAAAAGCAGTCAAAATATGATCAAAATATGTCACACTTTTACGTTCCAAAATATGGAAGTATCGTGTGTTCTTTACTTACCACTGGTTCCTCTTTATCACATTTTTATCTCAAGCTGTTTGTTGTTGTGAAAAAGATCTGACAGCGGACGTGCAGAAATATTTGATCGAAGATTTGGATTCTAACAAGCTAGCCCTGTGTTAACCATGAAAATTTCGGGGGGGGGGGCAGAGTTTTTCTGTCGTAAAATAATTGGTTTGAATCTCAAGACGTCAGTCAGAGATCTCGGAGACACTTATTTATTATTCAACGACTGTCAATTGAACATCCACTGATTTCCTTCTGCCGAGCCAGCGTCTGTATTCAGCCGACTAATTCAGCCATTACCGGCTGAATAATTTTCCGTTTCATGCCCCAAATTCGGATACATCTCGGCTGTTTCGCTCGTTCGTTATAAGCCACGATATAAGGCTGATTCGTGGAAGAGCTGAATTAGTAAACCTGATTTGCAGCTTTCTTTGGTTAATGAGGATGCTTTGGCTGTTGGGAGTAAAAGCTTGCTAGCTGAAGAAAAGGGCTCAAAAGGGCAGCCCTACATAGAAAAGAGTAAGAGGGTGCTAATCATCTTTGATGGTATAATGATAAACCTTTTTTTTTTTTGATATTCCCATCCGGGAACTCGCTGTCGTTCCCTCTTTCTCTATACATGCTCCCTAAACACGTGCTGATTCCCTCCTCGTTGTCTGGATACATGCGGGCGAATCTTTGGAAAAGCAGCGACGTTTTACCCTGGGATAAATTGTCGTCCGCAGGCATGCTGAATAACATACGTTCACTCGGCCGGGACCCGCCTAATTCCCTGGAAATTGAGGTAACGTAGATTAATTATCTAGCGAGAAGGGGTGATTGGTCGTTAAGAATTAAAAGCAATTCTCTGGAAAAGGCTTGCCGAGAGGAAAGAGCTTTTCAACCGACTCGTACCGACAATGGTCCTCTTTATATCAGATTTCGTCCATTGTTGGGGTGAAAAAGGAATGAAGGGATTTCAACTCTTCAGGGAAATTTTATTCTCGCTTCTTTTCTCCGGAGGCTTGCCAATTGCGATGCTATCACTCGTAACCTTTTTCGTCGCTTTTCAATTCAACCAGCCACTAATATGTTCGACAAATATGTTTTACAAGGGAATCGAGTTTACAATATAATGAGACAGAAAAGCTGGGAAATCGCGCGTGTGTACCGATCTTATTAAATCGCTTATTGATTGGCATGGTCGAGCGATGTTTAACGACCCTTCGTTGTTCTTCTCTTACGTTCGCGAGGTTTAATCAAATTGGTAATACTCAGTGTTAGAGCATATGGTTTGATACGACATGTAATTTAAACGCCGAAATGGGCAGAAATTTACAAAAGTGCCTATGTTGAACCAGTTGAACACACAATACTTCCAGATTATGATGAGTGAAAGTTTGGCTCAATGCTATCATATTTTGACTGCTTTTGAGGGTGTTTCGCTACAAAAACATCAAAAAACTCACTATGCAAATTTTAAGACTGGCCAAAAATAAAAATGCCCGATGTTGTCGGAATTTAAAAAATAGCCACATATTCTGCAAGGTAAAACAAATATTTTAAGACCAAGAACGCTCAAATCAAGCGCCGAGCGCGGCGTCATTTTTGTGGCCGTAAAAAGATAATATGGAAAACACTAAAAGTGCAAATATATCGGAAGTACTGTGAGTTATTCAAATCCCGACTGAACAAGGTGTTAGGCCTTGCCGAGACAAACACTTCAGTACAAGAAATTTGAAAACGGCTGAGAATTGAGGGAGCTATTGACATTTTTGTAAATGACCACAGACGGACACACGGACTCATTCAAATTCGTATCAGCTGTTCTATGCGATTTTTATGAAACTAGTCCTAAAAGTTGTGGGTTTTCTCCAACTTGGTGCATATTGTCTGGGCAATACGATCGGAGAAGGTTAAGGGGTCCAATTTGTCATAATTTGGGTATATTTTTGAAAAAACGCAAAAATTTGAATTTTGAAGGTGATGACGTGGGTTTAGAATTTTTCTAGTATTTTTCCCGGCTTTCTCGATTGATTTACCATAAAATTTATTTAGTTTAGTTTATTCCGAAAAACTTCGAAAACTTTGTTTTTAATCGGGTTGGCTTGATCGGCTCTTACCGCGATTTCTCCTTTTTCGCGTTTTTGGCAATTTGAGGGAGTTCTACTGAGTTATTACACATTTATCACTACCTATAAGTCAAAATTAATTGGGTTTTGGTGATCGAAAACTGGTTTGACGACTTGAATTTTTGACCTAAAAAAAATATTTTTTTCACCCTTTAAAAAACATTTTTTTAATTCCAAAAAAAAATGTTTGGTTAGGTTTTGGGTAAGTACATAACCGATGATTAACCGACCTACTCCAAATTTTTGAACTTTATTTTCTGAGATACCCAGACAAATAATGTACCCATGTCACTAATCTACTTAGCAGCATTTTTATGTTCCGATAACATGGCGTATTTTTATTTTTGGCGAGTTTTAAAATTTTGATAAGTGAGTTTTTTTTTTACCTAAACACCCTCAAAAGCAGTCAAATTATGATCAGATCGTGTCACACCTTCACGTTTCAAAATATGGAAGTATTGTGTGTTATCTATGCACCACTGGTTTTTGAGTTTTCATTCTATTCAACTGGTTCCATACGACAAGCAATGATTGAGTCGTTAGTTGGATATGAGAACAAGTTTCAATCAAGTTCAGGTTCGCTGAGGTATTACGATTGGCGAACTCGTACAATCGTAACAGGTCACGACAGGTAATTTTGTCTTAGGATTTCCCGTCAATTGCGCCTTGCGATGTAACGCACTTTCCCTCATCCGATTAACCACATTCTGGGCATGATCGATGTGTCGAACAATAACGAGATTATACCATCTACAAACACGGTGCTACTACTTTCAAATTGGAATGGAAACGGCGTCGTCCCATAAAATCAAGGCCAGCAGTGCGCAGATTCATGATTTAGAATAGTTTACTTACAATGGCACTTTTTACTTCCATGTTTACAAACTAAATGGAATCATTACGATCGTCGAAAAATCGAAAATCGGATCGGAGCTTCGGAACATCAGCTTCATACACTTATGCTCAGAATCACTTCCTGAACAAGTGTCCGTGTGTCCGTCATTTACAACCAATGATGCGTAGATAACACACAATACTTCCATATTTTGAAACGTAAAATTGGGACACGATTTGATCATATTTTGACTGCTTTTAAGGGTGTTTAGGCCAAAAATATCAAAAAATTAACTATTAAATTTTTTAAATTCACACACAATAAAAATACAATACATTATTGGAATATAAAAAATATCCACATATTCTGCAAGGAAGAACAAAGATTTTAAGACCAAGAACGCTCAAATCGGTTCATTTTTGTGGCCAGAAAAAAAAAAAATAGAAAACACTAAAAACGCAAATATATCGGAAGTACTGTGCGTTATCCAAATTTCGATTGAACAGGAAGTTAGGTCTTGCCGAGACAAACATTTCAGTTCAAGAAATTTGAAAAAAGGTTGAGAATTGAGGGAGTTATGGTCATTTTTACTTCCATATTTACAGAGTAAATGGAAGTATTGTGATCGTCCTAAAATCGAGAATCGGAACGGAGCTTCAGAAAAAACTTTTTCTTATACACATTTACTCAGAATCACTTCCCGAACAAGTGTCTGTGTGTCCGTTACGTCCGTCTGTCCGTCTGTGGTCATTTACAAAAATGGCCATAACTCCCTCATTTCTCAACCTTTTTCAAATTTCTTGAACTGAAATGTTTGTCTCGGCAAGACCTAACGCCCTGTTTAATCGGAATTTGGATAACGCACAGTACTTCCGATATATTTGCATTTTTAGTGTTTTCTATTTTATTTTTTTCCGGCCGCAAAAATGAACCGATTTGAGCGTTCTTGGTCTCAAAATCTTCGTTTTACCTTGCAGAATATGTGGATATTTTTTACATTCCGAAAATGTGGCGTTTTTTCATTTTGGGCGAATTTTAAAATTTTAATACTGAATTTTTTGATATTTTTGACCTAAACACTTTCAAAAGCAGTCAAAATATGATCAAATTGTGTCACAATTTTACGTTTCAAAATATGGAAGTATTGTGTGTTATCTACGCACCACTGGTTGTAAATGACCACAGACGGACAGACGGACTAACGGACACACGGACACACAGACACTTGTTCAGGAAGTGATTCTGAGTAAATGTGTATAAGAAAAAGTTTTTTCTGAAGCTCCGTTCCGATTCTCGATTTTAGGACGATCACAATACTTCCATTTACTCTGTAAATATGGAAGTAATGAAAATACGTCATGTTATCGGAATATATAAAATATAGCACATATTCTGCAAGGTAAATTATAGATTATAAGACCAAGAACGCTCAAATCGATTCACCTTTGTGGCCGGAAAAAAATAGAAAGCACTAAAAATGCAAATATATCGGAAGTACTGTGAGTTATTCAAATGCCGATTAAACAGGGTGTTAGGTCTTGCCGAGACAAACATTCCAGTTTAAGAAATTTGAAAAAAGGCTGAGAATTGAGGGAGCTATGGTCATTTTTGTAAATGACCACAGACGGACACACTGACAGGCGGACACACAGACGGACAGTTCGGGAAGTGATTCTGAGTAAATGTGTACAAGTAAAAGTTTTTTCTGAAGCTCCGTCTCGTCTCTCAATTTTAGGTCGATCCCAATGCTTCCATTTATTCTGTATACATGGAAGCAAAAATGGTCAAGTTTTTCTGCTCTCGTCTAAAATAACTACCTACCTTGTGCCGATAAACCCCGACTGGCCAACCTACATATTTTCCCCGTTTACCGCATAATGGACTCATTAATTGAGAAAATGATGAAGGTAAATGAAATCATAAGAAAAATCAGCTGCTCCTTTCAAACCAACCTCGGATACGGCAGTTGGCTATTGATCAAAGTTTTTTTAATTACCCTCTGTAGTCAAGCTGAGGTTGAAAAATGAAAGAAAATGAGGGAAAGTGGAGAAGAAAATTGGTTCCAACTCCGAGGGGGAGTGCGATAGCCATACTTGGCGGGGATACGCGGAAAACGTGCAAACGAGCGGGAACCAGGGGTTAACACACAATATTTCCACATTCTAAAAAGTGAAAGTGTGACACAATTTGAAAATATTTTGACTGCTTTGGAAGGTGTTTAGGTCAATGATATCAGAATACTCACTTTGCATACTTCAAAACTTAAATAAAATAAAAATGCGCCATGTTATATATATGGAATATAAACCGCTGCTAAGTATATTAGTGACATGGGTACATTATTAGTCTGGGTATCACAGAAAAGAAAGTTCAAATAGTTGGAGTAGGTAGGATTATCGTCATATTGTAGGAGTAAAAACATTTGTATACAAATAGAAAAATGTACAAAAAAAAAATTCGTCGGAATCTTGCAATTAAATTTTTACCATTTCGATCCGTAGATAGAGAGATAGATAGATTATTGGCCGATACAAAATCATTTGTAGAGTAATGCTCAATGGTGAATTCAATTATGCTTAGCTTAGAATGTTTGCACAAGATGAATGAATACACAGGTATAAAGGGAACCAGTGGTGCGTAGATAACACACAATACTTTCATATTTTGAAACGTAAAATCGTGACACAATTTGATCATATTTTAACTGCTTTTAAAGGTGTTCAGGTCAAAAATATAAAAAAATGTACTATTCAAATTTTGAAATTCGCCCAAAATAAAAGTACGCCACATTATAGGAACATAAAAAATAACCGCATATTCTGCAAGGTAAAGCGAAGATTTTAAGACCAAGAACTCTCAAATCGGTTCATTTTTTTGGCCAGAAAAAAAATAGAAAATACCAAAAATGCAAATATATCGGAAGTACTGTGAGTTATCCAAATTTCTTCATATAAAAATTCTTATCAAACAGGGTGTTAGATCTTGCCGAGACAAACATTTCAGTTCATGAAATTTGAAAAAAAGGTTGAGAATTTCGGGAGCTATGGCCATTTTTGTAAATGACCTCAGACTTACACACGGACAGACGGGATTCTGGGAGAGTCGTAGAAAATTGCAACTTTCTCATGCCATGTGACTACCCAAAAATATTTTTTAGAAATTTTAAAATGTTTTTAAAGGGTAAAAAAAATTTTTTTTTATAGGTCAACAATTGGTCTTCAAACCAGTTTTTGATCACTAAAACCCAACTAATTTCGACTTATAGGGAGTGAAAAAGGTGTGAAACCATTCAAGGAATCCAACGAGCTCGAAAAATTCAAAATCGGTTCAATAGAACTCCCTCAAATTGGCAAAAACGCGAAAAAGGAGAAATCGCGGTAGAAAAAGTCGAGTCAAACCGATTGAAAAACAAAATTTGCAAAAATTTTCGGAAGAAACCCCCCATCCTATGGTGAATCAATCGAGTTAGCCGGGGAAAATACTCAAAAATTCTAAACCTACGGCATCACCTTCCAAATTCAGTTTTTGCGTTGTTTCAAAAATATACCCCAATTATGCCAAATTGGACCCCTTAACCTTTTCCGATCGGATTGCCCGGACAATATGCACCAAGTTGGAGCAAACCACAACTTTTAGGACAAGTTTCATCAAAATCGTATTGAACTACTGATCCGATTTTATTGAAACTAGTCCTGTAAGTTGTGGTTTGCTCCAATTTGAGGCATATAGTCCGGGGAATCAGATTAGAAAAGGTTAAGGGGTCCAAATTAGTATGGTCCATTTTCGAAAAAAAACAATAACTCAATTTTGAAGGTGATGTCGTGGGTTAAGAATTTTTCGAGTATTTTTCCTAGGTTTCTCGCTTGATTTACAACATGATAGGGGTTTTCCCGGACAATTTTGAAAATTCTGTTTATCGACTCTAATTTCTTGACGCGATTTCTCTGTTTTGACGTTTTTTGCCGATTTGAGGGCTTCTAAAGTCGGCCAAATACAATCGATTCGTCTATCGAATTAGCTTATGGAAGTATTTGCTATATGGAAGTATTGTGCGTTATCTATAAAAACCGGGTTTCATCTCGCCATAGTTAGCTACAACTTTTTCTAAGCTAATCAGTGAAAACTATCCCAGCAAAAAAGTTAGAAATTCATCCGAGCATAGCCTTTCCTCGATCTACTTTTAAAAAATTCAGAAAGTTCCAAAACGAATTATATCATATACTTTCTGTGCGTTGTAACGGGAATTGACTGGAGAAAAATCTGCAATCTATATTCTAGAATTCTTATGTACCATGTTTTTCCTCAACTCAGTGAACCCAACTTGACAAGTAGGTACTGTAAACATCAAAATCGGTTAGTTATTTCCGTAGGGTATGCAAACAGGCTTCGTCATTGGCAGATTGTTCTCTAGCTTAAGAATAATACCAAAATTCCGAGAGAAGGAACGTTTGATGCGTAGCACGCTGTGTTATACTGGAATATAACACAC
This sequence comes from Nesidiocoris tenuis, assembly GCA_036186465.1. Lineage (NCBI taxonomy): Eukaryota > Metazoa > Arthropoda > Insecta > Hemiptera > Miridae > Nesidiocoris > Nesidiocoris tenuis. The sequence continues at coordinate 30,138,481 of AP028910.1, read as the reverse complement.
AATACTTCCATATTTTGACACGTGAAATTCGACGAAAACGTCAAATACCAACCTAACTGTTTTTGAGATCTTGACTTTTTTATTTGTTTATTTATTACTTCCATGTTGGCAGAGTAAATGGAAGTATTGGAATCGTCCTAAAATTGAGAGTCTGATCGGAGCTTCTGAAGAAACTTTTTCTTATACACATTTACTCAGAATCACTTCCTGAACAAGTGTCCGTGTGTCTGACATTAAGACCAAGAACGGTCAAGTCTGCGGTCGTACACAAAATTCGTTTTCCCCACAAAAACTTCTGTCCTCCCAATATCTTCAATTTAAAGAATTCGGTCGTATAACACAAATCAGGAAAACAAAAATTGGAAAAATTTGAGAATTCGGCTTCGGTTTTTAGATACGGTTGATTGATCAACTTTTTCGGATTAAATCTTGAGGTAAAGTTTGACGGTTTTACGGTACCTATAATTTTCGGCATTTATAAATGCCCTAAATAAATACCTATAGGTAGTTAGTTGAGTAAATAAACTATGCAAATGATCGTGACAGCCTTTAAGGCCCTTTTAGACGGACAATGTTTCACGGCAATTATTGCTCAAACTGGATTGCCGGCTCCGATTAAAAAATTGCCGAGCAAGTTTTTCCCTCCGTCCGGCAACTTTCTCCCTGCTTCCAGCAACTTTTTCCCTACTGGGAAGTTGCTCATTATTTCCGACAATAATTGCCCCGAGTGGAGCAATATTGTCGGGAATTGACGTGAAGCCAGCAATTATTTTGAGGCTATTTCTGGAACCCGTCGCCTGAACAAGTGTCCGTGTGTCCGTTAATTAATGCTTTTTTAGTGTTTTCTATTTTATTTTTTTCCGGCCACAAAAATGGACCGATTTGAGCGTTCTTGGTCTCAAAATCTTCGCTTTACCTTGCAGAATATGTGGATACTTTTCACATTCCGAAAATTTAGCGTACTTTTATTTTGGACGAATTTTCAAATTTACATAGTGAGTTTTTTGATATTTTTGACCTAAACACCCTTAAAAGCAGCCACAAATCGTGTCACACGTTTACGTTTCAAAATATGGAAGTATTGTGTGTTATCTATGCACCGCTGGTTTTTTCAAATTTTATATTTGTTTATAAGCGAGTCCTTTCAATTTTCCTGCACCCAACTACCTACTGGAAAATCGGCAAAATTGTCCTTTTTTTTTTTTCAAAAGTACCTGAGATGTTGCAGGAGTCGCGCGGCGGCTTCGGCGTTCCGAGAATTTGGTCAATGGTGTAAGTGGTGCGCGGGCGGACGGGGAGCGTGACGGCGGAAGAGCGCGGCGGCGTATCCATGGCAACGGGACAACAATCGCGCGCGTGAGCGACCGGTCAAAACGAGCGTCCGGCTGTCGTGGCCGAAGGGGGCGCGCGACCGTCGCCGCGGGGCTTACGGGCCGGCAGTCGTGTACCTTCGACGTCCGCGTGACGGCAGACGAGTTGCGACGGGGCTTCCTTCTCCGCGTGACACCGCCGGCTAAATGTAAGTCAGGTGGGATGGTCCCGCTCTGTCTTGTATGGGACGGCCTTCTATTCCACTATGGGGACGGCCTTCTCGCCGCCCGGCTAACGACGCGGTCGCCCTGCGCGCGCAGCCGAGCCCCGCCCCCCGCATTCTCGGATCGCTCCCCCCTCCGGATCGCCGCGATTCATGATCCGCGACTCGGCTACGCGGATGAGGCCGCAGCATCTCCTCATTGTCCTGTCAGTCCTCCGCGTCTTCGTCTTCGCCTTCATCCTCGCCTTCATCCTTTTCGCTCCCCCCCCCTTCGGATCCTCGCACGCCTCCCCCCCCCTCTTCAGTTTCTCAACGATACCCCCCCAGCCACAAATTCGAGAAACTTCCGTGGGGGGTGTTGAAATTAGATAATTATTTGACGAGAAAATAAGATAATATCTTATCTTATAATTTTAATGATATGAATTCGAATAATAAATATACATATAATTTAAATATAATATATGAAAATATAATTTATTTATAAATTATAATTATATAATTCTAATTATATTATGATAATTAATTTAAAAAAATTAATTAATAAAAATGATAAAGTGATAACAATAATTGTTATCAATTATTGATCTAAAATAAAAACGAATAATTATGTTTATCAATAAAGTAAACAACTTGGACCTGAAGAAAAGCAAAATAATTTCAAAGAAAGTAAAAGGAATAAAATATAAAAATATAAACAACAAATTAAATTAAATAGAAATAAAATATTATAAATCAAATTTAAAACGCACAAAAGAATAAAATAAAATTATTAAGATACAGTTGGCATAGATTATTCTCGATCTTTGCCAACCCTATCTTCTTGTTCTCTAGAGTGTAAATCTAAAACAATCTGTGCTATTCAATAAAAGTGACGTCCTGAATCATAAAAGGCTGAGCCTTCAATATCCTATCATCCGGACCTCTAATGGGGGAGAGGGGGGGGTGGCATAATTAGGGATGGGCATCTATTGATAGAAATAACCGATTAATACGTCGATTAATCGATTATTTTTAAATCGATGCTTACGTACCTATTTGAATAATCGAGTAATCTGACCAAAATCTTGAAAAAAACGCCAAATTTCATGTTTTTCAGTCAATATCTAAGGATACGAGCCAAAAAAATCCCAAAGTTGAATCCATCATTTTTTTGAAATTTTCTCTAAGCTAATACCTAAAGAAGCTCTCCTTGGATTTTCCAACAGGAATAGTTCTTTTTTGCATTTATCTCAGTCCAGCAGAGTCTTAGAAAATTGCAAATTTTTTGTGTCATGTACCTACCCAAAACCTACTTGATAATATTTATTTTGGAATTTTGAATTTTTTTTTGAATGGTCAAAAGAATATTTTTTATTTAGGTCAAAAATTGGTATTTAAACCAGTTTTTGATCTCTAAAACCCAACTGATTTTGACACACAGAGAGTGAAAACTGTGTAGAAACCTTCAAAGAATCCAACGAGCTCAAAAAATTCAAAATCGGTTCAGTAGAACCTCCTCAAATTGGCAATAACGCGAAAAGGAGAAATCCCGTCAAGAAATTTCGCGCCGAACCGATTAAAAAACGAAATTTTCCGTAAAAAACGCCTATCCCATGGTAAATCGAGTGAGAAACCTGGGAAAAATATTTAAAAAATTCTAAACCCGCGGCACAACCTTCAAAATTGAGTTTTTGCGTTTTTTCAAAAATATGCTCCAATTATGTCAAATTGGACCTCTTAACCTTTTCCGATCGGATTGCCCGGACAATATGCACCAAGTTGGAGCAAACCACAACTTTAAGGGCCAGTTTCATCAAAATCGGATCAGTGGTTCAATGCGATGTGGTGGCCACAAAATTTGGTCAAAATTTTGTGGCCACGTCATCGTATTGAACCGCTGATCCTATTTTGATGAAATTGGTCCTAAAAGTTGTCGTTCGCTCTAACTTGGTGCATATTGTCTGGGGAATCCGATCAGAAAATGTTAAGGGGTCCAAAACCCAAAAAAACTGTCTTAAATTATGGCTTTTTTTACATTTAAGAGTTTTTGAAAAGTTTAGAGTGAATTTAGCGGGTTCCCTTACCCGAGGTGCACATCAAGGATAAATTTGCTAAACGCCCGTTTTTTTTCTTTTTTTTTGAAATCGGACAACTTCTTCTATGCGTTTTGCGCCTGACGGCGTACGGCATACAAAATTTTTATTGTATATTCGTGTTCCAGAACCTCTGAAACGTGAACAAAAAATTTTTCACGGGGTGTTGTAAGAAAATTTTTTCTGACCGATTACATAATACGTAGGTAAGTAATATGTAAGTAATTACATATTTTGTACATTATTGGAAATAATGAACCAAAAGTTTTTTCTGGTGCTCCGTTCCGATTCTCGATTTTAGGACGATCCCAATGCTTCCATTCACTTCGTGATTATGGAAGTAAAAAGTAAGCCTCGAATCTACGGAATGCGAGGGTAGATTTATTAGCCTGGAAGAGAAAAGGAGATGGAAGATCGAGGGTAGTTGAACTCCCTCAGAAGTCGGGAACCGCAAATCGCCCAATCCCCGCCGACGAATCATCGCGCTGATGTTTGATCGCTTTATTTTGACATGCAATTATCGAGTAAAAGTGGTTGAGTGGATAAACTTGTCTCAACTTTTGCCGGATATTAACTCGTACGATGGCGGCTGAGACGTCTTTGATCACATTTTGGTTTTCGTAAGTGAACCCGAGCTGAGGCTGCCGGGATCCCCTGGTAACGAAATGCCATTCTCGTACCTATTATAGTGTGGGTACCAATGCTAACAAAAATGGACAGATTCAGACAGTGAAACAAAATAACAAAAGATATAACCGGTCGGAGGTAACATAACGTGGCTCTAATTAGCGTGAGCTAATTACCACGTTCTTCTTTTTTGGTTAGTGGCGATTTTATCTTTCTGTGCCTATATACCGTATAATATAATATATATTATATATAATATATTACATTACACCTGTGATTTTTCCATGATAACATATCACACAATACTTCCATATTATGGAATGAAAAAATGTGACAGAATTTGATCATATTTTGACTGCCTTTAAGGGTGTTCAGGTCAAAAATATCAAAAACCACACTATGCAAGTTTTAAAACTCGATCAAAATGAAAATACGAGAAATTATCGGATTATAAAAAATATCCACTTATTCTGCAAGGTAAAACAAAGATTTTAAGACCAAGAACGCTCAAAACGGTTCATTTTTGTGGCCGGAAAAAACATAAAATAGAAAACATTGAAAATGCAAATATATTGGAAGTACAGTGCGTTATTCAAATTCCGATTAAGCAGGGTACTAGGTCTTGCCAAGACAAACATTTCAGTTCAAGAAATTTGAAAAAAGGTTAAGAATTGAGGAAGTTATGGCCATTTTTGTAAATGACCACAGACGGACACACGCTCCGTTCCGATTTTCGATTTTAGGACGATCACAATTATTGGAAGTATTATACTTCCATTTACTCTGTAAATATGGAAGTAAAAACTCAATTTCGAAGGTGATGTGGGTTTAGAATTTTTCGAGTATTTTTCCCGGGTTTCTCGCTTGATTTCAAATGGGATAGGGGTTTTCCGAAAATTTTTGAAAATTTTGTTCTTAAATCGATTTGGCGTGAATTTTTTGATGCGATTTCTCCATTTTCACGTTTTTGCCGATTTGAGGGAGTTCTACTTACCGATTTTGAATTTTTTGAGCTCATTGGATTCCTTGAAGATGTCTACGCCGTTTTCACTCCCTGTATGTCAGAATTGGTTGGATTTTAGTGGTCGAAAACTTGTTTGACGTCTGATTTTTGACATTTGAAAACAATATTTTTTTACCATTGAAAAAATTTATAAAATTCCAAAAAACAATTGAGTAGGTTTTGGGCAGGTACATGACACAAAAATTGCCAATTTTTGACGCCCCTCTAGCAGAGAGAAAAATGCAAAAAACCAATTCTACAGGAAAAATTCCAAAAAATGATTGATTTGACTTAATGTTCTTTGGCAGGGATCTTTAGATATTGACTAATAAACTTGAAGTTTGGCGTTTTTTTGATGTTTTGGTCAAGAGGGTCAATTTCGGGGGCCTAAATCGCGTTTTTCGCAGTTTTCTTGGATTTACGGCCAATGTACCTATGGGTTTAAGGCAATAACGTGATGGAAACGAAAATGTCGGTTGTGAAATTTCCCTTCAGTTGCATTCTCACCCTTATTACGGACTTCTCACACGGGGGGGGGGGGGGGTAGTTTTTAGGCTCGGAACTGCAAAACTGCGATTTTGCTATTAGAAAGTGAACATTTTTCGGATTAGCTAGCTCAATAGGGTGGACTGGATTAAGGGAGTGTAAAGAGGTGCGAGGTGGATGGGGGCTCGTGTCTAGCCCTTCCTAGAAGGTCTCAGGTAGAAGGCATTGTCCCTATGAGACCTCGCCAACGGGTATCACTGTCTCATTTAATGTTTGTTCAGCGTTTCTTTTCATACCTATGTATTCATTATCGTGCAAACGTACCACCTAAGCATCATTGAACTCACCATTGACCATTATGTTTCAAGATTTCGTCCTGGGGCGAATTCACATGCATGTACTCAGCAAATGATTTTGTATCGGCCAATAATCTCTCTATCTATTGATCAAAATGTTAAAAATTTAATTCCAAGATTCCGATGAGTTTTTTTTCGTAAATTTTTCTATTGTAATTCAAATTTTTAGATTCCTACAAAATGATGATAAACCTACCTACTTCAACTATTTGAACTTTATTTTCTGCGATACCCAGGCAAATGATGTACCCACGTCACTAATCTACTTATCAGCGGTTTTTGAGTAGGTTTTGGCACACAAAAAATTGGCAATTTTCGTCGCCTCTCTAGCACTGAGAAAAAGGCATAAAACCGATTCTACACGAAAAATTATGGATTTGACTTAGGGTTTTGTGGCACAACTCTTTGAACATTGGCTAAAATCATAAAACACACTTGCACTTCCAGTTTTTGTTCGAGCTCGAGTTAGGATTTGAAATTAACTTGGAGTGTTACGTTAGTTGGACTCAATTGGTTTCTGAATCATCAGGTATCGCTTTGGAACGAAGGGAATTTGCTGAGTGCGAATCTATAGGTTTACAACAACTGGTACAGACCAAGGGAGAGGGGGATGTAGGTAATTTTGCTGAAGGCGAATTGACCGATTGGTAAGTTGTAGACAGGGGGGGGGTTAGAAAATTTATCGGAAAAACGGTAGGTGGGTACCTACTGTGGGCACGGGTCCGTCGGAATTGATAACGGCCGATCCCTTTTATTGTCGTTCGTTTGATGATACTGCCGCGGCTGTTGGAAGCTAAACAGCGCGGGGGCCTCAATTAACGTTTGACGGAAACAATCTCTGCAACTGACTTTCGAAAGGTTTAAATCTAGCTGTAAATGACTAGACTTAGCTCTGATACAAGTTAATTTGAGGGGGAGGACAATGGGTCGGGTCGGATCCTCCGCCGAAGTCCTTGGCATCCTTGTCTTCCTCAGCCAATGTGGGACGGCTTGCAAATGAGGGTATCGCCCTGACAGATCCAAATACCTTTATTGCTATGAAACTTGAAAGAGAAGGGGATGATAATTGTAAGCCAAGAGAGTTTGCTGGATGTTTGACATCAAAGGGATAATTGATGGTTGCGAACTGTAGTTGAGGGGCTGTCCTTTCGTTTCAACCGATTCCCACCCCCCGTCCGATCGTAGAAGGACCCACCTCTTTCTCCGACCATCGAGGGCCCCCATCCCCCGCAATTTTTTCCGATCCTACCCCCCCTCCCCCGTGCCACAGTAATCGGGGCCGAGTGATTACAGGTAATACATTTAATATTCGGCAATTTTCCAGGGCGAAGGTGACGAGTTTTTCGGTTTATTACTTCCATATTTACAGAGTAAATGGAGGAATAATACTTAATATAGGTACTATAGTATAATATAAAATACTATAATAATCACTCAATATACTACTAATACTTACTATATAATATACATGTATACTTATAGATATACTTAATAAATATATAATGTACTTAATATGCTACAAAAACTAAATACTTGATGTACAATAATACAATAATTTTAAACTTCTTAAAATCGAGAATCGGAACGGAGCTTCAGAAAAAACTTTTACTTACACGCATTCACTTCCCGAACAAGTGTCCGTCTGTCCGTCTGGGATCATTTACAAAAATGACCATAGCTCCCTCAATTCTCAACCATTTTTTCAAATTTCTTGAACTGAATCGTTTGTCTTGGCAAGACCTAACACTTAAGTTATCGGAGTTTGAATAACTCACAGTACTTCAGATTTATTTGCATTTTTAGTGTTTTCTATTTTATTTTTTTCCGACCACAAAAATGAACAGATTTGAGCGTTCTTGGTCTTAAAATCTTTGTTTTACCTTGCAGAATATGTGGACATTTTTTATACTCCGATAATGTGGTGTTCTTTTATTTTGGGAGAATTTTAAAATTTGCATAGTGAATTTTTTGATATTTTTGACCTAAACACCCTAAAAAGCACTCAAAATATGATCAAATTTTGTCACAATTTTACTTTTCAAAATATGGAAGTATTGTGTGTTATCTACGCACCACTGGTTTTCCGGCCACAAAATGCACCGTTTTTAGCGTTCTCGGTCTTAAAATCTTTGTTTTACCATGCAAAATATGAGGATATTTTTTATATTGAGATAACTTGGCGTATCTTCGTTTTTAGGCAAGTTTTAAAATTTGCATAGTGAGTTTTTTGATATTTTTGGCCTTAACAACCTCATAAGCAGTCAAAATATGATCAAATTGTGTCACAAAGTCATTTTGTGTCAAAAAGTTTTTGAAATTTTTACCAAAAATCAGCTTCTAAATCTAGTTGGTCCTAACGTCCCGGCAGAACTCCTGACGTAATTTTGAGGCCAGTAAAACTGCTGTTGATGTGGTAAAAAATTCGTCTTTGTAAGGAAATTTGCACCATAGGCATGTGAGGTATCATTTTAAATGATTTTTTAATGGTGAATCTTTAACCGTTAAGGACTTATTGCAGTTTTAGTGAGACATTTTTGAGTTTTCCAAAATTTGGCAACCTAGGAGTGAGACAAGCTTTAACAATGGTTCCGAGGGATTTTTATTTTAATTATTCGGAGAATTTAATGATAATTCTTATTCTGTTGATTATGTAGGCAAACGAGAATAGATCTGACGGCGAATTTAAAAATGTGCTGAGTTGAAAAGATTGATAAATAGATACCTATCAAGATAGGTAGGTTTCTATCGAGCAAAGTGGATGGTGAAGCTTTTTTGCCGGGTTGAAAAAAATTTCTTCTGAATCCCCATCTAAAATACAAATTTATACTGATGTTCTAGAATGATATCAACTACATTCCGTGTTTCAGAAGTACCTATGTTTCATATGGTTTGTCTTTGCAATCGAAAAATGAACCGCTGTGCAGAATTTGCAGAGTTCTTCTGATACACGGATAAAAATAATGTGGACTTGCTACTGTGCCACTTAGCAACGTTTCCTGTAGTATTTATACCAGACGTGAAATCATCGTGAATCCGCCTCACATCTATACATATTGTTGAATAACCAAATCGAAAAATATTGTTGCAGAAATTCGGTGGAAGATTTTCAGAAGAGCTGAGCCAATATTTTCGCGGAATGTATCGAATAAACTGATAAAAAGACCGCGATGCCGTACACGTCAAATATTCGAATATTAGGGGGGGTGGCATGATTTCCAGCTGTAAGTTGCTCCTATGGGAAAGAGTAATGATGATGATAATATCAAATGTGAAAGGTTCCAGAATATTGCGGTAGTCGAAAGGACTGCTTTATTGTAAAGATGGAAGGATTCACGGCGTGTCGAGCCCGCAAGAGCCGCTTTCTTCGTGCTGGGAGGAACGAAGAAATAAGAAAAGGAACCGGTTCATTTGAAAGGAATTAACTGCGGAATTATTTGAACGGTATATCCGAGAAGGAGGTGCCATCGCAATAACTCACAGGAATCTGACTATTTTGTATACCGGCTCACGAGGACGTCTATTTGAAGAAAGATTTTCTCTCGTCTCCCACTGATCCTTCTATATTAGGAAGAGGAATATTTCTTAATATTTTCACATCAGCCATTCTGCTCATCTTTGCCCAGGGATTATTTTCAAGATGAATGACTAGGGATCAGGAGAAGGGTATGTGGGCTATGTGGGTATCATCGACGCTCAAGCTTGGGCCTGGGGCAGGGGTGGGAGGGGGGGAAGGAGAAGCGAATTCTATTGGGTTGCGGAATAGGCTTCTATATTGAACGGTCAAGATCTTCTGAATACAGTGAAAACCAGTGGTGTGTAGATAACACGCAATACTTCCATATTTTGAAACGTAATATTGTGACACAAATTGATCATATTTGGACTGCTTTTAGGTCAAAAATATCAAAAAATTCACCATCCAAATTTTAAAATTCGCCAAAAATAAAAGTATGCTAAATTATCGGAATATAAAAAATATCCACGTATTCTGCAAAGTAAAACGAAGATTTTAAGACCAAGAACGCCCAAATCGGTTCATTTTTGTGGCCGGAAAAAATAAAATAGAAAAGACTAAAAATGCAAATATATCGGAAGTACTGTGAGTTATTCAAATTTCGATTAAACAGGGTGGTAGGTCTTGCCGAGACATTTCAGTTCAAGAAATTTGAAAAAAGGTTAAGAATTGAGGGAGCTATGGTCATTTTTTTGTAAATGACCACTGACGGACACACAGACACTTGTTCAGGAAGTGATTCTGAGTAAATGTGTAAGGGAAAAAGCTTTTCCCGAAGCTCCGTTCCGATTCTCGATTTTAGGACGATTCCAATACTTCCATTTACTCTGTAAATATGGAATAATGAATTATATCAACGGAAAGGAAGGTGGCCGTCATGCCTTGACCACGTAAATACTGTCTTTAAGTATGTTGTTAAAATATTGTTGTTCCTTTTGATAGATAATGTCGATACCTTAAAACACAAAGGGCATATGTCCAAAAATGGCATACCTAATGAGAAAAGTGCAAAATAACGCAGGTCCCAGAGAAACACCCCGTATCGTCATTTTGGTCACTTTTCAGGAAAGCCAAAACCATGGTTGTCAAGGATGGATAAAACTTTTAAAAAATTCGATAAAAGCAGGCTAATAAAATCGCTCTTGCGGTAAAATTTGGAGCACATGCGAGGCCACGTCTTCTGAAACGGTTAACGATGCCAAATAGCTGGAAGAACAGCTCTTTGCTGACACAATGACGATACAGGTTGTTGTCTAATACGTGAATTGCGCACATCCTATTGGTATTGCAATGGAACTTCAAGTTTTATAGAATCCGTGCTGGAAAGAGCTTTCCAACCATATGCATAACTCATTTTTGGCAAAAATGACAATAGGGGGTGTTGCTCTGAGACGGGCGATAAGTTTTTGATCAATTTACAAAAATAAAGATTTCTCCCATAGTTTTCAATTCCATGAAAAAAACCGCTAGATAAAAAATGTTTGTCTGGCCAAGATCTACAACCTCGTTCAACCAGAACTTTGTTAGCACTTCACACTTCCAAGATGAACGTTCTTTAAATACTTGTCGTTTTTCTATTATATCGTTTTTTGGCCCCGAAAATAGATTAAAGGATCATGATTCTTGGAGCGATCGATAGGTTCCGATGAGTAGATTCTTTCGGCACCGAAATCTCAAAATTGATATTTTTGGACATATGCCCTATGTGCTTTAAGGTATCGATGTATGTTATATCGTTGTATATATTATATCGAAATCGATATATTATATCGAAAGCTCGGCGAAGGAGGCAGTTTTTTGCTGCAGACCCTACTCCCGATCTGTTAGTAACAGTATTCGTTCAAGGGTCGATCACCGATCCACAATAACGTTCGACCGTTCGAAAATATCAACCACGAACCGGCAGATAGCGTTCCACATCTCCGGTTAGGCAAAAACTATCATGCGCAGGTGCAGGATAGAACTGAGGTCTCTCGCATTAGAGGCTATTTCCTTCCAAGTTACCTTTTATGGTCTTCTTTTATGGTCCTATCGTTCTTCCATGGTTCAATTCTGACGAGGTAGCGTACAAAAATATTCAAAAGGCGGTCGGGCGTGACTGTGAGCGCTGGCAAAGAATACAAGGCCGAAAAATATCACCCCCACCCAGTCCCTTTTCAGTCCTGCCGACCTTCTCCCTTCATTCGATGGAGAAAATATGGACCCGAGCTGTGCATGATGAATTGAAGGAGCAACAAGAATCTGGCCCGCAATAGCTTATTGAATGTTCGACTACCTCGCGCTTCTCCATTGGAATAATTTTATTTTCTCCATGGAAGTATCGCCGGGCAAAAGACCCGTTTCCAGTTCACTGGCGTCTTCTGTGATGGTGGACATTTTAATATCTCAAGCCGGTGGGTTTTGAATGAGGAGCACAAAGTGAGTCGAGTTGGAAATGGATCCTGAGAAACGCAATTAGGCATTTCATTCAGAGTATTGGCCCTCCCACTTGGGGCCATTAGAGCATGAGATACTTTGAAAGTTGAAGACGCGATCCCAGTTGAATCCGAATTAGTTTAATTCTCAATTCAAATTAACGCCAGCCTAGAGGGAACGGAACACGAGGTATAGAATGTAACTTTATTAATATTCTCATTGTGCGCCTCCCTCGCTAACTATCTATTAAATGGAACGGATGGAGATGATGGTGCCAAAAGGGGAGGGGTACCGGTGAAGTAGGGGGGGGGGTGTCACAAGGGGGAGGGGCATCGCTTCGTTGGGTAGATGGAGTGCGGGATGGAGTTCGAGTTCCTGATCGTGAATACGGAGGCGATAATATGGGAAAAGAGAGGACCGAGGAGCATTGGGAGGTTTATTGTACTAGATTGAATCTAGAAAACAAATTTTGTTCTTTAAATTTAAAGGATTTGGCGGTAATTTATCTATTCAGAGGAACCTGCCCTTTAATTGATAAACCACAAGTAATTTTACTTTTATTTTTGCTTATATACGAGTACCTTTATCATCGTAAAGTGGAAGTATTGGAATCGTCCTAAAATCGAGAATCGGAACGGAGCTTCAGAAAAAACTTTTACTCATTTTCTCAGAATCGCTTCCCGAACAAGTGTCTGTGTGTCCGTGTGTCCGTCTGTGGTCATTTACAAAAATGGCCATAGCTCCCTCAATTCTCAACCTTTTTCCAAATTTCTTGAACTGAAATGTTGATCCCTGCTAGACCTATCACCATGTCTAATAAGAATTTGAACACTGTACTTCCGATATATTTGCATTTTTAGTGTTCTCTATTTAATTTTTTTCCGGCCACAAAAATGAACCGATTTGAGCGCTCTTGGTCTTAAAATCTTTGTTTTACCTTGCGGAATATGGGGATATTTCGTTTTATTCCGATAACATGGCGTATTTTAATTTTAGGGAAGTTTTAAAATTTTCATAGTGAGTTTTTCGATATTTTTGACCTAAACACCCTTAAAAGCCGTCAAAATATGATCGAATTGTGTCCCACTTTCACGTTTCAAAATATGGAAGTATTGTTCGTTTTAAAAATAATCGGTTTATGGGTGATTCCAAGATTACTGTCCATTTTCAGAGGTCAGATTTTGAAAAAATTTAGGTTGTTGAAGTGGGTTCTGCCGCTGTTAATATTACTTAGGGGACTCCTCCAAAGATGTTTCACGTATCCAGCAGAATTAGAATCAACCTTTTCCATGAAATTTTACAATTTAAAATTTCTAAGTGTTACGGTAATGACATTTGTGTCACGGTAATGACATTTGCACTGTTATAATAATGACACATAAGTAATGGTAATGACCAACCATTTGCATTTTGACCATAAATCCATACACGACAGTCCGAATACCATATTTTATTAACACTGCATAATAATTATATTAATGAGGGTTAATGAGAATACTGTTAATGTTCAAATAGAGTTTATTTGCGTATAAACAGGCAACCTTCTAAGCAGTACTCAGTAAAAAACGTTTTTCCAATAAATATAAATTCACAGCTATAACCAGTCATGTTTACTCGCTGAATAGGTACTTGTGAAGAATACGTTCAGTTTTTAAGCTGATAAATATATTAATAAACGTAAAATGTATCACTGACTCATTCCAGAGTAGTAACTTCTGGTAAAAAGGGTTAACAGCCAACGATATAAAAATAAGTCGTACTTGACAAAATAAGACTACAATATCACACAGACTAAACTGTATCACTTTCAATTACGGTATATATACCTATTGAAATTACACCTAGTATTCTCGGACGCATGCCACCAAGGTTGGGTCGTTCTTCCTTTGCTCACGCTTAAGCCTCGCTGCTTCTCGTCTCGCCCTCTTCCTATCTTCATCGTTTCTATATTTTTTGGGTTTCGCCATCTTCAACCTAGCAGGGAATACAAATATGGGTCAGGCATTCAAGAAAAGTATCTCCTACCAAAAAAAAGTGAAATAGAACCCGAATTCAATGATCTTTTTCCATAGTTGAATGACGGTCGGAATATACAGTTCAGTAGTTTTGTTTTCAATTATTGGCGTACCTGAGGCACCCACATTAGTAGAAGCACTCACTTTTCTATTCTTTTAAGGACCGGTTTCTTAACAAAATTTATCAATCCGATATCCAAAGAAGCTTCAGATAAAATTCACCACGTTGGTGTTTATATCAAATTTGAATGTAAAAATCTCATTGGAAATGTTTATATTCAGGACCGGTTTATCAATTCATTTACAGCTAGATTTATCCAAAGACGCTTGTACTACATTTGAATTGTAAGGGGAATGTCACAAAAAGTACTTTTAGAGAAAAAGCAGGTTTTGTATTTTAAATTCTATGTTTTTTCCCCTTACACCGAATCTTTCGTTGCTTCTCAGGGCGACATTTATACTTTTTTCCCCTTGGAGTTTCACTATACGGTTAGTACCTTTGAATTCCTACAAAATGCGCTATTAAGCTTGTTTTTGGGAAAAATGGACATTTCCTGTTCTTTCCCCTTACCCTTCATGTTACCTAGGACATATTTACATTGATCGTCATACTGGAGATTTCTAGGAAATTAGTTAATGCAAGCGTCCTTGGATAAATCTAGCTTTAAATAAATTGATAAATTTATTCCCTAAAATTGAATGGAAAAATTTTGTCAATAAACCAGGCCTTGAAGAACGCACAACACGCATTTTGATATGTATCACTATCACTTACTAAGTGTAGGTACCTATTTTGTAATTTACTTTTTTTGTTTTTTTTACAACCCTGGTTGAATGGAAGAGTGGTCGACTGCGACCAAATTCTGCCAGGTTAAATAAAACGTTAATCAATCAATCAATCAACAATGATTATAAGTAATCAGCACGAAAATTCGCAGATTACCAATAATTTGTTGTCATTACCATGACAGTTTGTCATTACCATTACGAAATGTTTTTGGGGATTCCGTAATGGTAATGACAAGATATTGGTAACGGAGTTGACATTTTAGACTTTGAGCGGCCATTAATCCTCAACAAGTGAAAATTCATGAAAAACCTGGGGTGTATTTTGTAGGGCCTAATAGTAGAATTCAAAACATGCAATTAAAAAATTTTTAAGTTGACATGCATTATCGCAGCAAAAGGTTACGGTAATTACAAAAAAATTTGTTCTTACCCGTTTCACAAAGTTCCTCCATGTAGACCCAACAGCAACTGACAGCTGGAGCTCCATTCCATTTTTTGACGCCATCTGCAGTGTTGCCTGCACCCAATCGTCAAAAAAAACTTCCGAAATTTCACCAATGGGCCCAAGTTTTACCACTTTGCGAAACGGCGATGGGAATGACTTTTATTCGTGGGACACACGTTTTTTACCACATTTCATGCAAAATATTTTATAAAACGTCAAGGAAGTCCTTGACAACCCTTGAAGTGTGGTCACAACACCTCAGTCAACCAAAAAATTCTAAAAATACCTCCTAGGTAATTTCAGGAGAGCTGTGAATGAACATGAAAAATCAGTACCTGCTCACTGGGACAGTAACGGTAATGACATTTTGGCACTTCAAACTTGAAAATCTCGCCGAGAAAGGTTAAATTTATCGTTTTTTAATTTATTCCTTAAAGAACTAAGTTAGTTGAACGTATTGCAAAAAAAAATATCAGCTATAAACGAAAAACAGAAGCAGCATCCTCATCGGACGCGAAAATGGACAGTAATCTTGGAATCACCCTTATACCTACGCCTGAAAACCAACGGATTGCTAGTTTCAGGACAGCTCGAAACTATCCCGGTTCTTTGCCTTCGGTCGTTTCAATTGGATTTCCGAAGGATATGAATCGTCAGAAGAGTTTGTTTTCGAGGTAGATTAGCAATCACCTCTGAAACAGAAGCTTGCCCAACGTTCCGATATTAGTTGACCAACCGAGGTTTGAGTTAGCGAGATCTCGGAAGAGTTGTATTGACTGTTGATGTGACTTTTCATGATGGTGTACGATTTTGGGAATTGTTCCATATGAAGCTGTAATGGGAAAAGTTCAATCGGCTGTTAGCTCGGGAAGTTAGTCGACGGCGAAAGCTTTTACTCAAACAGATTCTCACCGGGGTAACTGGTGGAACTACTTAAGCCCCTTTTCGATGGATAACTAAGCTATTGGATGCCCAAAAATGAAACCAGCGGCGCAGGTTAACACACAATACTTCCCTGTTTTCATATGTAAATTTTTGGCACAAATCGATTATAGTTTCACTACTTTGGAAGCTATGGGGATCCCGAGTGCCGAAAAACTCACTGTGCAAATGTTAAAACCCGTCTAAAATCAAAATACGAGGTGCTAAAAAAAAATTTCATGGGTTCTGCGGGGTAAAGCAAAGATTTCAAGACCAAGAACGATCAATTGGGTTCATTTTTGTTCCCAGGAAAAAACCAAACCTTCGAACTGCTGATATATCGGAAGTACTATGAGTAATTCAAATTCCGGATAGACAGGGTGATGAATCATGCCAAAACCAACATTCCAGTTCAAGAAATTGAGAAAAAGAGTGAGAACTGAGGGATCTATGGCCATTTCTGTACATGACCACAGGCACTTCTTCGGAAGTGATTCTTAGAAAAAGTGTATAGGTAAATTAATTCTGAGGCTCCTATCCGATTTTTGATATTTGGGCGATCACAATACTTCCATTTACTTCGAAGATATAGAAATAAAAACAAGCCGCCAGATGCAAAATTAAAAAAAGACAAGTCAACTTCAGTACCGTTTAACAGCTTTCTCATCGTTTCAAAAATGGCTGTGAAAATGTTATTTTTACTTTTATATTCACGAAGTAAATGGAAGTGTTTTAATCATCCCAAAATCGAAAATCGGATCGGAGCTTCAGAAATAATTTCACTTACCTGTACTCAGAATCACTTCCTGAACAAGAATCTGCGTGTCCGTCATTTACAAAAAATGGCTCCATCAATTGTGAACCTTTTTTCAAAATTCTCGAATAAGGATGTTCGTCCAGGCAAGAACTAACACTCTGTTTAACCGGAATTTGGATTATTCACATTTTCTCGCCCTTTAACCCTAAGACATAGAAAAATTGGTATTCCACCTCACCGCGGGGAAAATCGTTGAGTTGCTGGAAATCGCTGAGTTTGCTGACGCAATAATTCCCCAGTTATGTTATCCAGGTTATCCAGGTTAAGCTGTTATCCAGGTTTGGAACGAAAAACTGGAGTGATCAACAGAACCAGCAGCGGATTGAAGCAGCGAAACTGAAGGAATTCAGTCAACGCAGTCAGGTACTGTCGTAATTTTGACAAACAATCACAGACTGAACAATGTTCTCCATTGGAAAACATTCCAATTCAATGTTTTCCATAATCTAACAGCTTTTACTGTTTCTTTCTATCATACCTTATCCTGCCTTTGCTTTTACTAAGTACCTGCCGTTTTACTAAGTACAGGTAGTGACTAAAATGCACGAAAATTCCTATAGGAACTGTCTCTCACAATGAAACAGAAACTCAAACTCATAATTGAACTCGAAGTCAAACTAACATAAACCCGGAACTCAAACTCATCATCGAAGTCGAAGTCACACTCACAATAAACCGAAACATAAACTCATAATCGAACTAGAAGTCAAACTAACAAAAAACCGAAACTCAAACTCATGGTTAATCTTGAAGTCAAACTCACAATGAAACAGAAACTCAAACTACTATCCAAACTCGAAGTCGAACTCACAATAAACCGAAACACTAACTCAAACTCATAATCGAACTCGAAGTCAAACTAACAAAAAACCTAAACTCAAACTCATAAATAAACTTGAAGCCAACTGAGTTTGATAAGAGATTGAGTTTCTGTTTCATGGTGAGTTTGACTTCGATTTCGATTGAGAGTTTGAGTTTCCATTTCATTGCGAGTTTGACTTCGAGTTTTATGTGAGTTGATGTGTTTGAGTTAATGTGTTTGAGTTAAGTGTTTGAGTGATTACGAGTTTGAGTTTCTGTTTCAATGTGAGTTTGACTTCGATTTCGATTGAGAGTTTGAGTTTATTTCATTGTGAGTTTGACTTCGAGTTCGATTATGAGTTTGGGTTTCTGTTTGCCAAACCCATCGTGAGTTTGACTTCGTGTTCGATTACGAGTTTGAGTTCCGGTTTTTTGTATGGTTGACTTTGAGTTCAATTATAGGTTTGAGTTTCGGTTTTTTGTTAGACTTGTTAGACTTGTTTGACTTCGAGTTCAATAATGAGTTTGAGTTTCTGCTTCATTGTGAATTTGAGTTAATGTTTCATTGTGAGTTTGGGTTTGTTTTCCATCTTGAGTTTGACTTTGAGTTCGATCACGAGTTTGAGTTTTGGTTTTTTGTTAGTTTGACTTCGAGTTCAATTATGAGTTTGAGTTAGTGTTTCATTGTGAGTTTGGGTTTCTGTTTCATTGTGAGTTTGACTTCGAGTTCGATTATGAGTTAGCGTTTCGGTTTATTGTGAGTTTGACTTCGAGTTCGATGATGAGTTTGAGTTTCTGCTACATTGTTTGAATTAATGTTACAGTTTGAATGCTACAGTTTGAATTAATGTTTCATTATGAGTTTGGGTTTGTTTTCCATCGTGAGTTTGACTTCGAGTTCGATTACGAGTTTGAGTTTTGGTTTTTTGTTAGTTTGACTTCGAGTTCAATTATGAGTTTGAGTTAGTGTTTCATTGTGAGTTTGGGTTTCTGTTTCATTGTGAGTTTGACTTCGAGTTCGATTATGAGTTAGCGTTTCGGTTTATTGTGAGTTTGACTTCGAGTTCGATGATGAGTTTGAGTTTCGGTTTTTTTTTTAGTTTGACTTCGAGTTCAATAATGAGTTTGAGTTTCTGCTACATTGTTTGAATTAATGTTACAGTTTGAATGCTACAGTTTGAATTAATGTTTCATTATGAGTTTGGGTTTGTTTTCCATCGTGAGTTTGACTTCGAGTTCGATTACGAGTTTGAGTTTTGGTTTTTTGTTAGTTTGACTTCGAGTTCAATTATGAGTTTGAGTTAGTGTTTCATTGTGAGTTTGGGTTTCTGTTTCATTGTGAGTTTTGGTTTCTGTTTCATCGTGAGTTTGAGTTTCTGTTACATTGTGAGTTTGAGTTAATGTTTCAGTGTGAGTTTGGGTTTGTTTTTCATTGTGAGTTTGACTTCGAGTTCGATTACGAGTTTGAGTTTCGGATTTTTGTTAGTTTACTAACAAAAAGTTCGAGTTCGGTTTCGAGTTTGATTATGAGTTTGAGTTTCTGTGCCATTGTGAGCCTGACTTCAAGTTCGATGATGAGTTTGACGTTCGATTTTATTGTGAGTTCGACATCGATTTCGTTTATGATTATGAGTTTAATTATGTACCAGATCGTAAGTTTGACTGAGTTATGTCATGCTGCCGCCCATTTCCAGTTGCGCTCTGCGGACTGAATCGACGATTATGGCGTTTCACGTGAGTTTCTCAAAAAACGAATGGTTCCATCAAATCGGGAGCGAAAATTTGAATCGGGAAGTGCACAAATCTCAAAATGGGAAAATAGAGTTATGTCTTGCTGGTTCTTAGCCGTCGATATGCAGAGTAACAATCCGAATCTGCAATTAAAAAAATCCGCCGTCCGCTGTCCGCCGAACACTTTCAACCCACACGGATGGAAATTTTTTTCAAGGAAAAATCAACCTTCAGTTGCCTTTTTCAAGCTTTTTCATGCTGAATCGAGTGGGACTATCGCCAGATCGGTTGGTTTCTTCGTTGGAAAGTTACAGGCTTTACGGTGGACGCTCAGGGCTGCTTGTAGGGTAGACTACGATGATGTTCGATTTCCTCATATTGAAAGAAATCTTGTGTTTCAGTGAAGGATTATGAGCCGAAATGTTGAACTATTTTTGTCTAACAATTATTTTCATTTAATGAATGTCAAAGCAACATTATGGCAATTTGGACATAATGGCGTTTTTTCTGGAAACGCAAATGAACCGATTCGAGCGTTCTTGGTCCTGAAATCTTTGTATTACGTTGCAGAATACGTGGATATTTTTTATGTATACCGATAATTTGACGTATTTTGATTTTAGGCGAGTTTTAACATTTGCATAGTGAATTCCTTGACATCAAAAATACAAAATTTACGTATCCAAATGAGGAGGTGTATTTCAAAACTGAACATGTCCACTAAGAAAAATTGGCGTTTTATGAGCTTTCCTACAATCGTATAGTACATAAAATAATTAATTTATATTTTTTTGAATAAATATTTATCTTTATTGAATAGGTATATTAATAACTAAATAATAAATAAATTATTTATTTTATGTACTATACGATCGTAGGAAAGCTTATGAAACGCCAATTTTTCTAAGTGGACATGTTCAGTTTCGAAAGACACCTCCTCAAATATGGGAGTATTGTGCGTTACCTAGCACCACTGGTACTGGTTTTTTGCTTGCATTTTATTTTTCACTTTTTAGTTTTTCAAGCTTCTATTTAGAGTCGGCTTCATTCCGGTTGTAACACGTCAGCAGCTGCCATTCTACTCAAAAAAAAAAAAATCAAAAATCGACCGGTTCCCAAACGATGCCCGTTGCACACAGAATTTGCTCCTTTTCAGAATCAGAGTTTTTATTATAGCTGAATTAATAAAATTACGTTCAAAAGAGCAGAGTTAATATCGCTGACATTAGAAACGGGATGTGAGTTGTGTTGGGGGGAGGGGAGGGGAGGGGATGGGGTTTAGACTACCCAGTCCCATGGTTTCCCCACCCCTCACGAACCTATCCTTACCCATGTTTACCTTACCCTTACCTCATTCCAATTTTCTACCGAATAAAAGATGAAGACGTTTTAATAAACCATTGGTTTAAGGAGAGAAGGTGAACTGAGAGTGGAAAAACCACGACCGTGCCGCGGCGGTAGGTTTTGATTAAAGTTTACACTGACGCTACTGCCTCTGTCAACACTGGGCCAGATTCAATAAGTGAGGGCCCTTTTATTAAGCTCTCCTTTATTGGCTACGATTCCACAGAAGAAGCAGCAGCAGCAGCTTCAACCCCTCGCTCTCTCTACCAATAACATTATTCAACTGGTCTTGTACATTATTAGCTAATAACTTGGCTTCCATTTGATCATTACTCGGACTTGGAGCTGGAGCTGGAGCTGGATGTTTGGAACAGGCCGATCCCTCCTCACTCCATTGCTCGACGTTACTCCTATACTTTCTATAGCTCTGGTTCCTCTGCTTTTTCCACCTCATCCACTTCATCCTTGCCGACCCTCCGCCGTCCATTGGGAAACCACTCTTTATTACTTTTCAGGGGGTTGGCCCGTGTCTCTCGCCCCCGTTAAACAGAGGGCGCCCTCTATCTCTGCTCGTTAAAGTGGCTAATAGCTCTCTATCACCTTGATTCTTCTGGGAGGGAGGCGTGAGAAAACCTAAGGCGGAAACTGGTTTTATTTCAACTCTCCGTTTTCGGTCGGTTCTCCTGAAGTCTTGGGATTTTTTTATTCTTGATTTTCTCTCTTTCGTATTTTCAGCTGACGAAGTAGATTATCGGCAATTTCGCGTTCTATTTCTAGGAATAATCTACTCAACGTTAGCAAACTTATCGACTTGAACGGACGGCATTTGATATCAGAGCTACAATTACCCATCAATCACTTATCAAGTTTTATACCGAGAATTCCTATCGGGAACAGTAATGCAGAGATGCACACGTGGATGATATACATTGAATTTGAACCGGGCTGTAATGATAAGCTGTTCGGTGAGGTACGGTATGTATTCAGAACATTGAGTACCTACCTACCTACCTACATGCTTGCAATTGAGTACCTATCAATTACATCGTTGATTACGCGCATTGATATTGATCACGGTCAACCTAATCAGAGAGATACAAATTTATTTCATTTCGCCGTGGGGTCAACCGTATTCCGACATAGTGGAGGGACTAACGAGAAATTCTCCGGGAGGAAACTATCCAAACTAGACCATTGGATTAACACCCAGCATAGGGCAGCCCAAGTTAACCTCGAGTTTTGTGATCTAGAACCTAGAATAGCTGGAAGTATAGACAAAGCTGCAAGCAGAATTCTAAATGGTGAATTTAGCAATAATTTTCCTTTGGTAGTTTGGCAAACAGGCTCTGGAACCCAAACAAAATTTGTTTATGCATATTTAACTGCATATTTAATATGAATGAGGTAATCGCCTCTATTGCAAATGAAGAGCTAGCCGGCACGAAAGGCCGTAAAAGATGATCGTATGTTTTTGGAGAATGTTGCGTTACAATGATATTGTAACCGATTATTACTTTCTAGACTCACCGAGACAAGAAACAACACACACAGACAAGACGCACACACGAGACAAGAATGAAATTTAAGCAAGCAGCGATTCGAGATCTGCTATTAAGTGGATCACGTAATTTTGTTGAGAAATGGAGTCGTGTGAATTTTGCGAATAACCGCGTTTGAATTTTATCTCGACAATCCTGACTAATTTTCCCCAATTCCCCCATAATCCAACGACACCAGTAGTGTCATTCTATATGCATGAAGTTGGAGCAAACCACAACTTTTAGGACTTTGTGGCCACGACATCGTATTGAACCGCTGATCCGATTTTGATGAAACTAGTCCTTAAAGTTGTGGTTTGCTCCAACATGATGCATATTGTCCGGGAAATCCGATCGTTAAAGGTGAAGGGGTCCAACTTGGCATAATTAGGGCATATTTTTGAAAAAAAAAAAAAAACGCAAAAACTCAATTCTGAAGGTAATGCCGTGGGTTTAGAATTTTTTGAGTATTTTTCCCGGGTTTCTCACTTGATTTACCAAAGGATAGGCGTTTTTACGGAAAATTTTGTTTTTTTTATCGGTTTGGCTCGAAATTTCTTGATGCGATTTCTCCTTTTACGAGTTTTTGCTGATTTGAGGATCTACTGAACCGATTTTCAATTTTTTGAGCTCGTTGGATTCAATGAAGGTTTTTACACCGTTTTCACTCCCTGTAAGTCAAAATTATTTGGGTTTTAGGGGTTGAAAACTGGTTTGAATACTAATTTTTGACCTAAATGAAAAATATTTCTTTGACCCGTTACAACAAATTTTAAAATGCCAAAATAAATATCATTGAGCAGGTTTTGGGTATGTACATGACACAAAAAATTTGCAATTGTCTACGGCTCTCCCGGACTGAGAAAAATGCAAAAAACGATTCCTGCTGGAAAATCCAAGGAAGGAAAATCCAAGCTTAGGGAAAATTTTAAAAAAATTATGGATTCAACTTCGGGCTTTTTTGGCGCGAATCTTAAGATATCGACTGAAAAGAAAATGAAATTTTGCGTTTTTCGAGATTTTGGTGAGCGTGGTTAATTTAGGGGGAGTAATAAAGCCAAAATCGCGTTTTTCGCAGTTTTGTTGGTTTTACGACCCAAGTACCTATGTGTTTAAGGCAAAAACGTGATGGGTGTTAAATTCCCTATCAGATGCAGTCCCACCCTTGATACCGACTTTTTACACAAGGACGTCCGTGTATAGGTTCAGAACTGCAAAACTGCGATTTGGCTATTAGAAAATGAGCGTTTTCGGATCAGCCAGCTTATTCTAATTGGGTGGACAGTTTAATTAAGGGAATGTAAACAGATGGGAGGCAGGGTTTGCGTCTGGGCCCTTCCGAGAAAGCAGGTCCTGCTTCTTGGAACTCCTAGGTATAAAGGCATTGTCCCTATGAGACCTCGTTAAGGGATATCACTGTCTTGTTTACGCTCAGTGTTTTTATTTTCTTTTCATACCTATTTATTCATCATTGTACCATCACGTTTGTTAAGACCAGTATGTTAAGATCGTTCAAAAACAATCGAAAACAAAGCCAAAATATAAGAAGGAAACGATTAAAATTTTGGACAAAGAACTCAAAACAGCCCAAATCATACTACGTCACCACCACACTAGAGAAAAAATACAACTATCCAATGTTCCAAGAAATTCTCCCAAGCTGTCGAAAACGCGAGGAATAATTCATTGAACCAATCAGAAGTCTTGACTAAGAAATTTGGCTTAAACATTACCAGAGAAGATTTGAATACATTAAAACCAAAAAGTTGGCTAAATGATAACATATTACATTTTTATATGGAACTAATTGACCGAAGGAGTAGACAAAACGAACAGTCACCCAAAACCTTTTGTTTCAACATCTTTTTGTTTGTTCAATGTCGGAAACACCGTAAAACCTTAATTGTTTATTCCGATTGTTGACTAATTGATTTGATAATAATGTATTGTGCTTTAATCGAAATCATAGCTATCTTATTATTAGCTAAGAGTTACTTATTATTGTACACCTTACTTGATCCTTATTTTTTATATCCACGGTGTTTTATCTATTACTTTTACTCAATATCTTGTTTCATATTTCAGACTGCTTGGACCATATATATTATATTGCATTGTGTAATGAAAATTTGTGGGATATTATTTCATCTTAGGGACGCATCATATACGCCGAAACTGCAATCTAGTTGGCCTTCAGCCATTAGCGCTGATGCAGGAGCAAAAGCCAACATAATATGTTATGTAATATGTTATGTAACCTGTATATTATACAGGTCGCTGCGCGCCCTGGCTTCAGTCTCCTCTTACCGTAGCTCCAGCAGTCTAATAGGTTTTACCTTGTGTTATTTTTCTGGAAATGAAAGTGGTGCCTTTTTTAAAAATCAATTTCTTCGCCCCCCCCCCCAACTAATCGTGAAATACATTTTTCTAATAAATAACGTAATTTATTTTATGCTTCTTGACAGTTTGATGATGCATAACAGAGACTAAAGGTAAATATAGTAGGTATCTCCAGAATAAGCTGATGGAGTTTGGTCCATGCCGTCCCAGCATAATGAAAATGGAATCGGCGTAATGTGGACTGTGTCAATTATATCATGTAGTTGCAGCCCTTTTCCCTTAACAAAATAACGTTGAATAGAAGAAGGCTGAAAGCAGCCCGACGACTAGTTTTCAAGGGGCTAATTGGGCACGACCTGGTGCGAATCTACGGTGGTGGGGCTCAAGGGATCGGACCATTAGTAGTGCATTTGCAGCGGTAGCTTAACTCATCAGGCCAAGTCGTTAAAGGCAATAACTGGAGAACTGGAGAAGCAGAACCCCGACAAAGCTTTCCCCTCGATTAATTACTTGGTAGGCTTTTTAATCATTTGCCACAGGACGGGACACAGTGTCGCAGAGAAGGACTGCGGTTGACATGATCTTGTAACAATGGCTTTTACTAGGAAGCTAATCAATTCGCCACAATAGGACCCCCCGTCCCTTGTAAGCCCTGCCTCCGCCGACCCAACCGTCTCAGTGCCCTCCCACGTCCTTCAAGGGGCCCTTTATTTAACTTTGCCCATTAGTAAATCCTCAATGGATTTCAATGTTTCAATTACCTCGTAAACTACGGGAATACAACGCTTGACCCATTGTTCCCTAAAAGTTACATCTGGTCAGGATTCATTGAGGCTACCAATGAGTCGAGTAAGTACCCGTTCCATGTAGTCGAAAATCAGAGGAAAAAACATTTTTCACGCCCTGTTACAGCCGATTGATTGCCTCCTATCTAACTTTATGTCCTTTTTTGTAGGTACACCTAATCCTCAATCAGCGAACCTGAGTTCCAAGTGGCGTCTGTAGAAATCTAGGGGAGAGGGGGGCGGATGTCCCAATGTTCAGTTATTGAATTTTCGGTACATTATTTCCAGAAATAATGTACCTATACAATCGGTCGTGAAATTTTTTTACAACCCCCCCCCCCCCCAGAAAATATTTCTTTTACGTTTCAGAGTTCTAGAACACAAATCTGCGATAAAAATTTTTTGTCCGTCCGCCGTACGTAGCAAAACGCATGGAAGGAGTTGTCCGATTTAAAAACCAGTGGTGCGTAGATAACACACAATACTTCCATATTTTGAAACGTAAAATTGTGACACAATTTGATCATATTTTGACTGCTTTTGAAAGGGTTTAGGTCAAAAATATCAAAAAATTCAGTATTAAAATTTTAAAATTTGCCCAAAATGAAAAAACGTGACATTTTCGAAATGTAAAAAATATCCACATATTCTGCAAGGTAAAACGAAGATTTTGAGACCAAGAACGCTCAAATCGGTTCATTTTTGCGGCCGGAAAAAAATAAAATAGAAAACACTAAAAATGCAAATATCTCAGAAGTACTGTGCGTTATCTAAATTCGAGTTGAGAAATGAGGGAGTTATGGCCATTTTTGTAAATGACCACAGACGGACAGACGGACACACGGACAGACGGACACACAGACACTTGTTCAGGAAGTGATTCTGAGTAAATGTGTATAAGAAAAAGTTTTTTCTGAAGCTCCGTTCTGATTCTCGATTTTAGGACGATCACAATACTTCCATTTACTCTGTAAATATGGAAGTAAAAAATTTAGCAAATTTATTCTAGTTGAACACCCCGGGTAAGAGAATCCGGTAAACACGCTCGAAAGTACTCAAAAACTCTCGAATGCCGAAAAAGTCATAATTTCAAAAACAGTGTTTTTGGGTTTTGGACCCCTTAACATTTGTCGACCGAATCCCCCAGACGATGTGCATCAAGTTAGAGCAAACCACAACTTTTAGGACCAACCGCGCCAAAATCGGATCAGCGGTGCGGTACGAAATCCTGACCCCAAAATTTTGTGTACAGGACATCGTATTGAACCGCTGATCCGATTTTGATGAAACTAGTCTTAAAAGCTGTGGTTTGCTCCAACTTGATGCATATTGTCCGGGTAATCCGATCGGAAAAGGTTAAGGGGTCCTAATCGGCATTAGTACGGTCCATTTTTGAAAAAACACAAAAACTCAAAGGAAGGTGATGGCGTGGGTTTAGAATTTTTTGAGTATTTTTCCCGGGGTTTTTGCTTAATTTACTATAGGATAGGGGGTTTTTTCTAGAGCGACATGTCCTGAATAGATTTTTGAATATTATTTATTTTTTTAATTATTATTTTCAGAATGTATTAATTATTAAAATTTATTATAATTAAAAAAATAATAAAATAAATAAAAATTTTAATGAAATAAATTACTCGCCTAATTAATTACTTAATAATTAAATAAAAATAAATATAATATAATATAAATATATTATAAATATAATATAAATAAAAATAAATTAGTGACATAAAATAAATTAAACGCCTAAATAAAATTTATTCTTTGTTTTTAGAATTTATTTTTATTTTTTCCGAATAAAATTTCCCCTTCGCTTGAGTGCGGCAGAGCACGCCCTGGACAACTTCGGTTGTCGGGCGAATCGCCTGGAACGGCGGTTTACTTTTACTTTACTTACATTAAGTCTCAAGTGGGGGGTAGGTACAAATTAAGGCAATGATGATAATATTCTTTATTGTACCAGAACACAGTATGAACATTTTACATTTGTTAATAAACCAATAGGGGACCTAATAACCAAAGTACTCTAGTAAGTAATCTAAGAACAATAATCACCTTGGACCCTGGCTGAGTACTTTGACAAATATTCCTCAACCAGTGGTATTGCCTTATAACAATAGAAAGGTTCAACTTGGAACATGCAGAAGAACATCGATGAACAAAAATCCAAATCACAGGCCAGTTCATAATTATCACTTCAAGACGACTGAAACTTTTAAAAAAAGAGAATTTTATTAATAGAGCTTTACACGTAGGCACACAAGGAATATTTAACATGATAAAAAAAAACGTACAATGCCAACAGCATTTTTTCTTGAGGTTGAGATTCCCCAAAAATATAAAATAGCAATTATTTTAAGGGAATTATTTCCTACCTGTAATCAACGCCTGCCTGTCAGGCAATTCGTGTGGAATTAATTCAAAGCACCAATACGAATACCATAACTATGACAGTCCGATTCGCCCAGTAGAAAATTGGTAAATTTATTCTAAATAAAGTTAGCGCACTGATGATATTTATTATGTGTTTCCTTAGGGATCCGCTCTATTTTTTTTTTGTATCAGCCGCACATACCTACCTATAATGGAAAACTGAAACATCATGGCTGCATCATCATTGATTTGTCTTAGTCAGCAAACCAATCGGGGAAACAACATAGGATGATCATCAAGTTAAAAGACGTCCCAATTTCAAAAATTCCAAAGCCGATGGTTTCACGAAGTGCCAAAGCGTTTTTGAAATTCGTAACTTGCTTTGTCATTTCTTAACCATCGATATGGCAAAAGGGGGGAACCAAATTAGAAATCAAATATTCCCAAACCGTATGTAATATTTTTAGGTATCAGCCTTATAATCTCCTTAAACTTACATCCCCTAGCCATACATTGATTGATTTCCGGAAGAATGAAACATAAGGCAACTCAAGATATTAAGGACCACGGAAAACCGCCATACCCTACAGTTGTCCAGTTGAAAATCCCATCCTTAGCTTGGAGACATTGGAAGGTCAGCTGATGAAGTATTCCCTGTCATGATGATCTTCAATAGCCCGATATCCGACATGGCACAACACCATGACCATCAATATCCCACTCATACTTATAACGCCGTTCAGTTTGGTTCTTCAGCGTCAGTGGCTTGTGTCTAAAAAAGAATCAGTTCCAGATAATCTTTATAGTCACTTTGGCGACGGTTAATTTTCTAATAATTTTTAGAACCGGCAGATTGCGTTTCACAGGGGCAAAAATGATTGTGCACAGATGCAGGATAGAACAAGGGTCCTCTCGCACAAGAGGCTATCACCTGAGCTACCAATGATATTGTGTCAAATTTCCAATACTAAGCCCTTTCAGTTGCACGATTCCATTCTAGCAAGAAGTGGAAACAAACACTAGCGTCCTCAGCTGGATGTTTGAAAACTAGGCTAGTTCCTTTTGTCAGCCCCTCAAGAGCGCCACGTGTCCCATCCTCACAGAACTTCCTATGGAGTGGGCCTTCCTTCAAGTTCTTCCATGGTGTGCCCTATTAGCACACTGGCGGCCTGGTTGTACCAAGTGCCAGTTCTTAATTTGTCATGGTATGCTGATAGGGCCTCTACCGGATGATGGCGAAAAGTTCCTTTTTACTTTTCGTAAATTCTCCCAATCTAAGGCCTTTTTATTTCCATATTTACGAAGTAAATGAAAGTATTGTAATCGCCCTAATTGTGGACGTAATTTATTATGCACAAATTTATTTTAACCGGTTAAAGTGAAAACGCTGCTAAATAGATTAGTGACATGGGTACATTATTTTTCTGGGTATCACAGAAAATAAATTTCAAATAGTTGGAGTAGGTAGGTTTATCATCATACTGTAGGAGTCAAAAGATTTGTAAACAAATAGGAAAAATGTACAAAAAAAAAATTCATCGGAATCTTGCAACTAAATTTTTACCATTTTGATCAATAGATAGAGAGATAGATAGATTATTGGCCGATACAAAATCATTTGTAGAGTAATGGTCAATGGTGAATTCAATGATGCTTAGATGGTAACATTGGCACAATGATGAATACATAGGTATAAAATGAAAAAAGAAACGCTGAACGATTAAACAGGACAGCGGTACCCGTTGACGAGGTCTCATAGGGTCAACCATACATTTCTACCTGGGACCGGCTGATTTCTAAGAAGGGTCTCCGTTCAGTACAGCAACAGCAACTTGATGAGAGTGTCCTGATTATGATTAATACAGCGTTGATTCGCTTGCTGTTCCTGAACGCGTGGCTCCTTGTGATATTCCGCGATATGTTCGCACTTAATCTGCGAAGGAAGTTATCGAGTCAAGTTTATCTGTTTCATTGGTTTGTCTTATCTTGCTAGCCTACGTGTAGTGCTTCATAAGCATGTCGACTAATAACGCTCTTCTTCCGGCTAAAATGACGACCGAAGGCAATGCGGTCGAGAATTGGAACTATTTTAAAGATGAGTGGCAAAATTACGTCGTAGCGTCCGGGCTTGATAAGAAGGATGAGACGATACGAATCGCAACATTGAAATGTCTCCTTGGTCGTGAAACCTCACAGATATTGAGAACCTGAATCTAACAGTGTTGGTATGTAACAAAATTTTCCGCCATGTTGGCAACACTGTTTCCACTCTCTCCTTTCCCGTCTCTCACGTGTGTCATCTCTCGTCTGTTAGCCGTTGTGCTGAAATATATAGTATCTATTTTCCGCAGCCTGCGTCTTTCCTAAAATCGGCCCTAGTTTTCCAACAGGTTATGTGCCCAGTGCGATTTTTTATTCGGTCGCTATCCGTAAATGTGGTGGGTGTGTGTGTGTGTGTGTGTGTTCTGTAGTGGTCACATCGGCTCCCGTCTTGGAACGTCAAAAAACAAGGACAATCAAATCCGTTTGCCCCAATTTTTGGCACAGGTAAACTTCGTGAGTAACTAACACTTCTGGAGCTGGGAAAACGGAGGTACAGATAAATTCCTCGAGAAAAACGCACAAGTGTCCGTCAGTGTCGGTTGGAGGTTAGATTTTGCCTCAAGAACATTGTGATAGATACACAAATGCACGAATAACCCGTTGCTCGATGCATGAGTATCCACAACTCGATTTTCGTCGTTTTTCTCCTATTCCAGTGCTTTGGCTGAGGATTTCTGTGAAACATTTGCGTTCTAAATCAAATAATGTTGTCAAATTGAGTTGAGTCCGTCTCGAGAGCTCCTCACCAGAAATCCTAGTATCGACAATAGACCGCAGAAGTCGTGACGTCACGCGTCAGGTTATCTAGCTCCTCTGGACAAAACAAACCCCAGCACACGTTTATTTCAAGTTCAATCGCCCAATGTAATCGTCTCATCGTTCGAATTTCTCTATTCTTTTGTTTGTCGATCGAAAAACTCCAATTATGTCGTCTATCGTAACTCTCTCGTCGATATTGGGGTAATTTTCATCAAAGGGGAAAATAGTTATTCCTCCGGGAAAGTGGCTAAAGTGGTCTACGACGGGAGTGCCAGTTTCGCAAGAGGCATTGTCAACGCGTCGATGAAAAATCAACAATACTCCGTTGAAGTAAGCCAGAAACGTTATAGTTTGCTCGTCACTTATTTCGAGATCAAACTCAACTTCAAGATCAAACTCAACTTCGAGATCAAAGTCAACTTCAAGATCAAAGTCAACTTCGAGATAAAAGTCAACTTCGAGTTCCAACTCAACTTCGAGATGGCACTGCTTGAATTCAATCTTTACATAACTGGTGCAAAAATTCGAGTTTCTTTCGTACAAACAATAAGACCTTTGGCTTGAAACTCATACTTACATAAATGGTAGCAAAGGTTAAAGATCTTCTATACCTAAACATGAACACTTTCGTGTTCGAGCAGCACAAACCACAGTGTTCTCTGTGGTTTTAAAGCAGAAAAAACACTTTCTGGCCATTAAAAATAACCTCTGAAATCTTTCTGAAAGTCTCATTAAAACCTCTAGAACAGAGGGATCCCTCAACTATCCTTATTTTCCCACTGATAGGCACCTCGAAACCTCTAGGAACGGAGGGAAAACCTCTGATATGGCAACACTGAGTGGTATCCCTAACTTTGAGAAGTTGTAGGGGAGAATCAACTACAAGGACTGGAAATTCGTGATGACGAATTACCTCCATCATGAAAACCTTTGGGATAGCGTGGCAGGCTACGCGGACGGCGATAAAACCACGGCGGAAGTGAAGTCGAGGAGGGACATGAAGGCCCTGTGTAAGATAAACCTCATGGTTGAGAAAAATGTTGAGAAAAAGCATGGACGGCTCTTGAACGCGCCTTCGTGGACCGAGGTTTGAATCGTCGTGTGAGCCTTTTACGACGATTGTTTTCGTTGAAGTTAGTCTCATTTCGAAAAATGGAAGGCTACATCAACGAGGTTATGGATCTCGCTTAACAGCTCGCCAGTATGGACAAACCGATAGAGGACGAATTCATCGGAGTAATTCTTTCACAAGGACATTTATGATAGAGACTCTCAATAGTGTCAACGGCAAAACCAAGCGTAGGTGGTTCGCAAAAGTAGATTTCTTCTGCGAAGACCAAGGAAAAGCGATTGAGTGCCAGCTCGACAGTGGCGCGACCATCAACGTCGTCGACATAAGCACACTAAGGAAGGCGTTTGGAAAACGGTTCAGGATTAAGCCAAGCGACACTACGATTAGATGCTTCGGCGGAAGCACGATTCAGCCAGTTGGAGAAACACCGATCTCGGTAGCAAGCAAGCAGCGTGTGACCTCATGTTCCAGGTTGTGAGCAACTCTGGGAAAGGCAGCAAGATTCCACTCATCTCTGCCGAAAGCTGTGAGAGACTGGGGGCCGCTTTATCAAATCCTCAGTCAAACAGTCAGCTACTTAGCCAACGAATAGCGCTAACTGACAGCTATCTCATCAGACCGCTTTATCATTCATTCCTAACTCGTCAGTTTGAGTTATTCAGTTGTTAGCTTCCGCTGCTGTCCCTAGGCGCGTGTTTCACGAGAAATCGATTAATTTCGTCGATTGTGCTAGTTATCAGTGATATCTCTCGGAAAACCGGGTTTGTTGAGTGAGTGTTGCGCCGTGATTACCAACTTCTGATAATCAAAAGAAAATCAAATCAAAATCAAAGAAAATAAAAAAAAATGAGCTCAGCCGCTGGTAAGTACAACATGATGAATGTTTCTATCAAAATGATGACATTGCCACATTTTGATGCCATTTTCTCAAAGTAGCAGTAACCTTGATGAGTTCTGAATGCCGCTGCGTTGAAACTGGTGGCCTTCGAAGTGGTCCGAAATTGGCCCACGAAGCGATTTGATTCGTGAAACTATTGATTATATAGTTCAGATTATACAGTCAGAGAACTGTGGGAAAGGCAGAAGTCACTATTTGGCAGTGCAAACCCTTTTTTTGGAAGCTCGAATCATTATATGACTGTGACGCTGAATTTTCAGATGACATCTGAAAATTCAGTTCTGAAAAGGTGAAACGCACTGCCGTGAACCAACTGCCTGAATGGTGAAAATATAACCACCAAATAGTTACTGACAATGGCAGTGCGTTTCACCTTTTCAGAACTGAATTTAACCATTTTGGATGAACATTGCTGGAAGTGAATATGACTTTTTTAGAAGTGCAGTTAACACTCCTCATTAGGTGAGTCAAATTTCGGAATAGAAGGCCTCCATTTTTTAAAGTAGTGGCTTTGAAATTGCTGACAACCTTTTCAGAACTCAGGGTGACTGGTAATTCGACAAAATGGCATTTATCAATCTTCTCACCTACGATTCTATCATTCATTATTTCTATTATACCTACCTGGTCATATTATCTAAACTTTTTCTTTCCACTATTTAGCTTCTCAAGAGGAAAGGGCTTCTCGACGCAGGGCGTCGAACTTTTCAGAAGCAGATAAGTGCCGGCTTCTCCGACTTTGCAATGGGGCAAAGAATGTTTTAGAAAACAAGAAAACGGACGGGTCAACCAACCGTGCCAAAATACAATGATGGGTAAACATTGCGGCCCAGTTTAACGCCGAAACCACTGGGGCCCAGAGGGAGGTAAAGGCGTTGAAGTTTAAATACGAGAGTATTAAGCGAGAAGTAAGTAAGACACATTAGCGCAGTTGTTCATGTCTGTAAATTGGCTCCTAACTGCTTTCCATATATATAATGCTCATTTTGTTATTTTGTAGGTGAGGAAACACGGGACGTCCTCCTGGAAGGTGACTGGCGGTGGCCCACGCGCTCCCTCACCTCCACCCCTAACCGAAGAGGAGAGGGAGTTGAGGGATAACATAATCCTCTCCTGTGAGGGCATGGCTCCGGTAGTCGGAGACGGAGATGGTCAAGTCGGTGGGGGGGTGAATTGGCACGATCTGCCAGAAGCAGACCCAGTGGAATCGGTGGATGTCGATTTCACCAACGCCACAGCTGCGATGCTTCAAACACCGAAGCATCCACTGTTGAACCGCATCCATAACGGTAGGTCTACACTACACTATATAACAAAAGTTGATGACTAGGTACAGATGATCAATAATTTTGCAGTGGGATTACGACTGCTTACTGTTCTCACAAAAAAGAAGCTCACAGAAGACGTCAAACTCGTGCAGGTGGAGGATGATGCCCAGGGCATCCTGAAGAAATACAGGGAGGTATTCACAGGCGTCGGCTGTCTTGAAGGCGAGTGCATACTCAGCGTAGACCCATGCGTCGAGCCGATTAAGCAGAAACCAAGGTGCATCCCAGCCCCGCTACGCGACGAGTGACAGAGAACTATAGAAAAAAGGTACCTAGTACGGAGTAGTTCAGCAGTTCCCGTCAGGTGCGCACGACTGGCACCAAGGAGCAGAGTGCTCATTGATTATTGACTTGCACACTAGGAGCTCTAGGGGCGCTGCATTCTCCTGGTTCTCGTCTCGTGTAAAAAAGATTGACTCGTTCTTCTGTTCAAATAAATTAGGTAATATTTACAATAAACTCTATCTGCTCCCACACCTATTTGTCAGGTTATGGGCCCAGTCAGTAGATTTCAAGCGTTTTCTAGGTGAAAACTTGAGATTTAAAGTGAAGAGAGTCGCGTTTGTGGTTGGTGATCAATAGGTAATCTGTATCCAGTTTCCTTATGGCTACATCAACAGTGACCAGCGTTCCTATTTTGTGCAAGGAAGTCCTGTGCAAAGGATGAATGGTAAAATTGATTTGGACCAACTCAGGGTCTTTGGATCGAAAACATGGGCGATGATTCTTCCAAAGGGCGACAAATTTGATGATCGAGCCATTGAAACACGTTTTGTTGGTTATCAAGACAATGCTTAAAGAATATATTGTCCCTCATTAAGAAAAATTGTAACGTCTAGAGATGCACGTTTCGACAAAAACGATTTTGTCTATAAGGAAGACCTTATTAAGACAAAAACTTCTGTTATATATGATGACGTCATAGACAAACGCGATGATCCTCCTCATTCAGCAAACGGGAGTCAAAGCAACAATGAACAAAAGCAAAGCTCATTTGAAGCGGAGCAAATCTCGGACGAACAAGTTTCAAGAGAGAAGAAGACGAAATCGGGAAGAACTACCAAACCACCGCAACATTTGAACGACTACGATGTCTACTCAGCGTAAGTACCGTCTCTGAGCAGAAATTCCGAAAAACTACTCCGACGCTATGGAAATGGGTGTCGACTGGAAGAATGCTGTTAAAAAGGAACTGGATGCTCACGCGAAGTTCAATATGTGGTCCGAAGTCACACAGCCAGACAGTAAAAAACCCTATTGACACTAGATGAGTTTTCACCCGAAAAGCGGACGGATCCGCTAAGGCGAGGCTTGTGGCAAGAGGCTACAAGGAAGAGGGTTGCAAGGCTCCATATGCCCTGGTCGCGAGGATGACGACCGTCAGGACTTCTCTCCGCATCGCTAATGACAGGATGGAAAATATCCTACTTTGATGTTGCTACGGCATTCTTAAATGCTCGTCTCAAAAGTAAAATTTACATATATCCACCAGAGGGCGTGACTACTGACTCCGAGGTACTGCGGCTCAATCGTCCACTATATGGATTAAGAGGAAGTCCATCTGCGTAGTCGGATACATTGCATTCCTTTTTGGAAAAATTCGGTCTCACGAGATCTAGAAGAGATGTATGCAAGTTATGTGAGGACAATTGCTGACCATCATAATAAAAAAGCTAAATTGCTATGTCCCCCTCTGGGCGAGCTCCCTCCGAGCTCGCAGCTCCACTAGATGAGCCCTATAATCCTAGCATTTGGTCCTCGGTCTTCCCAGTGAATGGTTGTACTAGTTAGCAGTATAAGTTGTACATTTGAAGTGTGAATCACTAATAAACTTCAATTTTTTTTTTGGAAACTTTCGTTTCGTTTTTAAAAACATTTCGTGGAATCAGCATCCTTAACTGGCGCAGTCGGTAGGACTTTTTATTGGAGCTGACCATACCACCGCGTTTGTTGCCAGCCTTCAACAGAACTTGGCTTCCAGAAAACCGTAAGTGGACCAACCGTACTGTCGATCCTTTGCCTTACGACCTGGAGCAATTTTAGACGTCATCAACCTCTCGACTCTTACTGTTGATACGTCACCAATCCAGATTTCCATACTGACCTCTCGACCCGTACTGTCAGCCGAAATCTCCGTTTTGTTTTGTACTGACCACTCGACCCGTACTGTCAACCAAACATTAAGATAAAAGAATTAAGACAGAAGAAGAAAATACAAGATAAAGGAAGTAGATCGACCTCTCCACCCGTACTGTCGACTACGAGTAATCAAGAGGACGAACGTCTCGAGCCCTATCCAGCTTGAAAAGAGGAGGAAGACCGACCCCGACCGTGCCCATGCAGAACAGAGGAGCAGCAGACGAACGCAGGAAACGAGATAAGAAATGAGCATCTACCTTCTGTAAGTGCAGTTTCATCATTTTCTCACACCCGACTTCGATCTGACTCATCCCGTCTTCACGTTAAAACATTTTTAATATTTTTTCTCTTCTTTCTAGAACGAGATAACTAAGTTGGAATACCCAACCATTTGGAACTAGCTTTCCGTCTATCATTTTATTGAAGCAAAATTTTCAATTACAATCTGAATTTAGCTTTATATCATTTCTCATTTTTAGTCATTTTAAGAATATAAAGTTGTATAAGTTAAGCGCAATTATTCACAAGAAATGTGAAAGCACGAACCGTCAAAATTCCAAAATCAATAAAAAAATTATTTGCTCCACAAATTAAAATCTCCATTTCATTCTAATCTGCAAGAAACCCGCAGTTCAATGGCTTCACCACTGAATACCCTTGCTGATGCCGTTGGGGTTGCACTCGGAGCAATCCCCGAAGAGCAGGCCGAACAAGTTCGCCAGCAGCAAGAAATCGCGGCTTACATTCAAGACTTGTAAGGCAAACCTTACAAGAATCGCTTAGGAATAACGAATTAGGAAACAGAAATGCAAATAATACGGTTCCTGAATTCAAATCGAAACATGCAGATCTATTCCCAGTTTTCACTGGTGATCCAGGAAGTCTGGGGTACTTCCTGACTTAATGTGAAATGATAGTGGAACCTGTACGCGGCTGATTGCTTCCAAAATAAGGAGGTTTTGGGAGCAATCATTCGAAAAATTCAAGGATTGGCAGCCACTATGATAGCAGCATACAAATTTGATTCGTTTGCCCAAATTAGGGAAGCATTAGGTACTTGAAATGTACTAGGACAAACGAGACTATAAATTAACCGCAGGAATTAAAGCCAAAATCCATCCCCCTGCCTCGACCCAAATTTACACAGCGCGTCTAAAAACGTACGAGCAAATTAGGAGCACGCTCCTGAGGACGTATGCGGACAAGAGGGATGACGTCACCCTCATTATTGAACTCCTAAACTGTAGACAGAGCGAAGGCGAATCCCCGTTTAAATTTCACGACCGAATCCAAAAATTACTAAATTTGATTGCGGCTTATCTCCAAAACCACAACTCCGAAAACTGCGACGTTTTGACGGAAAACTATGAGAGGATTGCCCTAAGGCACTTCCTATTAAGGCTAAAGGAACCATTAGGAAGCGCATTGCGTACGCGACAACCTCCTGACCTAGGAACCGCCTTGGCTTGGCTCTCGAACCATCATCAGATCCTCGAGAGCAACAAAATTATTAAATCTGTTCAAGTTCAAAAAACTTACCAAACGACCCCAAATTGCAACAAACAAAACCCACCAAACCCACCGCAGTACAGACCGCAAAACAAACCCTTCACCAAATGTCTGAAAAAGGGATACACAATTGATCATACCAACCCCGAGTATGTTGAATGCTTCGAAACTTGCAAACAACTTCTGATTAACGAACCAGTGTTACAATACCCCGACTTTTCAAAAACGTTTCATCTTTGCACCGACGCACAGTGGTCGGATACGTGAAAAAACCCCCCAAAACGAAAGTCGTCCGATCGGTGTTCTGGGCATTGTAACTCACTCTCAGATACCTACAGATGTGAATTCTCGCTCGATTTAGCTTTTAAAAAACATCAATTGGAGAGCTGAGAACGACAAAATGGAAAAAATCATAATCTTTTCATCAACGTTCTAGTTTTTGAATTCGCGATATGACATCTTGTACCTCTTGTAAATAGAACTAATTTATTTCTTGTAATTTTTCTCGGTCTATGGAGGTATAAATAACGAGAATAATTCAGTTATTTTTTTTTTTTTTATCAAGGTTAACCAAAATAAGGGTAAAAATGAAGGCAGTAAAATTTTTTCCATAACAGTACCTATTATTGTGGACCACAAAAAAAAGCTCCGCTGAGCTCCGCTTCGGGAACGTTATCAGGTCAAAGAACAAGGGTACAAGAGTCAACACCGTGAGTTTCATCGCCGCCCTCGGCCGCCGGTGATGGGGATTCCCATTAGAACCTGTTGTTTCCAACTATTCGCCTTTCTTTCAAAAAAGGTCAAAACAGGAAACCGAAAAAGACGGATCTGGGAAGCAGGTGGGTGAAATATACAAACCAAACAATTCGCGTTTCAAAATAAGTAGACTGAAGACGTGGTGGCGATAAGCAAGACAGGCTGAGCGTTAAGCTCGTGAACTCCTGCTGAGTGGTACCTTACGTTCAGAGAATATTCCCATGAGACTGCTACTCTTGCAACAACATTAGGTATACCCATGGTACTACCTGCCTGCAACCATTCACAAAATCCTCTTCCATGGAACTGAAATCATTGAGAGCGCAGCTCTTCCAATAGGATCACTTTCAGAAGAAGCCCAAGAATGTCGGAACAAGCATTACAAATATTTCAGGACCCATCACTCTCGCAAATGTTCTCGTTTGGCTACAAATGAGGACGTTTTTCATCAGATGTTGATTTCATCAGATCCATTCATTAGTAGTTTAAGACCGCAGTTCAAAACAAAAAATCTTACGCTAGGAGCAGAGGCCCTAGAGATGTTGCTGTAGGAAAATTAAAGAACGACGTTGTAAATTAATTTAGTTAAATGAACAATCTTTGCCTACAGTCCCATACATGTAAAAATTACTCAAGTCCCTTATCTGATTATTTTGATCATGAATATTCATTGAAATTAGCGCCAATAAAGTGATTTTTAACGAATTTCTGTGTACAAAAAAGTTAAAAAGCTTGATAACCTAAGTTCTAAAGCCGATAGAGACAAATGGGTTTCAGATTCAGTTTCAGCTCACCAAAAAACATGTGGGGTCACACGAGTTTCGCCCAGTTTCCAGCCTTCCAAGGTTTTTGCACAAAATCGGCTGTTTCCGACCACTGTGCGACGCGAGTAGCGTAGCGATTGGCGCAGTTTTGAGTCAAGTTACTAACGGATCAGACCTACCAATTTCTTACGCGAGCAGAATTCTGAACGAATCGGAAAAACGGTTATCCACAATCGAAAGAGAACTCCTCGGAATTGTGTGGGGCATTGAGTACTTTCGGCCTTACCTTTACGGTCGGAAGTTTAAAATATTTTCCGACCACCGCCCACTCCAATGGCTATTTTCCATCAAAGAACCGGGCTCTAAACTTTTTAAATGGAGAACAAAATTATTCGCCTATGACACAATAACGAAGACGTAACTAACCCACCATCCAACAAAACCGATCTAGACTCAGTACTTGACGACTTCTTTGCAACAGCCACCCCCAATACTGTACAAAAAATCACTGAATTACCCCTCGATGACATTGACGATAATTGTTTGATCATTGCTAACATCGACCCTGATGAAAACCTCGAAAAAGACTCGGACTTAGGCAAAGACATTGCTTCCACCTCCGGAGATACCGTGCATTCCGACTTCTTAGGACATGCCCTGGTCAGTAGCCCAATCCGAGACGAACCCGTCAATAATAGCAACTACCAAATCATCGTTGAAACCACTAAAATCCCCGTAGAAAACCCCGTCAAAATTGAAAAACTATTCGGATAAAAAACCCGTTTGACCGTGCAACTCCACCTGTCCAGCCTTGAAAAGGAAATCGTCAAATTTATCAAAGAATATATCACCCCTAAAATCAAATACTGTGTCTATTTCGCAGACGACATCTACGAAGAATTCGTTAGAGTGACTACCAGAGGAGTACCAAATTTTTCTCATTCTCCCAAATTAGTCTAACAAAATACACCAAAATATTACAAGACGTACTCGACGCTACCGAAAGGAAGGATCTAGTTAAAGAACTGCATGAGGGAACCACTAACCATAGGGGAATAGAAGAGACGTACGAACGCTTAATGAGAACTCATTACTGGCCTAATATGAAGGAAACTATTCAACGTTGTATTAACAACTGCGAAATTTGTGTTAGGTGCAAATATGATCGAAAACCTCTAAAAGTGAAATACAACGTAACACCCACTGCTTTGCGAACTTTGGAGACAATCCACGTTGACACAACATTTACACTCTTAATCATGAGCTTGTTGCCCTCCAACAAATGGACGGTGAGTCCCCATTCACTTTTCACCAAAAGGTCACGCAAATCCTCAATTTGATAGTGGCCTATCTAAAGACTCACGTCACCGACCAAGTAGCGCAAGGACTTTTTATCGAACATTATAGGACCTTGGTCACAACCGTGTAATAAATTCATGAAAGCTATGCATTTACCCGAACTGAAGGAAACCTGTGGTCCATGCTGAGAAGGAAAAGCGACAAGACTTCCATTTGTGTTGCAGCCCCTCCCACGCACTGAACTTGCTGAACTGCTGTGGAGTGATGTAGCCGGACCGATTCGTACACCAACGCGAAATGGAGAGAGATTCTTTTCTGTAATAATAGAGGCGTTGACATTGAAAAGGTGGTAAGCGCCCAATTTACCGAAATTAACTTTTGGCATTGAAAAAACAGTATTTTCAAAGGCCAATAGCGCTGAAAAAGAGCCAAGTTCGTATCTCGAATGGTTTAGTTATGATAAATCTCGCAAGATGCCGCTGGGGGTAACGTTTCTCCTTTTGGCGCCGGAAAGGAGGTAAGTGGCAGAACAAATTTTTACCCTTTGGTCTCGCGTTTTGCTTCAATCATTCGATTTGGTCTCCATTGTCAGCAAGCTCATTGTGTTGCTGTCGTGACCGCGGCATTTTCCAGAAATTTATAGCGCCGGGTCACCCAGCGACCAATGGCTTGGCCGAACGTTCAGTGCAAACGCTCAAGAACCGCCTGAAAGCAGCAGCGTCTGATCCAACTCCAATCTTCGACAAAGTCCAGAATATCCTGATGAGGTATCGAGCTACACCGTTGGCCGATGGTAAGTCTCCAGCTGACAAATATCTACACCGGAAGATGCGCATCCGGCTTGATGCGATTTTTCCATATCGTCCTCAACCTTCGACTTCAAAGATGAAGCAGAATCCATAGTATTTTCAGGGCCGGTTCATCAATGAACTTGAAGGTACAATGAGGAACATGCATGAAAAACGAAATCCATTTTTTCCGCCAGAATGATGCTGTTTAGGATGCGAAAATGATGTAGTGATGGTCTACAACGAAAAAACAACATTTTTCCTGGTGAAAAACGCTGATGGAAAGTGCCCATTTGAATATGGCGGTTAACCGTATGACGTCACTGTGCGGACGTGACTGCACGTAGTTTCGGTAAAGTAACAGCAAAAGGCAAATGGCGCAGTGACGTCATACGCTCTCGTTTGTTTTGATTATTTGGATTCTTCGTGTTTTCGTCGTTTCATCGGAAGAAAGTCGTGACGAGTGCGTCAAGTAATGTTGTTGCTCGTAAAAGAAGGATCAACGTGTTGATGGACGGTTTACAAAAAGCCACTGCTGAGAACATTCCACTCGTCGATTTTGAAGCCCTACAAGAGTTCTATGAAAAGCACCCAGACTACGTTTCGTCTGAAGTTCACAGGGCGAAAAATCGAAGGGTTGTGAATTATTTATCTGTTGTTTTATCCTAGCTGGTATGAATGAAGGCTGCATGTAGGTATTCACCTATACCTACTTGTATTTATAATGTACCTACCGACTTGTATTTACTAGAAATGCGGCCGTCCTTCAGACGATTTGCCTCCTGCCCTGAATTCAAATTAATGTATATACCTTCTGCAAGCATAATTTTTCCGTTGAGCTAAAACTCGAAGAAATGGGTCAAACATATCGACATTTTCTATTCATTATCGATTTTTTTAGGAATGTGGAATGTAGTTTCTAAATCCCATCTACAACCTGAAGTGTCTATCACTATCACAACACACATGAACTCGGAAGAGGTTGCACTGGTGTTCACGGGAAGATGTGTAACCCTGCGGCTGGCCATTTTCCTGCTCGACTTCAAATCTGCGATTTTCTGTTGGATGACCGTGAGGATGATGGCGATGGACTGGCTGATGAGGTCCTATCGCAAGCATCGTCAACAGACAGCAGGTATCCCAATAGAAATTGGAATAAACCCCAACATCTGTCTGATTATGTCATTGATTTGAATTTTGCAACCTGCACCTCAGGTATTACAGTTGATCAAGCATTAAATTCTGCTGACTCGGCAAGATGGCGGGAAGCCATGCAAAAAGAGTTAAATTCCTTAAGGGAGAACAAAACCTGGATTTTGGTAGATAGGCCTATTAACAGAAATGTAATAAAATGCAAATGGGTCCTGAAAGTTAAAAATGAAAATTCTAGGGAAAAATATAAAGCTAGATTGGTCGCAAAAGGCTGTAGCCAGAAATTTGGTGTAGATTACGACAAGACGTTCTCACCTGTCGTCAGATTCAGTTCTGTGAGAACACTATTGGCTATCGCAGCTGTTGCCGATCTAAATTGTGATGCATACGACGTCGAATGTGCCTTTTTGTCTTCCGACTTGTCGGAGGAAATCTACATGGAGCAACCTCCAAGTTTAGACATTCCTAAGCGAGATAGGAATAAAGTTTGCCACCATATCCAACATTTTCACTAAGCCTCCCTCCTCTTTTGATTACCACTTTTCCGATCCGTCATCCACCATAACACCATTTTCGAAGCCTAACAATGAATATTATGGCAAAAAAACAGTTTTTTTTTTTCATGCATGTTCCTCATTGTAGGTAGACGATGAGGAAGTATAAAAGGAAAACCGTGCGAGCAGAACGGACAACAGAAGCAATACAAAATGCTGTTCATGCACACCTTGTTGAGAAGAAAAGCCTCGCTGAAACAGCTCTGTTGTTTAATATCCCTAAAAGGAGCTTAGCCAGGTATTGCAAAAAAGCAAGGAACGCAACTCCTGCCACTGTTGTGCGTACAACCCCTGCTGTAGCTGCCATCCCCACTGTTGCTGCCACCCCATCTTCTACTATCGTCCCTACTGGTGTCACCAAAAGAATTTATCCAAACCCTGGACAGGTGAGTACCACTCGATTACTCACGTCACCAATACATTTTTGTTCTTATGGTTCACCATAAGAGAGAGATAAGGAGAGATTGTGCAATGTTTTCGATTTATATTACAGGTGCTCAACTGTGAACAGGAATTTTTGCTTGCAAAGTATTTGGCAAAGGCATCAGACATTTACTTTGATCTAACAAGGAACGAGGTAAGAAAATTCGCTTTCCAATATGCTAAGACGAATGAAGTCAAAGTACCTGAGTCTTGGGAACGGAAGATGAAAGCTGGTGAGGACTTGTTCAGATATTTCATGGAAAGACACCCATCTCAATCTCTTCGTAAACCCCAAGCCACCAGTTTAGCTCGGGCTACAAGTTTCAACAAAACCAACGTCGACAACTTTTTCAAGCTGCTCAAAAGTCTGCTCGGCAAGTATAAATTTGAGCCGCAAGATATCTACAACATGGACGAGACGGGAGTAACAACAGTCCAAACACCAGACCGAGTTGTCGCTCGGAAGGGGTTTAAGCAAGTGGGGCGCATAACTTAGGCTGAGAGGGGAACACTCGTCACTGTAGCTGTTGCTGTGTCAGCTGGAGGTCACGCCCTCCCTCCATTCTTCATTTTCCCTCAAGTCAACTTCAAGGAGCATTTTGTGCGATCTGGACCAGAGGGATCCAGTGGAGACGCCAACAAATCTGGTTGGATGATAGAAAAAAACTTTGTGAAGTTGCGTACCACTTTGTTCATTTTACGAGATGCTCGAAGGATTGTCCAGTCCTGCTTCTATTGGACAACCATGATTCACATTTGTCGATTGAAGCACTTGACTTGTTTAAGCAAAATGGGGTGATTGTTCTTTCATTCCCTCCTCATTGCAGCCACAACCTGCAACCTCTCGACAGGAGTGTTTATGGCCCCTTCAAAAAATACATTAACACAGCCAG
The DNA here is from genome assembly GCA_036186465.1 of Nesidiocoris tenuis. Taxonomy (NCBI): domain Eukaryota; kingdom Metazoa; phylum Arthropoda; class Insecta; order Hemiptera; family Miridae; genus Nesidiocoris; species Nesidiocoris tenuis. The sequence continues at coordinate 30,094,132 of AP028910.1, read as the reverse complement.
TGATGCATGGATAAGCAACCATCCAGGTCAGACTATGGCTATATATGATATTCCGTCAATCGTCAACACTGCCTTTCCACTGGCAATGACTCCCTCCAACATCAATTCGGGCTTCAGAGTGATTGGTGTGTGCCCATTTAACTCAAATATCTTCCAGGATCATGAATTCCCTCCCTCGTTTGTCACTGATCGGCCCGCTCCCCAAACTGTCAACGAAATTGATGAACTGAGTGAACTTGAGACTGCTCCAACGAATGGTCCGCCAACCCCTGTGTGTTCAACACCAGCATCTTCACGAGTCCAAATGCTTACCCCTGAGGAAATTCGTCCATTTCCAAAAGCCGGGCCGCGTAAGCAGTCCAACCGTGGAATTTTCAATGTTCGAGCAATGCAAGGTATGGGTCATTATTCTGCCGTCCATAGTTAAAACGTCCTATCTCATTTTTTTCTCTTTTTGAGTTAAGGACATGGTTGTATAGATTTTGACGTGACGCGTCTGATGGGCCAGGTTAGAAAGTCCTATCTTCATTGGAAAGGACTGAAAAATGGCTTTTGTCAATTTCCGCCTCCATCCAAGAACAGAAAGTCCTAACTGGGTAGTCCTAGGCTAAAAAGTCCTAAGTAGCAGAAAAGCTTTAGTTAGGACACTTTGACCTTGTATAACTGAAAAAATTCAGTAACTCGTGCTAGAATAAATCGTCCTAAGTGGTATCAAATAAAGAAGTTAGGACTTTCTGGCCTAGTGAGTAGCGAAGCTGTGTCTATCATGGATGTGGGCAAGATACTCAACTTCGAATGAACTAACGTTATCTGCCTTATCACGTTACCATTTCCTGCCCCGGTTCACACGTTTTGTTTTGACATCTAGTCAGTATGTGCGTGCATATTTTGTGAAGTGATTCTCGAGATAGATCGTCAATGGATCCACCTAGGTCACGGCTTCTACTGGCGCTTGGGAAGAAGAACAGAGAACTTCGTCACCGTGCCATGTCAGGTGCCCTCTCGCATTCACAAAATCGTGTTACTGCCGCCACAGCCGACCCTGATTACGTTCCTTCCGACAGTGACGATGGCGGTCGTTGTTCAGATTCGTCTGATTCTTCTGGAGTGTCCAATCCAAAAATAATAAGAAAGGCAGAGGGGGATTAATGTTCAAGTACGTTCAGCTGTCAGAGCTTGTGTCGAACAACTAGTGGGTTCAGTGGCTGGGGAGGAGAAAATAATGAAGAAGAGGAAGGACAAGAAAGTGACAATTGAAACTGACGAACAAATTTACTCCACCGTTTCTGACGTATTGGATGGATTACTGGTTTGTGTTACCGAAAGGAAGAGCTATAAAGCGTTGAACGAAAGAGGGTACACTAAAGAGGGTAAGCCTCGCAAACGGAGGAAGTTTGAGGATGCAAAGGATGTTCGAAAGAAGAAAAAAATGGGAGAGGTGATTGACGCTCACAAGGTAAAGCCTCCGTGTAAATTGAATTGTTATCTGAAGTGTGTCAATGCCATTGATGAGCAACGTCGGAAGGCAATTAACGGAGGGTTCTGGCGCCTGGACCTGGAAGGAAGAAGAACTTTTGTGATGAATTCACAGAGGAAAACTCCAAAACAACAATGCACAAGGAGCGGTGGTGGGAGTCGTAGGGAGAATTCGTTCCAATATTTCTTGACTGACGAAGATGGACACGCAGTCAGAGTGTGCAAAACCTTCTACCTTGGAACGTTGGGTTATGATATATCAAATGACCGCATTTTGAAAACGCTGCGCACTTCAATCAATGCTGGCGACGTGATGCCTCCACAGGACAAAAGAGGACGTCATCCTAGCATGAAAAAAGTTGACAAAACACCAATTGTGGACCATATCACTTCGTTCAGTCCAACTATTTCTCACTACCGGAGGGCCCATGCTCCGAACCGGCTGTACCTCCCCAGTGACGTCACAATCAAGCTGATGCACGACGATTTTAAGGAATCCTTCCCCCACCTTTCTGATAAGGTGTCATACGAGCTCTACCGGCAACAAGTTGCAAAACTTAATATCTCCTTCACGAAGCTCGGACATGAGGAGTGTTTTGATTGCGCGGCATTCAAAGAGCACTGTTCCTCCGACCAAGGGCATAGCAAAACTCAGCTGGCGGATGGCTGCGAACCGTGCAAGGAGTGGAGCGATCACCATGAAAGGTACAAGAAGACGAGGATCCACTACCAAACAGACGTAATCAAAGAATGATCTCCAGCCGAACTCATAGTGTCTGCGGATCTTCAAAAGGTGAGAAACTAACCAAGTTGCAATAATTAGTGTGGGATAGTTTATTTGGTTCTGACCAACCTTCTTTGGGATTTATCCGGTGGAAATTTTTGACGCCTACTTACGGCGATTCTTCTATCGTTCCAGGTCATAATGCTGCCAAGGGCGGAGATGTTCAAGGAGGTCATCTTCATCCCAAGAATAATTGCATTCAACGAGTCATTTGTCCAGGTGGGAACGCACCAGAAGAAGAGTTCATCTTCAGTTAAACCATTGGCGGTAATTTGGCACGAGGCCATTTCTGGTAGACAAAAATCTGACATAGCTTCTACATTTTACACATTCTTGAGTAAAAATAGAGACAAGAAGTTTATAACAATCTGGCTTGACAATTGCGCCGCGCAGAACAAGAACTGGGCTCTTTTCACATTTTTTACATATGTCGTGAATAACTGTGCTGAGATTAGTTTGGAGGTACTTGAAATCAAGTACTTCGAAAGTGGACACACTTTTATGTCCGCCGACGCGTTTCATCACCAGGTTGAACTATCAATGTCTCATTGCCCCAAAATTCTTGACTTCCATGATTTCTCTGAAGCTGTCAGAGGCGCCAACTCATCTTGGACCGATGTGCACGAGATGAGAGTTGAGGATTTTCTGGTAGAACTGAAGGATTACAAATCGGCAGCGAAGATAAATAAGCTAGACCCAAAACCACTTTTGCCAAAATTTGTGGCTGTTTGGTTCGAGAAAGGCAAAAATTATTTGCAATTCAAAAATGATTACTCCGACAAGTATCAGAACTTGGATTATCTAACTGCTAGGGTTTGTAAAATGGGATTGCCTCATCCTGAAAAAAAAAACCGCAGCTCGTTTTGTCGATGATGGACGAAAACAAAATCTCATTAATAAACTGCAGGCAATAATTCCAAAGAACCGTCTTACGTTTTGGGAATCTTTGCCATTCCGTAATTCGGTCGAGTCACTCGACGACATTTAACCTAATACCTACCTACCAAGTGCAGCAAGTAGAATACAACTGAATATTCTGTACCTGCATATTTTCTAGTTTTTCACGTACTTTTGTAATAGTTTGAGACGGTTAAAGTGAACTAATTAGGCATACTGTGATGGCAGTCATTGACTATAGAGAATGACTTTAAATTTGAAGTGAGTTACCAAGTGCAACAGTTGCAGCGATCAGTTACTGATAGAATAACTGCATATTTTCTAGTTTTTCACGTGCGTTTGTGATACATACTTTGAGACTGTTAAATTGAGTTAATTGCGGTACACTGTGATAGCAGTCATTTTCTAAAGACTATTTTAAGTGAGTTACCTGAGACTGTGTACTTCAATAATAAAATATTTCTTTTTTCGTTATTTGTATTTCCACTAAAACCAGGCTGCTCAACCATTTTGATCCCAATTATCTCACATTATGCAATGCTCAATCCAGGAAGTTCCGATGATGGGTTCTCGATGAAGAAAAAAGAAGAAAGCAAGAAATGAAATCAGGATTATCAAGTCGGACATAGGACTTTTCAACCTAGTATCGGTGGAGGTACTAGATTAAATAGTCCTTTGTCCTACAAATTAAGAGGGGTTACTAGGTTAAAAAGTCCTATCTTCGACTTCTTGCACTTCAATTGATAATTTCTACCAGCTGGTTTAATATTGAGGTAAGTTGTCAACTGACAAAGTTGGGGGGTGATGTCAAGGAGCTATCGTGAAAATTCCAAATAGCTAGGGTTAAAAACGTGGACGGTGCAAACAATCTCACTTAACCGCGTTTTTCTCAAAACGCAAAAAACTGAGATAGGACGTTTTAACTAAGGACGGCAGTATTGTCTTCATCTGCATTGAGGAGAAGCTTCTTGACTATTTGAACAAATCTTTCTACCATCCCGTTAGATTGTGCAAAATGCGGGCTGGACGTTTGATGCTCAAATCCCCATTTCCGCGAAAATTCTCTAAAACGTGCGGACACATATTGCGGACCACCGTCAGAATAGACGATACTGGGAATACCATGTCTGGCAAAAATAGATTTCAAATGTACAATGACTTTTTCACTTGTGGTATCTGAATTCAGATTTGCTATTTCAATAAATTTGCTAAAGTAATCAACGAGAATCAAATAATTGCTATTTTTATACTGGAATAGATCAGTACCGAAATTTAACCATGGATAATTGGTTCACCAGCGTCCCTTTAGCCGAGAAACTGCTGAAACAGCACAAAATCACGGTTATTGGAACCATAAGAAAAGATAAAAAAGAACTTCCAGCCGATTTTGTCAACTTGAAATTCCAAGATAGAAAGGTAAACTCATCTCTCTCTTTGTTCTCTGAAAACGTAACCGCAGCTTCCTATAAGGCTACAGAAAAGAAACTTGCCACTCTAATATCAACTCTCCATGACGACGAAGCGATCCACCCAGGAAGTGGGAAACCTGAAATAATTATGAACTACAATGAAACGAAAGGGGGTGTGGATGTGCTGGATCGTCTTTGCCAGGACACTAACACCGGAAGGAAAACCAAGAGATGGCCAATGGCCTTCTTTTAAATATGCTAAATATAAGCGTTGTGAATTCTTTCGTGGTTTTCCTCCATAATTATCACCGAACCCAACGATCCATTGGTGGGAGCTCCTCAAAGGCACCCTCACGATTCAAATTCATGATGCAGTTGGTTGATGAGTTGAGTAAGCCATGGATGGCCCATCGTCTCACTCTCCGAATCCCAGCCACGCTTGGTTCGTCAATTCAGCGATGCTTGGGATCAGATGCCACCAGCGATGCTACTCCGACTGCAGCCGAAGAGCAAGAAGGACCAAAATGTCGAGTTTACTGCGCCTTCTGTCATTATAAAAAAAGGAGGAAGACCTCACATCAATGCGTTCGTTGTAATCGAGGCATCTGCGGTGAGCACTCTATTTGCACCAGAAAATGCTTGGAGTGTAATAGTACTGAGAATTAGATGAACACAAGGGCCTTCAAAACAGGTGGTTTTTGCAGTTGGGTATTTCGCCACTAATTCTTGTGGTATTCCAGATTTTCAGAACTATTGGCTTTTTTTTACAAACCCTAAAACTACTTTTATAGGTTGTATAACAATTATTTTTCTTACCATTTGTATTTTCAACAATTTAGAAGTCATATACTTCATGAACCAAAGGGTGCTATTACTTTGCCATTTTTATACGTCTAGTCGTATTTCAAAGTCATGAGGCCTGCCTCAGCTTTTTCATTGATACCTCATGTTAATTCTTTCAAATTTTTTATATTCAAACGAAAAAACTGTTTATTTATTGTGATAATTATGTTAATTAGCTTGTGATAAGAAAATATTGAGATAAGAAAATATTGTGACTAGAAATTTGTATTTTTGAAATGAGTTTTCTAGTGTTCTTCAATAAAACTCACACAATATAAGCCAAAACGTATTCAATGACAAGAATAAAATGTTTTACAAGGCTGATTTGTTCAAATAAAATTTTTTACTTTGTTTTTCGTATATGAGTCAAAATGACACATAGGTTACCATCCATGCCCAAGATCGTGAAGTTACCTCTCCCGGGCTATCGACCAAGACCTGCGAGTACTCAAGCGGTACCGATGTCGTGGCGGACGTCAAACCCGAATTTTTACAATATAGAAACCGGGCAAGAAACGGACTCGACCGAAGACGAAAACCCTCGTGAAATCGAAGATCAATATGAACCCGATCAAGACTACAACCCTGACCAACAACATCCAGACGGTTTTTTAGGCGAAGCGAGCCTCCCCCACGAATTCCCCGATTCGAACTAATGAACCTAGACAAAAAAGCCGCAAATGAACTTCCGTACCTAGATTTCGACTTAAAAATCCTGATCGACACCGGGAGCACAAAAAGCTATATTAATACTAATGTAGCCAAGAAATTCTTTTTAAAAAAAATGACCCCTGAAAATTTTATTGTAAAAACAGCTCACGGTTGCTCCAAAGGCACATTTGCGACTTTTGTCCCTCGCGGAAACTTATTCGGACCCAAATTCCTAAATTTAAAATTTAACATTTTCGACTTCCACAAAAGGTTCGATTTACTATTAGGGATGGACAATTTGAAAATTCTGAAAGCCTCTATTGACCTGGACGCCCATGTTTTGAAAACTCCCAACGTTAAAATCCCACTTTCCTACCTCGCTTCACCACTTCCCAGCACAAATACGATCGAAGCTAGGACCATCCAGCAAATTAAACTGAGAATCGGAAATCTGAAAAACAGAGACGCCATCCTGCCTTACATAAAAATCGGTAAACTCGAAATTCCAGAGTGCTTGATCCGAGTTAAAGACCACGAAACATATGTCAAAATCCTAAACCCTGCCAATACCGTCGGAAAATTTACTCAAACTCAACCAGTCACTGCCGAAACGTTAGATTCAACTGACGAAGAGAATTTTGAATCCTTGAACAACTACTGCTCCGATAATTTTGAATTTAAATTCGACCCGTCAAAACTAAGATTAGATCACATGAACGAGGAAGAGAAATCTGCGATCCTGAATCTGATTTCAGTATTATCGACTTGAAATCAGGATTCCATCAAATTGAGATGCACCCTGACAGCATAAGCAAAACCGCCTTCAGCACACCAAATTATCATCTTGAGTTCACTCCGATGCCTTTCGGATTGAAAAACTCCCCCTCGACATTCCAACAAATGATGGACAACATCATGCGAGGAATTTCGAACGAATTTGCTTGCGTCTATTTGGACGATGCGATTGTTTATTCAACTTCTCTAGCTGAACACATTATCCAACTGGAGGAGGTGTTCAGACGATTACGTAAAGCCAATTTGAAAGTTCAACTTGACTAAACGGAATTTCTAAGGAGAGAAATAGGTTACCTTGGCCACATAATTACCCCAAATTCTGGCAATCACGAAATACCCCATTCCTAGAACAACTAAGGAAATAAAATCTTTCTTAGGACATCTTGGATAGGTACTACCGAAAATTCATAAAAGATTTTGCCAAAGTAACTAAACCCTTGACTAGGTGTTTGAAGAAAGGCAGCAAAATTGACATTTCTGACCCTGAGTATGCCGAATGCTTCGAAACGTGCAAAAATCTTCTCACAAACGATCCGATCCTCCAATATCCTGATTTCTCGAAACAATTTCACTTAACGACAGACGCTGATTTGACTATGTAGAGAATTTGAGGTCCCAACTGTACAGCCGGCGACAAACGCTCAATGAAAGCCCTGTCGCCTTCTTGGATGAACTCCGGGGAATGGCATTCAAGGTTGACCCTGCGTTTTCTGACACGGAATTACTCCGAATTTTGAGACGCAGCGTCCAACCAAAGTTCTTAGAAATGTGCGCGAGCGCAACTCGTACGTCAGTGGCCGAGTTGCGCGTCGCTTTACAGGGCGCCGAAACTAAATAATGCTGAAACGAATAAATGACTTGAAAATTCAGTCGGCTGAGTCGGGGCAAGACAAAATGGCCCAAGAAATAGCACTTTTAAGAAGTCAACTAAACGAAATGAAAATAGGTCGTGAAAAACCAGAAAGAAAATACAATACAAATCAACAGAAACGGAATACTCCCCATCAAGACAATTCTAGGGACAGAACGTTTTATAGGAATTCACGTGGAAGGAACTTTAGAGGGAATCCTATTTCAAATTACCGTGGTAGTACCCATTACAACAGGGGATCATATCGAGGATTCTCGAATCAGTCTCGCGGCCGCGGCTTCGGATACCGAGGCTGCGGAAATCGAGGATTTTACACCCCTCACTGGTTCGGGAACCACTTTAACAACTCATATCCTCCATTCCAAACCCAAAATCAAGCATATCAAATGGTCCCAATACCAATTTCTGCCGGTACATCCCAACCACAACAGAATCCATCCCCATTTCCCACTTGGCAGTTAGTACCTCACAATTCAAAAAACTAGGTTCCGAGGGCGATCAGGGGACCCCTTTTTGTCCTCACAATGCCACAACGTTGGGTGTGGAGAGTACCTGTAAAGAGATCCTCCAAAACAGTAAATTCACACGTGTTAATCAGCCCATTTTAACCGTCATAATTAACGGCAGAGAAGTAGAAGTAGATCTGTCCAACTTCTTTTCTGGGACAAAGATCGCCCCGTTCGAGGCTATGTCCAAAGTTTTGACTGATCGACTTCCTACAGAACAAATAACCGTAATATTGAAATTCAATTTCCCCTTGCTAACTGTTCATTCTCCAATGACGATGGGTCAAATCTCTAATTTGTGCAAAGCATTAGGCATTAATGTGACCATAGTCCAGGAAAGCCCTTTGCGCATAACTCAATTCAAATTCAAGAATCGCAAGGGCAGGAAAATGCTCAGGATTTTATTACATGACTCAGGGTATTGCAGCCCACTGAAGTCGGAAACGACAGCCGACGAATACATCTTGATTCCCACGAAAAAACAAAACAAACCGATACAATTGACGGGAATAGAAAAGAGCGGACGCAACGTTACCTTTTCCTGAACAAGGAGGGCGTCGAGTTTCGTCTCGAATCTCGCCAGCGGTGCCGACCGAAAAAAAACCCCCGGCCCACCGTATCCGTCTCATCATCTCCATGTTCACCCGATGAACCGTCGGCACAAAATCACAAACCTTCCTTCTCATCAGAAAAATTACGATTCACAATAGAAGATGAACAACCTGAAATCAATCCCAACCTTTCAGTGGCTCAACATAATTCATTGGTAAAACTGCTCACGAAATACAACGAAATTTTCTGTCGTTCGAGAGGATACACAATTTCGCGTGTACCACCTGTTACATTACAGCTCAAAGATTCCACGCCAGTTCGAGTCAAACCATTTAGGAGAAATCCTAAGGAACAAGAATTAATTGACAATTACATACAAAAAATGATGGATGCACGACTAGTCGAGGAATCAACTAGTGAATACAATTCTCCGATTTTTTTGATTCCGAAAAGAAGCAAGAAAATTTTGGAACACAGGATTTTGATAGATTTTTGTCAAGTAAACAAGAAATTACACCGCCAAAATATTCAAATGGTCAACACGGGCGAAATTGTTGGGATTTCGTGAAGCTTTCTTCCCTTTTCAGGTATTTCTCCCTCTTTGTGGGGCAGCACTGCCCATTTGAGCAATGTGCAAATGTAGGGATTTGGCGGGGAGAATTCCCTACTTTCCTTGTACACCTGCTGCTTTGCCTCAGCCTTATCAGAAGATAACCCTTTTTTTTATTCATTCGATACTCACGTGGATATATTACCTAATTTAATCTCTCTCTGCTTCTCAATCGAAATATAAAATTCATTTCAAAATTCCTTGATTTCGACTTCATTACCCATCAGAAATTTTACAAGAA